>OX453022.1:15000-615000 GCA_949699075.1 Asteroscopus sphinx | reverse complement strand
GGAAATATAGGCGTGATTTTATGTTATGTTAACTATAAAAGGAATATTGTTATGGGCTTAGAGCATTTAGAACTATTTACCTATTTTCTCTTTAAACAAAAAACTGTGCAAGGGCAGAATTAATGCCTGAGGAATTTTCTACCGGTCAACCATTTTAATTATGTATCCTGAAAACGAACATAGTCTAAAGCAGAAAATACAACCAAAATTCAGTTACTGTTTTATTATTCTTTATGAAAAATCTTTCAGAATAATATTACGACTTATAACGAGGCCTCATTAAATACGTGATTTTCAAACATCGCTTCCAAATAATCAGGTCTTGTTTTCTTTCAATTTATCCACGATTGCGCCACCATTTTGAATATTAACAACATTATTAATTCAAACAAAACACCCGAAATAAACAAATAATTTCTTAACACAAACATTAGACGGAATCTCATGTGGATACCAATGTAGGACTTTTATGAATATTGTATCATGCAATTGAGATACGATCCCTTTGAAATTTAGAACTTACCTCCTAAGGAATAGTGTTTAATTTTATATGGTGGTGAAAGGGCTGAGTCTTGTTGAAATGAGCTGATGTGTTGAGTTAGAAATGTGAATATTATAATGAAGATGTAGATATTTTGTTAGGGCTCCCATCTTTCATGTCGGCTTGACGAAACACAGTAACAAAAATTAAATTGTTGAACATAGTCATACTGTTCATTCTTTTGGCTTGAGTTGTTACTTAGACATTCTTACTTTTTGTATAGATATTATTACTGTAAATTAGGTAATTAGACTTTTCTTTTACTTTCTTTTTATTGTTCAATATTAGGTTAGTACATATAAAAAAAACTAGTAACGAACGCTCTATCGCCTCTATCTTCACAAAATACGTTTAACGGTCACCCAAAAACTTTTTCAACGAAAAGTAATCCTTTCTACTCACCAAATAGCTAAAGCCATCTCAAAGCTAAGTATCTTCAACTAAAGAGTCGCTTCACACCGAAACGAAGCCAACACATTTAAAATGTCAACACATAATGTTCCTAAGAGCGAGTTTTCTGGTCAAAATTCTGTGCTGCAAATGAGATGCACGGTGAATCAAATAGTTGCAGTAAGGTTATTACGACGTGCGGAGTAGAATTCAGTGTCGGTTTTATATTTCGTTTTAAGTTTGTTGTTGGATTTGAAAATCGTGTAGAGCATGAAGTTAACTTTTGTATAGCATATGTCAAAAAAATAGGGGCAGGTTCAAAACCAACATAACATTACATAACAAATATAAAATGGTAGGTACCTACACGTAACAATTAGCACTATGAAATGAAATTATCTTGCCATGTAATTCAACATACTATTGTAATAAATAACATTTATCTAATGGCTACACTATAGGCGTCGACCACAGCCTTCTCAATCTCCTTGTGAACTTGGTTGACCTCTGCCTGAGTCAGTGTTCGCTCCAGATGTCGGTACACTATGCTGTAGCACAGACTGTGTCTCTTTGACTTTGGGTGAACAAACTTGTCCTTCAGTTTCACCTGTTCAATAATATCGCCTCCAATATCAATATCAATATCTCTGACTAGATCATAGAAATCATTGCTCATAAAAGTATCTATGGTCAAATTAGCTGGCAACCAAAACGAAATGTCATTTGTGCATTGAGGATAAGATGACACAGATTTATATGTAATCCTTGCATTCAAGTCAACATTCTCAAACTGTGTTAGAAACCCGGAATCTGTGCTCCACATTAACCGGATATCAGGGATTTTGTATAATGCCATAGCTAGTCTTTCCAAGCCAAGACCGAACGCATACGCTATGGTATTAGAAGGTCCTGCATTGACTAGAATCTCGTTCCTAACTATACCGCAACCTAAGACCTCAATCCAGTCATTCTCGTAGAATATTTCAAGCTCCCATGATGGATGAGTGAAAGGGAAATACGCTTCAACCCATCGGTGGGGTGCATTAAAAGAGCCTCCACGAGTGATGATATTTAATAGATCGTCCGGCGCACCCTGGGCAGTCAGCCTCGCTACCAACCTGCTGATTGGCTAATCTTTTACCCACGACATGAGCTACTATCATAATGTACCTAGCTCATGTCGACACGATAGAAGAAGAAGAAGACCCATCGGTATTTAATATCTTCACCAAATAACACCTTTGTCAAGCCAATAAGATGCATTTTCAATTGTGTCTCCATTAATTTAGTAGCTTCTAAAGTGTGGCAGCTTTGTTTCATTGGGTCATCTATGGAGTTGGTAAATTCATGTGCATTACTTGGATCAAATTTTGGCTCAAATATTTCTAGGTCTGGCTTTCCTGGGAACAGATCTAATAAATCTTAATAAGAGAAATTAGGTTAGGGCTAAGGGCCACGGGTTCTATTCCCGCACTTCTATTCTATTTATGTCATACACAAATTGGTCCAGGTCTGTATGTGTATGTGAGATTTATGTCTTATGAACCCATCTACGACACTGGAGAAATCCTAGTGCAAGGCAAAAAAGAAAAAAAAACTAACAATATTTTTGCCCAGTATTTTTTCCTAAGGTCTCATGATTCACTGCTATTCCCACCAAAGGCCAATGAAGCAGTAAAATACAACCTCTTCTCTCGTTAAAACATAAGTAAATACAAATAAAATAACAATAATACATCTTTATGTCCTGAAGTTATTTCTTATTCTTCTTCTACTCCGGAAGACACAACTCGGTACATTTTGTTCTGTTACACTACTTAAATAGTGTTTATTATAATATGTCTACATTTCTTACTTATTTCTCCTCTCGCAGGTCTGCTGGTAGAAATTTCTTTGAAATAAGCATTACCTTTGTACTAAATAATTTTAATGCTGTCTCTTTTCATATGTTATTGTGTGTACATAATTTATAAACAAATAAATGTTTATTTTTAATTTTAGTGTTTGCTTTTAATGTATTATTTGAAAGAAAGAAAGAAAGAAAGAAAGAAAAAGATTTTATTCTTGCGCTCCATTTGACGCACTCACTACAAAACTTATACATAATACTTAATAATAAATACATAATACTTTACAATTTCATGACAAATTAGTATAGTTACAGTTAAATTGACAACTGACAACACTGGACATAAACAATACATGATCTGTGGTTATAACGGTAATGATCGGATTTTTGTTCTACATTATTGTCTGTGATTTACAGTTAGTCAAATCAAAACAAAAACAATAATAAAAAATGTTAAGTATTATAAATACTGCTGTGATCTTTGTGCGTCGCATGTGCGCAAAAATGTAGGTCATTGCTCAGCGTAATGCTGTGGCTTAGGACGGACCTAGTGCCAGCAGCGCTGATTTTCAGCAAAAACCTTATGAGTGACTTAATGAAATCCCACTACAGAGAAACTCAAACCAAGTAAGTACTACTTATTATAATGAGTGTGTTATATGTCTATGATAATGAGTGAATGTCATATAAATAGTGTATACATAAATACAGTGCAATAAATAAACCTAGTCTTATCATGGTACAAAGAAAACACAGTTACATCAAAATAGCTATGTAAGTATGTAACCAGTAACCAAGCGGGCGGCGGCCATAATTGCGTAGACGCCTATCGGTACCTACCTACCTAACACCTATACTACGTTACAGACAGACTGCGCTCCGCGCTCGTAAAATACCATCAAAGACGCAATATTTTTTAGTTCCAACGGATAATAATATGATTTACGATTTATCTGCTCAACTCATATCCCAGCAACAACTAAGGCGTATGTTGTGATTCAAACTACACATCCAAATATCTATTAGGTACTTAACTGCATTTTATAAAGTACTTATTTAAACAACTAAGGAAGAAACTGAAATTAAATTCTTGTACCTACATACTTTAATAGAAATAATATAATGTAGACAAATCAATACATTGCAAATAAACTACTTAGTATACCTATGCATTATATTATTATACTGTGTTTCATATTATTCGTTTTTTTTTTTTTTTTTCCAGTCACCTTAGATTGACGTACCTACACAACAGGGTATATTTGTGTTCTATGTTCACATAGACCAAGGCAGAGAAGGCAGTCAGAAAGAGCTCCAACTCACCGCTGAAGACCTGATACCATTGCTAGGAGGCCATGACCCTTGCGGTAAGACCATCAATGACATTAGTTTGCACAGGTTATAAGGCCTGCTGTATCTGCATATAATGTTTTTTTAGATGTGATAGGAAAGTATGCTTTGTTTTCAGGTCTCTTACCGGAGGAGGAAGGTCATTCCAGCAGCGAGTGGCAGCCCACTTAAAACTCCCTCTGAAAGCCATGGATCTGTGTTTTGGGATTGAAAGGGGATCTGTTACATACCGTATGTAGCTTCTATATTGATTTCGTCTCCAACTCAGTTTCGTATACAGATAATGTGGTTTTTGTGTAGTAATGACATTTCGATCCACAAGCAAAGGATTACTACTATAGATTGAATTGTAATTGCAATAAGCATTTTATCAAGTAACATTGAGGATTAACCTAAAAATTTAAATGCGGCATGGATTTTTCGGGAACTATACCTCATCTTGGCGATTTTGCTTTCGTTCATATTGTGCAAATATGCATGAAGATTTTGTCAAAACATTTTTCATTACATTCCTTGTGAAACCTTTTTCAAAATCTTTTCATAACCCAACATTTTGAAGGCGGCGCGTGATTGACCCTTTCTCTACGTATGTTACGTTTTGAAGGCAGCGCGTGTTATGAAAAGATTTTGATAAAGGTTTTACAAGGCGTATTTCTTACTTTTTAGTTAAGGTTTTTGAAATCGGTTTTTTTTTTGTTAAAAAGTTTTTATAAATAATTATTGTATTCGATGTCTCGTTGTTTTGCAGAATGGATGATAAGAAGATAAAGTGAAAAAAAGGGAAGTAAACTGAAGATATTCATTTATTAATTGACTGCCTCGTTGGTCTAATGGTCGCAAGCGCGACTGCTGAGCGTGGGGTCCTGGGTTCGATTCCCGGGTCGGGCTAAGTGTTATTGGGTTTTTTCATTAGGAAATTCTCAGTAGCAGCCCGGAGTCTGGATTTGTGCCCAGTCAATGGCAATAGACTCGCCCCCTATTACATGGGACTATAACATAACTGGCGAAATCTGGGTGTACACACCTCTGCCTACCCCTTCGGGGAAATACAGGCGTGATGTTATGTTATGTTATGTTATTTACTGTAAATTCTCGCATTAATTTTAGTTTTGGTGACGGTGTCATCATGACTGGTCATTAGTAGATATGAAAGACGAACGATGATAATGATAATATTGTACTGTGTACAATTACATTGTAAAACTTAGGTGTAGTTTGCATGATTCCTAGAGTGTATAATCATTTCCCCAACTTTTTGCTTGAAATCTCTAGTGGTAATGTATTTAAAAACAAACTTAAGAAATCTGAAAAGCAAAAAATAACTAATTATGAGTCGGCGCCAAACAAACTTTTAACAAGCAAAGTGCGTGCAAGTTGCAAGTGGCCGAGCGGAGAACGCATTTTTGGAAAGTTATTGTTTATAGTTGAAAATTTCACGATGTATTTGATGTTACGTTGTTTTTATTATTTATTTAAAGTAATTTAATGGTCTTCGTTGATTGTTTGTTTGGCGCCGACTCATAATTAGTTATTTTTCGCTTTTCAGTTTCTGTTTTCGTCGGTTCAATTTTTTGTTAAAAAGTTTTATTTAAATTCAAAGTCAGTCGTTTCAGTCAAACGCAAGCCCGTTAAGAATAAAAAAAAAAAAAAAAAAAAAAAATTTTGTGGCTAAAATCTAACTCCAAGTCTTCATTATGTTGAAGTGTCTAGAACTACATTTATGTGTGCCAAGTTTCAACAGAATCGGTTAACAGGTAAGAATTCAGTGTGTGAAGAAGCACTCATCCCCTGTTTTCCTACCCTTAGGGGTGGATTTTGATTTTGAAATTTAAACGGGACCAACTTCGAGATATACCCTATCCATTTAAAAAAAATATTCAACAAAATCGGACCAGTCTGTAAAAATATTGAAAAGTTAAAATAAAAAAAATACGCGTCGAATTAAGAACCTCCTCCTTTTTTTCGTCGGTTAAAAAACTACTCGGTGAAGGAATTTCTAGAAGACAAATTTTAAGATGTAGTATTATGACTGACTGACTTGTATTCATGACTTTTTTTTTTTACATGTACTTATTAATTGTGACATTACGACATTTTTATTTATTATTTTGTCATTATTTCATGCACTCAATAGTAATCTTATTTTAGACATTGTTATTAATGTAATCATACTATACAGTGTAAACACGAAATTACAAAAAAAAAAAAAAAGTCTTCACCTGACACATTTTAACTGCTCTCTTACTAAGAAACCCTAGTGATACGAGAACGTAAAACTAAATTAATTAGACTACGCAACGGGATACGGCAGTCGTTTAGCTTTAGTTAACAACTAAACTTTGTCCAGGAGAGAACGTCGCGCGAACACTGTGCGCGCATACTAAGTACCGCACTGTTTACGTTGGCAGCGCCATTTAAATTTACATGCCATGTAAGTTGATTGAGGGCTGGTTTCAAGTTCGATATTTTGATATGTCATAATGATGATTTTGATGTGTAAGTCTTCCTGGAAATCAACACTACACAACACTCATCTACCTACACTGTTCATAAAACACAACAGCAAAAATAAAAATAAAATGTATATAATAATCTTACTTATTTATTTTTTATCGTTATTTACCAACATCACGCCTCACTGATCTACGTTATTGCATTGTGAATTTGTGTCGACGCCGGCTGTCGCTGAAAACCAGCGCTGTGTCTTTGCTCCGTGCATGAGGCACAGCAATATGCTGAGCGGTGGCCGTTTTGCGCGGATGTGACGCATATCTTACCACACTTCTTGACTCTGTACCTGTATTTGTTCTGTGTTCTTGAATTTTTTGGTAATTTTGTGCGTCACTTTTGAAGCAAATAAATATTTTTTCTTTCTTTCTTTCTTTTATATTTTGTATACATCTTCGTACCTACATACTACATAGTCAAAAATAAATTTTAATACGTAATACTGTAAATGCCACTAAAATTATTACTTTTCTCCAACTTTACTTTGTCCTTATGTTCTCAGCAGATTGTAGAATTTTACTAAGCTAAAAGCAATCATATAAACATATTATTGAATTAGTAAGAATTAATTTTGCTTTTCAGAAACGTAATATGATTTTAGCCATAGAAATAGAGATGTCCTAATTTGACCGTACCAAGAAGATTCAATTTTTAATTTTAGTAAAAATATCCTATTATTTTGTTATTCATATTATTATATTAAAATCGCTCACAAAATCAGTTATTTTATTAAGCCAAAATCTCATTTATTTATTTATAATGTTACTTAATTAATAAATTAATGTTATTGGAAGTTATTTGTATCACACAAGCATCGAACCTTTCAACAGAGACCTCAAATGTAAAAGCGGGGCGCTCGTCTTTGACGCAGGGAACCCGGTAATGTTCGCTGAAATAGAAATATACATAGGTGCTACATAAACTATACATAAGTGTCAGTTACATGTACAAAGTGTTGTACGTTTATTAAATTTAATTTATTCGTATGTTAAAACTATAGAGTTTACTAGAGACCGAGCGAAAATGGATTTTTATTTCCGGCTGAAAACGAAACCGAAATTCGGCATAAACTATATTTTCAGCCGGAAACCGTAACCGAAACCGAAAAATGTCAATAGATTTTCGTTAGGTAAAAGTACTATAACAGTAAAATATTATGAAATATCTATCTTTTAATCATTAAAGCACATAATTTAATGATCAAATGGGCGTACACAATGATTTGACACAATGATTTAATGGATAGGGTATATCTCGAAGTTGGTCTCATTTAAATTTCAAAATCAAAATCCACCCCTAAGGGTAGTAAAACAGGGGATGAGTGTTTGTTCACCCACTCAATTCTTATCTGTTAATCGATTCTGTTGAAACTTGACACACATAAATATAGTTCTAGACACCACGACATAATGGAGACCTGGAGTTAGATTTTAACCACAAAAAAATGAAAAATAAAACTTTTTAACAAAAAATTGAACCGACGAAAACAGAAACTGAAAAGCGAAAAATAACTAATTATGAGTCGGCGCCAAACAACCAATCAACGAAGATCATTAAATTACTTTAAATAAATAATAAAAACAACGTCACATCAAATGCAACTTGAAATTTTCAACGATAAACAATAACTTTCCAAAAATGCGTTCTCCGCTCGGCCACATGCAACTTACACGCACTTTGCTTGTTAAAAGTTCGTTTGGCGACGACTCATAATTAGTTATTTTTCGCTTTTCAGTTTCTGTTTTCGTCGGTTCAATTTTTTGTTAAAAAGTTTTCTTCCAATATATTACTGCATTAAGTTGACCCACTGAACTGAATAGTAGATTTCACGACCACTTAGATCGTTTTCATTACATTTGCCGAATATTTTTATTTTGGCCGAAAACGGCTAATAAGCGAATACGAAAACGAAATTCGGTCAGACTCTAGAATTTACCTACAGCGGTCACTGGTCGAGTTATTTGACCGTTTAACTCATTTGTTGTTACTCATTTAGCACCTCCCAGGGCCCAGGGGGCACGTATAGAGTATAGCAAGGTAGTCCACTACAAATGCAAATGACGTAGGTACCCCTACGTTGATCAAGTTTCAACAAGGCAAAATGTATGTGGCTGAAGAAGGGCGTTAGTACGGTCAACCGCATAACTTTACTGTAGTAACAAAACCATTTTTAGTAGAACTGGCTTAGTGTTTTATTTTATTACTATTGGACTTGCGTTTGACCGCCACCTCACATAAGTATTGGATTTGCGTTTGACCGCCACCTCACATAAGTATTGGACTTGCGTTTGACCGCCACCTCACATAAGTATTGGACTGGCGTTTGACCGTCACCTCACATAAGTATTGGACTTGCGTTTGACCGCCACCTCACATAAGTATTGGACTTGCGTTTGACCGCCACCTCACATAAGTATTGGACTGGCGTTTGACCGTCACCTCACATAAGTATTGGACTTGCGTTTGACCGCCACCTCACATAAGTATTGAACTTGCGTTTGACCGCCACCTCACATAAGTATTGGACTGGCGTTTGACCGTCACCTCACATAAGTATTGGACTTGCGTTTGACCGCCACCTCACATAAGTATTGGAGTTGCGTTTGACCGCCACCTCACATAAGTATTGGACTTGCGTTTGACCACCACCTCACATAGGTATTGGACTTGCGTTTGACCGCCACCTCACATAAGTATTGGACTGGCGTTTGACCGTCACCTCACATAAGTATAGGACCTGCGTTTGACCGCCACCTCACATAAGTATTGGACTTGCGTTTGACCGCCACCTCACATAAGTATTGGACTTGCGTTTGACCGCCACCTCACATAAGTATTGGACTTGCGTTTGACCGCCACCTCACATAAGTAAGTTTCATACAAGACAGGGTTTGCTTATACTCGGCGGAGGGGTTTGAGAGGCGATGGCCTCTCTTCTCATCCGCAGGAGACGACCTGGGCGTCACAGGAGGGCGTATGCCGTCCTTCAATTACCCTAGGTGTGGGGATGGCCCACCGCCCGATCAGTCAAGACCCGTGACGGTCAAGACAGTCAAGAGGAGGGTGCGGCCGATGTGTTTGCCGCACGGGGAGAAGGGGCTCGCGTACTAGAGGCGAGCCGAGACCTGCCGGGGATGGTGATGGTTGAAAGAATAAAAGTTACTCACGCCCCCGGCCAAGGGTCGTTAGAGGAACACCGTGGTGGTTTTTAGTCAGTAAGAGTTCGACTCTGGCTTCCCCGGGAGAAGTGCGTCCATGAGGATTTTCCCCATGAAAAAAAAAGAGTTTGCTTAATACTAAGTTTGTTACCATCGACATGCAGTTGAGTGATAAGTACAACAGTCAAGCTCACATCGATGTTAATAAAACCCGTAACCTGCACCGTATGAAACTTACATACAAAGCTATTTCCGCTTATAATTGCTAAGTTACAGTTATTAATATAAACGGTTTCACTCACGTTATTTCATCGGGTGTGCCCGACCACCACCGGTGATAATCCACCTGAAGACTCGGACACGACGAGCGACGAAGATGCACGACCACCACCGAAACCAGGCGCTCCGTCGTCGCGAGCGCAGCGCTACGCGGCGCGGCGCGCTGTGGCCTCTAAATCCACAGTTTGGTGCGCGTCGCCGCCGCGTAACCAGCTCATGATTAAGGGCTCCGTTCGAGCTCGAAACTGGTCGGCCACACCCGATGAAATAACGTGAGTGAAACCGTTTATATTAATAATTAAGTTACAGTTGATATGCGATTGACTGTACACTCCTAAATTGTCCTTTTTGACCACAGCCACAGAGTACATTATAATATACTGAAATAGAGACCAATCTTCCACCACAAAACTGGTAACCGCTTACTAGCGCCATCTGATACTTTTAGTTTGGAACTGCTGTTAGTACATCAACAGAACTAAAAATAAAAATGCAAAAAGATAATCTTTTCTTGGGGATCGAACTTACGCCCTGCGTTTATAAATCGGACCGCAAGATAGTACTGCTATTAACACTTGTTACTGACTTGCGAATTTTAGCACTATAATCAACCAGTCAAAATCAGTAAAAGTAGAATACTTTAATGTTCAAGAATCAACAAAAAAGGCTCTGAAAAAGATACTTATTTATTATTATAATATTTCGTGAAAAATCAGTAAAATTATCTCGTGAAATGAAATCATAATCTCTTTGGAACAATTATCAAATATGGGGTCATGTAGCGACATCTATCCGATATTGAATAAACTATTACAGTATCTCGTTTCTTAAATTTGGTAAATCCGCCATCTATTACTTTTAGTCCGTAACAATAACAAATATAATGCTACTAAATTAAAAACCACCATCTTACCTGTTATCTACAAGTATTCGAAGTACTACGTTTTTTTGCAGCGTTGTAAAAGCTGTTGTACCCGATTATTTGTTTTAAGATTGAGGACCCTGACCACAGCTATGGCCGTTTTGATTCGAGATTTAAATAAAGGCTAATTTAAAATAGCATGTGAATACAATATAAATTACTTTTCAAAGACGTAAAAATAATTTGATAAAGCTGAAAATAATAGCTGACGTATAAATAAGCCCGTACAATAATTCCAAAGTATATATTACAATATATGAACCCTAAAACGCGAACCCAAATCACATGACACAGATTCCCATATTGTACTGGCTTTAAAAAATACATACGAGTGATCGCTCAAACCCCTGTAAGCCCAAAATCTTCTTTTAACGAGGTCTAATCGACCCGCTAGCGGTTGCCATTAGTGGCCATCGGAGGGTTAACCCGAACTGACCGCGTATTGATCAGTTTTTGGACAGTGGGGCTTGTTCTACCCAAGTACACCTCTGATTTTGTGGGGACCGTGATTTTTTTCCCATGAATTAGGAAGGTAGAAATAGTATCACGTTACATAAAAAAAGTGTGCGGTCAGGGGACCCCCGCCAGGAACGAAGTTATCCTTAAATTTTTTTTTTTTTTACCGGTTATTATAATGCTAAATTAGAAGAAAGAAAGAACGAAAAAGAATTTATTCTTGCGCTCCATTTGACGCACACACTACAAAATTTATACATAATACTTTACAATTTAATATAGTTACAGTTAAATTGACAACTGACAACACTGGACATAAACAATACATGATCTGTGGTTATAACGGTAATCATCGGTTTTTTGTTCTACATTATAGTCTGTGATTTGCAATTACGCATCTATAATATAAGCATAGATGGCAGGAAACATCATGCGTCGGACTGAGATACCACATGGCCCAGGTCCAGTAAAACATGTCTTTTTGTATGTTTTATTTAATAGTTAGCTGTAATTTTGATGTTACCTTAAAGGTGAGGTCAGCTGACAACTCGTATGTCCGTATATTCAATGTACTCTAATGGGTTTAACGCAAATCTAAGCGTGATGTGACGCTACATTTCTTCCGAATCACACCTACCGCAAGCCCCCATAGGAACTTCGTTCCGAAAATTGGGATCCGAAAACTGCAACAGTTGCAAAATACCTGTGGAAATTGTAACATCGAATTTTATTCATGAGTAGATTTTATTTTTGAACCTTATTTTTTTTCCTGAATCATGCTGCCGTGCAGGCCCTAAAACACAGTAACTGACTTTTTGAGTTACATGTTGAACCTTAATGCGCACATCATAAGGTTCAATATGTAACTCAAAAAGTCAGTTACTGCGTATTACGGCCTGCACGGCAGCATCATTCGGTTTTTTTTAGGGTTCCGAAGTCCTACAAGGAACCCTTATAGTTTCGTCATGTCCGTCCGTCTGTCCGTCTGTCCTAATCCTTTACAGCTTAATAACTTCTACAGTTATAAACATAAGTAAATAAAATTTTGTTAAAAAATAGTCTACATATAGATCTCAATTTTAAAAGAATAAAAAAATCGTTTTTCCGTATTTTAGGGGTGGCGTCCATACATGTGAAAAGGGGAAAAAAAATTTTTTTTCGCTGCACCCCTTTGTGTGGGATATCATTGAATAGGTCTACTAAAATGAAGGTAATGTTTCATACACCACTTTTTTATCAGGTGTACCATCTGCGAAATATAGCCCGCCAAAGTGGCTTGCAATGTGTCCTCCCCCCTGCCATTTCTAAACTATGCAATATCGAAACTTATAATCTTCCACATTGATAGACCTTTGTGAAAACTCTCTTTTAAAATTATTTCGAGTATAATGTGATTATAATTTTTTGAGTTATAGAGAGAAAACTGAAAAATACTTAAAACTTCCTAGTTCAAAGGTCATTGACCTTAGAGAAAAATTATCATAGCAAATAATGCTCCTGTAGCTACTTTCTATTTGAAAAAATCACAAAAAGTAACTTTGAAATGACACACTTCTTAAATTTGGCTTCTTGAATTTATCGCTAGATGGCGCTACTAACAACACGCTCTGAGTCGCGAATGCTGCCGATTATTGCAAAAACTAAAATAGCCATGATTAATATTCGATTTGATTCGTTTGTAATTACACCTACTTAAGGAACCCTATAATACTGAGCATGGCCCGACATGCTCTTGGCCGGTTTTATGTTTTAGTATTCAGGCTTTCAGGTGCATGTCGATTTTTAATATTTTAATATTAGTTTTCCGAACCCGATATATGTAGGTAAACGCTTCTAGCAATTTTAGCTCACATAAAGAAACTGATGCCAAATCTTTTAGCCCCTATCCTTTTGACATCATTTACCTGTAGCTGTACCAAAAGAAGCATAGTTTATTCCATAATTGAAACCACGCGACAAACGCAAACTCCTTTCCACCCCTCTTCACGACCTAATTGCCAATTCTAATAAATGTTTATCTGCATCTGTTAAAGAATTCTCTTTGAAATCACACAAAATATTAAGATGAAATAAAAGCCAACTCGACACAGTCCAAATTTCGTTATTACACCAATTACTGAGGAAAAATTGTACCTCGCAGTAACATCAAAGGCCCTGTTTGGTCCTCCCTTTCCTCCATTAGATCATTTGCGTAATTAAGTAAAATAAACGAATTTACATAAACTTGTTAACTAGTCGCCAGATGGTTGATTTAGGGCCGGTATTTCAATAGTCTGATAACTTTTAACTGAGGAATAAATGTGACGTCTTGACAGATTTTTTATACCAAAACTGTCAAAATGTCAAACTTATTCCTCAGTTAAAAGTTAACTGGCTATCGAAAGACTGACACTTAGAATACTAGATCTTTTTGGGTTTAATACTTGAAATCTACTATAAAGAATATACTTTTGTCATATTTATTTAGGGTGTCACGTGGCACATAACTGCTTATTTGCTGCCTTAAGTATTAGATTTCTACCAAATTTTTATTACAAAATCGGGTTTAGCAATAGCTTTAGCCTGAGCCGGACTTAAAAGCCTTTTTAATGTATGGAGTTTGACGTTAGACCCGGTTTAAAAAAGGTTCTTAAACTGGTCTAAGCTTTTGTAATAAGGGGGCTAGAGTCGATGTAGTTATAGCGTACTTACACGATGATTAAATTAAAAGAGAAAAGTATTATTTACAAATAAAATCATCAAAAAAGACTACCTACTTGATTCGTCCCCAAAAATGTCCAAATATTTTTCATTTGTAACAACCCTATTAACCCTAAAACGCAAGTAAAACGTACGCTAGGCCGTACCTTTCGCCGAGTGCCGAAAGCTGAGGGATTGTAAAAACATCGCACTAAGGTTTAATTTGCGAATCACAATTAGCGATACCGTCTTTTTAGTAATTAAACCTTTAGGAAAGTCGCTTGATTGAGAAGGTACGTGATCGTTTTTATATTTGCCAAAAGGTAGGTACAATTTTCAGAAACGTTTTCTTCATTAAAATATTTATTTTCAATTTGCAAAAGCTTATTTACTATAAAGGAAGGAGATGGCGATATGAGCTGGATTCCTATTTAACAGATTGACCACAAATTGCTATAGACCGCGAACGAAAAGTCGAAGAAAGGAAGGGAGGTCTGTGCCCTGCAGTGGGATAAAATAGGCTAGTAATAAAAAAAAAACTTGAGCTTTGTTATCAAGAAATCCGTTAGTCAGGAAAACGTGCGTTTTATAAAATAGGTATGAAGAGCTTCAGATTAACAAATTAATCAACCCGAAATGGTGTGGATGTGTCAATATTTTTCTATAATAACACACGGTCAGCAGTGTGTGTACCGGTGATAATCCACCTGAAGAGTCTGACACGACAAACGACGAAGATGCACGACCACCAACAAAACACCGCCACACAGTTTGGTGCGCGACGCCGCCGCGCAACCAGCTCATGATTAAGGGCTCTGTTCGTGCTTGAATTGAAACTGGTCGGCACACCCGATGGAATATCGTGAGTGAAACCGTTTATTAATAATGATGTGTCAATATGACACAGGGCAGTGAGAAGCCTCTCTCTGATAACCTGAAACAAAGGTACTCTGTAGTAATTAAGAGTTCAGGGTGCACATCTGATCGACTAGGAGTCGTCTTCACCATGATAATTGATAAGCCACATAGTAGGTAAAAGGGTAAGCGTTTGAGGAAAAAGAACCACACCTTATTATTGGTGCTAAAAGAAGAAGAAGAGTGGCTACAAAAAGATTTTAATCTTTTCTTTAAACTGTTCTCTACAATAACAATAAACTTACAAAACATAAAAACCATTGCCTTAAAGAAACGAAGCCTTTTTAATTTAATTGCAAAAAGGGGTAGGTGTTAAAAAAGACAGCGGAACGAACAAGTTAATTAGTTTAGGAGGGAAGGGAGGGGATGCAACACAGGGTTGCAGACGACATTGAAATTAGAGCACCCTGTAACGAACTGTGAATCTCTAATTTTGGTGATTGCATGCGAAATACGGACACAGAAAATAAAAAGATTTTTATTATTGTACTTAGTGAATAATTTGGAGACCGAAAAAAGAAAGGAAAGGGGTGACCACGAATAAAAATCAACTATAAATAAAAACTTTTGACGACGTCTGTGGTCTAGTGGTTCGAGCAACGGACTGCTGATCACGAGGTCGTGGGCACGATTCCCACAGGACACAAATATTTGTGTGATTAACATAAGTGTTTGTGTTGGTCTGGGTGTTTCTTATTTATTATAAGTATGTATTTACAACAAAAAAAAGTATATAAGTATAATATCCATTGTCTAGTACTCATAGCACAAGCACTGCTTAGTTTGGGAATAGATGGTGCTGTGTAAAAATGTCACAAAAATATTTATTTTTATATTTATTTTATATTTTAAAAGGTAAAGTATAGGTAATAATAGCAATAACGTTTAATTGGAACAATAACAGTACAAAGCAGTTTTAAAATAGAAACAGTTTAATATAGTAAATCTGTGATAGAAACGATAATCGATAATAGCCACAAAAGTAGAAACTGTGGCGCAGCTATCAATGCCCGACTCTATAGTACATTTTATTCCAGATTAAGCTATTAAGAAAAACATAGAATTTAGAGAAACTAATTTGGTAGTGAAAAAATTAATTAGCAAAACCAAAAAACCCGACTGCGTGTAAAAATAACAGAAAAGGTGTAAACAAGACTTGTGGGTGTGGGTAAGTATATGTGAAAGTATCAAATCAACACGCAGTCGGAGCAAAGCGGAACGTCGGAGGCTACGTATGTTTTTGGTCATGAATTACATACATACATACACTCAAAAAACATAACCCTCCTTCTGGCGCAGTCGGATAAAAAAATAACTACATCTATATTATACTGATTTGAGACGAACTTCAAGGATTTTTAAATCAGGGCTAAAATAGACGTTGAAGAGAAAAGACTAAACAGATTTTAATTGACCAGGACATCGAATGGAGGCCCTTATTGACAGGCAAGGGTATTAACCTGTAGAGTGTAGAGTATATACGTAAAATACAATTAATCATACCCCACGCTTATGACTGCTAGTATCCCAAGCAGGATCAGTACGGATCCATTATTTGAGTGTTAATCTTAACACAGAGCGCTTACAATCTAGTATATCTTCATAGCGGGGGGTGATTTATGTTCCTTGAGACAAGTAGCGACGTCTTGACAAGTATTACTCATGTTGAGGATTGTAGCCTCTTTGAGTTTGACCAAACATGAGTATGGTTTGTTACATTATAATATGAAAAAAAAGTAATTGTTTTTTTTTTTCCAGAATATACGAACAAACCAGTTTTGATCAAATGATTGAGGAGCAACAATAATAAATGTTGTCTTCTATACATTATATAAATACTTATATAATTACTTGTCCTGACTGACTGATTCCTGGGCTAGAAACATGAAATTTTGACAGTAGATAATTTTTATAACGTAGGCATCCACTAAGGATTTTTAGAAATTCGGCTCGTAAGGAGGTAAAATAGGGGTTGAATGTTTGTATAAAATAACGTACGTACGACGTTATTTTTGTAGTCACCTATGTAATAAAGGTTATTTGCCTTTTTTGTTGAAAATTAAGAAATATGTGTTCAGTGTTTTTTGGAAAATCAACCCTTAAAGGAGTAAAATAGGGGTTGAAAGTTGGTATGAAATATCGAAAGAAAAAATAAAGTTGGCATTGCAACGCATGCCAGGCACAGCTAGTGTTGTATATTTTTCATGCGTTTTTATAATTCAATTTAGATTTGCCTATCTATACATATAAAATGCTTTGTTCTTAATGACTGACTGTCGGATCAACGCACAGCCTAAACCGCTGATCGTAGAAACCTAAAACTTGGAGGGTGTGTTATTTGTATGACGTAGGCATCCGATAAGAAAGGATTTTCCGAAATTCTACCCCTAAGGGGGTGAAAAAGGTGGGCAAAGTTTGTATGGGACAACGTGATTCCTTGGTCCAATCTACTTCAAATTTTGCCTAAACCTTTTTTAACAGAATTGATGGAAGATGTATTTCGTATTTTATTGAAATTCATCCCCTAACGGGGTTAAAAAGGGGTAGAAAGTTATTTTGGCGGTGATTTGCTTCGAAGTTGATATCAATACTTCTTAGTGCTTTTGATTTAAATTACATTTTATTTTGACACATGTTTGAAAACTCATTCAAAAACCGGCCAAGAGCATGTCGGGCCATGCTCAGTATTATAGGGTTCCTTAAGTAGGTGTAATTACAAACGAATCAAATCGAATATTAATCATGGCTATTTTAGTTTTTGCAATAATCGGCAGCATTCGCGACTCAGAGCGTGTTGTTAGTAGCGCCATCTAGCGATAAATTCAAAAAGCCAAATTTAAGAAGTGTTTCATGCAAAGTTTCTTTTTGTGATTTTTTCAAATAAAAAGTAGCTAAAAGAGCATTATTTGCTAAGACCATTTTTCTCTAAGGTCAATGACCTTTGAACTAGGACCTTTTAAGTATTTTTCAGTTTTCTCTCTATAACTCAAAAAATTATAATCACATTATACTCGAAATAATTTTAAAAGAGAGTTTTCACAAAGGTCTATCAATGTGGAAGATTATAAGTTTCTACATTGGATAGTTTAGAAATGGCAGGGGGGGGGACACATTGCAAGCCACTTTGGCGGGCTATATTTCGCAGATGGTACACCTGATAAAAAAGTGGTGTATGAAACATTACCTTCATTTTAGTAGACCTATTCAATGATACCCCACACGAGGGGGTGCAGCGAAAAAAAATTTTGAATCCCCATTTCACATGTATGGACGTCACCCCTAAAATACGTAAAAACGATTTTTTTATTCTTTTAAAATTGAGATCTATACCGGGTGTCAGGGAAACGCTTCCGAAAACGAAGACAGGTGATAGTGCTGGTGATTACTGATACGAAACCACGAAAAAAAATGCGATTCTTTTTATAGTTTTTTTCATATTTTTTTTGCATTTTTCATTATGTATGAGTTTTATTTAACTGCCCAAAGCTGGTTATGTATGAAAAATGCAAAAAAATATATATGAAAAAATCTAAAAAAAGAACCGCATTATTTTTTCGTGGTTTCGTATCAGTTATCACCAGCACCTATCTTCGTTTTCGGAAGCGTTCCCCTTACACCCAGTATGTAGACTATTTTTTAACAAAATTTCATTTAATTATGTTTATAATTGTAGAAGTTATTAAACTGTAAAGGATTAGGACAGACGGACAGACGGACAGACGGACAGACGGACAGACGGACGGACATGACGAAACTATAAGGGTTCCTTGTAGGACTTCGGAACCCTAAAAAGGTTGAACCCACATAAAAACAAGCAAATATTCTCTCTAAAAACGAATGTCTCTAAAAATATTTGTTTGTTTTGTTGTGTATATATATGTATATACACTTATAGTTTTCTTTTTGGTTTGTCTTAGAAGTTTAATTTAGTGTGTATTGTTTTTCGCAATTTTATTCTTAGGATTCTAGGGGAATCCTACACTATCAAATTACTCCTTCGAATTCAAGAGAGTGCAGTTTCCCATCAGAGTCTGCATCGCAATAAATATAAAGAAAACTCAAAGTACCAAACTCAAACTCTAGCGGGAATAGACTTGAGGGAAAGCTGCTTCTCTCTCGGCCAGTTAAATGTAGTATGCTCCAAGGTAAGCGCACAGAGTAGCCTGGTGATTCTAGCTCCCGAAGGAAAAACAAAAAATATTGATATAAATATAAATATTTTACAAAGATATACTGCGGTAGGTG
The DNA here is from genome assembly GCA_949699075.1 of Asteroscopus sphinx. Taxonomy (NCBI): domain Eukaryota; kingdom Metazoa; phylum Arthropoda; class Insecta; order Lepidoptera; family Noctuidae; genus Asteroscopus; species Asteroscopus sphinx. The sequence continues at coordinate 595,708 of OX453022.1, read as the reverse complement.
TGTAGTATTTCGATTTTGTTGTAAAAAGATAATACCCCCGTGTAACTTTCACCAGATCAAAGGCCGAGCTTCGCGTTTGCAAAATATAACAAAATTTCATTTTATTTTCATGTTTATTTAACCTTTAAATCCCTTCACTATAATAAAGATTATTATAAAATAAATAAAGATTATTAATATAAGTACTCAAACATTTGATTGAACATAATAATTTATATGTTATAACAAAATAAATAACGTATAAAAACAATTAAAAATCCTATTAGAACCATTTTCGACTTCCACGCGGGCGAAGTCGCGGGCAAAAGCTAGTGTAAAATATATTTGTCCGTAAAATCCAAAAAAAGTCCAAAAAATTATAAAAAATCATCACTGACTCCCAAAAAAACTAAACACGAAAAATTTAACTAAATGACGTAGCGACACGTATATCGCACGGGCTGGGAATTCAATCTCGGGCGATGTACTATTTAGGCTCAACACACACCTACCGATCCGACCCGATCCGATCCGACCCGATCCGGTAAGAATCTGACCGGGACGTCTAGAAACCCATACAAAATGTTCTAGCTGGCACACACCTACCGATCCGATCCGATAAGCAAGCCCGGTAAGAATCTAACCGGTGAGCTTCGCCGGTAAGAACGTCAGATCCAGTAAGCAAGAGTCGTAGTTTACGTGCAATTCCCATATATCGGCACACACCTACCGGTTCGACCCGGCACCGGCGATCTTACATCCACAGTGTTGCCACTTTATTGGTTTTACCACCAGAACTGGTGGTTTGGGAACTTTGGGGCGAAATATTTGTGGACAAAATTAGTTTCTGGTGGCTAGTAGATTTTTGTGAAATAAGTTGAGTAGATAGTTATCATGTATAATTATGTACTTATTTCGAAAAAAATAACGTTTTAATTTGAGCCCTTTCGTTTTATTGTCTTTACAAAATTAATATTATTTATGTATGGACTAAATTTTCCTTTCATTATATTGAAAAACATGGTGTCGCTCTTAAAAAAATAGTGATATGAAGGTAATTTTTGTGAGATATGGCCATCAGAAGTTTTGACCATATATTTGAGTAGATCTCGTCGAGCCCTTTCATTTGAGTACCAAAACTATATTTCGAAGAGCTATAGTTTGGGAGATATGGCGAACAGAAATTTTGACCATATATTTGTCTAGAGCTCATTTAGCCCTTTCATTTGAGTACGTACACGATGGGTCTAAGAGCTATAGTTTAGGAGATATGGCCATTAGAAGTTTTGACCATTTATTTGAGAAGAGCTCGTCGAGCCCTTTCATTTAAGTGCCAACACGATGGGTCTAAGACCTATGGTTTAGGCGACATGGCCATCAGAATTTTTGACCATTTATTTGAATGATAAACAAAAGATCTCCGAGTCTCTATTTCGTTATTAAATATTTTGCGTAAAGTAATTATAAAAAGGTAATGACAGTCAAACGCCTTAATAAAATAACATTTCTTGTTTATAAACGCTAAGATGTCAAAAGTACCGAAAATATTTAGCATAAAATGTAATTTTTGTAGCACTTTCCAATAATATTAATAACACAAATTTTCAGTAACACCACTTATATTTTTTTGTACTGAGGGTACGATATTGTTCTGCGGTCCTACGCGACCTCTTCTGGCGGTGGCTGAACGGCGACTAGAACGCAAATTCAGAATGCCCGGTGCCGGCAGGTGTGTGCCAATGCTCCGCGTTTCTTAAGAATCGGGTCGGATCGGATCGGGTCGGTAGGTGTATCTTGAGCCTTAAGAGAGCGCCGGCCGCCAACAAATGTGCTCGCTATTTATTATTTATTCTAAATACATAATAGAAGTTATATCGTCGTCCCATTTTCGTTAATTAAAGTGGATCACTCGTATAACTTTACCTTTATTTGTATAAAAATAAACATTTTGTATCAATTTCGTCTAGACAAATAATTTTAAATACACATTCTTTAAATCCAACCCCACACGGTAACAAATCCCGATAATAGTGACAAATGAACTCACGATACGTGTTACACTGCAGTGCAAAATAATTTGTATGCTAGAGCGCTCCGATGGATTTTAAATCCGAATCGCCGAATCTCTCATTTATATCGTGAATTTCTGCGTTCGATGGCAATAGACAGTTTATTACGATGCCAATTAATCGAGGACTCGGCACTGGCAATCGATGGCAATCGCTGGCAATAGCTTTTAGCGGCACCGGATTAGTTGTCCCATCAAATGTTTTGCGATTAGTAAACATTAGAGGTTTATAGTTTTATCTTTTTTTCGTGTTTTGATTATGCATTGATTGGTATATTTTTTATTATCAGATTTGTGTAACAGGTAGACAAACAAGATGAAAAGTATTCTGCGTGCAAAAACACATTTATCGTTTACGAATGAATTAGATAAATTATTATAACCTAAATCAATACATTTCATAAATAAAACAAATATAAATAAATATTTTTGGGACTTTTTACACAGCACCATTTAGTCCCAAACTAAGCAGAGCTTGAGCTATGGGTACTAGACAATGGATATAATACTTATAGGTATACTTTTTTTTTGTAAATAACTAAATACATACTTCATAATCATAATAATTTATTTGCATCTTAAAATAATAATACATCACCATCATCTTAATACTTAGAATTCATAAGAAACAGCCAGACTAACACAAACACTTATGTTCATCACACAAATATTTATGTCCTGTGGTAATCGAACCCACGACATTGTGATCGGCAGTCCGACACTCGAACCAATAGACTACAAACGTCGTCAAAAAGCATTAAAGAAGCTTGGTTGAAGACCTTATCATCCGAAACTCTTCCATTAATAGAATATTTTATAATAATACCACGTAAATAGCAAAACAGAAAACCCTGACAAAACATTATAATAAAACCAAAACATCACACGTAGCATAAATATTTTCGAGCCCAATATTTACTTACACCGTTCAACCGAAAACGCAGTAATTATAATTCAATAACAATGATTAAACAGTCTGCTGGAAGCCTCAAACCGTTCGCCGTAAACCTCGGTTAACAATAATAAAGCTGTTTAAACGAATGGAGATCGAAAACTCGGCCATCATCGGGAGCATTCGGGGGCACTCGGAAATGTACAGGTTGGAAAGGGTCGCCGGGTATTGTCGGGGGACGTTCCGATTTCCAGCGGTATTGTGAAACTCTATAGTAAGTCTTGAACTGTATTTTGTTGAAGATTAAAAAGATTTTGTTTGAGTGTTGTAGAATTGTATTTTTGTTTATAATTCTGACTATTATGAATGTAAAAAGAAGATTTTTTCCCTCGTTCTTACACTAGTGTTCAGATGTATTCCTTGTTCTGTTTACATAATTTTATTATTCTTAGCTCTTTCTTTCTTAGAATAAAGATATAAATTGTGGAAAGGTAAATTCGCCCTCGAGCAGGATTCGAACCTGCGACTCCTGGTTTAGTACACCAGTGCTTAAACTTATATCTTTAGATGTCTCTCAGCATGCGTAAATGCGTTAAAATAATAAAATAATTCCTAGAGGTATTTTCCACAAAAGAACGTCACCTCACAAGCTTAAAAATCCTGTAAACGGGTTCTAATTTTGTAAACCTGCCCTGCTATAATAAACCTACCCTGCAGGTATATTAAGCGCGTCAAACAAAAGCACAAGCCAGCCGCGGCCCGGTCCAGTGGCAGGCAAAGCCCGGGATTTACCCATCCCGGCGGCCCTGCGGCAATATACTGCGTTTCATGGAAAGTCGAACACTACCAAACATAATAAGCCCTCGCCAATCTGATTCTTCTTCAAGTTAATAGGTACATAAATACAACGTGTAATTGAAACAGAAAACCTCTTAAGAAGTCATTGTACTCATCAGTATGAACAACTTTTACTGTGGACCAAATCCAGAAATCGCGAAAAAATTACTTCAATTTCACGTCGTATAATACAAAACGAAAATAGGCCTTGCTGGTTTTTTGAAAGTGTAAAGGGTGTCAATAGTTAGTAAATATAGTTATTACTTGAATATAATGACGCAGTGAATGATATTCTTGTGTCACACAAACATTAACCAATAATAAAACGTATTCGAGAGCCCATCCAACATAACAAGTAAAGTGTAACCATCCAACATAACAAGTAAAGTGTAACCATCCAACATAACAAGTAAAGTGTAACCATCCAACATAACAAGTAAAGTGTAACCATCCAACATAACAAGTAAAGTGTAACCATCCAACATAACAAGTAAAGTGTAACCATCCAACATAACAAGTAAAGTGTAACCATCCAACATAACAAGTAAAGTGTAACCATCCAACATTCGTCATATTCAGGCTGGCAACATCGACCGTGACGTCACAGCCCCGCTGAACGCCGCTTCATTATTCATGGGACTTCTTCGGATTATTTTTTCGTGTGTCCCGTTTTTTCGGCCAGCATTGTATTTTTACTTTATAAATAAAATATAATTTCTGTGTCGTTTACAAATTCATAGCATTTTTATTTTCCTTTAGCGAGAAAATATTGTAACTTTTTTTTCTTTGATCATCACTCTGCAAGGGATAGAATTTGTAAGCAAAGGAAATATAAGGGACAGTGAATTAGATGGACGTACAATGTAACTGAGTTGGTTATTTGGCTTGCCTTGTGGTCGGGACGAAAGCTTTTATTTTAATGAACTTCTAAATAAATCCTTTATGAACTGTTTCTCACTTTCTCTCATTAATAAATGCTTTCTCTAGTTATTTCCTTTATTGACGAACTATTTTTATACTTGTTGATCCATATAAAACATGAAGTAATATTTATTAAAACTAAAGGCTAAAGAAACAGGTAATCATTTAAGCCTCATACATTGAATATTCAAAACTCTACGCAAACAAAGCCGCGACTAAAAGATAGAACATAAATTATTTTCCTCAGATCCAATTTCATCAATTACGAATCTAATAGCGATCATGAAAATAACGACACGATAAAATTACAATTTCCCATTTATTACGCAAATATAAAAGGAAAATATTACGCAGACAGAATCAATAGCAATCACATCAAATGAATAGGCTATAGGTATAAACGTAAATAATAATCATTAATAAGAGATAATATAAGCTGAAATATATTAATTTCGGAGACTATTGGTAGTCACGGATACATATTGGTTTCTATAGGATATCGGTTTTTGCTGGACATAACTCATGTAACATAAGTATTATTTTATATCTTGAAGATTCCTTTTTGTAATGACGCTGCTTCAATAGTAGATTAGTAGCCAAGGGCTGTAAGGCATCAATTGCAGCCCGAGATATTTAGGCGCACGAGCGCAGCGAGGGCGCCTATAATTCGAGGGTGCAATTGATGCTTACACCCGAGCTAACTACTGTGCTTTACATCTCGATTGTGAAGTAAGTAAAAAAAAACCGGCCAAGAGCATGTCGGGCCATGCTCAGTATTATAGGGTTCCTTAAGTAGGTGTAATTACAAACGAATCAAATCGAATATTAATCATGGCTATTTTAGTTTTTGCAATAATCGGCAGCATTCGCGACTCAGAGCGTGTTGTTAGTAGCGCCATCTAGGGTTAAATTCAAGAAGCCAAATTTAAGACGTTTGTCATTTCAAAGTTACTTTTTGTGATTTTTTCAAATAGAAAGTAGCTAAAGGAGCATTATTTGCTATGATCATTTTTCTCTAAGGTCAATGACCTTTGAACTAGGACGTTTTAAGTATTTTTCAGTTTTCTCTCTATAACTCAAAAAATTATAATCACATTATACTCGAAATAATTTTAAAAGAGAGTTTTCACAAAGGTCTATCAATGTGGAAGATTATAAGTTTCTACATTGCATAGTTTAGAAATGGCAGGGGGGGGGACACATTGCAAGCCACTTTGGCGGGCTATATTTCGCAGATGGTACACCTGATAAAAAAGTGGTGTATGAAACATTACCTTCATTTTAGTAGACCTATTCAATGATATCCCACACGAGGGGGTGCAGCGAAAAAAAATTTTTTTTCTTCATTTCACATGTATGGACGCCACCCCTAAAATAAGGAAAACGATTCTTTTATTCTTTTAAAATTGAGATCTATATGTAGACTATTTTTTAACAAAATTTCATTTACTTATGTTTATAACTGTAGAAGTTATTAAGCTGTAAAGGATTAGGACAGACGGACAGACGGACAGACGGACAGACGGACAGACGGACAGACGGACGGACATGACGAAACTATAAGGGTTCCTTGTAGGACTTCGGAACCCTAAAAACCGGCATTACAAGAATAAAACATTTTATTAGTTAAAATTTATAGTGAAATGAGAACAATTTTCAAATTTTAGGGACAGGTGTTTTTTGGGTATGTTAATAGTTTGAGATTGTGATATTTGTTGGTCATGGATAAAATTTGACGGGATGAAGCTTTCTTAAGCAGAAGTTGATGGTTGCGGATCATCTCTTGATAAAGATGTTGCATTTTTTGAAAGCTGAATAGTTTTCGTTATTTGGTTGGTAATTTTACTTTTATTTTGTATGGAATCTTCAATGTAACCTTCAGCCACCTTTCAAGAACGAAATTGAGCTTCGCCGTTCGATATTTAAAATTGATGACTATTATACTCATACGAAGACAAGGCTGAATAGCGAAGCGACCTCTTTTGTCATTGGGCTTAATGCATGATGTCTATTGCCAGTATGACGGTTAGATGTACGCGAACTTTTTGAAAGAGTGAAGAGTTTTACTTTAAACTAGCTGTGCCCGCGACTCCGTCCGCGTGGATGTCGGAAAATAACATCGTGTCATAATTATGAACACAATATCTTCAAATATATACATATAAGCGCCTACACAGACGATTACACTATTTACCGACCATACTATATTTTGTTTTTACAACCAACCGGCTAAGGTGATGGTATTTCATGGAATTAGCCCTAAACTCCCTCATTCTGAGAAGACGCTCGTGCCCAGCAGTGTGAAGTAATTGGGCTGATCATGTTATTCTATAACACTAACCACATCTCTTCTTATGCTGAGAAGAGGCCCGTGTCCAGCAGTGGGACTGTAATGGGCTGGTAATGTTATGTTATTCTAGAATACTAATAATATCCAGTTCATTAACTCTTCTCATTTTGAGAAGAGGGCCATACCCAGTAGTGGGACAGTAATGGGTTGACTACGTTATGTTATTCTATATTTTCTAGTTTCTTAACTCTTCTCGTTCCGAGAAGAGGTCCGTGCCCAGCAGTGGGGCAGTAGGTAATGAGCTGATTATGTTATGATAATCTATTACACTAACAATATCCAGTTCCTTAACTCTTCTCATTCCAAGAAGAGGGCCATGCCCAGCAGCGGGACAGTGATGGGCTATGTTATGTTATTCTATATTTTCTATAATACTAATAGAATCCAGTTGTATTTTTAGGAACCTGCAACCTGCATCCAACCAACAATCATGACCTCTACTTTGTATGCAACTTAATACAATAGAGGGGTCAAGCTGTATCGCTGGATCTACTCAACCGATTCAGATAAAACATACCCTATATTTTAAGTTAGACTAATACCAATACAAATGCTAAGTTTCATTACGATCCGTTCAGCCGTTTCACGTGATGAGGTAACAAACAGACAGACAGACAGACAGACAGACAGACAGACAGACATAATTTTTTTAAACGATTGATTCGTGTTCTATAGCGTATTTCTAGTCCCCCTAGACGGTTTTCGCGAAAAAAACTCAATGTACAGACTTTTCGACCTTTACAGTTTTATTATAGTATATAGATTTCTAGTCCCCCTAGCTGGTTTTCGCGAAAAAAAACTCAATGTACAGACTTTTCAACCTTTACAGTTTTATTATAGTATAGATAGAAGATAGATAGATTACTTACCGCCCTAGGGCTTTTCTAGCTACATTATTACCCTAGAGTGCTAATTGGTTCCTACAAGCCCCATTTGGGGGTAATAAGGACCTACTTACCGAATATGAGAGATGTAAAATATATTTAATGGCATCTTATAGCAAAGCACCGTAATAAAATTATAATAAATACGTTAAGATCCAAAAGAATATCCATTATCCATGTTTCTTACCGTCTGACAGTTTCGGTAGCAGCCCGGAGTCTGGATTTGGTGATTTGAGTCAGGTTAATGGCAATAAGCTCACCCTCTATTGCATGGGACTCATAACATAACTGGCGAAATGTGGGTGTACTATACACCTCTGCCTACCCCTTCGGGGAACACAGGCGTGATGTTTTTTGTGCTATAAGTTGACAATTTCAGACCAAACGATTTAAATTGTGGAAAGAAAAAATCGCTCACGAGCAGGATTCGAACCTGCGACTCCTGGCTCAGTACGCCACTGGTGCTTTAGCCACTAAAGTACAGGGGTACTGAGCTTCGCATGCGTAAATGCGTTAAAAATAATAAAATAATTAGTAAGGGTAGGCATATCTATACGACTTTGAATTAACTGCAAAGTTTGTCGAGTCGGTTAAGAAACACTGTTTCTTAATAAGATATCGCTAACGTCACCCAAAGACGTGCCAAGTGGATGAGAATTTCGATACCACGAGCAGTGTTCACGGTATCTTAGTGGCTAAAGCACTGGCGTACTGAACCAGGAGTCGCAGGTTCGAATCCTGCTCGTGAGCGATTTTTTCTTTCCACAATTTAAATCGTTAGATTTCGCTTCGCATGCGTAAATGCGTTAAAAATAATAAAATAATTTCAGACCATTTAGGACAATAGGGTTACTTAAAATATCCCAAAGCGTATAATTATGTATCACTCCTTCATTATGAAAAAAATTAACATATCCGAGTAACTCCGACGCCCGACATTCGACACAGACGACAACGATATGAAACGAAAAACTAAGTTTAGATACCTAATTATTGTACATAATACTTGATTTTTAAATACACCTTTAATTTTTTCATTTGATAGACAGCCCTAATTCTGTAAAACATGAAAGGAAATCAATTATTATGTTACTGTGTCACTTAATTGTTCCGCGGATCTATTAAATCGGTTACAATATATCCAGCCTCACTCCGGAGGATTTATTCAGAAGCCGGAGTTATCAATCTCGGACATAGCATGCAACGTAAAGTTACTTCAGTCCCGGATATATTAAGCGGATATGGATATGCTGATCGGACACATATCTTACTTGGAATGATATATTACATATCCAGTCTTTTATCGGAGCTAGTTAGCCCATTATAATAAAACAAAGTTTAACCGGATTAAATCGCGTATATTATTTAAATTGGTTTCCCTGACGTTTCGAAAGCTTTGCAGCATTCCGTGGTCGCAGGTAGACTAAGATGACAATCGTCTTTACAGATATTCCAAAAAAATATATTTAATCTACCGTACAATATTTATTAATTAAAATCGTTTCGATGCACGCAGTAATCACTCACAATATCATTGTCTTTTACAGTGTTGCGTGCTGTTTGGGACTTGATTATTATTAGGACTGGGTTCCAAGCAGGTTGTAGCTGCCAACCATCTTCTCTATTAAAATTAGGATGTTTTTAGTTAGCTCATGGCTAAAAGAGACCAGTATTTTTGGAACGAGTCCAGCCCATAGGCATAGTCTAGTGATGTATACACAGATTCTCCCTTTAACACAGAAAACCAAGAAAGTAAAAGATATATTCCCAAATTGAGCATGTTAAAATTGAACAAAATCAAGTTACAAAAAGATCACTAATGAGTTAAACTCATACGTGTCACTCACTCGTTTAGATCCACTGGCAGTTGCATTATTTTATCTCAATCCTCAATTGAATCCCGGTGTCGCCCGGGATTATTGATTTTATTACGTGTTTTTCTAGCCCTGAGCTCCAGAGTCCGGTCTCTTTATACAACGTGTATCAGAAATTCGTGGTCATATTTGAAGAGCTTATTCAGGGGATACTATCGAACAACTTTTACTATGGGACCAACCCTGAAATCGCGAAAAAAAAATCAGCTGATCGTTACATTTTGTCGAGCGACATCGATGATGTAGTAGGGAACAGTTGATATTTTTTTCGCGATTTTAGGGTTGGTCCCATAGTAAAAGTTGTTCTATGCTATGCCCTGAATGAGCTCTTAAAATATGATCACGCATTTCTGATACACGTTGTATAGAGGTGGGTCTAAATTCAGTAGTGTGGCAAATAATTAATAATATTATCTTTTTATGTACTTTTTTTGAGTCTGGATTTGTGCCAGGTTAATGGCAATAGGCTCGCTCCCTATTACATGGGACTATAACATAACTGGCGAAATGTGGTTGTGCTATACACCTCTGCCTACCCCTTCGGAGAAATACAGGCGTGATGTTATGTTATGTTATTATCTTTTTTCTTTTGTGATTAATCCCGGCCGTTGTCAAAACTCGAAGTGTCATTAACTTCTTTTTATTTTCCAATTTAATATGTTCTACAGAAAACCAATTTTCATCCATGAAATTATTGAGTAATTGATAATAAATAAGCTTACAGATAATAGAAAAGGTCATTTCGTTGGTTTCTTTTTTGAAGCATAACTGCTAAATATTTGGATTTAACTAAATTTCGTAATTATTTAAATATAAAGAATATTTTAACAGTCTTCTTTTTATACAAATTCAGGATTAAACCAAAAATACGATTAACTAAAAAAAATATTCACGGTATCGGTATTATATACAATTTTACTCAAACATCATTACCATAGAATAAAATCGAATCAATCACTGATTGATAAATGGAAGTCAATGCGGAATAGGCGGCATATTAGCCCTGCTAATGCATCGGCCAATCAATCAGCGAAGCGCCGAGTGCGCGATTGATTTGCCGTACATGTCCCGAACAACGAACCAATCAGCGGGCTACGGTGACCCTGCGATAAAATATTTTCAGGATTTATGAATGTTAACTTTTTATAACTGATTTTAATTGATATTTTCTGTTGGATGATAATTGGACAACGATAATTTAAATAGAAATGTAAGGTTTGTAAACATTTTCATATAATAATTATGGTTCACTATACTCTTCTAGTCTTATTAAATCTATTTCTTGTAGGTATGAGATGTAAACTTAAGCTTTAAAATAAAATTATGTTTTAGTCACCAAATAAGAGATATTATTATCTAACAAAGCCGAAAAAAAGTTAATTACCAACTGTCAACTGCAGTACCAAACTTTAGTGACAACCAAAAACCATGGTTGTTTAGGCCGAATATAAGTAGGCAGATTTAGCTAGGTAAATGTTTATGCGAGTTAATTAGGAAGCACAGTGACAATATGTTCTTGTCTGTCCTTTCCGCACTCGTGCAAATTTCATATTTAACCTCGTTCTTACATCCCTCTCACCTCGTCGCGGAGCCTATCATTGCTCCAGATGCATCGTTTAGCCCCGCCCTCTCCTGTGGGTGCTAAAGACAGTACAGAAAAAATGGACGACAAGTGAAGTCGTACGCGCACGCCAATTAACATAATTGATTTGTGTTTTCGTGAAAATCTCTGATTGACTGTTATTAAAGTGTTCCTCAAGCTAGCTGAGTGTTTCTGTGAATTGTTCCAACGGTGAGGCCTCCCAACTACGAAAAAAGCAGCAAGACTTCGAAGAAGTGCCGCGTGCCGAAAAGGTGAGCTCCCAGAATTCCCTTATATTCCTCTTTCTTGTTGCTGTGCTTCAAAATACAAAATTATCATCTATCCTCGTGTAACTCCGAACCAGCGCGCATTCATTTTGGTCCTTCGAGCCGGATTATCTAGGATTACACGAGATTGATTTTATAATATAATAGGGAAGCCGCCATCTTGCGAAAAATAAAAATGCCTAAGAACGCGGACACTAATGAACGTTATTCGCAACGATTGCAAAATAAACTTTCTGCCTTGTTTGGTCGAGTACAATCCATCTATGATTCAATCGCTACTATCGAAAACGATCCCGTTAAAATCGAAAATTTCTTGTCAGATTCTTATACGATAGACACGCTTCGTAATGATTTTTTGACGGCAATCGAGGAAAGAAATACTATTCAATTGTCCAATGCCGAAGCCCCTGTACCTAATTACAGTTCATTAATATCATTCGAGCAGTTGTATTCCAAAATTAAATACAAATCTGATCAATTACAAAAGTCGCAAATGGCTGATAATACTAGTCGCGACGGGCAGGGTTCCATAGTTAAGCGGGAAAAACCTTTTCTAAAGTTACCGCGTTTAGAACTTTGTTCATTTAACGGAGATAGTGAGTCTTGGCCAATTTTCTACGAAACCTTTAAGTCGGTCATTCACGAAAACCCCGATCTAACTGAAAGCGAAAAAAATTCAATACCTAATCGGTAAATTAAAAGGCAAAGCCCTTAGCATTTGTCAGGGTATTTTACCTAATGCCGAAAACTACACGGTTATCTGGAATTCATTGTTAAATAAATACAATGACAAAAGATTATTGGCCGCTACGTATTTGGATAAAATAATTAATTTACCTAATGTGAAGGAAAATTCCCCCACTCAATTGGAGGATTTTATTGATAAATTTTCATCGCTTCATTCCGCGTTAAAACAAATAAATCTCGATAGTCTCGAAGACTTTTTATTTGTGCATATTGCGTGTAAAAAGGTGGGATTGGAAACGGTTAAATCATTCGAACTTAAATATGAGTCTAATAAAATCGCTACTTGCACGGATTTCATTAATTTCGTACGGAATCAATCCCATATTTTGCAACGCGCACATAATGTCGCGAGTACCTACTCAATAAATACGAAAGCGGGCGGTACTCAACCACGTAAAAATAATAATACGTCGTCTTCAGTAGGATCGGGAGCGCGTGCGTCGACGAATAATAATTACAACGTTAAAACATTTGTAAATGTGCAGGAGCACGGTAAATGTTTATGTTGTGGGAAGAGTGATCATTCTCAATTGCCCCAATGTCCAAAATTCCTGTCAATGATCCCTAATGATCGCTATAAATTAATAAAAACTAACAAATTGTGTGTGAATTGTTTAAATAGCAATCACTTAATCATAAATTGCAAAGATTCTAGTCGATGCGGCGAATGTAATCGCAGTCACAATAGTTTGCTTCACTTTCCGAATAGTAAGGTAGAAGCGGGAAATAATTCGGCCGCCGCCTGTCAAAATATCACTACCGCAGCCGTAGTAACGGGAGTGGGGGCCGCGCTCCGCGCGCCCGTGTCCGAGCCCGCCGCCGCCACCCGCGCCTCGGCCGCCGCTTCGTCTGCCGTGTCGCTATGTGCCGTCGGCGAGTGCGCAGCTGCGCCTGCGGTAGCGAGTTCGAATCCCGCGTCTTCTGTCTTACTAGGCACCTTGCAATGTAATGTTGTAGATGCCGACGGAAATATTTTCGTGTTGCGTGCTCTTTTAGACAGTGCGTCTCAAAAAGATATTATTACGACTGAATGTTGCAAACGATTAAACTTAATATTACATGAGCCGCAGAGTAAATATGTGTCAGGTGTTGGTGACGTTACTAATCCTATTGAAGGAGTTACCTGCCTTACCATTCGGTCTCGCTTCGACGACTCGGTCAGGTTTTCTATTCAGCCCGTGATCGTCAATCGTATCACCCATGAATTACCTACCGCGAAGATAGACATATCGCGTCTGGATTATTTAAATAACATTCCACTGGCGGATTGTAAGTACTTCACACCCGCGAATATTGACCTCATATTGGGGACGGAGGTGTTCTCTCGAATACTATGTCCGAATTCAATATCTCGCGCTGCTGGCGAACCCGTTGCGATTGAAACCTTATTAGGTTACGTAATAGTCGGACAGGCCCCGGTCGTTGACCCCGTGTGCAATATAGTTCGTTCGTATTGTACTACAGAGCAATCTTTGGAAAATTGCATGAATCGATTTTTCGAATTGGAAGAGGTACCTAATGTGCCTCATTTCCTAACTAAAGACGAACAGGCTTGCGAGCAATATTATTGTGACACCACCCGTCGAGAATCGAACGGACGTTACGTTGTCTCGCTGCCGTTTAAAAGCGATCCGTCCGCGTTGGGAGAATCAATGCGCGCGGCTGAGCGTAGATATTTAGCACTAGAGCGCCGGTTGTTATTAAATCCTGCGGTTAAGGAGGAATACGACAAGGTGTTTAAAGATTACTTGCAGAAAACCTACATGCGTCCTGTCGGTACTATTACTGAGGTCGGCAGTACTAATGACCAATACGTAATACCACATAAAGGCGTGGTCCGCCAAGATAAAAGTACGACGAAATTACGCGTAGTTTTAGATGCAAGTAGCAAAACTAGTACCGGGAAATCATTAAATGATATTTTACATACCGGCCCAAATTTGCAAAATGATTTATTTCAAATATTATTAAAATTTCGATTGTTACCAGTGGCAATAAGTGCTGACATTCGTCAAATGTATTTACGTGTTTTAATGGTTGAGAATGACACTAAATTCTTAAGGCTGTTGTATAGGTTCGATAGTACTGACCCTATAACGGTATTTGAGATGTCACGCGTTGCGTTTGGTTTGTGCTGCAGTACCTACCTAAGCATACGCACGGTGCGTCAACTCGCCGACGATGAGCGCGGGCGTTTTCCAAATGCTGCATCAGTAGCGGAAAAAGACCTGTATATGGATGACGTGGCTACTAGTTGTTCATCCGTAGCTGAGGGTGTCGAGCTCTCAAATCAGCTGATCGAATTATTTGCGGCTGGAGGGTTCGAGCTAGTAAAATTTTCTAGTAACTCACCCGAAGTGATGGCAGGTATTCCCGCGTCTCATCGTATCACCGAGGCGGTTGAATTCAGTCCGGACGATCACCTAAAAATACTTGGTTTGTTTTGGATACCGGCCGAAGACGTTTTCACATTTAGCGTTAATACACAGTCTCGCGAGTGCACTAAACGGAATATTCTCTCCACTATTGCCCGTTTATGGGACTTGATGGGATTCGTAGCCCCGGTAACCCTCATGTCAAAATTAATAATAAAATCCTTATGGGAAAATAATGTCGGATGGGACGAAATGCCTCATCCCAATATAGTTTTGTTGTGGCGAACGATTGAATCGGAGCTACCACTGTTTCGAAATATTAAATTACCGCGGCACATAGGCGTGAGTGGCGATTGCGTTGTCACAATAGTGGGCTTCGCAGACGCTTCAGAGCGCGCTTATGGAGGTGTAGTATATTTACATGTGTATTTTCCAAATGCAAATCGTTCTGTATTTAATTTAGTATGCGCTAAATCACGAGTAGCGCCCGCTAAAACCGTAATTACTCTTGCGCGAATGGAGTTATGCGCTAATTTAATATTAGCTCGTTTAATGCATGTGGTCATTGACGCCTATGCTGGCCGATGTCAAATATCTAATATTTACGCGTTCACGGATAGTACGGTAGCACTTGCTTGGATTCATTCTTGTCCTAATAGATGGCAGACGTTTGTCGCTAATAGGATATCTAAAATTCAAAATGAATTAGATCCGCGACACTTCCATCATATTAGTGGCAAAGAAAATCCCGCGGATTGCCTTTCTAGAGGACTCACTCCTGCTCAATTACTCGAGCATCCACTCTGGTTCAATGGGCCTCCGTTCATAAAATTACCGGTTTCCGAATGGCCAGTGCATCGTTTTGATCCTTCCACCGTAGTAGACGTAGTACCGGAAGTAAAGGTCAGTGTCCTCGCCACTACTATTAGTACACATGAGACGGTGCCTGTATTCTATGAGCTCGCTACCAAAATGTCCTCGTGGTCTAGACTACTCCGAGTAGTTGTTTATGTACTCCGTTTTTTCGGAAAGCTACCTCGGAAATTTGCTGTTTCACACTTACGTATAGCTGAAGAGTATGTCATAAAAGACTTGCAAAAAATACATTTTGCTAGCGAGATCAAGAACGCCCTGTCACGAAATAAATTATCTCCAGCCTTCCTAAAGCTTAGTGCCTTTATGAAGGACGGTGTACTTCGAGTAGGCGGCCGTTTAAATAATGCGGATTTGGATTACGACAGCCAGCACCCATTGCTTCTCCCGCGTAAAGATCACGTGGTTAATTTACTAATAGATTATTATCACCAAAAATATTTACACACCGGTCCCCAACTTTTAATGTCATTATTGAGACAAAAGTATTGGATACTATCGGCTCGTAATATTGTTCGCAAGCGTGTGCAACAATGTAATACATGTTTCAAGGTTAATCCGCGAAACACAGCTCCCTTCATGGCTGACTTACCGGCTTGCAGAGTCCAAGAGGCTAAAGCGTTTTGCCACACCGGCATGGACTACGCGGGACCTCTACATATTGTGCCGTATCGTCGTCGCGGAGTTCACAGCATAAAGGCGTATTTATGTTTGTTTGTCTGTCTTGTCACTAAGGCAGTACACCTTGAATTAGCATCGGACTTGAGTACCGAATCATTCTTAAATGCATTAAAACGTTTTATATCGCGACGTGGTCCCGTGGCTGTTCTTTATTCGGACAACGGTACGAATTTTATTGGCGCGAAGTCGTATCTTGATTCAATGTATAAGTTATTAGATTCTGAGGAATATAAAGATCAGTTCGCTAACGTGGCGCGAGATAATCGTATTGAAATGAAATTTTTTCCTCCTCTGAGTCCTCACTTCAATGGGATGTCGGAAAGTAATGTCAAAAGTGTTAAAACTCATCTCAAAAAAATAGTGGGAAATCAGTTGTTGACATTCGAGGAAATGATCACGGTCCTCGTTCAAATCGAGGCCATTCTCAATTCACGGCCGCTTTCTGTGTTGAGTAGTGACCCAGCAGAGCCACTGGCTTTGACTCCCTCACATTTTCTCGTAATGACGCCACTGAAATCTCTTCCTTCTGAAGATTTGTCAGATGGAAAAGTCGCTCTTCTCCAACGTAAACGTATGGTCGATCATCTAGTGCAGTCATTTTGGAAACGATGGAAAGTTGAATATTTAAATACTTTACAAGTCCGTAGTAAATGGCTGATTCATACTGATCCCATTCTAGTGGGCACTGTTGTTTTGTTAAAATCTGATAATAGTGCCTGTCTGGATTGGCCCTTGGGTGTAATCGAACGTACTTATCCTGGAAAAGATGGTGTTATCCGAACTGTAGATGTCCGTACTAAATCGGGAATCTACCGGAGACCTTTAGTGAAGGTTTTTCCTCTTCCTACACAATAACTAAAATAAAAATGTATACAGTCCACAAAAATATCGTAATTTAGATTAATTAGTTAATTTAATTTCTGTTTAAAGGCGTAAATGCCGAAAATAATGTAATTAAAATAGTTACATTTGTAAACTTGTTAATTTTGAAGGATTTTATCCTGTCAAACTCGGGGGGATGTTTAGGCCGAATATAAGTAGGCAGATTTAGCTAGGTAAATGTTTATGCGAGTTAATTAGGAAGCACAGTGACAATATGTTCTTGTCTGTCCTTTCCGCACTCGTGCAAATTTCATATTTAACCTCGTTCTTACATCCCTCTCACCTCGTCGCGGAGCCTATCATTGCTCCAGATGCATCGTTTAGCCCCGCCCTCTCCTGTGGGTGCTAAAGACAGTACAGAAAAAATGGACGACAAGTGAAGTCGTACGCGCACGCCAATTAACATAATTGATTTGTGTTTTCGTGAAAATCTCTGATTGACTGTTATTAAAGTGTTCCTCAAGCTAGCTGAGTGTTTCTGTGAATTGTTCCAACGGTGAGGCCTCCCAACTACGAAAAAAGCAGCAAGACTTCGAAGAAGTGCCGCGTGCCGAAAAGGTGAGCTCCCAGAATTCCCTTATATTCCTCTTTCTTGTTGCTGTGCTTCAAAATACAAAATTATCATCTATCCTCGTGTAACTCCGAACCAGCGCGCATTCAATGGTGTTTTATTTTATAATTTCTCAGCATTTCCCAATTTGACAAAAAGACGGACCAAACAGTAACCACACACAATAATTTTGTTATTTCTTCTAAGAAAACATCTTGGCCTCATGGCGACCCTAACGGGTAGAATTGAATTTGTCAGCTGTGCACGTCTTGTGAGATTGCGGCGCGGGTGAGACGCACGTGAAGCGGGCCAGCAATGGACTGTGACAGATACACAGTGACGTAATGGGTCCGTATTAATACAAGAAAATAAGGAAACTACTGTTTTTATCCGTAAGTATATAGGCTGGTGTGTAATATTACTGTGATTGTTTTGTACAAAAATTCTACGCGTGTGATAAAATTAGACGTTGGTCTTTAACAGAGCACAAAAATATAACTAGAATTGAGAATTTTTGCAACAATCTCCATTATGTATACGTTCATCTAAAAGCAAACAACTTGAATAACATCGCGCTCATTATAACTACGCTACATAAAGGATCTATATGGGAAACACTGACGTCTAACCTAGAAGTATAAAAGCACTTATTGAAAGGATAAGGGGAAACCCTTTCCTAATTAAACAGGCTTTTTATAGCTGCAACTAGTTCAGACCGGTTCGAGCCGGCTTTTTGCGATGCTTTCCACACTTCAAAACGCTGTTTCACTGCATTCGCAGTTCATATTTTTTGTCCCATGCTGCTGTTGTCTGGTAACAGTTAACTGACAGCATGTTATGGAAATATAAATGTATTGTTTTGTTTCACGAATTATTGGGGTCGGCTTCCAGTCTAGCCAGATGCGGCTGAACATCAGCATTTTACACGGAGCGACTGCCATCAAACCCATATAAACCACATATTGAACTTGATAAAAAAGACAAAATAGGCAAGGAGTTTCCTCAAAAGCAACTAAAGTTAAATGTTTAAAAAAAGACGAGAAAATATAATTGTCAACACTACAAATCTTATTTCAAAATTGGAGACTTATTGTTTCGATTCAGTAACAAAATATGACAAACAAGAAAAATATCAGTTATTGAGTTGTTGAAAGTTTGTCATTTTATTTATTGGAGTATTTCTAAGATGTACAGAAAATTGTAGTTGTACAGAAAATGTTCGTTATTTTCAAGTTTTTCTCTTGTATAGCCAGTGGAGCGGTGGTGTTATTTAACATATTGAGTTCAAAGGTTGGTTCGCTAGACATATTGATAGGCTGTCACTCGTAACCTCCGTGTAACCTAGTTTACTGAAATTGGAGCACACTGTATGTGAGATTTTCTGCCTTTTTAGAAGTTAAAATGCTTATTTTTCTATTCTGAAGAATGAATACGTCTGCTATGATACAAAGTATTTTTTTTAATTTGGCTAAGTTGTAGCCACAAGAAAAAATACTATAAAATTAAGCCACTTGACTGACATAATTGTAGTTTTTTTTTTTAAATTAAAAACGATTTTAGCACTTCTGGCAAACTGTCTAAATACGATGTCATTTAATCCAATCAAAATTTAATCCAATTTTTCTGAAACATGTTTGGTGTTGTATAACCAAACTATTATAACATTTTCGTAACATATAAGGCAACAGAAGCGAATAACGCAAGTATAGTAAGTAAGAAAGCGACATATTTTATTGAAGGTGATGGATGGCCATGCCCGGATCATGGGCCACTTATACACGACGAGGGGTTGTAGTTTGTCTTTTTATGTTGCGTAAGGAAACTATACAGTTTGACTCATAAAATTCAGCATTTTTACTAAAACCAATTTATCTTTATTATTTGTATTGAAATGCTTGAATTAAAATTAAAATATATAAAAGCAAACGAGGTTTAGGTCCATATTTTGTTAGATATGATTTTCATTATCTGTGAACTAATAATATTATAATAATTTCTTAGGTGTTCGCGATCACTACACATTATAATAAAACAAGTTTAACCGAATTATATCACTGTAAAAGATAATAATATTATTAATCCATTTATTTAACTTACTAACTTATTTGAACATTTTGAAATATTTTTAAAACAAAAGCAAAAAAAAAAAACATTTTAATATTATTGAGACATTTTGGGAAGATGTTTAAAATGTTTGTGACTCAATTACGTATAAACGGCAAAATAAAATTAGGCACAGAAAAAATACAGAATTCTGGAAAAGCATATAGGATATTATTTATCACTACACCACGTAAGCGAAGCTGCAAGTGTGCTAGTAATAGAAAAAACATTAAAGTTTCGTTGGAGATATCAGATTATGTTGTTTGTTAATGTACCGTAGAAAATAACAATTACCTGGGCTTTATTTAAACACAAGGAGATATATAACTAAAACAACACAGTAGTTCAAACAAGTCACTTAAGCTTCATCGCCAGACTCATTTGGAAGCACAAAGTGATCATATTCCTCTCACATGATACTAACTTTGTGTTCCACTCCACTGGACTCAGTCGGTGGTAATACGACAAAAAAATATTATCTATTTTGGAGGAACCATTACTTGTCTAAAGTTGTAGAATTTATGGTCAATTTTCAGCGATTTTGAAGATACTAAAGACATCAAATCAGAAATATAGGATTCATAATTATGATCAATAACAAGAGTCCTGATAATAATAATTATGTTAGCAAATTATTCACGACTTATTAAGACCATTCCGCCTCACCTCACAATTTGAAACTCGTTTATAGTTTATAGAAAAAATAATCCTTTAAGTATATTTTACGCTGTGTTTGTAGTATGTCTGAGTTTTTAGTTTACAGTGGTCGGCTGAAGTCATTCGGAAACGATCGGGAGTGTTCGGTAACGCCCGGCGGACGGCGGCGGTCGAGCAATGATGCGAAAGAATCGCTTGAAGAATACTCTTTTGATGTCAAAGCGGCTTACACGTAGAGGAGAGTTTTTGTACAATTTGTTATTTATCGTCGATATGTCCTGTTGTTATGGCTGGAGAGGAAATAGCCAGTGTTGTCGGAAAAGTTAGTGATAACAAAATTCTTTCTTTGATGTTAAATTCCATTTCTCTGTTAGTTTTTTATCTGTAGTTATTCTACAAAATCTAAACAAAACAGACCAAGGAAGCTGTTTTTTTATTTATTGAAACTAGGTATAAAAATACAATTTCAAATAAAAATATGTGTCATTCAAGTTTTTACAAATTATGGTTACCGCAAATCAGGAGTAAAATAGTACTTAAACGTTTATAGTTAGTTATGATTCCAATAACAAATAATTTACACATCAACTCTAGGTCATATAAATTTTAAAATACTGTTAGATCAGAAACTTACACACTATAAAATATCCCAAGGGGTAATAAATATAAGGAGGACCGTATACTTCCCCCGTAAGACTTGTTTATAGACCAGCGTACTCACCAAGCACCCCTTGTAACTTTTGTTTCTTTGAGGGTCTATTATTGAGATTTGGCACATGAACGTCACGAATTGGTCACAAAACCAGGCCACATACCATGTTTGTAGCTTAAGGGGTTTTTCCGTATGGGAGGTAAGGACGCTAGCGTGAACGTCACATCAGCATACTGACCAGAAATTTCAAAGTATGCGGTCACGAATTCTGTTCTTTGGTCACGAATTGTCACGAATTGTTCACAAAAGATTGGTACCTGTTATCAAATTCGCTTAATTTCACGGTGAGAACGCTAGTGTGAGCTACACTCAATCGCTGAAAAAGAACTTTGTCTGTTTGTTTTTCTGGCGCTTACATACTTAATCGGTTTTTTAACTTTAATACTTGTAATTTTGTGATATAAAAGACTTTGAAAAGCTTTATAACTTTTATTAGAAAGTTTCAGCTGCTTATCGTATAAACATTATTATTTCCTTTCGAAAGCAATTTCTCTAAGTAGTCTGCCACCCTTGAGACTCAAGTCAAATATTTTTTTTTGTAATTTTAGCTCGACACTGTAATTCCCAAAATTATTATATAGGTACTCATATTTTTACGAAAATGAAGGTTGACATATTTTTTACTGAAGGTTACACTTAAAGAAAGTTTTGCCTTCAATCAAAAATAATTGCAGGTAAAAATTTGTATTAGGTACCTCTACCCCTTCAGGTTTTCACCTATTTTATGTAGGGGATTTATTTATTTATTTATTTATTATTATAGGTATAAGTTCTACAATATCACTATGCGCCACAAAACCGTATTATCGGTTTAACTGTGGGAACGAGTCTTCGTACAATAATCGAATTATAAACTAACAATATGCTAACAACATTCAAATCTAGCACTTATCTTAATAATATTTTTTTAACTTACGCTTAAAAATGCGTTTATTACTTTCGTGCCTTATCCAGCAGACTATTCAATAGATAAGGCAAGCGTTTTCTTAATGTTCTATCACCATAATAATTAGATATTCTGGGCACAACTTATTTGCCAGCAGCCATCGAGCTGGTGTTATATTTATTAATCACATTTGATAAGTTATGGTCCTGACTGCCATGGTTGTTTACAGTCAGTAAGTATTTATGTTTCAAACTGATTGGTAAGATTTTACATATTTTAAACAATTTTGTGTAATCACTTTTGCATTGGTCTTTAATTTTTTTGCTAACAAGAAGCATTGTTTTTTTTAATTTTTATTGCAGGGAATACGGTTGTCATGATTTATTTTTAAGTACCTATACAAAATTAAATAGACGGTATTTTATTCTGGAAACGACTTAATATTGGCTTAAATCTTGCTAATCATAATTAACTATTATAATAAAACAAAGTTTAACCGCGGATTAAATCGCGTATATTATTTAAATTGGTTTTCCTGACGTTCATAATTAAATACTTATTTAGATTATTTAAGACCACCACAATATAATTTCAGTAACTTTTATCCGTACGAAGCTGCAAGCAAAATCTAATTCAATAAAAAAAAACTCGAATTCTGTTATGTTAAACAAAATGCTCCTCTTCAAATAAAAACCACAGGCCATTTATCAAGCCCTCGCCCCCACCCCCAGGTGTCCGTGTGACGTCAGATTTACGGCCACCGCACAATACCTGGGCACGGGGCAATACTGGGCAGACCCACTCATAACCCGCAGACAACGCGCCTGAAATATTGCCAATATCTGGATATTGAGGGGTGATGTAGTAATATATGTGGCTTGCTGGATCATTAATGTGCTTATGTTGGTTATATCGTATTCATGATTTGTACGTAAATTATCAAGTGGATAAAATTAATAAGGCATTAAATTAATATTTGCAGGTTAAAACTGGTGTTCAAATAAATTTAAATGGCAAGAAATTAATCAAAGTAGGTACAATTCTCGTACTTTAAGATGTTCGGGTGGTTCCATTCGGCGGGGCTCGTGGCATAGTAAAAGTTGTTCAAACTGATGAGTACAATGACCCCTAAAAATATTTTTAGTTATTTCAATAACACGTACATAAATTGCGTGAATTGCAAGATATGTATTTATTTATTTATTTATTTATTTATAGAAGTACAGCCACATCACGTACATTAAAATAATCACTATACTCTTAACTACTCTGTAACTGGTCTGATGTACATGACAATAACGGCGTACATAACACTTATAATTATTTGGCTATAGGCTACATAATTCGCCAAAGAGAAGTAAAAATTTGAATTACATGTTACACAATTACATAATATAGACAAGTGCATACATTAAAACTAAAACAAATACAAACTGGTTTTGATATTTTGATTCAGCCCGAGTATTCAGGCTAAATCAAAATATCAAAATCAGACTAAATCAAAACAAAACAAAAAAGCAGTGAAACCTTTGAAAGATTTTTTAAACATTTCCTAAATATCTATTACGAGTATTACGACGAGCTCTCAAGCTGATACGATTTGATTTTTTTTTTGAAACCCTGAAGTTTGTCGTGAAATACGTCCAAATCGTGTATATGACTGGTTAAAGTGTTGTACTCATTGATGATTCTATGGAAGGGTGACTGCAGACCTAGGTTTGTTTTCACTACAGGGGTGTAAAAAAGATTTTTAATTTTGCTTCGGGGATATTTGTGGGGGACACTAATAGATAGATTCTGCATAAAGTAGGTACATTGAGTTTGACCGCTCATGACTTTGTGAAAAAAGCATAAGTCCAGCAAACGTCGTCGTTCGCGGAGAGTACACATCGATATGTGAGGTTATGCTGTGTTACATGTGTTAGTTAATATATTATAGAGTAAATAAAAGTAATAAAATTTAAATTAAAAAATATTTCATTACACGGGGCAGTAATTATGTAAAAAAAAACTGTTTTGATTTTAATATTACAGCTGGAATGGTGGCTAAATACAAATCAAATAAAATACCGTGATTACGTCAAAAGCTACGCACTATCTTCTCGTCCAAAATACCGCAGTGTCTCAAGACGAAAGTCTTTGACCAGTGTGTGTTGCCAGTAATTACTTACGGTACTGAAACGTGGTCGCTCACAATGGGCCTCATAAGAAGGCTCAAAGTCACTCAAAGGGCAATGGAGAGGGCTATGCTCGGAGTGTCCCTGCGTGATCGAATCAGAAATGAGGAGATTCGCAGGAGAACGAAAGTAACCGACATAGCCCGAAGAATTGCCAAACTTAAGTGGCAGTGACGGGGCACATTGCTCGCAGAACGGATGGCCGATGGGGCAGTAAAGTTCTGGAGTGGCGACCGCGTACTGGAAGGCGCAGCGTGGGTAGGCCCCCCACAAGGTGGACCGACGACCTGGTGAAGGTCGCGGGAATCCGCTGGATGCGGAAGGCACAGGACCGGTCGTTGTGGCGATGCTTGGGGGAGGCCTATGTCCAGCAGTGGACGTCTTTCGGCTGAAATGATGATGAATGATGACGTCAAAAAAAAGATTTTTGTTGAAAAACATCATCTCCCGATTTTTTCCACTTTTCCTCAGTACATCTCCCGCTTTTTTCATAATAAGCCTCCAAAATTTTGAAAATCAGACCTGGCAACATTGATCGCATTCACCAGGCTGAGAGGTTGGCGGGAAAATTCGTAAAGATCGTGTTGTGGATTTTTTATTATTTTCCAAAATTTGTGTTTCTTCGAGTGTTAATGTGTAATAATGGTGGATTATTAAATGTTAAGTGCTCGTTAACGTGTACAAGTGTGGATAAATGGTACAAACTTGAAAAACATGGCTTTCGTATTATCTCATCATCCCCTCAGAAACCTAGTAAAGTTTCCATCACTTTACTAGGATATAAGTTTAGTATAATATGTTCAATGATTACGACTGAAGGACATCTATCCATGGTCAAGAATAAATAAAAAAAATAAAAAACCCCAGTTTGAGACATGAAGACGGAAAGTATCATGTTATTGTAATTTCGCACCGGTACACATCATAACACCATCAACTCTCTTCATTTATTTACAGCAAACACAAAGATCAAATATAAATAGTTGTTATAACTACAATAATCCTCAACCTTACATTTTCATCTACAAGATCGCATTATCTTTTACAAAACCTCAGTTTTATATTTATACATCATTTTAAACAAAACGCTCACCGTCGGAAATCTTCCTTGTAATAAATTTCCATGAAAATGCATGAATAATGAAGAGGACGGGTAGGGCGACCATGATACGCGTAGATTGAAAGTTTTGTATTTATGGTAAATGTGTGCGTATGACTTGGTTATACTATTATCGCGCAGATACGTTATATTATAAGAATGTATAAAGAAGATGAGGTTTTTGTGATGTCGCTTATTAAATCTTGTGTCTTGGGTATTTTTCTAGTTTTTCTGGGACTTCTTGGAATTATGAGGCCTTCATGTTTTGTATCAATTTCTTTTAAGCAAAATATTCTGGTTTTCACTACCGAAATTATGCTGGATTGAAAAAGTTTCTACTATGCATAAGGAAAACTCCATTCTGTTCTGTTCCGTGTGGTGCCAGACGTAAATAATTACACTACCCTATATCTTATGGGTGTTGTAAAATGCGACTAAGGAATTCACCAGAGGATGGGCAGCAGCGTTCTCTGAGTATTTAACTAACCAACTGCGATCACCAACCCGCTTGCCAAGCGTGGCGATTATGGCATATCCCCCCAACATATGCAAGGGGGAGGCCTATGTCCAGCAGTGGACGTCTTCCGGCTGAAATGATGATGATGATGATGATGATGATAAGGAAAACTACATTGTTGGAGCAGTACACAAATTAATTAATTGTTGCTAAAATTGCTTCAATTAGCCATGTCCTAAATTAAATAAATAAATGTTTTTGGGACATTTTTACACAGCACCATCTAGTCCCAAACTAAACAGAGATTGTACTACGGTTACTAGACAATGGATATAATACTTACAAACTTTTTTTTTTAAATACTTACTTAGAATACATAAGAAACACCCAGACCAACACAAACACTTATGTTCATCAAACAAATATTTGTGTAGTTTGGGAATCGAACCCACGACCTCGTGATTCGCAGTCCGACAAACGAACCACTAGACTACAGACGTCGTCAATTACAATAGTTTAGTCGCCCTATTCAACGTTCTCCTCTTTTACAATAGTGAAGAGGCATTATAATTCAAAATCGAAAGTCCTTAACAACGTTATAGAAAAAATAGGAACGATTATTATCCTGGTTCCCTATTCAAACAAATGGCGGCCCAATAGATGGAGGTAGAAAATTATTCGAATAACAAGAATTAGTCTGTGTTAACATAAAAGGCTCGACTAAAGGTCCACTCAGACGTGCCACAGCTACAGCGAGAAAAAATTAACGCGCCACTTAATTATTTAAAAACGTGTAATTATTATTTTATTATTTTAACGCATTTTACGCATGCGAAGCGAATTCTAAAGATATAAATTGTGGAAAGAAAAAATCGCTCACGAGCAGGATTCGAACCTGCGACTCCTGGCTCAGTACGCCAGTGCTTTAGCCAATAATTAGTAAGGGTAGGCATATCTATACGACTTTGATTTAACTGTAAAGTTAGTCGAGTCGGTTAAGGAACAATGTTTCTTAATAAGATATCGCTGACGTCACCCAAAAGACGTATAGTGGAGGATAATTTCGATACCACGAGCAGTGTTCACGGTAGCTTAGTGGCTAAAGCACTGGCGTACTGAGCCAGGAGTCGCAGGTTCGAATCCTGCTCGTGAGCGATTTTTTCTTTCCACAATTTATATCTTTAGAATTCGCTTCGCATGCGTAAAATGCGTTAAAATAATAAAATAATTAGTAAGGGTAGGCATATCTATACGACTTTGATTTAACTGTAAAGTTAGTCGAGTCGGTTAAGGAACAATGTTTCTTAATAAGATATCGCTGACGTCACCCAAAAGACGTATAGTGGAGGATAATTTCGATACCACGAGCAGTGTTCACGGTAGCTTAGTGGCTAAAGCACTGGCGTACTGAGCTAGGAGTCGCAGGTTCGAATCCTGCTCGTGAGCGATTTTTTCTTTCCACAATTTATATCTTTACGTGTAATTATTTTCACACGAACGTAAATTTGCAGTCGCGTTCAATGACTGTCGCGAACGTGTTTTCAATATCGACGACATCGCGGCCACAATGCAATCACTCGCGGTATTCGCGCGTAAGCGGCATTCCATTTGTGTTTCCCGATAGATATAAACTGGTGCCCTTCAAGGCACGTTTGAATAGGGTTTGTTGAGCAAACGTACACAATTGTCGAATGCGCGACCGCAAACTCATTAAAAAAAAGCGGCCGATCACCACGCAACTAAATCACAACCATGCATATGTATTATAATAAAACAAAGTTTAACCGGATTAAATCGCGTATCGTAAAGTTAATGATATTGTGAGTGATTACTGCGTGCATCGAAACGATTTTAATTAATAATATTGTACGGTAGATTAAAATAATTTTTTAGAAATATTTGTAAAGACGCTTGTCATCTTAGTCTACCTGCGACCACGAAATGCTGCAAAGCTTTCGAAACGTCAGGGAAACCAATTTAAATAATATAGGCGATTTAATCCGGTTAAACTTTGTTTTATTATAATGTGTAGTGATCGCGAAAACCTAAGAAGTTATCATGCATATGTATTTTGTGGCTACGACAACAACGTAACTTCAGGCAGCTGCAGCGAGACACACGACCACTGCTTGGCGACATTTTTGTCGCTGTGGTGTGTTTCTGGCGTGTCCCGTCTAAATAGACGCATACCGTCCTGGAGGCTGTTACTCTGTTTTATTTCGTCGTCGGATACCGGTACTGTTATTTTATAACCGTAGACCTTTTTATTTAACTTGTCAGTTTTTTTAACGGATAAAAATGAAAGGAGGAAAATATATGTTGTTGTATTCCGCCATTGAGCTGGCAACCCTTTTCGCTGGCGGCGAAAAACGGACATCGGGGTGTTTTTCTTTTATTAAGGGTGGACCAGGAAGTGGAATTTTCTGCTTATTAATGAAATATGAATTAATGATTTATTGTTTTGGAAAAAATCGGTTTTGTGTGAGATATATTTTTTAATATTAGAATGTTGAGAATATGTGCATGTTAAGAATTGAATTTTAATTTATTTATTGATAAATATACATAATTTTAAATGCCCGGTAAATGGCAATAGGCTCGCCCCCTATAACATGGGACTATAACATAACTGGCGGAATGTGGGCGTACTATTACACCTCTGCCTACCCCTTAGGGGAAATACAGGCGCGATGTTATGTTAACAATTGTTAGAAGTCAGTTTTCTTAGCTATAAATTAGTGAAATAATATTTTAGATAATTAAATAAATAACTAAAATAACATATCATTTCATTTTAAAATAACAACAATTATTCGTCTTCATGTGCTGCGGATTTGCAACTAACAGATGAAAATACTAAAATATTATTTTGTCTTCTTTATTTTGTTCTGTATTATTAATTCCATTATCTTTTATTCTTAACTTTGATAGCTTTCGAACTCTAGTCTTTGTAGTTAGTTTTGTCTTCATAACCCTTTGCTCGCTAGATCTGATTCTATTTACTTCTACTAAAACAGAAAATAGGTAAGTTTTCACTTAAGATCTCGTTGAAAATTTAGTTTTATTTGACAATCTTGGCGAGGTTTTAGGCTAAATTTTTTGCAATAATCTAATCAAATCTGTCTCGTAAGTTTAATAATATTATTATTAAGCTATTGCATAGCTTCTATCGCGGGCCTTGAGCGTGGAGACCGAATCCAGAAATTCCGTAACGAAAATAACCTAACACTCCCACTCCGACCGGCACAGCGGTGATACTTTTTAGTTTTGCCATCTATCGATGAATAGCAGAACTTTTAATGACTTTTTGAAATATTACGCTTGTCTCTTTAGTTCTGCAAATCGCCTCTAGATGGCATTGGTTGTATCGGCGTTACTGCGCATGCGTAATCCCCCTCTTCGCCCCGCAATCTGGTGACTCATGCCTGCTTAGAGTTTCGGCGTTAGGGCACCTCCTCTTTGTATTTACATAAAAAATGCTATGCAATAGCTTTACCGCGGCAGTCTCCGAGTGCCACACGTCTTTTTTAGGGTTCCGTACCCGAAGGGTGCCAAACGGGACCCTATTACTCTCGCTACGCTGTCCGTCCGTCCGTCCGTCCGTCTGTCTGTCACAGGGCTGTATCTTTTGAACGGTAATAGGTATCCGGTTGAAATTTTCTCAGAAATTGTGTTGCTATGAGTAGTATCACGACAAATAATAAAAACAAAAAAAGTCTAAAACCAAAGGGGGTCCCCATACAAGAAACCTCAAAAAACATGCATTTTTTCAACGTTTTTGTTCCTAATCTATCTTCAAAACTGTAATATATACCAGCGTCAAACTTGGTCAGATTATAGTGCATATTATGTAGTTTAGCAACAAATACTAAAAATAAGACAAACATAGACATATGTGGTGGTCCTGCGTAAAAAAGACATGCAAAAATTCATATTTCGCGCACTGTGCGTTGATATCTTTTGATAAACTCTCGTAAATTAAATCAGTTTTTATGGGATATCAGGTCGTTGAGAGGTACGGAACCCTTACTGCGCGAGTCCGACTCGCACTTGGCCGGTTTTTTTTTTCTTGGTTTCTTTTATGGGGACCCCCTTTGGTTTTAGACTTTTTTATTTTTAGTATTTGGCGTAATAGGAGGCATAGCAACATATATTCTGAGATTATTTTTACCGGCTACCTATTACCATTCAAAAAACCTGTGACAGACAGACGGACGGACGGACGGACAGCGTAGCGAGAGTAATTGGGTCCCGTTTGGCACCCTTTGGGTACAGAACACATCTACTTAGATGGTGGACTGTGAATACGAAGCCTTCCATAATACAAGATTATGTTTCAAATAAAATAGACCAAAGAAAATAACGTATTTTTCTCGAAAACTCTATTTTCCCGCGCTTGCGTCGCCACCATCTTGTTAGTCTAGTCACGCGCTAGTGAGGGGACATCTCGACAATACGCCGCCAAATATTTCAAAGGATTATTCACATGGATTCGTTTTTATTACGGTTCATATTGTGTTTTATGTATGTTACTCGCTTTTTTGAGATATATGTTTTTACGTTTTCTGATTTTTCGTGAAGTTATTGGACGATCGCGCAGTTTCAACAGTCGATTTGCTGTTGTATAGGTATTGTACTTTTTTACGAATAGTAAACATCCCTTTTTAATGAACATAACAAAGTTTTTTTATTATTAAAGATATTTCAGCTGCTTGTTATAATTTCTCGGTATCCAAATAAGTTCTTCTTATATGTAAGATCTCAGAATAAATTATGAATCGCAAGTGGAGGCAACATTGAAAATATGAACAAACAAATATAACATGTTGATTATATTCGCATAACGGGCAATGCCGCGTGCAATTATAAGTGTAGTAAACTTTAAATTGGACGTTATGCAGAACTAAACTAGTTCTGTAATTCCGCGCCGACTGTTTATTTAGCTCCTAATTGGAATACTGTTGGTTCTCAGTTATTTGTGTTTTGTTAGGATGTTTGTTTTTAAATCTAAACCAGACTTCAGCTTTTCATTTTATTATTTAAAATGAATGCACCTCACTGGTTTTAAGATTTTTACCAATTGGAATGTTTTTATTTTGCTTTTAATTTGACCTTTCAGAACACAGAAAGTTTATGCCTATTCCATTAGATACCATCCTCATATATACCAATAGGCATTGTTCGATCCTAATAATAAACTTCTCAAATAATTTAATTTTGCTGCCATCATCAATCTGCGGCGAAGAAAAAATTATAATTGATCAAATTCTCATGACGTGGGGGACGTCATCAATCATCCACCATTATCATCCTCCTTCGGGGTCCTATAATAAGATACGTTGAAATATAATTATCTAAGGTAGAATACTTTTTCGGCGGTCAATAGGTGTACCTGTTATTGAACGTATGGTTATTTACGCCAAATTTAAAACAGCGCCATCTGTGTTGAGATTTAGAACTTGGTATGAATGAGTTTTAAAATAGTGTTGTCTTTTTTTTGTATTGTGTCCACATGAGCTACATAATGATAATAGCTCATGACCCTGGGAGAAAGATAAGCCAGTCAGCAGGTTGTAATTCTGTTAGAACGCTCTTGTCTTATAATTTAAAAATATCGGTTGCGTGTTTTTCACATACATACACTGCCTTCATGTATTTCTGAAGCACAGTGTCTAGAATACCTAACTGGTTAATGTTTAGATGTATCTTACTATTTAACACCATTGTCGAGGCTTTAAGAAACTCTATATTACCTGAAACAAATAAACAAAAAAATTAATTTAATTTTCGAGAAACAATATTATTTAATATACTTTTATTAACACGTGATAAAGAATTATTAACAACAGAATTCACCATTAACAATAGAAAAAAGTATGTAATTACGAATTTACGCTTAACAAGTAGGTACCTTTAAGTAAAAAAAAACTATTGATTCTGCATTTCTTATCAATAGAATTTTACTACGAACTTGAAAAGAATAAATTTAATATAGGTATAAAAAAATTAAGTACATTTACATCTCTTAGTTACAAGTTCAAGTCGAACAAAACGTTTTATAGAACACACTAACGTTACGCCACGACAAAGGGCTCGGCCACTTATGTCCGAGATCCGTGGCTCCCCAGGGATATGAATGGAAATATTGTTTTCTTTTGTTGTCTAAGTGCGTCCTCTAGGGCCCGAGATTTTGTACAAAACTTCAAACTTCTAAAACAAAAGTGTAGTAGAAGTTTTCTTTTATTTAGATCAGATTTAATAGATATATAGATAGATAGATAAAACGTTTATTTAGTACAAAAACAAGACACAGGACATACAAGTAAAAATACAATAAGAGAGTGTGATATGTGTCTCAATATTGTACCAAATGAGTGTCCAGCTCAGCATGTGCCAGGTATTATACCTGACGCTGGTATTCGGCTGGATCCCTGCAGTGACATACGGTCGTCGAGCAGACCAGATACACACGACACTACACAATGACACTACTGTGTTTACTTCCAGATCGAGAGACGAAAGAAAACGTTAGATAATCATAATAATTATGCAGAAATTATATGATTTACAGTAATTGGAAATCAATCTTCTTCATTACTTTGGCGTGGACAACGTAAACAGTCAACTTAAAAAAAAAACGAAAACTAAAAAACTGTACTTAAGACTTAAAATTCTAATGGTGGGTCTCCATGCAGTTACATGCTCGATGAGCATGTTTCATCTGAGCAAGGCTATTTACATACATGCTCGACCCTGCGTCTACACATAATAATCTTGCTCGAAGAATATGTATAGTGTGCGTGTTGCTCTTCGAGCAATGGACGATTCATTGTTGTGTTTGGTGGGCATCGCCTACTACATTTACTGTCGGGGAAAATCCACGCGAAGAAGGCGTCGTCGTCGTTGGGTTAGGCCAATGTTGCAAAGAAGAGAACGTCACAGTCATGTTAATTTGATAAAAAAGAGTTAGAACCTAAAGAGTTTCGTAACTATTTACGAATAAATATGTCTCTATACAATAAATATGGTTCGTAGCGAAGCAACGACTGCGCGGATTGTACGATCTGCAAGGTTAAGCTGCACTTGCCGCGGTCAGTCTGTGGATGGGTGACCGTTTCGTTACACATCGAGACCCCTCCGTGCCTCGGAGAGCACGTTAAGCTGTCGGTCCCGGTTGTCATACGAATATCTATGGCAGTCGTTACAGGTAGTCAGAAGCCTGAAAGTCTGACAACTGGTCTAACCTCCGAATGTCGGTATTACCCAGTAACTGGGTTGCGGGGGTCTGATGGCAGTCGCTCCGTGTAAAATACTGATGTTCAGCCGCATCTGGCTAGACTGGAAGCCGACCCCAAAGTAATTGGGAAAAGGCTCGGAGGATGATGATGTCTCTATACAATAACTTACTACGTTTGGTAACGCCTAAATTGGAAAAATAAGATACAGTGATAAGATCACTATATTCTTCCTCTACATTTTCACGGTACCCACTGGTGTCCATAAATGCGACCTCCTTTGAGCACCGGCGTACCCTCCGGTGCACGCCGTCCACAGGCGAAAATAAACTCTATCTTATAATATATTTAAGGTTCGAATTCGATTACTCGAAATTAGAAAGTGTGGCCAACTAAAAATTTCGTGAAAAAACATAAAAATATATTTTTTAAGAGGCGTGGCGAAGGCGAGCGCGTAACGCACGCCGCACGCATGACGCCTGGGCCCCACGGAGTCTGTGCCGCAAGAGTTCGCGGCCGCAGCGGTTAACGTAGTTTTCCACAAGCACTCTTCCTCCCGATACATATTTATAAATTGTTCCACAAAATCCACGAACGAAAGTCCGACATTTTAGCTGCGCACTCACACCCTCTTAACAAAAATATCAATCACGACATGCTCGACGTCAAGGCTACACGTACAAAAATGTTTGCTTCAAACATCGAGCAAGAATTATGGACGTTTGAATCGAACATTTTGGTTGGCTTCGAGCATTTATCTTGAGACTTGCATGGTACACACGTTCGTACTTGCTCGAGATCGAGCAAGTGTATCAAGCATATACGTACGTGTGTACCCACTATAACGCTTACCAGACACGACTAAACACGCTTCAACAGTCACATGCATTTGCACCCTACACACGTTAAAT
Organism: Asteroscopus sphinx; assembly: GCA_949699075.1. Taxonomy (NCBI): domain Eukaryota; kingdom Metazoa; phylum Arthropoda; class Insecta; order Lepidoptera; family Noctuidae; genus Asteroscopus; species Asteroscopus sphinx. Next base: position 561,689 of record OX453022.1, on the reverse strand, counting down.
GAGAGTGCGTATGCTTTGAGCGGGAGACGTATTGTACGCTCGGCAAACGACCGCTGTTGTTCATGCGTCTTGCAAAAATTCTCTTTAAACACCGCGAGATTGTCGAGACAGACTGGTGATGCGGAAGAGATGCTTTGAATTAGGTACTTTTTGATTCCGTACCATGGCTATATTAAAACGGTTTTTTGTCGTCGTGGTTATAAAGACTGCATATTTATAATTGAACTGGTATAATAATATGGTATTCCGGTAAAAATATAGTTTTGAATCGAAACTAAAAGTAGAGAGGCGAAAAAAATCTTAATTTATAAGAACCAAGACAACTTGTGGCAACTCTGTTGAGTAATCGAAATGTATTTCTTGGATTCAAAGATTAATCCGAAACAGAGAAGGCAATAGAAAATATGATATGACAGACATATTCAACAAACCGACACGTAAAAAAGCTTAAAAACCACATTGTTGATCCCCGAAAATTTCTAAACGAGCCACGGAAATAAAGCGAAGGCAACGTTTCCGCGATGAATCAGCGCTGTCCAGCAGAGGGCGCTATCTTAAATAATTACCGAGCAAAACCCGGCTGTGTCCGGGCAAAAATGCATTAATATTGCAGGTTCGGTATGGTGTATGGACTATTATGGGTTCAAATATTTAAGTTGGTGAGGTTTAATGTTAGAACAAAGTTTTTTTTGGATATAAAATAGTGTTTTGATTTAATAATTTAATGTTACAATAGTAGCACATACGGCTATAATTGTTTTACTGAATGAGTATTGAAATCAAATTGAATATTTTATAAACCAACGATATTTTATCATGTGACATGTTAGTAACCAAGATTTGCATGCATTGTAATAAAATATTTGCCTGCCTTTTTATAAGGTGGAACATGATTCTATCGACACTGTGATATTATAAGACCCTGTAAAACAACTATTCCTGCGAATAAAAGTTCTCTTCTATTCTAATCATCACGTCGCGTATGCTAAAGATTATCAACAATGTTGGCATTTTAAATGAATATAATTTGTTTTTAATATTATGTCAACAATATTGTAGCCCTAAATGTATCCTTTTGTTTCTACAACATAACATCAACAGTTTCTGTGTTGAAGTAGTGGACAAGTGCCGCCTTGAGGCAACATGTACAAATACGTGCCTAAGAAAATACGATTGTTCAGAATTCAGTCCAAAGAGTTCCTTAGTCTTTGTTACTTTCATCCGAGACTTCTCTTTACAAAAGAAACCTCAAAATTTCAGACAAAAAAAAACTTTTAAGAAATGTTATGATTCTGAACGTGATTTGCTTAGTTAATTAGTTATTAATAAGTCTTGTATTGTGTTCAATAAAGGACCATGAAAATTGTTCAGTAATTCTTAATATTTTACATAGCAAAAACCCTTAGAGTAACAGAATACTTGTGCAAAATCCTAAATTTTTCTCACATTTCTTAACCACTACTGTTTACAAAAGGCCAACTCACCTTTGCCAATCATACAAAACACGCAATGTAAAACAATACACCAAAACAAACGTATCCATAACAATCTGCTACACGGTACAAGATCGTCGGCCCACACGGAAGGGTTTACAAACACACGAATGTTTATATTTGGACAAAAAACACCCCCTGTGACCCGTGTCAACCGTGCGACGTTCACCCGCTTGTTTATATCGCTTCTAAAATAAGGACATTTTTAATTCTATACGGTTTTAAGGTGATGTCTGTTTTTGTTACATGGAATTTCTATTTTGCAATTCATGGCAACATTTTCGGAAAAATGTTTGATTTATCCCTTTAATTTTCTCTTTAATATGATTACTACATCCGAGATAAAATTTTAGAAATATGAAAACATAAGAATTGCCCCTCTGAGGGTCTATTCTCTAATACAAAATGTTCTAAATATAGTTCCGATCTAGTCTCAATGTCCTAAATGTCACAAATAATCGGAAAATTTACTTTAATTATTCCAAATAGATTTAAAGAAGGCCCCATATAGCTAATGAGCAAAAAATTAAAGGTATGGCTACTAAATAACTGTTTTTATGATGTATAGGATTTCCTTAATTTTACATGTTAATGTATGTTAGCATTATTATGTTTTTCATAATTGACTAAGATCTTGTAACCAACCTATTTTACGCAAAATAAATACTTTGAACTACTTTGAACTCATGAGATTGACATTCAGAGAATTGAGATTAGGTTGGGACTAGATTTTAAATATTTTTAATTAGAGAATGGACCCTCTAGTCATGAATAGAATACATTAACATAACCAGCCCATTACTGTCCCACTGCTGGGCACGGGCCTCTTCTCAGTACGAGAAGGCTAAGGCCTAAGTCCACCACGCTGGCCTAGTGCGGGTTGGCGGACTACACACACCATCGAGAACTGTATGGAGCACTCTCTGGTGTGCAGGTTTCCTCACGATGTTTTCCTTCACCGTTAAAGCAAGTGATAATTGAATATAAATCCGCACATGAATTCGAAAAGTCAGAGGTGCGGGCCAGGATCGAACTCACACCCTCCTGCATGGAAGGCAAGCGTTCAACCACTAGGCTATCACTGTCATGAATAGAATACTAAATTAATATTAGCTTTCTCTTTAGGGCCTAATACTGTTACCCTTACCAGCATATGATAACTGTCTTTGAAATAAATTAGTAATGCCCTCTGCTAAAATGACATGGACACAATAGGCATGCTGGTGCTGGTGGTGCTGGTATGACTATCGGAATTAATAACTTTGTAGTAAACTAGCCTTTGCCCGCGGCTTCGTCCGCGTACAGTCGTTTACCGCGTATCCCTCGAGAACTGTTCATCTTCCCGGGACAAAAGTAGTATATATGTTAATCTGGGTTACGTTCTATCTGTATGCAAAATTTCATCCAAATGCGTTCAGCCCTTATAGCGTGATTGAGTAACAAACATCTTCACAAACTTTCACATCTAAATAATATAAAACAAAGTCGGGTTAGTTATATCATTTATAACTCAAGAACGGCTAGACCGATTTTAGTGAAATTTGGCGTACAGATAGAAAATAGCCTGGATTAACATATAGGTTTTTATCCCAGGAAGATGAACAGTTCCCGAGGGCGCGATAAACGACATTCACGCGGGCGAAGTCGCGGGCATAGGCTAGTTTATAATATTATAGTAGGATATACTATAGATGCCACCCTTTGCAGCCTAGCAGACAGGTCCATGATACAGATAAAACATAATTTCTTTTAAAGATATACCAGTTTTTACCTCAGCTCCTCAGCCCATAACAAAACAAAATTCAAGAATTAAAGTTTAAAGACCCATTTACGCCCATATGTTATATAACTTAATATATACCATAGTCTCTCCCCATTAGCCCCTGTCGGATAAAAATCACAGAGTGTTCTGAAACCCGATTACGTTATACAGGGTGGCCGTCAAACTGACGGTACCTTGTACTCACTCAAGGACGACGAATTGACGGCTCAGCTGAATTTTATTTCGCTGCGATCTGAAATATAATTGATATTATACATTGTAGTTATCTAATCCGAGCGCTTAGACACCGCGTTTCGTTTAGAAAAAAAAAATAAGTTAAAAATACTATATTTATTATTTCTATCTGCTGGCCACCCCGGTATATGTCACTTCTGTTTCGCGCGTCTTATGACATCTGCGTTCTTATTTTTTCTCCTTGAATATTTTCTTTAATTTTTGTCTAAATTATCGTGTCAAGTGAAAGAAAACCAATTAAAATGCTAGAAAGTGCTTTGTTCGAGAGCCGAAAGCGAAAACGGGGGTGCTTTTCGCCTGAAGGAACGACCATCGAACGACAGGCTGTGCAGAATGTCGCAGCCGCGCTGTTGCAGTTATTCGATTCTCAGGAACACCTAACCCTGATTATTGGATGGATGCGAGTCTTGAAGAAGGTGAACCCTTTCTTGATTGTAAAATAAAAGAACAGGTGAGTTTTACCATAACCATAATCATAACCTTATTCCAAACACGTCCAAACCTGTTTTTTCCCGTGATTTACCTAAAACAAATAGGTACTTGAAACGTCGCCTTCGTGGGACAACTCTACCTTACTCTGCTTATGGGGCGTGTGTATTACATTTACAGTGAAACTGGTGAATACGAGATATTCGAGCGATATTAGATATCTATGTCGCTAGCTGGTTTGCAAACTACATGTGTGGGCATGTCAGGCTTTAGTAGACCACCGGGGCACGCGATGCTTTCAGTCGTTTTTATAAACACTGGCGGTGGTCCATATGAATATCTGCCATCAAGTACGTGATGCTTAAGTTAACAGTAAACATGTTTCTGTTACAATGGCTGATGAGTGATAACAAATGCTTCAAATAAGGCTCTTCGTTATTTAACATCCCATTTAAAAATGAACCTAAGAAAGAAGAGTAGAATCCAAAACACTCAACTAAAAGTCCAAGCATATTCCTTCAACTGTACCCACAAGAAAAGGTTACTTACATTAGGGGAAAAACACACTGCTTGACAACTACTCTTACTGGGATGCACCACCACTTAATTCAAAAGTGAAAGCGGGGCTCACGGAAGTCTCTAAACTCAGGGACCAAGGGATTGAGAAGTCATACATATGAATTAACCTATGACTGGCCTTCTATTATAAGGAAAGCTATGACGGATTGTATGCAAAATGAAAGTAAAACCTTTGCTTGATGATAAATATTAATCAAAATCAAGAGATATCACACATGGTGTGAACTTTTATTAGACTTAATAATATATTCACAAGTGCATTAAGCCGCTACAAGTGGTAAGGTTGGCATAGCTGCTCAGGAACTGCCTTATTTCTATGCTCGGTTGTATTGTGATTCCTCGGATCGATACTCAGCTCTTGAAACTCTTTCCAACTCTGGAAGAATAACCAATGTGTACCAGCTCTGATAAAGCAACCTATCCATCAGCTCCGAGAGAGCATAAGACCCACAAGGCTGATACTGAAATGTACCAACCATATATACATATAATATACCAACCAGGTAACCACATACTAACAATTTATCTAAGTACTGTAGCTGCTGGAAATATATAACTGACGATCCTGTCATTTTAAAAAGGGTACAAGTGTACGAGATACCACATGATACCTTTATGTATTCTAACTAGTCATTTTTCATAGTTAGAAATAATATCATTATAAACAAACAGACTTGTCACATCAATGCTATGTCATCTTGTCAACATATCTACTAATAATGAATCTATTACTTAAAACCTTCCATGATGCATAATATAATGGCACATTCAGGTTTACCCTTAATTAATAACCTAACACCATAAATAAAAGAAAATTATTTTGAGCAAATGATATCAAAATTCTTTCAAATCAAAATTCTTTATCTTTCAGACAACAAATTGGTCTACAATGTGTTAGTAACAAATGCAACTTATTCTATGTTAGTACTTAATAACTAGCAGAGATTTAGTCCGGGTGACCAGTGCCCACAAGAGGGCTATCAGCCCAGGCGGCTATCGCACGCGGGTTGGTGTCGGGGCTGCTGCGCAGCCTGTGCAGTATCAAACTGCTAAGATTTATATAAAAATATTTACATGTGTTCCTTCAATGGAATCATTGATTAATTTATTCATAGAAACTTTTAATACTGACTAAGTAGTAGTAGACCCTGTATTTGCAGTGCATAACACATAACATCACGCCTGTATTTCCCCGAAGGGGTAAGCAGAGGTGTAAAAGTGCACCCACATTTCGCCGGTTATGTTATAGTCCCCTGTAATAGGGGGCGAGCCTATTGCCATTGACCGGGCACAAATCCAGACTCTGGGCTGCTACTGAGAATTTCCTAATGGAAAAACCCAATAACACTTTGCCCAACCCAGGAATCGAACCCAGGACTTCACGCTCAGCGGTCGCAAGTAACCACTAGACCAACGAAGCACTCTTTTGCAGTGCAGTCGGGTAAAAATACAGAAAAAAATTGTGTCATTGACTTAGTACTGCTATTAAACAATTATGTTTCACAGCTATGTTCCATCATGGTTTATCACTCAGATACATATGATAGTGCGAAAACCAAGGCTTTATAAATAATTATTAACTATTTACCTTGATGTTTACCCACATAGAGGTCAAAACTTATCAAGGATGTACTGAAAATGTAAATGTTAGTCTAAATTTATTAAAACATTTTGGGTGGATTGCTAATAAACCCTGAAAAGACTAACCAATCATCATCAACCCATAACTATCCCACTGCGGGGTACGGGCACAGAGGTATGGGCCTCTTCTCAGAATTAGAGGAGTTACCAACAAACAATGTAAATTTCTAGGTTTTATAATTAATACACAAGTGTGGACCTAGAACAACACATAGAAAATAAAGTGTATATTACAGATATTTAATTTAACTAACAAATTACCAGCCACTTTGCCTAGAAGTTGTTGAAGTTGTTGTTGTTGTTGAAAACCTCTATAATTCTAATAATAATTACAATACTATAAATAATTTTAGTATGGGTACTGAATACCAAATTCAGCGTTGGTCATAAAATATCAGAAGCCTCTTTTACTGAAAAGGGTTTGAAGGAGGCATAGTGAGAGTGACCACATTGGTGTATTTTGATCACAATAAAAGGTTGTCCATACTACTTATTATTAAAATTTGATATAAACTAAAATTAATCGCAGCATATAATATGTAACATTAAAAATTATTTGCTTAACAAGCATTAACATATTATCACTTGCTTTGCTGTTAAGAATCAATATTACAACTGCCATCATCTGCATTAACAAAATGGAAACATACAATTTCTTCACTTAAAAAATGCACCCTGAGGTATTATTATATGGATATGGACCTGGTCATAGTCAAGAGACTAGTTCACATTTATGCTTCTTAATATGCTAAACTAAAGACAACCAGAATAAAAGATCAATAATGCAGAAACACCAAGTACAATACAGTAAGAGAACTGTCACTCAATAAATTCAGCTTAATTTACTTACAACTTGGTCAGACTAAAATTGACTTATGGTAAACATATTTCATGGAGTAAGGTCCTAAGCATATAACACAAAAACTTCAAATTATTTCATCTATTTTTCTTTTATTCGTCTTTAATAAGAAATGCCTACAAAACAATACTAAATACTTATAAAGTATGGTGGACCGACCTGGTACAGAACCTATGGATTTAGTGTACAGCATCTGTTCATCAAAACTCAGGATTGGCTATTGCAATGAACTTGGAGCCTTATCAGCCCTGATCAGTCCACAAGTGGATAAGGCTGATATAATTATAAGATTCCTTATAGGTGCATACAGATTTGGAACATCATTATCAAAACACTCTTGTTCATAGAATCTTACAAAAATATCCAATTTCATCACCACCTTCCTGGCCTAATAACACAAGACTAACTTTAGGAAAACTTGCCAAGAAGTTGGCTGATAGATAAACATATCAATAATTAATTAACAATTTTATTTATTGTATTTAACAATATATAAACCTAAATAACAGATTTTATTAAGATAACAATTGTGATTAAGTCCAACTTACAATAATATAATTTAATAGATTTTTATTTTTACTTCCATATTTAAACTGTTAGAAATAAATAGGTAATGATGAACCTTACTTAAGTCTACCTTTCGAAAAATCCCATGAAAAACCTAACAGTAAAACCATTAGTTAATGGTTAAAAAACATGAAGAAAGAGGTACAGTCAGCTACACCGATTGGTTACCCCCACTTATGAACAAATTTTAGAACATGAGGGGTAATCAATTAAGGACGCTGTGTGTACATTGAAACTGAAAGGCAGCTGGATAGAAAACAGCTCAAAAATATCTTTAAAACCCAATATTATAATTCTCATTAGTGAAGAATCTTATTCATCAACTTTGCATTATCAGTTATTTATTATAACAATAATCCCTACTTAAATTTTAATGATGTCAAACAACATAATATGTCATGTAATAAACAAGAAAATACATTAGCATGTATTTCAATCTCGTACATTTCATATCTTAGGTTGATAAATAAATAAATAAATGTCTTTGGGACGTTTTTACACGGCACCATCTGGTCCAGAACTGGGCAGAGCTTGTGCTGTGGGTGCTAGACAATGGATAATTAATAATTAACGTTCTGTCTGTTGATTACCAACTATTGTTTAATATTTCTACATTATACATTAAGTATCCCTGATGTTAGTATAGAGTTTAATAAATCAAAACAAATTGTATTTAAATATCCAATTTAATTATTGCAGCAAACTCTGAACATCTACAATGTATAATATCAATTATATTTCAGATCGCAGCGAAATAAAATTGTAGATCAGACGAGCTTACCTGTAAGCGAAGTCTTGATTCTAATTTTATGAGCTGCGATCTGAAATATAATCACCCACCCGCCACCAACAGTCCCAAAGCTGCAATAATTAGTAAACATTCTTCGTTAATCTTTCAGATGAACATAGTGAATGTTAGATTGTGGAACCTGCCCTGTACAGGCAACAGGGCTTGTTCCTTATCTTCGTTATCTCTAAAACTAGTGACATATACCGGGGTGGCCAGCAGATAGAAATAATAAATATAGTATTTTTAACTTATTTTTTTTTTCTAAACGAAACGCGGTGTCTAAGCGCTCGGATTAGATAACTACAATGTATAATATCAATTATATTTCAGATCGCAGCTCATAAAATTAGAATCAAGACTTCGCTTACAGGTAAGCTCGTCTGATCTACAATTATTCAACGATCGACGTCCAAGATGACGGTTAATTTATTTTGACTTTTATTTTCTGTAGGAGAGACAAAATAACAAGTTGATGTCGAATGTGTGATAAAAATTTAAGTCAATTCAATAATAGTCCTAACATGAGTAGACTTAAATTTCTGTTTTTATTTTACCCCACACAGTAAATCTCGCTTGGCTCTGCGCTACTGGGTCACAGGTTTGAACCCCGCACTTTTTAAATATAAATAGAAATTTATTTGTATGGCACCCAGAAAGTTGATCACCCTGTTGTTTGTACTTATTTTGAAGTAAGGTGTTATAAAATTTTATTTACAAAAATCTTTCCCTAGCTTCTAATAGACTTAGGCCCGGACTGCACCAAAGCGGAGATGAGAAGAGATGTGTCTCAAGCCACCAATAGGATTGCGTTTGTAGAATTGCGTTGAAGCTAGGCAATGACATGTGAAAATAACGCAATCCTTTTGGTTGGTCGACACATCACCGCTCTTCTCCGCTTTGGTGGAGTCTGGGCCTTACCCAAAACGAAAATACCCCGAAGATAAAAACCGAAAAAGGTACAACAAAAGATGGATAAAAAAGGTTTTTTATATGAACAGTATTTTGAATATAGAAAAAAAAAAGACATTTTTACACAGCACCATCTAGTCCCAAACTAAGCAGAGTTTGTGCTATGGGTACTAGAGAATGGATAAATACATACTTATAATACATAAGAAACACCCAGACGAACAAAAACACTTATGTTCTTCACACAAATATTTGTGTCCTGTGGGAATCGAACTCACGACGCTCGAACCACCAGACTACAAACGTCGTCTAAAAACACAAAAAAAAAAACGGAAAAAAAAACCATAAAAACGTCGTATAAAACAGAGAAATCTATTAGTCAAATTACACAAGTAAATTAATAAGTTAAACACAAATAATTATATTACTCTCTACCTAAAGATATAAATCAAATTACAAAAGCCACGTAGTATTTAAACAGGCATTCTAACTCAGTGGTTATCGACCCGTGCCACCGTCGGTACACGGGATCCGAGCCGTATCCACAAACCGGCACTATTTGTACTCAACAACGTACTGACGTACGAGTAATAAGCAAATACAGTTCTATTCTAATACATAATTATTACTTCCGAGAATTGAGATCGATTAAGTTATGAAGTGGGCGAGACGGATACACTGATATAAAGGTTCCATTGATCGATATTTCATTGGCTCGGAAAATTTGTAGAAAATACGAATCGCTTAGATACCTTGTACCCTTTATCTATGCAAGATCAGAAATATTTTTCTTTCTTTTTGTCTAATATCAAAACAATATTATCAATTTGAACATCTGACAACCCCATTTTCTGTCCAGTTCATTCTTGTCCATCCTAAGGTTGCCTGGAAGAAATCGTTGATCGCGATAAGGCCGCCATTTGTACAATAGTTTAAATGCATATTCAATGTAATGTTTTTTATGGTGTACAATAAAGCATATATAAATAATATAAATATAAATAATAAATAATAATGATTAGATGAAGCGAAAGAGGTGTGTCAGGATCGTAGCAGGTGGAAATCCATAGTCTCTGCCTACCCCAATGGGAAACAGGCGTGATAATATGTATGTATGTATGTAATAATGATACCTACTTTATCTGCAGGCATTTATCTAGAGAAAGGACGAAGTTGGTCAAGAAAGACATCACAAAGTGCAGTCTCAGAAGACGAAGTGAAAAACAGGACATAGATGGATATTTTTAGAGACATTCGTTTTTAGAGAGAATATTTGCTTGTTTTTATGTGGGTTCAACATTTTTAGGGTTCCGTAGTCCTACAAGGAACCCTTATAGTTTCGTCATGTCCGTCCGTCTGTCCGTCTGTCCGTCTATCCGTCTGTCCTAATCCTTTACCGCTTAATAACTTCTACAGTTATAAACATAAGTAAATGAAATTTTGACAAAAAATGGAATAGATACGTGGGACACTCAGAAAGTTTTGCGAAACTAAAAAAAATTGTTCTATACGTACATATATTTTTATCAAATCTTTTCAAAGTACTTTCCACCAGCCTCTATACAAAGATTCATGTGCCTAAACCAGTTTTCAAAACACTTTTTCCAGTCCGCCGCAGACACCTCGTTTACAGCCTGCTCGAACGCAGCCAGCGCATCTTCCGGCGACGAAAATTGTATCCCTTTGAGCGGATTTTTTATTTTTGGGAATAAAAAGAAGTCACACGGTGCTAGATCAGGGCTGTAAGGAGGGTGACCCAGGAGTTTGACTGGCGTGCTGTCCAGGAAGTCCCTCGTTTTGAGTGCGGTGTGCGCAGGTGCATTGTCGTGGTGGAGCAGTAGCCCGCGGAGCCCTGTGTTTGGTCGCTTGTTGCTTATAACAGAGAAAACTTCTGGCAAACATTTGGTAGTATACCATTCGGCATTAATGCTTCTTTGATCCCGTAAGGGAATTGATACCAAGTGGCCAGTCAAATTAAAAAAGCTAGCGATCAAAATCTTACCCCCGCTTCTAGATCGCTTCACTTTGGTAGGCGTTGGCTCATTTTGAAACACCCAATCAGTCGACTGGCGCTTGGTTTCTGGGTCGTATTGATAAATCCAGGACTCATCACCTGTAACGATGTCGTAAACACGCCGAGACGAGCCTGCTTCAAATTTGTTAAGCATATCACGGCACCATTCCACCCGGGCCTGCTTCTGAGCATCGGTGAGGTTGTGCGGCACCCAGCGTGATACTATCCTCCTCACGCGAAGATGGCTGTGTAGAATCTCGTGAACGCTTCCCGATCCAATCTTCAATATGTGTTGAATCTCCTGATATGTAATTCGCCTATTGTCTTGGATTAAATTTTTCACTGCTAGCACGTTTTCTTCGGTAACAGCCGTCAAAGGGCGACCGCTTCTTTCGTCATCCCCCAAAGTTGGTCGACCGCGCTTGAATTCGTTATACCAACGATACACGGTTGCCTTGGAAGGGCCTTCATCCATGAATGCCATTTGAAGTCTATCGTACGATTCATCCGGTTTCAGGCGACACTTGAAATCGTATAAAATCATAGCTCTAAAATGTTCCCGGCGCAGATCCATATTTCAGTGAGACACAATACTTTGAATTAACTCGCAAAAAATGTGGAGGGAAATTTTGAAATTGGAACTTACTTATTTTTACTTATAAATAATCATATTTTCGAAAAACATTATAACTGGCCAGTCTCCCATATATAAAAACTTTTTTTCGCAATACTTTCTGAGGGGCCTGGTATATTCTCAATTTTAAAAGAATAAAAATATCTTGATTACGTATTTTAAGGGTGGCGCCCATACATGTGAAATGGGGATGAAAATATTTTTTTCGCTGCACCCCCTCGTGTGGGGTATCGTTGAATAGGTCTACTAAAATTAAGGTAATGTTTCATACACAACTTTTTTATCAAGTATACCTTCTGCGAAACACAGTTCGCCAAAGTGCCATTTCTAAACTATCCAACGTAGAAACTTATAGTCTTCAACATTGATAGACCTTTATAAAAACTCTCTTTTAAAATTATTTTGAGTATAATGTGATTATAAATTTTTGAGTTATAGTGAGAAAACTGAAAAATACTTAAGACGTCCTAGTTCATAGGTCATTGAACTTAGAGAAAAATGATCGTAGCAAATAATGCTCCTTTAGTTACTTTCTATTTAAAAAAATCACAAAAAGAAACACACTTCTTAAATTTAGCTTCATAAATTCAGCGCTAGGTGGCGCTGTTTGCAAAAACTAAAATAGCAATGATTAATATTCGATTTGATTCGTTTGTAATTAGACCTACTTAAGACTAGGCTCCCAAAATGAGGTGACTTTTTGAAAACATATGCTGAGTCGAACACATCCTTGATGAATGTCAAATTTAGATACATGTTTTTTTGAACTTTTATCCATCGTTTGGCTAGACAGTTACATAATTAGTTGATGTTTGTTCGATTCTTTTATTTTTTGAAAATCATGCGTTTTAGAGATTTTTCGAATATTTCTCCTTTATTATTTAACTTAGCTATATAAAATATATGCAAGTAGGAAGATAACAAAGTTTATTAAATACTAGCTAGCGGAAATTTGTATAGATTGTTTAGTATTCTTGTAATAAAAAGAAAACTGTTTTGAGATTTACGACATTTACTTCCGCGGTAAAACACGCGAGAATGATTTTCTCGAAAATGAGTTCTATTGCAACTCGCATAAAATTGACGAGAGCGGCCCGTAGTTGCGGTGTGTAAGGGGAGTGCGAGGGTGGGAATTACGTTTTGGGAGCGTCCTCTTAAGGAACCCTATAATACTGAGCATGGCCCGACATGCTCTTGGCCGGTTTTTTTTTCTTAAACTTCGTTGGCTACCTGCAGACTATACAACGTGTTATTGAAATAACTGAAAACCTCTTAAGGGGTCATTGTACTCATCAGTATGAACAACTTTTATTATTGGACCAACCCTTTAATCGCGAAAAAAAATCAGCCGATCCTTACATTTTCTCGATTTATGTGAACACAAATGTAGGGAACAGCTGATTTTTCTCGCGATTTCATGTATAGTAAAAGTGGTTCATACTGATGAGTACAATGACCCCTCAAGAGATTTTCAGTTATTTTAATAACACGTTGAATAGAATACTGTCCCAAGACAAAATTCGACAAACTCGACAAGCTTAGGTGCTATTGAAACAAAAAACACAAAAAACAGCAGAATCCATGTAATACCAAACTTAATTCTCTATAAGCTGAAACCGCGGAAACAAATTCACATGCAAATCCCTTCATATCCTTCCTTACAGACGCATGAATAACTAAACATGAGACACACAAGCACATCTACACATTCTTCTAAACATTAGACACACACAAGCATATCTACACATCCTTCATACACAAGTACATGCCCAGTTTTTTAGGGTTCCGAAGTCCTACAAGGAACCCTTATAGTTTCGTCATGTCCGTCCGTCTGTCCGTCTGTCCGTCTGTCCGTCTGTCCTAATCCTTTACAGCTTAATAACTTTTACAGTTATAAACATAAGTAAATGAAATTTTGTTAAAAAATAGTCTACATATAGATCTCAATTTTAAAAGAATAAAATAATCGTTTTTCCGTATTTTAGGGGTGGCGTCCATACATGTGAAATGGAGAAAAAAATTTTTTTTCGCTGCACCCCCTCGTGTGTGATATCATTGAATAGGTCTACTAAAATGAAGGTAATGTTTGATACACCACTTTTTTATCAGGTGTACCATCTGCGATATATAGCCCGCCAAAGTGGCTTGCAATGTGTCCCCCCCCCTGCCATTTCTAAACTATGCAATGTAGAAACTTATAACCTTCCACATTGATAGACCTTTGTGAAAACTCTCTTTTAAAATTATTTCGAGTATAATGTGATTATAATTTTTTGAGTTATAGAGAGAAAACTGAAAAATACTTAAAACGTCCTAGTTCAAAGGTCATTGAACTTAGAGAAAAATAATCTTAGCAAATAATGCTCCTTTAGCTACTTTCTATTTGAAAAAATCACAAAAAGTAACTTTGAAATGACAAACTTCTTAAATTTGGCTTCTTGAATTTATCGCTAGATGGCGCTACTAACAACACGCTCTGAGTCGCGAATGCTGCCGATTATTGCAAAAACTAAAATAGCCATGATTAATATTCGATTTGATTCGTTTGTAATTACACCTACTTAAGGAACCCTATAATACTGAGCATGGCCCGACATGCTCTTGGCCGGTTTTTTTATTATGCTCTAAGGCCAGTATTACAGAACGATACTCAAGCATTGATCTCTGTTTAAAACTAGTTTAAAGTTGAGCTTTGATTTTAGAACGTTCCTCAAGCAGAGATTTGTTGATCACAGTTCAGCTGAGTTTAGTTTTGTTTTATACTGTCACCTGTTTCGGTATTTAAGCTGAGATTTGATATGTAATCACTCTAGTGAGGTCCAGACTACGCTTGAGTAGAGATTTCTATTATATTTCAGGTCAAATTCATGTGTTATGTTGTTGAATTAAAGTTTATAATTACCGTTCTGGAATAAGACCGATACTCAAGTAACGATTCTATACTTAAGTAGTGATCAGGTGATTGGAGTTTAAACTGTACTTGAGGAAGCTACTGTAATACGGGCCTAAGAGTTGCGTATAAAATACTTGGGAGATTCGACGGGACTTGGCGAGGCTTGTACGCAGAACAAATACGCGGGCTTGGCTTGGCGAGTCGTGAACAAGTGAGTGCGCGGCACAGCGCGGCCAAGTACTCGTGCACGGTACAAGCTGGCTTAAGTATAATTTTATTTGTGCACTTGGTGAAGGTGTATCAAGTGAAGCTTGTAGCTGTCATCATGACGACATCTTTTAATTAATGAAAAAAATATCAGTTAGTTGCGCTATGCTGGGAGTGGGCCGAGGAAACGCTAGCGAGATGATTTACTTTTCTGAGCGATTGAATGAAAACAGTAGATGGAAAGTGTGGAATAAAATGGAGGAGATATTTGCCAAGCTGTTGAGGGGGGAGTAGTACCTATACCTACTTGTAATCTTAGTCTTCCTGCAACCCCGAATGATGCAAAGCTTTCGAAACCTCAGGATATATATTGTCTTAGATAAGTTATGTAGTCTTAATTTTTGTTATTCTGTTGTAAGTTGTACACTTGTTTTTATCCTCTATTAATATATCAACATCTCTGTATCACTCTAAGGTTTGATGTAAGAAAACTCACTTTTGAGTTAAGCTCGCCGATATACATAAGCTTTCCTACTGTAACAATAATGTGTATATGTGTGTACAATAAAGTATAACATTAATAATAGAAAACCAATTTAAATAATACACGCGACGTAATCTGGTCAAACTTGTTTTATTATAATATATTCGACTGCATGACAGTGGTAACACTTGAATTAGATAAATCTTCTTACCAAAAAATTGAACCGACGTAAACAGAAACTGAAATGCGAAAAATAACTTATAATGAGTCGGCGCCAAACGAACTTTTAACAAGTAAAGTGCGTGTAAGTTGCAAGTGGCCGAGCGGAGAACGCATTTTTGGAAAGTTATTGGTTATCGTTGAAAATTTCACGTTGTATTTGATGTGACGATGTTTTATTATTTATTTAAAGTAATTTAATGATCTTCGTTGATTGGTTGTTTGGAGCCGACTCATAATTAGTTATTTTTCGATTTTCAGTTTCTGTTTTCGTCGGTTCAATTTTTTGCTGAAAAGTTTTATTTTTAATTTTTTTGTGGTTAAAATCTAACTCCAGGTCTCCATTATGTCGTAGTGTCTAGAACTATATTTATGTGTGTCAAGTTTCAACAGAATCGGTTAACAGGTAAGAATTCAGTGGGTGCACAAACACTCATCCCCTGTTTTACTACCCTTAGGGGTGGATTTTGATTTTGAAATTTAAATACGAAATTATGTTGTAAATGCTTAATGTTATGTAATGTTTAATGCTGTCAATGTCATTAAGAAAAGAAAAGATATTTAATTCGTGCTGCAATGAGAATATTCAAAGGATTACATCAGAAGCCAGTTGAGGCGTATGCTAAACAATATGGATTAAGAAGTTTTTAATAATTCACCGTTTATACTATCTACGACTGAACTATAATAATCACAGGATTTATTTATTGAACGAATTACTGAAATATACGAATCAACCAACCTTAACTAGATTTTCAGTAGTTTTATGCGGCTCTTAACTCCACCGTGACTAGTACAATTCGACCAAATTCCCCGACACAACTAGCGACAAAGGCGATCGACATAAACGGTCTTTGTGGAGGACATTAACGGTAGTGGAAGCTTTTATGGGCTAATGACGGCCACGGATTGATGGGATCGTCCGCGAGGGGCGGTAGCCTCAATAGTATCGATACACCGTATCGTTGTCGTCAAAATTACATGTTTTTATCGTTCGGGGTAATTAAACAATTTTCAGTTACAGTTTGATGACATACCTGGGGGTAATTGCTTCTGCGGCCTTCGCTTTTTAAAAATAGTTTTTCAACACGGCTATTGTTTGAGTCTTGTTTAACTATTATATCTGCTTTGCCGACTGTTAGTGTTCATCATCATCATCACCACATAAAAAGAGAAAATGGAAAAGTTGGCAGGGCACGCGTGCCAACACTCTGCACCATAGTGCAGGGCATTTCAAAGCCTTTCTCAGTACGCCTTATGACTTTTTTCTGTAAATACTGTAACAAAAACCCGCAAAAATGCCTTATTGTGCTGTTTCTAACTGCAGAAACAAAAGCTGTAAAGTACATTTGACTAAAGTTAAATTTTAAAATTGTTCGCAGAACGGATGGCCGATGGGGCAGTAAAGTTCTGGAGTGGCGACCGCGTACTGGAAGGCGCAGCGTGGGTAGACCCCACAAGGTGGACCGACGACCTGGTGAAGGTCGAGGGAATCCGCGGGATGCGGAAAGCGCAGGACCGGTCGTTGTGGCGATGCTTGGGGGAGGCCTATGTCCAGCAGTGGACGTCTTTCGGCTGAAATGATGATGAATGATGAATTTTAACAAATTTATGACGTCAATATGTAAGGCATAGTTTGTTCAAAAGATGGCACGCATAAATCGCAAGTATGATTGTGATGACAACCATTCTATTTCTATCTATTTCTGTGATTATCACCATTTCAGAAGAAAGACTGCTGGCCATGAGCCTCCCCCAAAAAGGGTTCATTCTAACCAAATTTGCTTTATAAACCCTCTATCAACACTCTGTTTATTTTTAACCGACTTCAAAAACCCGTCGAATACATAACCTCCTCCTTTTTTTGAAATCGGTTAAAAAATAAAACCGACTTTAAAAACCTTAACTAAAAGTAAAAAATTATCATTGTATGTATTTTAAAATCTTAACATAAACCAACATTTTGAAGGCGGCGCGTGATTTTCATGTACGTTCACATAAACTGTTTTTTACTATAGATATGCGCTTGACTGTACATTATATTTACATGACGCAAAAGGTCAATCACGCGCCGCCTAAAAAATGTTGGTTTATGTTAAGATTTTAAAATGTATTTATTTATTTATTTATGGTATACCAACAGCAAATGCATATACAGCATACAGAAAACACACAATACAATAATAACTTTTCTTATATGTATGCCCATAACAGGTACACACAGCACTCATAGAAAAGACAGCAAGTACAAAAGTAATGTAGGATTACTAACATTAATATGTGAAAATAAATAATTATTTAGATACAAGAGTATAAAATAACTAAAACTAAAACTAAGCAAAATACATACAATGATTATTTTTTACTTTTTAGTTAAGGTTTTTGAAGTCAGTTTTTTTTTGTTAAAAAGTTTTTATTTCATACTTTTTATAAACATGAACTAATTATGCTTTTAAACTTGGGTTGCACCATACCGTGCACTGCACATTTAGCTAACAAAGTATTAAATACACAAAAAATCTATCATAGCCTGAAACACCTTTGGCTTCTTCTTCATATTTTTCCTAAAACAAATAAACGTTGAACCCTTAATCCATCGACACGGGCACACCCCTACTTTATAGGGTTGCTCACAATCAGCGCGATAGGGTGAAAGTGGCTACTCCATCATGGGAGGGTAGCAGGAAAAACGCCATATTTCCACGTCGGAAACAACCGAGTGAACGCATTGACCGAGTGAACGAAACTTCGTGGTGTTCAGTTTGGCTCTGTGGTTCCTTTGATCGAAGTTTGGGACTTATAATAATGCGTTATGGAGTTGTTTAAACTCACTCACCGCTTACATATTTTCGGTTTATTAGAAATAAGGTTTGTAAATAATGAAAAGTAAACGTCAGTATTTTGTCAGCCTCACACAAAAAATAACCTATTGCTGAATTATATTTTGTAAGAGAAATATATATGTCTAACGTCTTACTTTTCTTTCTGTCCTGTGCCAATTAAAAAATAAATCTTTTATTTCTTTCTTTCTTTCTTTCTACCAGAATCAAAGCCAAGTGTGATTCGAACTCGCGCACTATAGGATCCGTACTGTATTTTATTATTTTTAGTATTTAACATAATTCTGTGAAAATTTCATTTGTACCTAAACTGAAAACGAAAATTTCGTTTGGTACTTGAAGAAGGTGGTTGGGGGGGAACTGGATGCGGAAGGCAGAGTACCGAAAGTTATGGCGCAACTTGGGGGAGGCTTATGTCCAGCAGTGGACTGCGATAGGTTGAGTTGATGGCGTATAACTGTCATAAAAATACATCCCTGTGACAGGCGAACGAACTGACGGATAGACGTCGTAGGCCTAGTAATAAGGTCCCGTTGGCACCTTATGGGTACAAAACCCTAAAAACCTGTAATTCTTCTTATATTAACACTCAATACGGTAAATTATGCTAATATGAAATGAGAGTTAATTGCAGAGTTTCGTAATGAAATAGCTCAAGGCTTCATTCGCGTAACTTTGACTTTCGAGTCAGTTCCTTAATAAATCAGAATCTGTAGGAAACACGAGTTTCGAACTAAGATAATACCTTTAATGACTTTAATCAGTGAAATTGAAATAAACCCTCCAGTACCATGAAAAGTTATTGGTGAGATACGGGGATATAGAGAAATATGTATACGATACTTAAAACTAAAGTAAGTTTAAAATTAATTTTGTTTTATTTGCAGAACACTTATTGGTGAAATGCAGATAATTTTATTATTTCACAGTAAGTACAGCATCATTTCACTCATCAATTCATTTCACCCACGTGAACTGCCGTTCATGTAATTGACGCATTAAGATCGAAGTACATTACTGCAATCGCTTACTTTAATTTCGATGCGAATTCCAAAGAACACAGAATCAATATTGGCTCACTTTTACAGCCACGATACTCATTCAAATAAATTTTGATATGATATCGTAGCCAAAATTCCGATAGACAAATTTAAACGATTCTTAAAAAGACTTTTTTATAATATCACAAACACAGCTAGCTATTAATTACAAAATCCACCAATCAAACAGACTCATCAGTTTGCGCCGACCAATCATCTTCCGTCTACCCGTCATGTCTTAGACCGCGTCAGCAGTAATCACGTTGCGTATCGTGATTAGCGGGTTCTGTGCCAATTAGTGAACGCTGACTCAGTGAGCTTGCAGGATATTAATGTTCAAGTGTATCGGTGTTGGTGCGATTGGGGGTACGTAGACATGGTGCCTGGTGGGTAGCAGTGGCGAAGGGTCTATATAACACGATTCCCACCGGCTTCCCTTTAGGAATTGCTTAGTTACAGATCAACGACATTTCTATGTTAATTTTCGCTAATAGCTTTATCAAGCGTACCTTTAAAGAGTGGAATTCTTTGCCTTTGTCTGTGTTTCCCGATAAGTATAATCTGGTGGCCTTCAAGGCTCGAGTGAATAGGTTTTTACTGGGCAAACATGTAACATCGTCGACCGCACCATCGCTTAACATCAGGTGAGGTGGCGGTCGAACACAATCCTATTTGACATTAAAAAAAAAAATGTTAGTACTGACCATCGAGTAGTTAAATAAATACAGACGGGGTAAATCTTTCCATCATATATTCTACCAGGTAGGTTGATGGAAAGATTTTTTCCCCTCACTATTAATAGATTGTAGGAAAAGCTGAATGAAGTTACTTTCATAATAATATTCGATCGGTAAGGTTTTTATAGCAGAATATACTTAAAATTCAAGTTCAAAACTTTATTGCTGAACAAAATAGGTACATAAATATACATTGCAAGATGTTGAGTGAATGTGCAGTTCACTATGTTCTACCAAAGTTATATTATAGTAGACAAATTGTAATGATTATGGATGAATATAATATTATTATTATTGTAGGTATGTCAAAAATTACTGCTTCTTCTTCTTATCGTGTCAATGGTTCAAATAAGTAGGTAACAGTTTTGTTTAGATTTTTTTGAATAAAACGTGGCCACTTCAATGGCATTTTTAGCAGAATATACTTATTACGAGTTTGACACTTAAATTATTAAATTTTAAGACGCTACTAATTTAATACTTAATTTATTAGGCAATTAATTGATTTTAAGAGAAACAACTCATTAATAATGAAAATCAACGAATACGGTGAAATTAGTACTAAGGACCCACGTACCTGGTACTTTCGGGAAAGCTATAAAAGATATCTCGCAATTTTTTTCTAATTAATGTTAAAACGCTATTCATTTTGGCTGTTTCATGAATAATTACTAAAACAAACACGTACTCTTGAGTACAAGGTACAATTATCTTGCTATTTAAATTGTGGAAAAAAAAATCGCTCACGAGCAGTGTTCAAACCTGTGACTCCTGGCTCAGTACGCCAGTGCTTTAGCCACCAAGCTACCGTGAACACTGCTCGTGGTATCGAATTTAACCTCCTCTTTTTGTACGTCTTAGGGTGACGTCACCGATGTCTTATTTAGAAACAGTGTTTCTTAACCGACTCGACTAACTTTGCAGTTAATTCAAAGTCGTATAGATATGCCTACCCTTACTAATTAAGGACATTGCGCATGCGTAAATGCGGTAAAAATAATAAAATGATTACAAGTTATCTTCCAGATCAACGATGATGACGATATTAGTTGCTATGTAACAGCTATTCAGGTTTATATTATCCAGCTCCAGTTCCATATCTCAAAGCTACTAATAACTTATATTCGCCCTTCGATCAACAATGTTAATCTAAGTCTTCGCCAGTTCCAAATAGTTCGCAAGATATGACGGCTATTTACTAACCCTACGGTGCTATCTGTCGAGGGGTCAATTTCACCGATCGCGTCTGTTGCAGACTGATATAAGCCGCAGTGAGCACAGGGATGGTATGGAGGAAGGGGAGGTGCGGGTGAAATGGACAGTGATTTAATACATAATACAGTTTTTTTTAAAGTTATTTATACTGAGATTGAATTATTTTTTTTGTTTCTTAATTAAACTTAGATTAAGTTCATGTGTGTATTTTTTTAAATAAGTATATTAATGTTTTTTTTTTATTTATACGAATTGAGATTCTGTCTAACACTTTATTTTTATAGTAAAATATGTTAAAACAATATTGTAAAAAGTATTTACATGGTAATAAAACAAAGTTTAACCGGATTAAATCGCGTATATTATTTATTTAAGTCTGCAGTGTGTGAACATGCCCTAGACAAACCCAACCATTTTCTTCGATTTGATAAACCACAAGTTAAGGCGAAGGAAAACCGATATGTACCTAGAATGCTCCGTGAGGCTATTGAAATTAAAAAAACATCCTAATTTTAATAGAGAAGATGGTTGGCAGCTGCCACCTGTTTGGAGCCCAGTCCTAAAAATAATCAAGTCCCAAACAGCACGCAACAGTGTAAAAGATAATGATATTGTGAGTGATTACTGCGTGCATCGAAACGATTTTAATTAATAAATATTTTACGGTAGATTAAAATATTTTTTTAGAAATATCTGTAAACATCTTAGTCTACCTGCGACCACGAAATGCTTCAAAGCTTTCGAAACGTCAGGGAAACCAATTTAAATAATATACGCGATTTAATCAGGTTAAACTTTGTTTTATTATAATGTGTAGTGATCGCGAAAATCTAAGAAGTTATTATATTTACATGGTACCTAAATATCCCGGGAAACGTAAAATATTTTTTTCTTCTCATTCGGTAAAGAGGCCCGTGCCCAGTGGGACAATCACGGGTTGCTTATGTATGTGTGTTATGTATGGTTGTCTACAATTTATGTGTAATATGTAGTAGATACACAAAGAATATTTTCTGAATTATGATTCTTAATCATGGTAGTCTTATCACCATGGAACCGCAAGTTCAAACCCAAAAACACTATAAATTAACCGACGCTAAACAGCCTACAAATCCTGAAAATGTACTTCTAAACACTTAAACTATACCATAAGCTGCAATTTTGTACTTCCTTGCAGTACCCACCTACTCAGTGTGGTACGAAACGATTAATAAGTTGGGGCCATAGCGCGAGCGTTGCGATAGATATGCTAATCTAGTGTTTATGGCGTCGGTCACGCAACCCTTAATGGCGAGGGTTGTAAAATGTATATGAACCTACTAATTGGGTACTGTCTGTGATTGAGGAATAAGGGGAAAGGGAGGGGTTGAGTTATGTGTTATCATGTATTGTATACAAGGTGGAATACAATTTAGAGATCCTATACTATGGGTATTTATGAGGTTTCATGTGCAATATACAAAAAAGCCTTAGTAAATGGGTGTAAAGTGAGAGTAAAAAAATGTTTTTATTCTTTTGCTAGTGGGTTTAGGATTCTAGTAATAAGTAATATTTATTTAACCATTTCTCTAAATATTTTACAAACAGGTAGGTATTGTCAGGGAAACTAAAACAAATGAAAACAGAAAGTTATAATTAGCGACGCTACCGCCGGCGCCGCCACAAAATAGGTACGTACAATACATTTGCACCCTTGCCAGACCGGCAAAAATTCACATTACATACATTCAACCGACATAAATTTTAATACGACCCTTCCAATATTTCCGTTATTAACGATGTTACAATACAAATTGACTCCATCCACGATCAAGCAATGTGGTGGGTAGTAAATAAAAAAAGCATCTAATAGGCGCTGGGTGTGAAGTATTGCTAGACCACATAATAAAAATATTGAAAGGTGTATAAGGAGGAATGCCACGACAACCAAAACTCCCTTAAATGCCAATTTATTATCACATGGCTCCTCTTGTTATTAATCAAATTTCTGTTAGATGACAGTATAAACCATGCTAGCTATTCAGATGGCCAGATATTGTTTAAAAATATTTAAACCTAATAAATAGACATGATACAAGCGTAAAAATTACACCCTTGAACAGCCACCTCAATTCAAGGTTTTTAACGGTAACGACGTTATCAATACGAGAGATTCTACAGCTGTCAACCCGCTCGGTACAGCATTTAACGTACAAAATCGTAGTTTTCGACGTAGTAAGTATACCTTTTATCTATCTGAGAAAGTTTTAATGCCGTCGCCATAGGCTGTCGGTGATCGAAAAACACAAACACTAAGAACTGAACAAATACTGGCTCAGTGAAATGCTAAATTCCTCGCGTTGTTTTTTGTTTCGTTTGGGTGCACGATTTGTGCATTGTTTGAACTGGACCTTCTTACTCTTTGTTTCGTGGTAATAGGGTCGACTCTGGTGTAAAGTATTGCACTAGAGTTAATTGCAGTCGCGAGCGGTACGCGCGCGGACTCGGCTGGCGTGGCTGCCGTGAAATTTTAATCAGCCAGAAGATATGAGGCTGTGAAAGTCCTTTGAAGCGAGTAGGTAATTTGTTTAGTAATTCTGTAAGTTTATGTCTCTAATAAACGGGAGGAAATTAAGTTACATATTGCGTAGATACAGTTTATTTAATAAACAAGAATTTTCATAGAGAAATTGTACCGCTTTTGTATTGGCTGTTCATGGGGGAGTGTTAGTGCCTACACTCCTGTATGGTAGTGAAAGTTGGGTATGGCAGAAGAAACATGAAAGCAGAATAAATCCAGTAGAAATGAGAGCTTTAAGAAGTATGTGTGGTGTAACTTTGAGAGATAAAGTAAGGGATAACGTGATAAAGGAGCGTTGTGGAGTGAAAGAAGATGTAGTGACAAAGATTGATAAAGGTATGTTAAGATGGTTTGGACATATAGAGAGTATGGACGAAAGGAGATTGACGAAACAAGTTTACGAAGCGAGTGTGGATGGAAGAGTTGGAATAGCGATCAAATCGCGGATGTTCTCAAAAAATGCCAGGTTAAGAGTTCTCTAAACCGACGAGCATGCATGACGAGGTTAATGGACGTAGATGAAGCGAAAGAGGTGTGTCAGGATCGTACCCCAATGGGAAACAGGCGTGATAATATGTATATGTAAATTGTTCCGTTTACTTAAACCGGCACCTTTTCAGGTAGGCATTGAGGTTATCGATGGTAATTTACTTGTAAGGATACGAAATTTATCGTATTTTCCGAATTGTTGAATTTTAAAATAATTAAATAAAATAAAATATTCAGCCTAGAGTCTAGCCCGGGACTGTCGAAAAAAGCAGGACACAGTAAACGCTGGTTACATTTGTTATTTCTGATCTGGGATATAAAAATCTTATCAATACTGATTTTTCATAGAACTATCCTTTTGACCTCTTAAAACTAAATCACAAAACAACTCCACTCCGGTGCTGTGTTCCAGTCGAGCCGACCCCACCCGTTCAAATTCTCCGCCATTTTCCGTCTGGCTCCAAATAGCCGCGCTTACCCCTGAACTTGCAGGTGGGGGGAGCAAATGTAGCGTAGTATTGAATTTTTATTAATACTTCGCTCTATTGTGAGTGTTTGTTAATGGTGTGCACGGACTACGTCGTATAGTTGTAAAATGTGTGTAATATTGTGTGGTTTGGGTAGTGCTTAATTTAGTACAGGATGTCTTTTTGTAGTATTTTAGATTTATTAAATAGGTACTAACAATGTGTTGGATTTTCTTTAACATTAAAAACCTTGATGCAAACATTGGATTTATTAGAATTGAGCGTTATAGGTATCTGTGAAAATGTTAAAAAAAATTAAAGGCTCAGACGAATAAAAATGGCGGACGCAATCTCGCTAAGAAAAGATTGAAGCACTTCGTTTTTTCCTAAACCCACTATAATTTCGATGTAATTTTAACATACCAGATATATATTGTTATTTTATTTATGACACTACGACAATGACTACCGTCACACGAGATTTGTTGCGTAATCGCGGCTTTTTGTCTTACTATGGATGTGCATGTGTGCGTGCCAGCCCGTACTTTTAAGCGAGCCGTCTTACTATGGATGCCTCACTTTTTGTTTAGCGAGATTCGCCTTTTTTTATTCGTCCAAGTTTAAAGGATGATCAATTAATGAATATTTTTACATCTACCATTACCAATTCATTGGGTACCAGGCTCACAGCAATAACAGCACGTCTACACAACATAGTCAAGAGCCTGACAGGTGGCGAAATAACTGAACGCTCCCTAATGTCCCTGCTCTCCCCAGTGTCCCTTCTACCCCGCTATCCCCACTTGTGTCGGCTTTGTGTCCTGTTATTAGCCTGTTGGGATGACTTTTAAATCTTTTATGGGTCTGGGGTCTGCACCAGGTGGCGAAATGGGATGAGTTTGAATTGGAATTTAAATTATAGCTTGAATTGAAATAATTTTAGGAGCATTTTAATGTGTTGGACAATTCATTTAATATCGGCAAAAATTAAGTTTACGTACATGCCTGTGAAAAACACGTCTTATTGAAATACTAAACCTTGCTACCTCTAAGAGCTTTTTTTTCTTCAATAGAACTTGTTTATTGTTGTTTTGAACATACATAAGCAGTTAGGGTACCTATTTTGGGTTCCAATTCTGCGAGAGTCCATTCGAAAAAAAAACGCTTAAAAAACCCGTATCTTAAATAAAATTAAACGTTAAAACGAATGCATAATTTAACTTCACTTTTTTAACAACTGTAGAAACCCTTTAAGGCTCGTACAAATCAAAAGCAGGTCAGTAGCAGCGCGGGGCGTGAGCAGCGCGGCACACGTGTCGCACTAAAAGACAGGCAGTTTTAAAGCGTTTTGACGGCGGGCCCGCGATGGAAATACTTTCAGTCTGACGTATCGTGTCAGTTATAAAACAATACAACTACCTCATAACCGCTTTGACGTCACACTGATGCGCCGCCGTGCCCCGCTCCGGTTTAACAATATAGTATGGCGGTCATAGTGATGCAACGCAACCGCGTCACTCCTGCTCTGCGCATCCCACTCGCCACGTTGCCTGGTTTGTCGCCGACAGGTCTAGAGCAGGGCAGGAGCGGCGCAGTTGGCCAGTGGGCCCGCACTAATATATGGTGTGTCGTGTTTCATATTGTTCTTTGTATACAACTTGCGCAGGCCTGCCTTCAACCTGCGCTGCTACTGACCTGCTTTTGATGTGTACGAGCCTTTAATCTCTTTCTATGTATCAATCCGTGACGTCAGTCCACATCAGTACTCACGCGGGTAGGTATATAAGCGACGTAATGAATGACACAAAATGGCGTCGTTTACGCGCGCTGTCAGATTTGCGTCCGCGAATGGACGTAGACGGGGTTTTTAATTTGTTTGGTCTAGCGGGAGCTAGGGGGAGACAATGTTTATACGGTAATATATTTATTTATTTATATATGCTTTATATAGATGTACGATACTTATGTTTAATAGTAGGTTAGTTCATTTGAATCCGAGTAAATGGAAAATATGATTTGATTTGAAATCAATCACAACATTATGTTGTTGACATTATGTTTTGGGCTCAACTCGAGCTCAACCATTGTAAACATTTATACGTAGTCTGTAGGACTTTATAACAAACAAAAAGTTGGTCACTGTTTATATGTTTTAATATAATTCACGCCTTGTGTCTACTCTACACAAGGTGTACTCCTTTTTAACAGTAATTTTCTGGGATATAAGTAGGTACTACAAAATTCGGTAAAGGCAAAGCAATTTCAGATTTAAAACTGTAAAGCCATTTAATGATAGTTTACGTTTATAGTCTCCATTACACTGCAAATAGAACTCTAAATGGTACTATACCTGCCGCTATAACACGGGATTTACTGTGTCATAAACATAAAGCTTCCCAGAATACACTGACATTTCTTAGTACATGAGAAAATACGATATAGGTTTTGGTCCACCCGGTCTTTTTTCATACCCGGGTATCGGTTAAATAAAAAATACATGTTTTACTCGATCGAACTAGGCCCTTTTTAGGGTTCCGTAGTCCTACAAGGAACCCTTATAGTTTCGTCATGTCCGTCCGTCTGTCCGTCTGTCCGTCTGTCCTAATCCTTTACAGCTTAATAACTTCTACAGTTATAAACATAAGTAAATGAAATTTTGTTAAAAAATAGTATAGATATAGATATCAATTGTAAAAGAATAAAAAAATCATGATTACGTATTTTAGGAGTGGCGCCCATACTTTTGAAATGGGGATGAAAATATTTTTTTCGCTGCACCCCCTTGTGTGGGGTATCCTTGAATAGGTCTACTAAAATGAAGGTAATGTTTCATACACAACTTTTTTATCAGGTATACCATCTGCGAAATACAGTTCGCCAAAGTGGCTTGCAATGTGTCCCCCCTCCCCTGCCATTTCTAAACTATGCAACGTAGAAAGTTATAATCTTCCACATTGATAGACCTTTGTGAAAACTCTCTTTTTAAATTATTTCGAGTATAATGTGATTATAATTTTTTGACTTATAGAGAGAAAACTGAAAAATATTTAAAACGTCCTAGTTCAAAGGTCATTGAACTTAGAGAAAAATGATCATAGCAAATAACGCTCCTTTAGCTACTTTCTATTTGAAAAAATCACAAAAAGTTACTTTGATATGACACACTATTTAAATTTGGCTTCTTGAATTTATCGCTAGATGGCGCTACTAACAACACCCTCTGAGTCGCGAATGCTGCCGATTATTGCAAAAACTAAAATAGCCATGATTAATATTCAATTTGATTCGTTTGTAATTACACCTACTTAAGGAACCCTATAATACTGAGCATGGCCCGACATGCTCTTGGCCGGTTTTTTCATACCCGGGTATCGGGTAAGTAATTTTTTGGTAGTTTTTAAGTCATCCTCATCAAAGGGTATTGAACTTATTGGTGAATTAAAAATAATCCTGTGTATGGTGCAACATTATTGGCCGAGATACTTTTATGGGGTGAATGTACTCATGATACCGAACAAGTTTTAGTATGGAAGCAGCACTGAAATCGCGAAAAAACAGCTGTTCCGACAAAATCACAATCAAAATAAATGTTCGGTACAATATACACAGCACCATACTACTTAGGGTACTAGACAATGGATTTAATACTTATATTCATTATTTTTTGTTTAAATACATACTTATAATACATAAGAAACACCCAGCCCAACACAAACACTTATGTTCATCACATAAATATTTGTGTCCTGTGGGAATCGAACCAACGACCTCGTGATCAGCAGTCCGACACTCGAACAACTGGACCACAAACGTCGTCGTCGTCGTTGAATCGAACAGCAGTTTTTCGATCGCGAATTCATGGTTGCTCCATTTATAAGTTGTTTGTCTATATTATCTACACTAATATTATAAAGAGGAAAGATTTGTATTTTTGTGTGTATGTTTGTAATGAATAAACTCAAAAACTACTAAGTCGATTTCAAAAAATTTTTCACCATTAGAAAGCTACATTCACCCTGAGTAACATGGGCTATATTTTCATGTCCAACCGTGCGAAGCCGTGACGGGCCGCTAGTAATGAATAAAGATGACTGCATGACAGAGGTAACACTTGAATTATAAAAACGCCCTTACTGCTTTCGAAATAAAGATGCTGGCAATGTCAAACTGTTACCACTGATGTGCGGTCGACCGTGCAATAACCCCTTAAAAGGATGTCAGTTAATAGTTTTTCAATTTGTATTATACGAATCACACTCGACACTTATTCTTGTGTGAACGCCTTGCCTGTAAGTTATATTTCAGTCCCTTTTTAGACTTTAAATAGGCAGGTACTTAACCTAACAGACAAAAGGACAACGACTAAATCTCAGCCATTTTAATGACTCCCTATCTTTACTACCAAACTTAAATAATAAATCAGGCCGATAACAGAATAACTAGAGTCACAGACAGTCACAGACTAATTCTTTTACTCACACCCCGCTGTGAAACACCCAGTATAACAATGATTCGCGTACAAAATATTCCCCCGTTGGCACTTCATAGCAGTTTATAAGCGAGGGTTGTCGCTTTCTACTTTAATATTAAAAGCAGACTATCGCAATATCTCTTGCACTTTGTGGTTGCAGACAACCATGCTGTTAATATCGGCTAACACTTTGGTACAAAGGAATTCAAATTACGTATTGTTTGAGTATTTTTGAAATGTTGTTTTATTTTCTTGCAGTTTTCATGCTACCTAACATGTGAGAATCTTGTTTTTGTTAGTTTTCATATTTGTGGTAAGCCATTGAACAGCTGTGGGATATGACGAGCTAACAGCAACCCTACCTCACGTATGTGTAGTATGGCACACACAACGTGCACTTATAGCATTATTTTTCGCATATCATAATAACCGAGCTTACAGCAATTAACCGGATACAACCCTTTACTGTTTCGAAGAAGTTTCTGACAAAAAAAACCCAGTTAAAAGCAGTAAATCTAGAGGCCTTAACATAACATAACATCACGCCTGTATTTTCCCGATGGGGTAGGCAGAGGTGTAATAGTGCACCCACATTTCGCCAGTTATGTTATAGTCCCATGTAATAGGGGGCGAGCCTATTGCCATTAACCGGGCACAAATCCAAACTCCGGGCTGCTACTGAGAGTTTCAATTTTTTTTTTTTATCTCAGCACCTTTGTTGGTTTAAGAAAAAATGAGAGAAATGAAATGAGAAAGAAAAACAATTGTATTAGCTGCTTATCACTCTATGAAAATTGTGAAAGTAGAATAACTAGAATATGAGGCCTTATATTCTAGTTATTTTTTCTCATTTCATTTCTCTCATTTTTTCTTAAACCAACAAAGGTGCTGAGATTCAACTCTCAGTACTATAAAAATAAATTACACTAAAAGTTAGATTTCAAAAAGTACAGCCTTTTCTTAGTGTAATTTTATTCCGAGTACTATCTTAGTCGACGGAGGGTTCAAAACAGGTATAGAACTAACCTTTTCTTTTTAAAATAATTTTATTTGTCCAAGGAAACAAGTTATTAACACAGGTTATTAATAAGTAAGTTTTCCAGAAGAAACAATTCTTGTTCTAAATCAACTTAGTGACCTTAGAAGTCTGTTTTCCTTAAAACGCTTGATTGCGGAAAATTACAAAATAAAAGCTCAAGGGTCTTCAAAGTCAAATCCTGACAAGTTTGACTTTGTAAATAAATTAATCTAACATTTTCTGATATCTTCTTTTAGGAGGTATTTACTCAGATACTCGTACCTTTCATCATATAGAAATAAAGATAGCAAGAAAATATTCGTACAAAATCACGAAAAAACTAAACACCCAAACCATAGACAAGTATACAACGTGTTATTGAAATAACTGAAAACCTCTTAAGGTATCATTGTACTCATCAGTATGAACACTGAAATCGCGAAAAAAAAACAGCTGTTCCCCACATTTTGTCGATTTTGTTAATATTATTGTAGGTACTTAAAAACCTAGGAAATCAATTATTTGCTTTGGATACTGTAAGAACACACCTAATAAAGGTTTATTGTTATCACAGTGACAGCAGAACACTGACTCCTAAGTCACAGGTCCACCTAGTTTAGCAGTCAGGGTTTACTCTATTCGTGTGACCTTTAACTACAAAAATCAATGTATACTAGTCTTAAGAATTCTTTAAGGTTTTTTGTATCAATAAATTTATATTATAATTATTTATGTGATCACAAATGTAGGGAACAGCTGGTTTTTTTAGCGATTTCAGGTTTAGTCCAAAAGTAAAAGTTGTTCGTACTGATGAGTACAATGACCCCTTAAAAGATTTTCAGTTATTTCAATAACATGTTGTATACCGACGTTCCAATAGTATTATTTGTCTCTATTCCAAATGTACTCTAAAAACCCTAATCTCACAGTACCTCTTAGTTTCGAAGCACACGGTACTTACTGGTTACCGGTACTGGTACAGTTTCCACCCCGATCGCATTACCGACCAGATAAATCCCGGATTTGCGACCGAATTGTTTTGTATCGGGAAATAAAGGGAAATTCTCTGAAGGTAATTTGTTTGTAAAGTGCACGGGAAATATGGAAATGTTGAATATCTCTGTATTTTTCTACGGAACTGGTGAGGTGGGAAAGAAAATAAAGAAAGCTTTAGTGATGAACTTTTGCCTTGGCTATGTTATTTGATCCTTGTTAGCTCAGAAAATGTATTTAAAATAGTTTTTTTTTCTAATTTTATTTGTATATTGTCATTTTTAATTTAACCGTTTTACCCGTTATTTTTTTGGCACCGTGATTTGATACAGTACTAATTTTTAGTCAGACCAACCAGTACTACAGGACCAGTGATATTTAAAAGAATAGATATGTCATACCCTAACAAAACAAATGAAAAAATCCGTACGCAGCGGCAGCACAAGACACATAAACTGTACAAAGTAAGTAAGTTGGATACTTCAAGTTACTTTCGCGTCATAATTGGAACACTTTCTGTACACACACGACGGCATTTTACTTACTTGACGCGGATTAATAGGAAACATCTTCATTAGGACGTTTTAGAGTCTTCAAATGCGAACGCGAGTAACATATCTGTTCTTTTAAATATCATTGAAAGGATAGGATTGGCACAATCCAGAGGAGCGTGATACAAAAGGGAGGCTCGGCAGTAGGTGAAAGAATTATTATTTGCGAGGCATTGTGGTTGACATCGCTTAGCTCCCCAAATAGGATAGAATATTTATTAATAGGTTGAGCTGACTGAAAAAAAATGTATGTAGGAATATTTTATTAATTCACAATCAATCAATCAAAATGTTTATTCGTGTACACAGGTATTTTTGGTGTTAGGTAATATAGTCAGTTGATTATTTACTTCATCATCATCATTTCAGCCGAAAGACGTCCACTGCTGGACATAGGCCTCCCCCAAACATCGCCACAACGACCGGTCCTGTGCCTTCCGCATCCAGCGGATTCCCGCGACCTTCACCAGGTCGTCGGTCCACCTTGTGGGGGGCCTACCCACGCTGCGCCTTATTTACTTAATTTAATCAAAACCAATAATCAAATCACACTAGAAATATACCTCTCTACAATCCTCGTACAAAACCAAAATATCTGTAAAGCGGGCTACTCAAAACACTGCCAGCGGGGCCCTGCATGCAGAGTCTCTACCAAATTGTAGATATAGTGTGTATTTTTGGAGAGCTGACATTTGTAATCTGTATACTGCGAAAAAGATAAAAAATGTCGGCCCTGCAAATATACACACAATACAATTTTGCTAAAACTCTGCATGCAGGGTCTTGCTTGCAGTGCTTTGAGCAGCCTGCTTAAGCATTTTCTGTTATTACTACCTACATTCAACGCTCACTACACACACAAGCATCGCCAATCGAATTTATTTCAATCACTCATTGCAACTCTTGACGCAAAAACCCAAATGTTTCTTGACCTTGCTTCTAGTCAAACAGAAAGCATGTTTTATATCAATAACAAAAAAACACTGCAGATTGACTAGTTCGAAAATAAATAAACTAGAGAAAATTGCAAAAAACGTGGAAGATAAATAAATAGAAGGAGTTGAGTTTATCATTGAGTGGACGTGCGAGGTGTGCTCGTATTTCACATCCTCACTCTTATTTATAAACTGAACGGAATTGAAGAAAAACAGTGTGATGCTGATGCTTGGTCGATCCTGAAAGTGCAGTAGATGTTTATTTTTTTTTGTTTAATTTTTATTGGTTCACTGACAATTGTTTACACTGATATAATGACAAATATATCGTGTATAATAATTTCTTAGGTTTTCGCGATCACTACACATTAAAATAAAACAAGTTTAACCGGATTATATCGCGTATATTATTTAAATTTATCGTGTATAAATCAGTACGCCTACCATGAGTTGTTATCGTAAAATTAGTCGCTAGCGTCCAACTCGCTAGCGTGTTAACGTGGTTCAAATAGATTTCGATAATGCTTGCACCATGAGTTTTACGTAGTCTTACGGAGGCGCTAGAGTAAGCTCGATCGTCTTCGAAATGTTATGTTGGTATAACGTAGTTAACTAGCTAACATCACTCATATTTTGTTTCTTTCTCTCTCAGTACAAAGAAGAGAGAACGGCTCATATGTTAAAAATGTAGTGGTATCGCTATGCTAAATATGTTATAACAGTCAACACGAAATATTCTGACTGAAATTGAAGGGTCACCGGTTTGTGTTTATGTTAGTGGAGTGGTTATGGTATTTAGTGATTGTTGAATTTTTATACCTTGAAAATTTCAATGTCGTGTCGTCTATTAAATTATTTGTAATTTTGTTGACGTTGTGTGATTGTGTGGCTCGCGGCATTTTTGATAAGTTTATTTATTAAATAGAAAACAATGAGGACATAGTGAGTGTGTGAGTGGGTCACAAATTCAATTGTTGGCGGATTTAATGGAAAGGTATGTTTCCAATAAATTATTTCAAACATAAAGTAACAAAATTTCCAAATAGTTGCCTCTAAACAACGCAGGTAGAATAGGTAGATACCTAAACAAAGCCACTTGAAACTTTGAAAGTGTAAATTTAGCTAGGCTCAACTCATATACTCATTAAATAAGCTCTTTCATATATTATTTTGACTTTAATATGCACAAAAACCTATTTAATTATTATGTAAACATATGTTTCACACCTCAAAAAGCTAGTGAGCTACGTAACTACTATCGCAAGCGTATTTTTCGATAGCGCCTGTCGAATTAGTGACTCATGGTGCCGTTTTGTATGGTAACAGCTGCAAAACGTTAGTGACTATCGAATAGATTACGTGAGGTTTCTTACCTATCGAAATCTATAGTACTCATGGTACGAATTTTAATTATTTCTGTGACCGCTAGGGGCGCTGTACAATCTTTCATATAAATTATTTACGGAGACGCTAGCGAGTTTTGGCCGTGTAAACTCATAGTAGGGCTATAGAAAACAATAGTGGAAAAATCACTTCGTTTTTTTTTTCGTTTTAACTTTTTAAGCTGCACGAATATTAGCTGGAAACGATTTTTTGTTCACTTAGGATCGGTCTTTCAATAGCCAGTTAACTTTTAACTGAGGAATAAGTTTGACATATTGACAGTTGTAGTATAGAAAATATGTCAAGATGCAAGACGTCATATTTATTCCTCAGTTAAAAGCTATCAGACTATAGAAATACCGGCCGACTTATATTCAGAGACGAATCTAAGCGTGAACTCATGCTTCCAACTGTCAAAATGCAGTGCTATTTGACAGTTGTAAGCATGAGTTCACGCTTAGATTTGGCTCTGAATGTAAGCCGTACTCACTTACCTGTACAGGTAAACTCCCCATTTAGTAGGAAATTCATATCCATTAGTTATTAATCGATCTTCGTATTTAGAACTTAGAAAAAACCGTTTCCAGCTAATATTTGTGCAGCTTAAAAAGTATAAATAGCGATTTTTTTTAAAATCATTAATTATTATATCACTGAAATATGAACGGTTTATGTTGAAGCTGTATGAGTCAAGGTAAAGCATTAGCAAGTCGAGACAACTAACACAATATTAGTCCAAAATATGCATTTTAATTTACATAATTAATGTGAATGTTGATCACATTTACCCACATCACCAAGTTAACTCACACTTTCCACATTATACGTACTACAAACAAACCGCTACTTTTGCCGGGAAAATCTAATAATGACGTCACGTGGGACTGCCTGTTTGCATGTATCATAATGCTGGTGCCTGGTATCCCTTGAGGCCTTAATTTGTGTATTGGTGTTATGCTGAGAGAGGAAAGAGTAATATTTTAGGTTGGATTCGATAAATAACTGAATGAAACGAAACGGATTGTTTTCTATGGTACGTATTTATTTATTTTTAGTCAGTATCATCATCAGCCCATTATTGTCCCACTGCTGGGCGCCGGGCCTCTTCTCAGAATGAGAAGGTTAAGGCCTTAGTCCACCACGCAGGCTTAGTCTGTAAATTTTTGGCAAAAGTACATCACAGACTCATTTATTTTCACGTCTTTCTTGTCCGTCCAAAGATTGTCTGGAAGATATCACTATAAGCATAAGACTACCAATGTAATATACTCTAAATTGATATGTTTTTCTTAAGATTTGTTATTGTTATGGTGTACAAAAATTCTACATGTTCTATCTATATATTTTAAGTTTTAAGGTTTGACTGACGGGACCAAAAATAGCCATCTTTGTTTATATTTCGGTTATATATCTCATATCTTCATTTTCACAGTAAACCCCTAAAGAGACATGGTTTTACCACCTATACACGTTTCTCAAGTTAGTGTCATTCATAAATTTTTAGAAATATAGGCGTGATGTTGTGTTATAAATTTTTAGAATACTCTTCCAAAATTTGCCTGTTTATTGAAGCTTGCAGTATGAACAGCATATTATTATATTAGTAATTTTTACTTTCAAACTCATCCAAGTTTTTCCGGTTCCATAACGAAATTACCTTTAGTCTTACGTTATAACTAACTTTCTTCTTACGTTAGGGCCCAAACAATCATTAGAATCGGTCGGCAATTTCCTAGATTACTTGAAAAACAAAGTTTCTTACTTTGTCCAGGTGGAAGTGCTGACGTCACGGGATTCGTCAATAACTGAGCACAATCAAATTAAGAACACCGGTAGATTTAGGGTTGGGTTAGAGCGGACAGAATTTGGAATATCATAGTTGTCCTGGCCATTTGTTTTTTTTCAATAAAGTTGAGGTTAGTGCCTATTTAATTTAGATGCTCAAATATTTGGTCAAAATGAAAAACGTTATTTGGCATTCAAAGGTAATGTACTGGTTTTGGATAAGTGAAGATTGTCCTTCGATTCTCCGGTCATAATCATCATCATCATCATCATCATTTCAGCCGAAAGACGTCCACTGCTGGACATAGGCCTCCCCCAAGCATAGCCACAACGACCGTTCCTGCGCCTTTCATGCGGAAGGCGCAGGAATAGCCAGCCAGCGGATAATAATATGGTCATAATAATATGCTAATAAGGAGTATGTAAACTTTTCGCACCAATTCCCGTAAACATCGAAGAATCTACACTCGAAGTTGTTAACGATTATGTATACCTAGGACAAACTGTACAGCTAGGTAGGTCCAATTTCGAGAAAGAGATCAGTCGTCGAATCCAACTCGGTTGGGCAGCGTTCGGGAAGCTACGCAATATCTTCTCATCCAAAATACCGCAGTGTCTCAAGACGATAGTCTTTGACCAGTGTGTGTTGCCAGTAATTACTTACGGCACTGAAACGTGGTCGCTCACAATGGGCCTGATAAGAAGGCTCAAAGTCACTCAAAGGGCAATGGAGGGGGGCTATGCTCGGAGTGTCCGTGCGTAATCGAATCAGAAATAAGCAGATGGGGCAGTAACATTTTGGAGTGGCGACCGCGTACTGGAAGTCGCAGCGTGGGTCCTACCCCACAAGGTAGACCGGCGACCTGGTGAAGGTCGCGGGAATCGGCTGGTTGCGGGAAGCGCAGGACCGGTCGTTGTGGCGATGCTTGGGAGAGGCTTATGTCCAACAGTGGATGTCTTTCGGCTGAAATGATGATGATGATGAGAAATATTTTAGAGTTATAAGTGAAAACCACGCTGTTTTCTTGTTTTATCCAAGAAAACCTTGGTCATCCTAATTCAGGATCAATTTATCTTAAACAAGAACAGATCCTCGTCAGCCCTACCTCGAACCCCTCTATAATCACCGTACCGACTAATTAGATTGTTTCGACTCACCTGCCGAATATTTCCACGGGCTTTTTAATAACACTCAGATCTTATCCCGACTTTAGAAATAGTCCGACTTCAGAAGTAGCCCGACTTTAATTTCATGGAGGGACAAGACGTTTTGCAACTTTTCTTATGTAGGTAACCGAGAGAGGTTCACATTACGCAAATCTGAAGGTAAATGCTGGAATGCTTTGTTTTAGCTGAAAATTAAACTTATACTTTAAAATCTTTTTTGCAACGTTGAGGATTTTGGAAGCGTATATAGGTATTGTCTTTTTTTTACAATTTATGTAAATTCTCCGAGACCATTAAACTTAACTCGATATTAACCGATAAATAATTAAATGAACGGTTAGGTTAATTAGATAAAATATTCTAAATCCACTTTTCGTGTTTCTTGTGATGTAAGACCAACATCATTTACCGGGAAAGATCTCCAAGCTGCATTTAAAAACTCTAAATATATAACTAGATTAGTTCATCCAGACTTCAGATGTGCATTTACGCTTGCAAAACTTAAGGTTCTACCATTAATTTCAACCAACTTGTCTTTGTTTAAATCTACATAATCTAATAAAAACAATACATATCGATAGTTCTGTAAATTTCTTGATACTTATTATCGTACAATGTTATCGCCCCATCACTATTATAAGTTATTCAACACTAGACTTTGCCCGCGGCTTTACACGTATACTAAAATAAAAAATATAGCCTATGTTACTTCTGGGTTAAGGCTCTTTTTAATGGTGAAAGAATTATTAAAATCTGTTCTGTATTTTCAGAGTTTATCGATTACAAACAAACAAATAAATCTATCCTCTTTATAATATAGAAGACAACGCATTTAAACTTTAGAGCGAGGAAGGCGGTGCGGTGCACACTGACGGAAGACTTTAAAACTATCGTTTAAAGTCTGACTTTTAAAACTATTGTTGTTCGTAGATAAGTGACTTTAAAAGTTAGCTCGGCGTGTCTAGTTGACAAACGATTGCTGTTGTTGGTAAAATTTTAGTTTTTCTTTTATATTCCTCTTTTCCAAGTAATTTAGAATTAAGATATTGACATTATATCTAACAATATTATCATTAATAACATGATAAAGATAAGATAAATAAGATAAGATAGATATTATCATTATCAACATAAGTGTTTGTGTTGGTCTGGTTGTTTCTTATGTATTATAAGTATGTATTTACAAAAAAAAGTATATCATGTATAATATCCATTGTCTAGTACCCATAGCACAAGCTCTGCTTAGTTTGGGACTAGATGGTGCTGTGTAAAAATGCAAAAATGCAAAAATGGTGGTGATGTGTTTCCACAGACCAATAAGCTTGTCTGTGTGTGTTTCTAATTTATGTGCGGATTTATATTAGATTATCATTTGCTTTAACGGTGAAGGAAAACATCGTGAGGAAACCTGCACACCAGAGAGTGCTCCATACAGTTCTCAATGGTGTGTGCAGTCCGCCAACCCGCACTAGGCCAGCGTTGTAGACTAAGGCCTTAGCCTTTTCATACTGAGAAGAGGCCCGTGCCCAGCAGTGGGACAGTAATGGGCTGGTTATGTTATGTTATGTTTATGTTTTATTATATCCATTGTCTAGTATCCGTAGAACAAGCTCTGCTTAGTTTGGGACTAGATGGTGCTGTGTAAAATGTTCCAAAATAATGTCATTCTCAGAATGAGATGATTAAGGCCTTAGTTCACCACGTTGGCTTAGTGCGGGTTGGCGAACTACACACACCATCGAAAACTGTATGGAGCACTCTCAGGTGTGCAGGTGATGATGGTGGTATTTTCATTTTTTATTTTTTTTATCTATTATAGGAAGTTTTTGATTACCAGAAATAGACACCTTTAAACCAAGGTCCAATAAGAATCCTAACCATTATTCTGTAACTTGGTCATTATAAATACACAAATAAATACGACACAAAGAACAAAATATAATATTCTCCCGCGACTGCGACTCAAACGCATGGAAACAAAGGTACAATAGAATTTAAGCAACAGCTCGAAATAATCCGGCCTTAGCTATGGTTTAATTTAAACGCTATTGTTCGTGTTAATTCATTGGGTAACTTTGTGTGTCAGGATACACGTGAATAAATACGCTCAAACTTATTTATGAAGTCAATTATATTATGTGAAAATAACAAACCGACGCGACAGTGTGTTTCATAACCACTTATTATTTGCCATAATTAAGTTCAGTTTTAACCTTATATATGGTTTTATTTATAACTAGCATATGTCCGGCTTCATCGTCATCATCATCATCATCAACTCAGCCTATCGCAATCGACTGCTGGACATAGGCATGTCCGGCTTCGCCCGCATATAATTCGGTTTATCAAAGGTAGTAAGCGCATCTCTCGGGAAGATCTCCTTGCTTATATCAAAAAAGTAATAATATTAAGGTAACGTACACATACTACTAGACCCATTTTTTTTACAGTTTTTTTTTACCCCTCCCCCTCGGTGACCAACCGTAGTTCCTATATGCCAACACCCCCCTGCCCCTCTACTTTTCACATAGTAATTCATAAACATGGTTTCATATAATTTTTTGCAAACAGATAGTTAAAAAAAAGTTTTGCTCACGTCTTGGCATATGTGCGTCAGTGCTGCCACCTGTGAGTTTAAAAAGCGCTAAACGCTGGCGCCATATTTGAATATATCTCGAAAGAGCGCGAGATTTCCCTAGAGGATATTGACTACGTGACGAAAACCTAAGCCTCCATCCCGCCCCTATGACCAAGCGTGGTATTTGGAAGACCTCCCTCCCCCCTAAATGGGTCACGTAATATAGGTACGTTCCCTAATTTTGCGCTTACACTTTTAAAAAGCTTCTACAAAAAAAAACAGTCTGTCTCCGTGTTGACTTACTGCGGTGCCCCGACTTTCATAAACTCTCCTCAAGTGCTCCCCCACTCCTAGGCTTCCGTACGCAATTAATTATTAACTAAGGATCCCTAAATCCCGTTGTGTCTTTGGGTTGTATAAAGGGGTGGGGGGGGGGTTCTTTTGTATTTTTCTCATGATAAATATAAGCGGTGTACTTTGTTGTTTGTTTATTAAGCAGGTAATCGTTTGGGCAAAGGTGGGTCGCATAAAATATTGTTTTATTGTGTAAATCAGAGGATTATCAAACTGTTTTGTTTATGTGTTTGTTAATGAAATAGGTACCTATATTTTTCGCACTAGTGCCAGTGGTATCGATTTATATCAGAAATGCGTGGTCATATGCTTCAGCTTACTAAGCTGCTAGTGTGGTTTACATAATTATAATAATAATATTATTATTTAGCATCGATATATATGTACTACGTACTAGATGTGCTGTTCAAAAGAACAACATGGTTAAAAGTTAGGTTTAAAGTTGTGGTTCCGGAACCACACTGTCATCTGTCATTAGTTCACTTGACAGCTGTCTCGCGAGCACATGTAAATTTTATCAACGGTTGCATCAACTGAATTTGGAACATGCTGCTTTTATGAGATCGCGTGTCTATATATTGACGTCGTTGACATTTAGAGAGAGAGAGATTCATGGAATGCTATGGAACAACTTTTAGTAAGAGCTAACCCTGAAAACACACAAAAAACCCTATTCCTGATGCCGGTGGGTTACTATTTTTTATATTTTAAAATGTTTTTTTTATAGATATATTTAAAAATTTAAGAAATAAGTTGGAATATTTGAATAAATGGAATAATAATAATTAAAACGCTATAAAAAATAATAACCAAACATTATGTATCTGATACAATCGGCGTCATCTATCGCGCGGTGTCGGGTATCGTCCTCGGAATCGCCGGAAAACAACACCTCTCGGCCAAAATTCTTTCTTCGTGAAGGTCAACAAGATGTTCAGTCGGAACCCTCACCACAAATGAGTAAAGCGTACGTGATACGTTATACTTTTTAATTGGCAATGTGCAAAAGGCCGTCGACCAACGTGTCGAGCGTGCGACACCCTAAAGGCATAGTCTCTTAAAGGTGGTTGTTTGATCGAATGGCGGACTATCGATCAATTACTTTTTTTTTTGGGATATTTTTACACAACACCATCTAGTCCCAAACTAAGCAGAGCTTGTACTATGGGTACTAGACAATGGATATAATACTTATATACTTTTTTGTTACTACATACTTATAATACATAAGAAACACCCAGACCAACACAAACACTTATGTTCATCACACAAATATTTGTGTCCTGTGGGAATCGAACCCAACCCAACCTCGTGATCAGCAGTCCGACACGCGAACCACTAGACCACAGAGGTCATCATGAAATTGGGTACTGTATAAACCTCCCGAAATTCGAAATAATTTATTAACAAAATTATAAACTAGAAAAGACCCAGTCGGATCAGACACTACAGATCGGAAATAAAATTAGGACATCAGTAAAAATTCTAATATTTCACAGCAATAAAACAACCTCATAAATAATAACATAAATCTACTGACATATAAAACATATTTGTTATTGTATAAACACACATAACTTGTATTGCTCCAATATTTTATTCGAGCATTATTACTGTAAACAAATACTACATCACTATTTTATTTATCGTCGGTAAAGTCATAAAAAGGTTTTGTATGTAAACAGCCGTTTGATTTAACATTTATTTTGTTGTGAAAAGATGCCTTCTGTTCCAAAAGGGTCAAAAGGGAAATTGGTATAATCGCCACGCTTGACTGATGTTGCTCGCCTACTCGTGGCGAGCCGGGACCTGCCGGGGTAGGCAGTAGAATGCAGAGCGTACCCCACGCCCCCGGTCAAAGGCAGTTAGAGGGACAACGTGGTGGTTTTAAAGACTCTTACTCTAACTCTAGTCGAATTCTTAGAGTACGACGCGGACTCCGTCATTCCTGGGTGGAGTGCGTGATTTTCCCACATAAAAAAAAGATTGCTGCCGGGGGTACCCCATCGCATCCTGTTTGTACAAACAGAATGCGAAGCGAATCCCTCGCCCCTAGCAAAGTACAAGGAACACCGTGGTAGATTCAGTCGGTCAGAGTATGACATTGGCTCCGTCTTCCTAATCTTCCTCTTCCTAACTTTAACCGCAAAATTAGTATTGTTTATGTTATTGAGTATTGTTGTTGGCCTATCTCCAGCAGTGGACGTCTTTCGGCTGAAATGATGATGATGATGATGTTATTGAGTACAACACACAACTAGCAATTTATTATGTAGTAGCCTATGCCCGCGTTTTCGCCCGCGTTGTCGATT
The DNA here is from genome assembly GCA_949699075.1 of Asteroscopus sphinx. Lineage (NCBI taxonomy): Eukaryota > Metazoa > Arthropoda > Insecta > Lepidoptera > Noctuidae > Asteroscopus > Asteroscopus sphinx. Next base: position 519,059 of record OX453022.1, on the reverse strand, counting down.
ATCGCGCATCCCTCGGGAACTGTTCATCTGCCCGGGATAAAAAGTAGCCTATATGTTAATCCGGATTATGTTCTATCTGTATGCCAAATTTTATTAATATCCATACAGTGGTTTTAGCGTGAAAGAGTAACAAACTTCCACACATTCATACATCTATAACATCCTAACAAACTTTCACGTTTATAATATTAGTAGGATTTAAATTAATGATGATGATGCAAAAACAAAAAACTGAACATTGATAACATCAATGTTTAAACAGGGTCATCGTCCTCGCAACAATTTAAACTATGTCAACTACGTGAGCTCGGTTAACCTTCCAGCCTCCGATACCACTGGACCGCCGTCATCTGCTCTCGTTACCGACTACCCTAGTTAACGAGAAAATGTACAATAGGGAGACTTTACTCCGTTGACTCAGCGACCCAAAGTATGTCTTGGTTCCCGAAACGAGAGAATAACATAAATAGAAATACTTTTTGAATATAGGGTTAAAAGACAGCTGTTGTGTCAAGCGGAAATTTTTAATGATAGTGGAAGCAAATTCTTTGATAAATTGTTGGGAAGATTTCAACCTTACTAGGCGTAACTTTTGAAGAACCTACTGTATTTTTGTAAGAAAGATTAAGTTGGATAACGAAATGAGATTGTAAAGAAATGATAACCCACTTACGTTCTATAGAAAGGAGCGTACTCTTTGCGAGCATTCGCGTGTAAAATAACAATTTAAAAGTTCAGCGTTACAGAACAATAGTACGCCAGCTCAATTAACGCACTGACCGAGGAGCATTTGCTTTCGTAACCGCTCAACACTGAGCATCGCTCTTTAAAAACTGCGAACATTCGTGCGTGTAACATTGACTCATTTGTTTTGGCGTTAGTTACAAGTGGCGCGCACTGTCTTGCTCGACTACTCACAGCTGTAATGTTTGAAGTTGTAACATTCTAAGTCTGCGCACTTTAATGCTCGCCTCGACGTGTTCACCCATGTAATGCTCAAACTCCAGCTTTCACTTTAGACGCGAATGCTCACGGTGAGTACGCACCCAAAGGTGCTCCCTCACCGGGAGCATTCACCTGTAATATAAAAATTCAAATTCGAGCATGACATCACTGGGTGAGGAGAACCGAGCATTGCAGTGCGCAACCTGTAATGATACAATTTGTAACATTACACTCACTGGGATTATTCTCCTGTAATGTAACAGTAGTGAGTGGGAGCACCCCTGATACAATTCATAACATGAATACAGGCGAATGTTCTTCAGTCAGGGAAGCAGTGTTCTAATGTAATGCTCAAAATGTAATCTTTGATTGTTACATTACAGGAGAATGCTTCAGTGAGGGAGCACCTTAAAGAGTTACAGACTTTGTTATTGTAGGACTCTGCATGCAAAACTCTTTAATAACAAGCCTACGATAGATCGCTGTTCTGTTCCAACAAAAAGGGCTACCAAGACAGTGAATTTATTATTATAAGTCAATAGTAACGATCGATAAACCAAATATTTCTGTTACCTTTGATTCCGAACTATACATAACTGTTAAAACATACATTGAAACTGTAACAATACTTCACATTCCTTCAATTTTAACGCCCCATATGGTAACAAAGAATAAAATCGTTTTCAACGCGTCGTAAATCATAGAAACTAAAATAAATACTTCACTAGAACCAACGAATGCGCCTATACTTTCAATGCATGAAAAACAAATCTGTATCTCAGTAGTTTGAGAATCAACAATCTTACATACTTTCATAATCTTTATCAACAAAGGATTCTACCCGACTATTTTAAATTACTTTCAAAGCGTTTTGTTCACATATTTCACGTGTTTATATCACTATTCGATCATGTATAACATCGTGTGCCAGTTAATCTAATTCAGTAATGCAATAAAAGTAAAAATGCCATAAAACCGCGCTCTGTATGGTTTATGATCGTCACGCGTGCAAGCTGTGTAGTAAGATAACTGTTTTCCATGTTCATAATTGGTTTAACTTTAGCAAATAAGCTGGAGAAATAGAATCATTATAAAAATGTAACATTGTCGATTGGAGAACCGGACAGTTTGTAGGTGCCCGATACAAGTCTATTTTGCCAATCAAATAATCTGTAATATTTTTTTTATATTCTTATTAGATCATCATCATCATTCATTCATGCTTATTAGGTATTAATCCTAATTGATAGATTTTTTTATTGTATGAGACAGTTTCTAATATCAATTATGTTATGTAACTATTCTAGCACTTGGTTCTACTTAACTGTTGAGAAGTTTCACACCAGGTATTCTCTTCCCGCGATGACAGCGCGATGCCTCCAAGCTACGTCACGATCAGTGTTGCCGTTGATTGATATCTTCAATATACTTAAGGAGATTTTTGTTCATAATGAATATAAAATAAATTCCTAACTAGCCTAACTATTTGTTATCTCGTGTTATTCATCTAATTAGTTATTAAAGGAAACTGTATAAAATTACTAGTTCAAAAGTGATTATTTATAGAAGCAAGTAAATGAAAAAATGCATTTTGCTCGGGTAATTTATTTTCACAAAGTGACAGCACATCAAACTGACAAGTGTCACGCTAACAGCCCGCTATTGGCTCCACGACCGATGACGTAGTACGGAGGCAATCACGTGACCTAGCTGTCACGGGAAGAGACTACCTGGTGAAACATGTTATTATACCATGATCAAACTAACAAAATATTTTGTTGTTTATATCCAGCATTTACACCAAAATAAAAAGCATCAAAATAGAATCATTCGTCACGACACTGACAGAAATAATCCAAGCACAGGTTACTATCAAACTGTGACGTCACACCGGTCAATGCCTGCAATTCAGTTTTATGACATATCAACGATCGCGCTTTTTATTTCCACCTAAATCGCTTTAATAGTAAACAAAATTCAAGGGCGCTGCGAAGTTTTTCTACTGTTGTAATTTAACTGTGAGCACAGCTGTTCACAATTATACCCGTTGGTGAATGTCTGTACTAAAATTACAGCGGTACTATCGCACACAACGCGTTTATCTTTATATTTTATTTTGATCGTAAACCTGTGAGTCGTGTGATGTGTTGTATTGTATTGCATTAACTTTGTTTCCGCGTTGATCTAAAAAGGAAGGCATTAAGCTTGTTACTAACACTATGGACTTTGTCTGAGAATAAACGTATTTTAATTTAATTTAATTAATTTAATTTAATTACGGTAGTATTGTAGTTAGAAGGTACTGTTGGCTGTGGAAGACAAACAATTAATATTCTGTCAGCGTTCGTGATGTATGGATTTATTAGTTTTCTTTAATAGTTCACAACTTGGACTGAAGAAGAATATAGCTTATATTCGATACGTTTTACGTCCTTCGCACTTTTAATGAAACAAAGTTCAATTCATGATGGGACTGAGTTATTAATGGTTGATGAAAACTATCTAACATTAAGCTATTATGTGTATTTTTCAGTCAAACGATGGGTTGATAGAAGTCGGTCACAACACTCATAGGGCAATAGCAAGACCAATGCATAAAAAACTTTTTAACTGTCTTATAAATGGCTTCATTTTAAAATAGGTCTAAAGCCAAAGAAGAGTGTTCAAGTAAAGATTTGATGTAACAGATGTCTAGGCACGGCTTAGATTATATGAGAAATGAAATCGTAAGAAACCCAAGAAGGGGTCGATGTGAATTGAGCTAAATGTACCAAAGCCTTTCAACCCAACTTAATATCAACAATATTTGAACCGGATAGAGTTTAATATTGCTTGAAGGCAACAAGTGTTGGAAATTCCCGATCTTTAATATTGAGCCTGGAAATAAGTATTTGAAGTTACACTAAAATTTTAAGATCGAATGAAACATGACTGAATTCTTTTGCTTTCAGTGATAGGTTTACGTTAGAGCTATATTACTGGAAGTCATAACAGTGTTAGAACTTTCATCTTCAATTTAAATTTCGTGAAATCGAAAGTGGTACTCCAACTGAATAATATTTAGGAAAGCAATGAGATAAAACAAAACAGTTTACATTTGGCGGTCCAATTTGATAGCACAGTAAACTTAATCAACATTGTCTACAAAATTTCAGAGAAATTTCACGTTTTCACGAAATTATAATTTCGTAACAGAAGCTTTGTTTTACCGCCCGAATATCCATTACCTAACAATAAATGGAGCAAATAGCTTCTGTTTTAGGGGAAATCGTTGAAGGATTGGTTCATTCCCCATGTTTTTATGGTTTCCGATGTCTGAGTTCGTTTTTGTAACAACTGTTTTGTAGACAATTTGAATGCCGTGATCGCGACGTCGTTGTTCGTGAATTAATAATCTGCAGTGTACATTGCGCGCCATGAATGGGTTATGTTTCATTAGCTTAGTTGCCGAGCGGGCGTGAATTATTGTTATGCGAATTTCTCGGATTCTTGTCTTCTTGCTTCGTTAATTAGTGAATGTTTTAATGAATTTGCAGATAGAGCTAATGTTTTTATTGCCTTGTATCTGGGAATATGGTATACATATATCAGACTTAGTTATGTTTTCCTAATTATATAAAATTTACTGGAATCTATTAAAGAGTTGGTGTTAACCGAACATTATACTGCTGTATATGTTTCTTGATTTTTTTCCTCTCGCAGGTCTGCTCGTGGAAATTTCGTTGAAATAAGCAGAGCCCCAAGTAAAAGTACCAATAAAAATACGTTTGTCAATCACTTTTGTTACTGACAGTACAGATATTGAGAGATCTTGGTTTTGGTCCAAGCCATCAACAATATGGAAAAGAGCATCTCTTTTGAACTGTAACATCATTGATTGCACAACACACAATCACAAAATATTTGACATATTTTAACATCATGTTAATGAAAATTCACAATGATGAGGTTGATGGCACGAACTTCTAAAGAATTTCTTTGTCAATCACGAAGTATTTAAATTGAAATCTTTGAAGTTTCATTAATGTAGTCAACACAGTAAAACATTTAATTTAAATTTTGGATGGGTTATGCGATCTTCTGAATTCAAATGAGTTTGCTTTTTAATTAAAACCTTTAGCAAATACCTATATCAGCTTGTCAAGAAAAATAAAACTGGCTTAAAATAGACTTACAAGATGAGTAGCAAACAGCAAAGCAAGCTAAATAGAGGCTTTTAAAATTAAAATAATGAACAAGTCACATTTTCGATATTTTCCCCAAAACACGAAAACCCCTAATAAATCGAGTTCAATAAAGGTTGTGACGGGTCATTCGTCACGTGAACACCATCATATTTCCTCTTATTGATGAAGGGAACAGGAAAATAAACTGTTCTTTGTTTCCTCACGAACCATTTAATAATAAAACCAAGACGAGAATTTTTATTTCTATTGTTTTCCTTATACCAGAATTTGTTTTGTTAAAGATTAATTCGCTTTGTCGCCAGGCTGTACCCTTACCTTGAAGATAATTAATTGATATAACTTACCTATAGAATATAATAATAGAACGTATAGAAAAAAATTTAAAACTTATAATTCTAGAGTACCATAACGCTAGACATACATAAATAAGACGGGCCGGACCTCAACGGTGCCGCAAGCATTTTTGCGTACTGCGTCCGTTGTACAAGGCGAGCCACGCCACATAGGCTGAATTTTCTGACAGTCGTAGCTGTGATAAGTAAGATTCCGCAGAAAGACGAAGCAGATCGAGCCACGTCGTGGTAACCAAAAATTACCTTCGCTAAGCAATCCGCCCCGACGACAGATTCCATCGCCCTCCGTCCCGCCGCAACTCCAGTCGACAGGTTTTATAAAAATGTAGCCGGCGGATTTTTGCATTGCGATGCGGCCCAATCCGGCCCGCCTAGTGAACGCTAACCTTAATATTACATTAATGTATGTATCTATATCTAGTGCTGCCCATAGGCTGCAGCCAAAGTAGCCCGTGCGTTAAAACCATTAACTTATTATACTGACGTAAATACACGCTGAAATTTGAATCGCTTATTTCCCGAAAAGGGGTCATTGTACTCATCATTATGAACAACTTTTATTATGAGACCACAAAGAAAAAAAGAAAAGAAAAATAAATAAATTAAAAGAGCCTCCACGAGTGACGATATTTAAATGATCGTCCGGCGCACCCTGGGCAGTCAGCCCCGCTACCAACCCGCTGACTGGCTAATCTTTTCCCCACGACATGAGCTGTTATTATTATGTAGCTCATGTCAACACGAAGAAGAAGATTATGGGACCAACCCTGAAATCGCGAAAAAAAATCAGGTGGTCCCTACATTTTATTGATTTAAGTGAACACAAATGTAGGGACCAACTAATTATTTTTTCGCGATTTCAGGGTTGGTCCCATAGTAAAAGTTGTTCATATTGATGAGTACAATGACCCCTTTTCGGGATTTAAGCGACTTAAATTTCAGCATGTATAATAAGTTTATGGTTAAAACGGGCATGGATCTTCTGTCATCCTGAGTCAGAGTCACAATTTCCGTCACTGAAAGGACTTCACGGCTAGATACTCGCCGCAAGAACTACGCGCAGTAAGTTATGAATATGTAATTAAAATAAATTCTGTAATTAAAATCCAAACTTTCTAGCAAAGCGTTGTTGAAAATTTAATTTGTTTGTTCAGTGTAAACTGAATTATGAAGCGCGAACTAAAACCAACAATTTGCATCATTGAAATCAGCTGCAGCGCTGTGTCAACGTTTTAGTAGCGTATTATGGGCCACTATGGACCGGGTATTATGGACCGCTATGGACCGTCGTGATTATTCAGTTGCGTGCCAGATTAGAAGTCAACTCGGACTTTGAAAAGGTTACGATAATGAGCTGTAATTTAAAGGCTTCAAGGACAGTTTCCTGTAACTCATCAAGCCACGCTTAGGTTTTTTCGAACGTTACTATGTCGAAGTGGCTTCCATCAAAGATAGACGAGGCCTAATATTATCTGTAATGAAATAAAGCAGACTGTCAAACTTGTTGGCTTCTGACTGGCTGTACAATTGTCAAAGGTTTGCATCATCGACACAGACATAGTAAAAAAAATAGACTAAGTGCTGCGAACAACCATAGTGAAGCCAACAAAAACTGTGCTCCTTCATGTACAACCAGTGCTCACGCATACACATGCACCTTAAACCTTGCTCACCCCTCTCAGTTCACATGTCGCGGCATCTTCTAGTAAGCATCGCGAAAACAAATATCCTTCAGGTGCATGGTGTGTACGTGAGCACTGGTTGTACATGAAGGAGCACAGTTTTTGTTGGCTGCACTATGGTTGTTCGCAGCACTTAGTCTATATTTTTTACTATGTCTGTGATCATCGACGGCTAAAATTAAACTTATTACTCTAACTGATCGATCTACAGTGTAGCTATTAAGGGTACCAACGAAAAAACCGACGCTCGACTTGAAATCACCCGTTTAAAACAATACTTTTGTACTGTAAACAGCTGTTTACAAATTAGACGACTGTTACTTCGTTGGTTAACTTGGCCTGAGCCCTCATTCCCGAAACACACACGAGTGCATTTCATCATATTCAAGTCTTAAGTTTTTAACCAAAAAGACAAACCATCCAGGAAGCAAAGCTCAGTTTTAATACTGTGAGCTTGTTTCGCGAGTATTGAAGAGCCATCTCCTTTTACGAGGCGATTCCTGGTAGGAAGTATTAGCATTCCCGAGGATAAAATGTTATGGAACTGTTATATAGCCTAAGATGTTACCGTATATACTTCAATACCATAGAAATATGTTGTAATGGTTATTAATTTTTGGATCCTACCGTATCTGGCTAGACGGGCACCCAAACCTAATATAAGGTACTTGTGATAAGGCAATGAAATTTTGTCGAGTGGGACATCAATGACCTTGTACAGAACGTTGTGGTTTTTTCGCGATTTCAGGGTTGCTCTTATATGTAGTAAAAGTTGTTCGTAATAAGTACATTCAATCCTTAATAGGACCGCAGATAAAAATGTAAAGAAAAAAAAAACACACACAGAAATAAGGTAATAGAAATGTTATTTACGGTCTTCTATTATAATACCAGAACGCGTGTCGCCGGTTCGCCAAACATACAAAGTGCGTGCAAGTTGCAAGTGGTCGAGCGGAGAACGCATTTTTGGAAAGTTATTGTATATCGTTGAAAATTTCACGTTGTATTTGATGTTATGTTGTTTTTATTATTTATTTAAAGTAATTTAATGATCTTCGTTGATTGTTTGTTTGGCGCCGACTCATAATTAGTTATTTACATTAGTTTAGTTAGGAAAAGGCTAAAAGCTTCATTTTATTTTTCGCTTTTCAGTTTCTGTTTTCGTCGGTTCCATTTTTAAGGCTTTTTTTGTAGCTAAAATCTAACTCCAAGTCTCCATTATGTTGTACTGTCTAGAACTACATTTATGTGTGCCAAGTTTCAACAAAATCAATTAACAGGTAAGAATTCAGTGGGTGAACAAGCACTCATCCCCTGTTTTACTACCCTTAGGGGTGGCTTTTGGTTTGAAATTTAAATGGGTCCAACTTCGAGATATACCCTATCCATTAAAAAAAGAATCATCAAAATCGGACTACTCTGTAAAAGTTTTGCGTGGTCATACATAAAAAAAAAAAAGATACGCGTCGAATTGAGAACCTCCTACTTTTTTTTCGTCGGTTAAAAAACCCGTTGTCAGATATGTTGCAAGATACAATTTTAGTGACTCTGCGTCCAAAACAACACTGATGATCAAGCAAACGGTTCACGCACTGGTGTCCTACGACACACCTGTAATCCAATTCACGTAACTAAAGAAGAGTGCAGTTGCAGTGCGGTTGCAGTTAAATTTCGAACAAAACTATGTTTTTCGCGTTCTCTTATCTACGGCGATTGCTGTCAAAAACGTACTGCAGCGTCACTGCAACTTTATTGGCGCGTTATGAAATTACGTGAATTAGGGCCCTGTACGTGGTGACAATGCTGCACAGCTTAAACGGAGCCTCTCGACGTGTCGGTCTCGGCATGAATCTGGACAAGACTAAAGTCATGTTCAATATGCATGTCATGCCGAGGCCAATATTCGTCGAAGGGTCGGCACTCGAAGTTGTAACGGAATACGTCTACCTAGGGCAGGCAATTCAGCTTGGTAGACACAACTTCGAGAAAGAAGCCAACAGAAGGATCCGTCTGGGCTGGGCAGCATTTGGCAAACTTCGCCGAGTCTTCTCGTCGCCTATACCGCAAAGTTTGAAGACAAAGGTCTTCAACCAGTGCGTCCTGCCAGTCATGACTTACGGTGCCGAGACGTGGACACTGACAGTTGGGCTAGTCCACAAATTTTAAAGTCGCTCAGCGAGCTATGGAGCGAGCTATGCTTGGAGTTTTTTGAAGGATAAATCCGTAACGAGAATATCCGGAGAAGAACCGGAGTGACCGACATAGCTTGTAGGATCAGTAAGCTGAAGTGGCAGTGGGCTGGCCATGTCTGTCGAAGGACCGATGGCCGTTGGAGCAGACGAGTCCTTGAGTGGAGACCGCGTATCGGCAAACGCAGCGTAGGGCGCCCCCCTGCCAGGTGGACCGACGACCTAAAGAACGTGGCTAGGAGGGACTGGATGCGGAAGGCAGAGGACCGAGCATTGTGGCGCAACTTGGGAGAGGCCTATGTCCAGCAGTGGACTGCGATAGGCTGAGTTGATTGATTGACGTGGCGACAAGTTCACGCGTCTTTATCACTTCTATTACCTTATTATTTAAAATTCTATGGCGTTAAGGTGTAACCTTATATAATTATGTGGTTAAAAATAAGCACCACACATCTTAAGATAATCTTCGTGCAGTCTACAAGAAGTAATCTGTTTAACAAGATAGTCATATAGCTCCTAAGCGTGTATTGTACTGCAGAAACTTATTCCAGCTCACAATGGCGAATGGCGTCTATTCTAGAATCTTAACGAGAATATTATCTGCTGCATTTGTTCGCACACTCCTGATACTGGACTTTATATAATTTTCATTTTGTATTCTATAAGTAGTAGGTATATTCACGCACATATCAATGGGAATTAACCAGTATTAGCAGAACCTGTCTTGTATCAAACTTACATACTAAGCCAGTTTAACTTATAATGGTTGTGTTACCATTGAGATGCGGTAAACCGTACACGACATGACCACTTAATAGAAAATAGTACACATGACAGTTGTTACATTGTTTTCTGGAAGAACAATGCCAGATAAAGCTGTGATTAAAAAGCAGTTAAATGCTTCGTTCTCAAGAATCTGGGTTCAAATCCGAACTTTTCGAACTGATTTACAGATCAGAATTATTTGATAACTACTTGCAATAACGGTGCGGAAAATATGGTGAGGAACCCCACACACTTGCTTTAAAATACTCTCAACAGTGTGTATTATAAGGAAACGTAAGGCTAGTTGGTCTAGTGGTTGCAAGCGCGACTGGGTTCCCGGGTCGGGCAAAGTGTTATTGGGTTTTTTCATTAGGATATTCTCAGTAGCAGCCCGGAGTCTGGATTTGTGCCCGGTCAATGGCAATAGGCTCGCCCCCTATTACATGGGACTATAACATAACTGGCGAAATGTGGGTGTACTATACACCTCTGCCTACCCTCTGCGTGATGTTATGTTATGTTATGTTGTTATGTAAGGCTCGCTCACAGTCTGCCGCCGAATGTGGGATATACTGAGAATCAGTTTAAATAAATAAAAATGCTATTAATATTGTAACTAGGCTATAGCAGAGTAATAATAAAATCTTATATGAGTTAGTGGTAATCCATTACTGAAGTCATACCTAATTAAGTAAATTATTAAAGAAAATTTGTGTTATTCGTATCTATTCCTCTGTCTCAGCTACTCGCGCTCACTGGCACCCCACCCTAACAAGGGCACCTATGTTAATGCCCCAACTCGTTACCATCAACATAATTTTAATTCAGCCAACATTGGAGCCAGCATTTGCGCCAACACGACGGATTCGGACAAATAGCTGGTGAACAAGTTGCGCGCGTAATTGTATGCGCATACGTTTAAAAGAAAGAAGGGGCTTTTTAAATTTGTTGAGACAGATGAGACGAATGAATTCAATCTGTCGGAAGAGGGTCCTTATTATGCTGAATTAAGTCAACTTTTTAGATTTTTTGTCAAGCTTAGATATAAAGAGATGATTTAAAAACCAAATCCCTCTTTACTTGCGAGCTTAAGAGAAAATAAATGTTTAACGAGACCTTAAGGTCTATAGAGAGGCTTGAGTTTACTACTGGTTCATTGCATGCATATTTATTTGAAGACAAGATAATGCCGTGTCACTGTCGTGGCACGTGTATCGTGCCACATCACTACTTTAAAAAAAAACATAAAAGGAACACTACCAACGTCGCGAATGAAACTCAAACACACTAACTTAGAAAAAAAATTCAATGCATTCTAAATTCGAATAAAAGAAGCTGACAAGTCCCGCCAAGTCAGGCGGCAGACACAAAATGCGCTTGGCCACCGACCAAGTTGCTCGATATTGATACGACAACTTTGCGATGCAGTTCGATAGCCCCTCTTTGGTATGATAGCCATGCATTTGCAGGGTATTGGGATAAAATGGAGAAAAAATCAGGTACCTAGTTGAAGTAGTATGACAATGTTTTGAAGTCGATGAATGAATAACTTTTGATGTAATCATCAAAACATTAATTAAAACATGACGTCATCATCACTTGCTTGGTTATATTCAGTTGTTAGTTGAAAAATTGGGAATTGATATTTTGTGAATCATCTTAAGCAACGTAATGATAGGATATCGATCAATCATAATCAACGAAACATTGCAGATTTGTTTGTTTGTATTAAATAAAAATTAAAGACAAAATCTAACTAAACAATCTAGCCTATCTGTCTCTAGCGTATGGGAAATCTGTTACTTTGTTACATATACTTACTAAAAAGTAAAACGCCCGACAGAAGCAAAGCTTCTAAATTTTCATGCGCAGATAGAACGTGCGTGCGCAGAGCTATGAGTGTGTTCAAGACAGTAGTGTAGCCGCACGCTAATGGAGGGGGAAGTTAACGGTGACGTTATTTTATTTTTTTACTCCCCGTCAGCCGAGCGCACTACGAAGGTATAGAAGTTTCGCTTCAAAAACACTTTATTAACAATAACTTGTAAATTATACCTAACAAATGAAAAGAACGCCAATGATCATAACAACAACGCCTTCAAGTAACCAAAACACTATTATCTACGCCTTGTAGTACCGTCAGTAGTTGATAAGGATCACTAATGACCGATCCCGCACTACCAGTAAGCAGGCGTAGTTGTTATATTCGCTAATGAGGGCCCGTCATTATGGGGACGCTCCTTGATGGTGATAAATGAGACTGGATTAATTAGTGATGTTGAGTATCAAGTTCGGAAAAGTATTTAGGTTAGTTTTGTATATTAAGTATAAATATTGAACGAAAGTGAAAGTAGTGGTTACACAGAGAATTCACATACAAAAACGCCCACATTCTTTTTAAGGTTCCGTAGCCAAACACGCACCCCCAAACGGGTCTCTATTACTCTCGCTACGCTGTATGTCGGTCCGTTCATCTTGTGTCACAGGGCTGTATCTTTTGAATGGTAATAGGTAGCTGGTTGAAACTTTCACAGAATATGTGTTGCTATGACCCTTATACCGACAAATACTAAAAATAAAAAAGTCATAAACCAAAGAGGGTCCACATACAAGAAATCTTAAAAAACGTATTTTTTTCAACGTTATTGTTCTTGCTCTATCTTCAAAACAGTAATACATACCAGCATCAAACTTGGTATGATTGTAGTGCATACTATGTTGTTTAAGAACAAATACTAAAAATAGGGAAAATATAGACATATGTGGTGGTACCTGCGTAAGAAGAAGATGCAAAAATTCATATTGCGCGCTGGTGCTTTGATGTCTTTTGATGAACTCTCGTAAATTTAATCAGTTTCTATGGGGTATCAGGTCGATGGGTGGTACGGAACCTTACTGTGTGATTCTGACTCTCGGCAGGTTTTTTTTGTTTTACAAAGTATTGTTTCCTGAAGAGTTTTGTGACTTTAATCATGGTACCCCTACTCTTCACACAGACTATCCGCGTAGTTTTTATACAATAAGATGTCGGAATTGCGAACACTGTGTGTGGAGCCGGGCGCTAGAATAGACGACTCCAGACCATGTTCGAGTTTAATTTTCGAGTACAAAAGGTATTATGTTATTATTTTTAACGCATTTACGCATGCGAAGCGAAATCTTACGATTTAAATTGTGGAAAGAAAAAATCGCTCACGAGCAGGATTCGAACCTGCGACTTCTGGCTCAGTACGCCTGTGCTTTAGCCACTAAGCTACCGTGAACACAGCGTGTGCGTCTGTGTTAATAAGATATCGCTGACGTCACCCAAAGACGTGCCAAGTGGATGAGAATTTCGACACCACGAGCAGTGTTCACGGTAGCTCTGGGCTAAAGCGAGAAAAAGGGAAACCAAACGGAATCGGTCGACAAATGCATATCGAAAATGTTCCGAATCGAGGAGCTAAGCGGAATCTTTATTTCTAGCTGAGAGTATAACTCCGTCCTTTAGGCCCGATTTACATTGGTCAAGTGATTAGCGAAGTGAATACATTAGGTAAGAACAGTAGTGTAAACCGCAGGGCAATTGCGTAACCCGTTTGCGTAAAATTGAAGACGACGTTGATAACATCGCTATCAAACATTGGAATTGTGTAACGATATAGAGGGACTTCATTGTAAAGTAAATGACGTCAGGAGGGAAAGCTATTGCGATGTAAATGACGTTATGTATGTTAGATCACGTTTCGTTATGCAAGTAAGCTGCTACAAGTATGCGTTTTAAGCTTTATCATTCATTCAATTTCATGATGAATCCCTGCGACATCGTAATCAACAGTTTTGTAGTTACGCAATTCGAATTGTATCAGTTTCCCGGATTTAAACGTTGAAATTGACATTTTATTGATTGCGATGGAGTTACACAATTGCCCTGCCGATCGGACAGTGGCGAGTCAGCGGTTTACATTACTGTCCTTAGCCACTGTACTTATTAACTTCGCTAAATACTTTGTAACTCAGGCTTTAGAATCTAACATTCGGCCAGCAAAGACAAGCAACCAAAACACTACACACACAAACACTGTCACACATGACAACAAACATAACAATATTATGATATCCAGCATGTTATTAACGTACGCCTCCAAGCCATACCATTGTTGTCCTTATTATTCCCCATGTCTGCCCCCCCCCTTCCTCGCCCTTGCTGCAAGGGAGGTCTGAGATAACAATCTACCCAACTTGTACGGAGTGTACAACGAAAGCCATGTTCTGCTTAATTTGAGTACATTTTTGTTAGTATAATTTAATTCTACACTCTGCACTATGCGCTCCCTTGAGAATGAATGCTACATGCATGCATAATTAATGGAAAACTTATTGTAAAGCTTATATTATATGAAGGATTTAAATAGCAGCGGTATTTTCGTCTGGACTTTTCAGTGTCCAGAATTTTGAACAATATTAACTATAACTATTCACATCGGCAGTTTATTTTCCTGGAATCCTCTCCAAGTAAAGTTATAATTAAGTTATGAATCTTGAAATAAAGTGAGTTAAGATACAGGCTTCTTGCCGAGTTTAGGGGTCTGACGTTAGACTTGTAGTTGTCACTGTTTTTCAACTAATTCATAAGTCTCTGTGTACTTCATATAATTATGTTGCTTTTTGGTGAACAAATAAATAATTTATTAGTTATTGATCTATTATTGTGAACTTCAAAAACTATTGTAGGTCACTAGCCCCGATATATTGAGCAAAACTGCTTCTACAAGTTGTGCTCATGAATAAATAAGTTAAACTAAAATTTTGAGTTACATGGCCCTTAAACATATTCTCAACTTGCTTATAAAGTCTATTACCTATTTCGACAGCGATAGAAGACTATATCTTTCTTATTGCCTGTTTAATCAATAATAAAAATAAATAACTGATTACCTAATAGCAATTTTCGTTGCCCAACAAAATCAGCGCGTTTAACATCATAGCATCACACCGTAGCGTGCTGAGGCTTCAGTATTTATAGACTTAGTTTATAAGCTTAAGTTTGACCTAGCTCAAAATCCAACTTCCTCAACCGCAAGCAATACGTCTGCCCATCTCAAAGTTAGCACTGATTAGTTTGATCTCGTAATTTGACAACAAAGACCTGTCTCACAGGCGCCGCCGCGGGAAACCACTAACTAGTTGATGTTAAGACATGTCACTACTAACTTTAGTTTAAATGTTAAATTATAGTATAATAGTGATATACAGTATACGTTACATCTACATCGTGGAGTATTAGTGGCTCATAAACTTTCAAAGGTGAATGTAATCGGTACTACTCGATACGAGACTTTTTCAGAGACTTTCAGCCATGAAAGTTATAAATATTTCCATCCGAACTCGACAAGCTGATGGTTCGTTGAGTATGAAATGAAGCTTGGATTGTTCTTATTTTATATTAAAAATAGATGCCTTACAATTATTGTTTGTAGGTTTTTAACGTAAGTTTGTCTAGTTTCTTTCCTGGCTCTTGAAAAAGAAATATTAAGAGACTTCATGCTATCGATACCATTCCAGCATCGACATAATTAAAATAAGTTCCAGGAAAATGTTTTGCAGCGAGACTGTACAGAGAAAATTCATATTGCAAAATAAGTATTGAAGTATTTTATTTTATCTCAATAAAAAAACTGTCATAGCAAAAATACACTTTAAAAACGACTTTATAAAGAAAGAAAAATGTAGAAAGTTACTCTATAAGAACAAAATAACGGGATATAGACCGGAAGACTTTTCATCCTTTCTTTTTAACTTCCGTGTTATTTCAGGGCTTAATTATCACGACAGGATATTTAAATACTCGATAACTTTCAAGAGAGGCTTTCAAGACAGCCAAATCTGTATTTGCTAACAAGCTAACACAGATTTTGAAGCGCTAAGGCGAAAAAAACAATGCCCTGGACCGCGATCAGGATTAGAGCCCAACTACTGTTCGCCTCATTGAAAAATACGAAAGAGTATTCATTCGAACTACAACATACTTTATTTCCCACTTGCTTCTTTTCAGGTATCTTCACACCAGCCAGTTTGAGTCTGGCGTCCAGGTGAGCGCGGCGTGTATCGCAACACGCGTGAATGGGATCGATACGCCACCGCTTCTACTGCCGCCGCCACCGGGGTCGACGACCGCGGTCTGCGCTCATCTTTGGGTCAATGTTAAACGTGCACCCTTTTCCACTAGCTTTTGAGGTAGGAAATAGCAAATTTTACGGTTTTTGCTGGGTGCTTTTGGGCATTGGATGATGTTGAGCTGCGTTTGGTTGAGATGCGATCTCGAGAGCCGAAAAAATAGTATAACTGTGGGTTCGTTTTAAATTCAGGATGCGGTTTTAGAAAAGATTTTTAATGCATTTAGTGGTAGAAATCTACCACTTCCTGTATTTGTAATTCATGGTTTCAGTCTAGGAAGAATATTGGTAAATAAAACCTATTTAATTAGTTTTTTTTTTCTTAAATCTTTGTATAATAGTATAATAGGATTTGCGTTTGACCGCCACCTAACCTACGGTTAAGTTTTTTAATTGATTTAACCTTGACTCTAGTACAAACCCAATCATCTATTTACGGTGTCATAACATTCACAAACACACACACACACACAGACACTGTGTGCACAAATAAACATTTTGATTGATTAATTGAATCAGTTTATTCATGTTTATATTTCCTAAAAGTGATTTTAATACATTTGAACCCTGTAGGTAGTTACTTACCTCTAACAGTAACTAATGGCGAGATTATGTCAAAGTTTCACTCTACAAGTTCAACATAAACCTCTAGATATACTTACTGTAACAAAAACATTACTAAAGCCCAAGACTCAAAAAAACAGTTTCGTGTTAAAATTGAATGAAAACGTTAGTGGATGAGCTTTGAGTTCGCGACAACCTTCGAGCCTCGAGCCCGGGCGAGCGCCCCGGGACCTGGCGAGCAGCCACTCGACAGGAGACACAGAAGTCCTTGTGTTTAAACTAAGTGATCAGGTAATCGAAAATAGGCAAACGGCACTGTTTCACTCTCGAGCCACTGCATTCACAAATAACACGTGCAAATATATCGCAGAGTGGTTTTCGTTCGATGCAAAATTCGTACTCTATCGTCTTATATCTACCCACAGACCAGTAAGCCTCAAGACGCCGCATAAACAAAGTTTTGCATATGAACGCAGTCGTAAAATGTTGGCGGGGACCGGGGGGCGGACGGCGCGTTATGATTGGTCGGCTCAAAAGTTCGGTGGTATGATTCCGTATGATTGGTGCCGCTCGCTGACGGACTGACGGGCTTATTGGCGGCGGGGCGTACGATATGCAGTGCTACTGCATATGCGTGGTGACCGGGGGTGTCTGGCTAATCGGCGTCTATGGGCTTAATGGTCTGTGTATCTATCATAACAATCTTACAAACCAAACAATTCACTCTTTTGCAATCCAATGCATATCATAGTGCTAATTTTGATTGCGATCATTAGTGCATCGCGCATTGTCACGAACTCGCGACCTTTTATTGTACAAAATATTACCTATTGTCTTGGGGTGCATTAAAAGACCCTCTACAACTGACGATATTTAATTGATCGTCCGGCGCACCCTTGGCATTCAACCCCGCTACAAACTTGCTGACTGGCTAATCTTTTTCCCACGGTATGAGCTATTATCATTACACAGCTCATGTCGACACGATAGAAGTATATTGTCTTGTTAGAAAGATACAATGGTACACCTAATAACAAATAGATATTTTCAGCAGTCACTTTTGTTTTAGTGTTTAAGGTATGAGCATTTTTCGGGCGTTGTTCGCAGTGGATCTTTTGATTTCTGTTTTTTTTTTGTTAACACGCCGTTGCTTCAGCTGATTGAAAAAATATTACGTTCCCGTGATCTCACACCCAACGCGTAATAAACAGGAGATTTTAATAGGATATTTGAACTGATGCAATGTATCGAGCTTAGATGCTTTAACTTTGATATTAAATTTAATTAAAGGAAAGGAAATTATAAATGAGGAAAACAGTATATATTTTCTTGTTTTCTTAGTAAGACTTAGTAACAAAAAATGTTGAAGCTGTAAATATGGCTTGGAAAATTTTATGAAAAGGAGTTACCGAATTAAATGCTGCTGATGAAAGAAATTAAATTTCTACCTGAGCTGATTTTACTTTTAGGTAATAAAATTTCAAATCAAATACCTACGTCCTCCTATGTCGTATTATTTTTCTAAACTCAACTCTACAAAATACATCTCATATTTAAGTTGTCAATAAACTCAGAACCGATCGTTTATATGTATGACAAGCGCGTAAAGAACCCGCTCAAATTTTTAGCGAGCATTGAACACCTGCTCTGAAAACACCTCATACTGAATAACGTAACATATTTGCTCCTCCAACACTTAATATTCAACCTTCTGTCAAAGTAGTTAAGGTTTATAATCACTTGTAACTTCTAAGAGTAATGGGTGTTTAATGTGAAACAATTGAATGTATTTCAGTGTAAGAAGGGGTTTGATAATGATATTTCCTGGCCCCATATTTACGAGGGTTGAGGTGGATCGGGTCAAAGCATATTTTGATAGTAATTATTATACACAAGGTTATAATTTTATGATGAATAACCAAATTGTGGTATAATGACGATCATCATAGCTACTATATTTTAGTAGTGTTTTGACATGTATGATGATTTAACAGTTATTTATCGTAACGAATAATCTGTTGAAACAAGATTAAGTTTTGTTACAAACTTCTCGCTAATATAACATGTTATCTTTTTAACTGCTTAACTTTACATGTAAAACTTGAATACATCAGATTCCAAACAGTCTACAAAAACAAAAAGTAATTTTAACATCACTCCATCAAACTTACTATAACTTTTCAAATCAATCTTCCTTAAATAAAAACTATTTTGTCAGAACTACATGACACCATCACAACAGAATCGCGTGTGGACACCAATTTATAAATCAGTCATACAGACGCGTCCGTCATGACGACTAAATCCGACACCAGCCGAACATTCCCGAACGTGTGACGTAGTACCTAAATAAAATTATTCAAAGGATTACGTGAACAAAACATTTTTCGTCAAAATTTTCGGGTTAAGTGGGTAAGTTGGGGATTATTGGACCACCTGCCTTAATTTTGCTGCCTGCCTTTCCTGATTTCAAAATACATTCTTTTTTTTTGTAAAAACATCTTATATTTAATATAAGAACTTATTGCGATCACTTTTTATTAAAAGAAATCGGGTTGTTTTCACAGTACTTTTAAATTAGAGGTATCTTCTTTGCTCGCTGGCAGCCCTGCCAATTTTATCTGATGGCGCTATGAAGACGATTTTCGCATTTAACAGATTTTTCTTTAGAAAACCTTGATTACAACACGTAATGAAATTTCTCACGTACATTCTTAGTTATTGTAGTTTTTTTTATAGAAGTAAATATGTATTTCGAGAGAAAAATTAAATATCAATGTTTTCACTAATTCCGTCTGGTTTTTATTAGCGACCACGATTCACGATTCGTTTAGACAGGTCATTCGTCAATAAACACAAGCGTATGAATACGCGGCTCGGAATTGCGCGTCCAATTTATAAAAATGTTCGCGAAATCCGCTCCACAAACATAAATCTACTAACGGACCAATTCTATTGAGAAAGATACAATTTATTTTTGATTTTTCTTTCATTCATTTATACAGAAAATGAATAAATAGCTAAACGCAAAATTTGAGCTTTTTGTTATGGATAAAGGCTCGTTAAAAGTTATTAAAAACTAGATTAATTATTTATGGCCAGTACAACTTTTCTCATTGAGAAAAATTTTAAGCCTCTAATCACAAAATAGTTTTAAAATTAGTTAACCGGTATTTATATCACTAAAAAAAATATAAAACGAGTAAATACCTGTTTCAGGACTCTGTCCGAGTGAGTGCAGATCCTGCTGAGAGCGACGCCGCTGTCTGTACTCCTGCCGGTAGTCAGGCCAGCGGCCGTACTGAGCTGGTGCATTCAAGTACTCCTGGGAGGAGAACCTCGACGCCCGAGGAGGGGAGAACCCCATCTGGCTGTAGTAGTCATGTCTGAACACAACATCTGGGTGGTTGATCGCACCTGGCACAATTTGGCTGCCAAAATGACTACGATGACCCAAATACTCAGGTTTCGTTGGCGCATCAGTCAGTTCATGTCCATGGATGGACGTAGACCGCTGTGGGCCGTAATCTCGCAGTCTGTTAGAGAAGTCAAGTCCCATTCGATGGGGGGAGTAGTCCAGACCGCGCGGCCCCATCTCGAAGTGACCAGCGTGATGAGGGCGGCTGTTCCGATAAAAGTTAGGAGAGAATGGATTCTTGCTCTCCAGATTCTGTCTTGAAGCGTAACCTGTTTCGACCTTTGGCTTCTCATCTCTAACCGACTTTTCAGGCTGTTTGTCTGTCCCGTTCTGATGAGCCTCTTTCTTAGGCGTCTCTTGAGGACGAAGTTTTGGATGGGGGACAGATTCTGTGACCTCTAGAGAAGCCCTGCGGTTGAACTCCTGAATCTTCTCAGGCACAAAACCTTGTTGCGGTGGTTGAGACATGTTCACAGTTTGTTTTTGTTTGTTCTATTATAATAAATACATCAAAACGTACACTCACTAACACTGCATATTAAAATGTTCTACACAAATAGTGGATATATAAAAAGTCGTGAATACACAGAGTTATATATTTGAGTATATATATTTTTTTAAAGTGACGTCACGTTTATATTAATTGTGCAATAATTTTATAGGAAACTTTCACAACCAAATACACAAGCTTGAGAGAAAAATATGGTTTAAAGTTTCACTCAATTCACTGATTATTCTCAAATAGGTACTTTTGGCATAATGAATAAAGTCTTAAACAAAAATGTTACAGTAATGAATAAACATGAAAACAAAAAGAACTATGAAATACAAGATATTAATAATAAACTGGAACACCTATGTTTAATGAAAAGGATCACAGCAGAGCTCACTAAATAATTCACCCGCATACATTACCAGCTATTCTAAGCAAAGGGCAATAGTAACATGCCTCCTAATTATTCCGAACCGAACTGTCTTAATTAAATTTGTTTGGGTATCCTCCGAATACTAGTTATAAGCCTTGAGAGAACTATAAAAACCCTATAAGTACCTACTTGTTTTTTTTTTAAATAAAAATATGTTTTTCAGTGTATCCAGGTTTTCTTCTGGTTCTAAAACTGATCAGGTATAAAGAGGAACTTAAAGTAGTTATAAAGTTTACGTGAAGATATAATTATAACATGAAGGGGCATGTGCAGAACATGCCTCCGCGTAAGATATTTATTTGAATTACATTATTCTTATTATGAGCTTGACCATTGCTGGAAACAGTATGTACAGTCCTCAATTGTGTGAACTGTATGTAGTCCGCCAACCCACACTTTCCTCTGTGCTGTGGTGATAATGGCCACCGTATGGTTTTAGTCGGTGAGAGGCCGACATATCTCTCCGCCTCCCCTAGATGGAGGATATCCATGAGGATTTCCAACCGAAAAAAAAGACCAACGTGGTGGACTGAGGCCTAATCTTTCTGATTCTGAGAAGAGGCGATGATTATGCTAGAAAGAGGTCAATATTTGTATTATTATAGATTATTATTATAACTAGACCCGCCTCTAACCCCTTTTCCATATTACCACCATTTCCCCAACTACTACTGCAAACCATTTTTTTTTTAACACTAAACAGCTCCAAACAATCGGTGCTCATTATCTCCAGAAAACGAGCGTGCTCGAGGCGTCGCGCGTCGCCAAGTTCGGCCATTACTCGTAATTAGAGCCCTTGGTGCTTGGCCGTACTTGGCTGTACTTGGTCGACAACTTGGCCGTAAGGCCGTAACGTATTTACGTGAGTCACTGTGAAGTTTTATGTGATAATATTGTTTTATAGTGCTTTCTGGGTAGTTAATAGTTAATGAACCCGATTTTATAAGAGTTTCTGTGTTTGCTGTTTTGGTCGTTATTATTTTAATGAAAGTAAGTAATATTTGGTAAAGAATTCTTGGATTTTATTAAAGTCAATCTTTCTCGGTTACAATACGTAGTAAAGCCATTAAGCCATTATTGCCTTCTCCGAGTTACAGCTGAATCAGAAGACAGCACTCTTTTAAAGGGCTCTTTAATGTCACTGGAAATGTTAAGGCTACCTACACATTTAAGACACTAATACGATATGATTGAACATTCAAAAGTTAAAAAAAAAAAAAACAATTATTGTACTCAGGAACATTACCAACTAAATAATAATAATAATAGGTACCTAAAATGACAACAACTTCGAAATCTCTAAACACACCTTATGTGGAGACACTGTCATACCCTCCCCTCCCCCGCCGCGAGAGAGGGACGTACCTGCCCATGAGCCCCGGCTTAAAATATTTATTTATTATATTCTTTATTGTACATTACACCAAACAAAGACAATAGTTACAAATACCACTTTATCACGTGAATTATAACCAGTATTAGGCCCGCCGCATGAACCAAGCCCCAGCACATGGCCAGGCCACGCGTGCAATGTTTTACGTGTCACCCAGTACCACGTAGGAAGCGTTTGTATCATAAGATAGTTTATCCACGTGAGGATGACCGCGGGTGGATAGGTTCAATATACGGCGGGTCTTAATTGCGCAACTATCGTGCAACACTTGCTGGAGTTTAACCATACTCAACTTTGTGGGTACGATGGCTCCCTAGCTAATGAAGTTGTTTGTGACAGTTTTAACTATGAAATATTGTTGGAAGTTTAGTGGAGCAGTAAATTAACTTAGACGTGTGGATGTTGAATAATATTCTGATGTTTATTGTTATACTACTATATCTATGAGATTTTCGCTATTGATACCTGAAAGGATTTAGGCATTGCACTGCAGCAATGCTAGCATATATTAAGTTTCAGGAAAAGATTCATTATATAAGAAAAGTCTTCTCTGCCTAGGTAATATTTCTGTGAGAGCAGAGATCACCATCATCAAGATAAAATCGTGAACATGGACTCAAACTACTGTTATCATAACATTCATAAAAGCTGGTAAAATTCCATCACTAAACATAAACCTTTGAACCTCCTTCCCCGCTAAAAACAGCAGTCATGAGAGAAGATTACCATTTAACAACAGCACTGGGAGCTAATTCTGGCGAAAGCAATCAACAACACTTTCCACAAGCGACTCGACAATAAAAACTGTGTATACAACTGTACCGCACACTCAACCTCAATCAAATGCAACTGCAAACACGACAGCTAACACTAAACAGAGGAGAACAGAAACTCCACTTTGTGCACACAGTAACAAACGCATAGACGCAGGATGAAAAGTAAATGTCGCTGCAAAAAGTAAAAATACGTAGCCTGTGTGGATTCAGACTTAATTTCGGTTTAATACAAAAATAGTGTACATTTATGCCAGTTATTCTAAGTTTACACTCTTAGCATGTATTTTTAATGCAATTCGTCAATAATAGTTATTAAAACACATTATTTTAACAATTACACACAATAAATAACATTTTTAACCTAACTACATGTGCAGAAATAGTAATTCCATTTTATCAGTATTTATTTGAATAAAGAGACATGCCAAGATTGTTTACTAAATAAGACAAGAGAAAAACGGACTTTATATACAGTACACTGCTTAACATCCACAAACTGCTTGACTTTGTCAAAATGGAGCTAGTATCAAAAATAAGTCGCCAGGACGGTGAAAATATGGTCGACCGCACGTCAGTGGTAACATTTTGACATTGACAGGGTCTTTATTTCATAAGGAATAATGGCGGTTTTCTAATTCAAGCGTTACCACTGTCATGTAGCCAACTGTACTACGCGTCATTAGCTCGGGCGTATTTAGTAAAGTTTGAATGTCGCGTAGTGGCAAGGATAACATAAAGGAAGGTTCAAATTCAGGGAAGCTATATCTATTCGGTTCCTTCTGACAACCCCTGCAAATATTTCTATGTTAGTTTGCAATTGAGTGAATCTTCTGCACTTTCATATTTGGTTTGTACACGCACTAGCTCTCGGTATCGACAGCTGGCGTGGATCCAGCGGCCTATCGATATTAATATCGATCGGAAGTTATTTCCGAACCCCTGACCTGCTGCCGACGGATATTTCCAATCAGAACGTTAGACGTTATCATTGTTAGACGATTTATCTATCTCTAGTTAAGTTAAATTGGGTACTGTGGGTTTTTAAGGGTGTATTAATAGGTTAAGTAGTTCCCAGCTTAGCATAAGTAATTCGTAAGAAGCTTATAAAGGGTTTTACTACTTGAATTGGAAGGAACATAATATTGTGTATTTTTCATTTTTTATATAAACGCGCAACATCTACTTATGCCTACGCGTAATGTCTTTATATTGCATTATGAATTTCACACGTATACATTTTATAAACGCTGCAATTATTTTGTAAATTTGAATTAATTCAATGGATTCCCGTTAATTCCAGAAAATACTACGATGTTACACACCATAGTATCAGCACTGAATACTGTGCTCCACTACAAAGCAAATAAAGGAACTTCTAAAATTACATAGTATTACAACTACGTGGACACTGACAGTTGGGCTAGTCCACAAATTTAAAGTCGCTCAGCGAGCTATGGAGAGCGAGCTATGCTTGGAGTTTCTTTGAAGGATAAAATCCGAAACGATATTATTCGGAGAAGAACCGGAGTGACCGACATAGCTTGTAGGATCAGTAAGCTGAAGTGGCAGTGGGCTGGCCATGTCTGTCGAAGGACCGATGGCCGCTGGAGCAGACGAGTCCTTGAGTGGAGACCGCAAATCGGCAAACGCAGCGTAGGGCGTCCCCCCGCCAGGTGGACCGACGACCTGAAAAACGTGGCTGGGGGGGACTGGATGCGGAAGGCAGAGGACCGAGTGTTGTGGCGCAACTTGGGAGAGGCCTATGTCCAGCAGTGGACTGCGATAGGCTGAGTTGATGATGATTACAACTACCGCAAAAATCATATTTCCTTGAGTTTCAAAAAATTTACGTAGTTTCATATAAAGTCAAAAATTCATCGTAAAGAACTTGTTAGCTTACTAATGAGCAAGCGAACAGTTTCGTTAACTAAAGCGACGCTTGGCAAAGTCTGGCAAAGAGCCGGGAGAGTGCCGCGAGGACAAATTACTCCTTTAATTAAAGTGTCTCTTATCATGGAATGACATAAGGATATTGGAATAAAAGAAATCTTATTGTAACTAATACTGCTAATACTTAAGAAACTATTAGGCTTTTGTTTAGTGACGAAGTGCGAAATAAAACTCATAAAGATGCATTATACAGGATGAAATCACATTATTTAAGGAAAGATGTAGGGGATTTAGGAAATTCTCAGTAGCAGCCCGGAGTCTGGATTTGTGCCCGGTTAATGGCAATAGGCTCGCCCCCTATTACATGGGACTTACAACATAACTGGTGAAATGTGGGTGTAGTATACACCTCTGCCTACCCCTTCAGGGAAATACAGGCATGATGTTGTGTTATGGTTTTGAACGTCGCTAAGCGTCTACCCGGACATCGCCTAAGGAGCGTCACTACAGAGAGAGGGACCCGAAAATGGGCCGCGCTGGATGGGTC
This sequence comes from Asteroscopus sphinx, assembly GCA_949699075.1. Lineage (NCBI taxonomy): Eukaryota > Metazoa > Arthropoda > Insecta > Lepidoptera > Noctuidae > Asteroscopus > Asteroscopus sphinx. The sequence continues at coordinate 493,269 of OX453022.1, read as the reverse complement.
GCGAATGCCATGCATCGCAGTTCTCGTGGCTCATCCACCAAGGCGAGAGTAGGTACACGGCGGAGTTTTTAGTGGGTGCAAGTCCCACATAACCACGCTACCTCCCCGGGTGGCGTGACATGCGATAGGCATTTTCTCCGCCTAAAAAAAAAAAAAAAAAAAAAAAAAGGTGTGATTCGGGAGAAAATGTAGCGTCACGTCATGCTAAGATTTGCATAACCATATAATAATACATTGAATATACATATGGTCATAGATTTGTCAGCTGACCTCACCTTTAAGCGCTATCTGGTGGGTCAAGTTAAAAGCTAACAATTAAATAAAACATACAAGAAGACATGGTTTTGCTAGGGATCAAACCTGGGCCCTGTTGTATCTCCAGTCCGACGCATGATGTTTCCTGCCATTGATTGTATTATAGTTGCAAACTTTAACATTATAATGAACCGGTCAAAAAATTATAGTTTTAAGGATAACTTCGTTCCTGGCCGCACACGTTTTTTTTCCTAAGAATCATGAGACATCAGACGAAAAATATATTTTAGTCTTCCGATACGAAAACCTTTTTTATCACTAAGGTTTTTTTATGGGCGGTTAAATTGCATGTATTTTATTATATATATCCTGCTGCATAATTACTGTGTGTAGGAAGAGCCAAATGCCATAAAGCGGATTTGAAACATTTACAGAAATCCTAAAGAAATATTTAATGCAATTTTGTTCAACCTGGTAACCAAAACACAGATTGTTTACTCAGTAGCCGCATTTAAATTTGCCAATAACAAGTACACAGTTACAGTATCAACGCAACAACTAACAGTCATAATACCTCCTATTTACACGAACACCTAATAACACAAATCAGCCGACCTACTCATAAATCATCACCAGCTAATCATAAACAACCACCAGCTAATCATATCGGTGTTCCACTTTACCCCTTGAGTGATGACGACGAGGAGCAAACCGTGGCGGTGACGTCATCGATCAAAACGCAGCTGATTGGTTGCCGGCAGCCAGTGTAATTCATTTATTACGTGGAAATTGTGTTCGTTGGCGTGCCTGTGGCCTGGCCGCGTGGCGGCCTGAGGGCCAATTCTGATAATTTAAAATGTTTAAATTTCAATACAGTTCCGATCGAGTCTCAATATCCTAAATTTCACAAAATAACGTCAAACGTGAATATAGATGGATAGATAGAGTATTGAAATATATTTGTACAATTGGCGATCTTATCGTTTTGAACATAATGAAATTGTCATGAGATTGATATTTACATGATTTAGAAAAAACCACAACTATATTGTGAACATTTTAAATTACGAGAACAGGGCCCTAATTCATGTAATTTCATGACGCGCCGATCAAGTTACAGTGACGCTGCAGTTCGTATCTGACAGCTATCGACGAAGATAAGAGAAAGAAATTAAATTATTTGGAATTGATTTAAGAAATTTATGTAATCTTGTTGTGCAATAAAGAGGATTATTATTATTCTTATTATAAGAGAATGCCAAAAGCATTGATTGATTGCACTTCTTTAGTTACGTGACTGCCTCGTTGGTCTAGTGGTTGCAAGCGCGACTGCTGAGCGTGTGGTCCTGGGTTCGATTCCCGGGTCGGGCAAAGTGTTATTGGGTTTTTTCATTAAGAAATTCTCAGTAGCAGCCCGGAGTCTGGATTTGTGCCCGGTCAATAGCAATAGGCTTGCCCCCTATTACGTGGGACTATAACATAACTGACGAAATGTGGGTGTACTATACACCTCTGCCTACCCCTTTGGGGAAATACAGGCGTGTTGTTATGTTATGTTATGTTAGTTACGTGAATTGACCTACTGGCCTTACCTCCATCTTATACCTCTGTCTATGTATAAGGTCATTCTAATACCTAATAATCCTCTTTTTGGGACAGTCCACTGAATAATACTGGTATTAATAAGTCCTCTGCCAACAAACACTGTGAACTCCGTACACATTTGTTCTACTACAAATAGTCCGCCAGTGTGTAGGTCTCATAAAAGGTCACCGGAGGGTCATATTGTGGATGTCCAGTCGCATATCCTGAATACTAATGATATGAACAGCGCACTCGGGGGTCACTCAGGTTATCGAGAGGTCGGGAGTGGAACACACCCCTTGTGCTATGCGGCGACAATTACACGATGTTGTTTTTGAGCTATTGAGAACGTCGTTTACTTCATGGTATAATAATTCACCAGGTATTCTCTTCCCGCGATGACAGCGCCATGCCTCCAAGCTACGTCACGATCCGTGTTGCCATTGATTGATATCTTCAATATACTCAAGGAGATTTTTGTTCATAATGAATATAAAATAAATTATTAACTAGCCTAACTATTTGTGATCTCGTGTTATTCATCTAATTAGTTATTAAAGGAAACTGTATAAAGTTACTAGTTCAAAAGTGATTCTTTATAGAAGCAAGTAAATGAAAAAATGCATTCTGCTCGGGTAATTTATTTACACAAAGTGGCAGCACATCAAACTGACAAGTGTCACGATAACAGCCCGCTATTGGCTCCACAGCCGATGACGTAGTACGGAGGCAATCACGTGACCTAGCTGTTACGGAAAGAGAGTACCTGGTAAAACATCTTATTATACCATGGTTTACTTCAAATTCCTCATGCGCTGTATGCGATGTTTCATACAATAATTTAATTATTATTAATGTTATCGAACGTCGCTTGATTGGCGCCCTGTGGTAAATCTATTCATACACATTGGTGTCAATTCTCTTGTTCACGAACTAAACTTATTTTAAACTATCGCTCTCTTTTACTAATAGTAGATACAAGAAAGAGATGGCAACAATTTTGGTGCTGTCAAATTAGTCGGAATTAAAATTTCTGAACAAGTTTAGTCGTGACCTCGGAACGTGCCGACTAAAATACAAAGAAATGTAACACGTAAACTAATTTGACAGTTCTAAAATTGATGTCATCCCTTTCTTGTATCTACTATTAGTAAAAAAGAGCGATAGTTTAAAATAAGTTTAGTTCGTGCACAAGATAATCTAAACCACTGGCAAAGTTATTTAACGCAGTTTGAAGCGTTAAAAGAAGTAGATTCTAGTAATTTGCAATGTACTTATAATGTCTCCCTATCAAATTAATCCATTTAAATGAAATAATTTTTGAAATCTCATAGATTACTCAGTACCTAACTTGACATTGTACATATGATCGTATCCATAAAATAAAATATTTTTCCATAATCGTTTTTAGTTGGAATAATTATCACCGAGGAGACCATTTTATAATAAAACAAAGTTTAACCGGATTAAATCGCGTATATTATTTAAATTGGTTTTCCTGACGGTTCGAAAGCTTTGCAGCGTTTGTGGTCGCAGGAAGATTAAGATGACAAGCGTCTTAATAGATATTACTAAAAAAAATAAAAAAAAATTATAATCGTTTCGATGCACGCAGTAATCACTCACAATGTCATTGTATTTTACAGTGTTGCGTGCTGTTTGGGACTTGATTATTTTTAGGACTGGGTTCCAAACAGGTGGTAGCTGCCAACCATCTTCTCTATTAAACATAGGCAGTCTTATTAGAAAAAAATCTAAAGTACTAGGTTCAAACCAGAACTAGCAGGTCTAGGTTTTTTACGGTATTAAAGTTAGTACCAGTACCAAAGTGTGTTCTTATTACAAAACGAGGACCATTCGAGGATCAGGTAGTACCAAAGATACCGTCTTAAATGATATCCACAGATAAGAAACAAAAAATGCCATTCTTTCATTCGTTCTTTACCGATTTCATTCGAAGCAACGTTCTGTTTCTCTAAATATTGATATTATTTTCACACTTGAAATGCTTTAAATGCTTTAATAATGATTTATCAGTACAAAAATATATTATAAATAGTTCTTGGTTTAGGTTACAATCTATTGAAAAAGCATAACTATACTATTGAAGCTCTTTTTATAGTCGTTATATTTTTCAACAACTCTAGCGTGAAATGAAGTGAATCACATAGGTGCCGCGCGCGCGTTATTTGAGACGATCAAATGTTTATGTTGCGTCCTATATTAAATAAATGTCGTTGTTATTTTTATTCATTGTGCTTAGTATTGCACTGTTATGTGGTTTTGTGCGGGATAGTGAGTGTGGTGAAATTAATTGTGAGCTAGCAATAACAAAAAAAGTGTATAAAATCGGAGACCTGTAAAAAAAGTTAGTAAAATATCGACATTTATTTTATTAATAAGCAAAGCATTTTATCATCCTTATTTCAACTAAAGCGAATGTTCTTATTATTATAGGAAATATTACGTTATCTTATTGCTCAATCAACATATTATTGTGGACGTTTAAGTCGACGAAAACGTTAGTAAATATGTCCAAATCTTCCAAATCCAGCAAGTCAATCATGTTAATATCTATTTATAACGATTTTCAAATAAAAGACACAAAATAATATCAACGATAACCTCAAATAAGGTTGTTACCGAAGTTCGTAACATAGTTAAACTAGGGGTCTCGGCGGTTTAACTTTAGTACCATAGTTAGTACTAGAACTAGTGATAATGTTCGTTCGTTCGTTTGTTTCGTTTCGTGTTGTTTCGTTTTCGTTTTAGTTGTCATGGGCAAAGGTAACCGCTTAACATCAGGTGGGCCTTTAGCTCGTTTTGCCATCCTATACTATAAAAAATAATAATAACGTTTTATTTAGTTCCAGGTTTAAACCTGGTTTAATCCCAGTACTTTATTTAGTCCGCGTTTTGGAATAAGGCTGAGGGTGTTTTTTAATTTCAATAGCCTCAAGTAGCATTCTAGGTACATATCGGTTTTCCTTCGCCAGGGCTTGTGTTTTATCAAATTCGATTTAATCCGGTTAAAATTTGTTTAACTGCCTCGTTGGTCTAGTGGTCGCAAGCGCGACTGCTGATCGTGGGGTCCTGGGTTCGATTCCCGGGTCGGGCAAAGTATTAAAGGGGTTTTTTCTTTAGGAAATTCTCAGTAGCAGCCCGGAGTCTGGATTTGTGCCCGGTTGATGGCAATAGGCTCGCCCCCTATTACATGGGACTATAACATAACTGGCGAAATGTGGGTGTACTATACACCTCTGCCTACCCCTTCGGGGAAATACAGGCGTGATGTTATGTTATGTGTTGTTATGTTAAACTTTGTTTTATTATAATGTGTATTGATCGCGAAAACCTAAGAAATTATTATACCATTTTATGTTTATGCAAATCCATCATTATTTTAACTTATCTCCACTTCCTTCACACATAATTCCACAGGAAAACATTCATTTTTTTTGGACAAGTAAGCAAATCTCTATAGCTGTTCATTTGAGCGCTCTCGACATACAATGATGTTCAACTTCCACATTATACGTCACAGCGTACAAAATACAAATGGCGTCGTTAGTGAAGCACTCCGACATAATATCAAACGGCTAATGCGAGGCTTTCACGCATTTTGAAGCATCCAAGAAAATATTCTTGCTGTAACCGATTTTATTTTGAAGAGATTTTATTAGAAATATAAATCAATTCAATTCAATTCAATTCATTTATTTTTCGTGAATATAGGTACAATGGTTGTTATTTCAGAAGTATTTATTATTAGCGCCTCTATATCCTGCCACTAATGTAGCGTACAAAATTACAATTATAATAATATTAGACAAACAAAATGAAAAATAGCTTTAAAATCACATTGCAAGTCATGATCAAACTAGAATATAAATTAAATTAAATATACGATTCAAATTAGTCTTATGTCACTATGCATTTAAATAATTAACATGTTTAAGCTTAATCTAAGTAGATAATATGGTGGCCAGCGTCATCCTTAAAACAAAATCGAACATTATAAACTATTGTCAGCTAGAAATTCAGTAATGGTGTAGTATGCTTTTTCTATTAAAAATGTACGAACCCTTTTTTTGAAGCAATTTGAGTCTCTCGTTTCTTTTATAGCTATGGGTAGTTTATCAAATATTTTTGGGGCCATGCAAAATACAGCTTTATGTAGGAGAGCTGTTTGTGAAGGTTGAACACATAATCGTGTATTATTATAACGTTTGCTATTAAGTTTTCGAAAGAGGTGTGTATTAGTCCGAACGAATATGACAACTTCATAGATGTACATTGAAGGGAATGTAAGCAAGCCTAGACGTATGAAATGCGGTTTACAGGAGTCTGTTTTTTGAAGGTGACATATAGCACGTATGCACCTCTTTTGAGCAATGAACACTTGTTCCCTACCTGTGGCATTTCCCCAGAACATTATCCCAAACTTTAGTACTGAGACCACATACCCGTGATACGCCGTTAGAACCGCGTTTTGGTTTACAATTTTAGTTAAGTTATATAGGGCGTATGAAAACCGAGAGATTTTTTTACAAACTTCATTAATATGCGTATCAAATGACATGTTGCTGTCAATGTGAATGCCTAGGAATTTTGTAGAATTTGTTTGTTCAATTTTTTGTCCTAAATAATTTATGTCAATATCATTAAAATATTTATTGGCCCTTTGTCGAAAATGCATGATTTTAGTTTTAGTCAGATTGATATTTAAATTATTGTTTTGAAGCCAAGTAATAACGTTCTGTAATGTCTGATTTATTTCCAATTGATATTTACATATGTCCTGTGACATGTGACCTTCAAATAAAATTGTACTGTCATCCGCAAACAAGACCATTTTTTGGTTTACAGCTTCGGGCATGTCATTTATGTAGACCAAGAATAAGAGCGGTCCCATTACTGAGCCTTGTGGTACTCCACACTGTATTTTCCTCGCAGCAGATGTAAATGTCATATCTACTTTTGACAACACGTTAATTTTTGAAATTTGTGTTACTTGCTGTCTATCGCTCAGATATGACCGTAATAAATCGTAAGCATTGCCCCTAATACCATACGTGTACAGTTTTCTCATCAATATATCGTGGTCGACGAAATCAAAGGCTTTTGTAAGATCCAAATACATAGCTGAAACAGGTAGTCTTTTATCAAGATTTGTCATAACTTTTTGTAGTAACTCATAAATAGCCAAATTAATGTTCCTATTCTTTCTAAACCCATGTTGTTCGTCTCTAAGAATATTATAGGTTTCAAAATATTTATATAAGAAATTGTATATAATTTTTTCAAATACTTTAGCGAATATAGGAATAATAGCTATAGGTCTATAATTATCCATGGACTCCTTATCTCCTTTTTTAAAAAGTGGCTTGATAATTGATATTTTTAATTTTGAGGGGAAAATACCGCACTGTATTGTTAAGTTAATAATATAGCTCAGGACAGGAGCAATGATATGAGCAGTTTTTTTGATTACTTTCGTATTTATTTCATCTATACCTGCAGTATTCGTATTTTTAAGACTTCTTATTACATTTACTACATCAAAAGGGTCAACATAAGATAAAAATATTGAATTTGGATTGCGAGATGTCACTGTGTGTTTATATTTATTTACATTACTAATTCTACCCTGACCCGCAAAATGATTATTAAACGCTTGTGCCATAAATTTAGGATCTTTAATTATATTTCCATTGTCATTTATCTGTTCAATTATTGCTTCTGTAGTGTTTGCTGTCTGCTTTTGTTTGATTATTTTCCATGTCGCTTTAGATTTATTGTTTGATGAGTATATATAATGATTATTTTGAGCTCTTTGCGTTAGTTTTAAGATCTTTTTATATTTATTTGTGTAGTTTTTATATGTAAGTTTGCTTTGTCGATCGGTCGTAAATCTAGCCTGCCATAGCATTTGTCGCTTTCGTTTGCTGCATAACTTTATGCCATTTGAGATCCATTTTGGTTTACTGAGCAAAGTTCTTTTAACTCTAATTTTTGGGAAGCATAAATCATAAAATAGTTTATAGAGTTCCAAGAATATGTCAAAAGCTTTATCTGCAGTGGTTGTTTCATAAACCTCTGCAAATTTCAAAGCTCCAATACACTCCTGGAATTTTTTGACATTCTCGTGAGAATAATCACGCCTTAAGATAAACCAGTATGGAATGCAACATACTTTATTGACAGGAAACCTTAAAATCTGCGCTGTGTGGTCAGACAGTGCTAGTTCTACGATTGAACTTTGACACTGCGTACAGTTGTGAAATATGTTATCGATGCAGGTTCTACTGATAAGTCGAGTTGGTTTTTTTATTGCAATTTTCAAGTTATAGCAGTCGAGTATCAGCTCTAATTCTCTGGTCACATTGTTATTTTTAAGAATATCAATATTATATTATAATATTATAATCACCACATAGTATTACCTTCTTTCTGCCCTTCAGACAAATTATGGATAGTATGCTATCAAATACTTTAAAAAAGTGATTTATTGATTTTCGATCCGGTTTTGGTGGTCGATATACGCATACAACAATGACTCCATGTTCAGTGAGTTCAATTGCAGAACACTCAACAATATTAGCAACTGACTGAGAAGATATTTTATTGAGTGATACATATTTGTGGCCGTGACGAACTAATATACAGGATCCACCGTGCCTATTTTCCCTCGTGGTGTAGGATGCTAATCGAAAGTTAGTTATTTCTAAATAGTGTACATCATCTTCAATCATGTTATGCTCAGTAACGCAAATTATATCAATTTTTTTATTTTTATTGAAAAGTTCTTCTAGATTTACTGCTAGCATGTCCGATTTTGTGATCGGTATATCACGATAGATACTTAAATGGAAATACCAACGAGTTTGTAAATCTATTTTTTTCTGTGGTTCTCATAATAAACCGCAACGAGTTTACAGGATGATTGATGATTGACTGCCTCGTTGGTCTAGTGGTCGCAACTGCCGAGCGTGGGGTCCTGAGTTCGAGCAAAGTTTTATTGGGTTTTTTCATTACGACATTCTCAGTACCACCCCGGAGTCTGAATTTGTGCCCGGTTAGTGGCACTAGGCTCGCCCCCTATTACATGGGACTATAACATAACTGGCGAAATGTGGGTGTGCTATACACCTCTGCCTACCCCTTCGGGGAAATACAGGCGTGATGTTATGTTATGTTGTTATGAGTTTACGGATTGAAATCAAATACATTCGACATATTTTTGTGATTTTACCAATGAAACTTGAACCTTTCTTAAGAAATTTGGGTCATCAGTAAAAAATATATTTTTTGACTCCCTGGTACCCTGCATGTGTTTCCATTGCCGCGAAAAATAATAATTGTGAGTTCATATATTTCTCACTCTGTTTTCTCTTCTCTTCTTCAGGTGGACATCTATAGTCTGCCTATCCCAATAGGAAACAAGCGTGATACGAAAAACACGTCAATGTATAAATAAATCTCACACAAGCACTACATGCCATTATCTGTTCATACTAAGCAAACGACAAAAAACAATCCACTTATGTCATACTACTCAAAGGCATTCCTCGTCCTTGTCACAACATCAAGGGCTGTTGTTCCACCAAAATGTTAAGATTATCGTTAACAAAATCAATTACTTCCCGCAACACGGAGGGTTGTGAGGGCTCGCAGGAGAGCGAACATTAGGCGGCGTCGGGAGGCGCGCAGATGCGCACAATAGCTGCGAACGATCTGTAGCGTGTTATGAAGTTTGTTCACGCCGCGGACGTTATGGAGGCTGTGTATTATTGCGGTTAAAGATTGTGTTATAAAGTTGGTAAATAAACATAATAGGTGTAGGTAGGTACTGGTCTCTTACAATATAATACAAGTTTAAATCAAACCAGTTGGCGACCCTTCACAGACGTGATGGGTATTGTATCGATATCTAATGTTTATAAAACAAGAAAATATATGGGTTTCTCAACTCATAATTTTAACTATAGCCAGCTGATCACGGGGTTAACGGCCACGTGACGCGTGAAAGTAAGTATTTTTAAATAATTGTAGTGTTATAGTATCTGATATTTCTTAAAAAATATTATTTTAGCCACAAGGTCACGTGTCGATCCCGTGATCAGGTGACTTGAATGAAATTACATATATAGAAAATAAGGTATATTTTTTCTTGTTTTATAGTCATTAGCTTGCCAGTAAGTGTAGACGGATGTAGTGAGCCCAGAGATATAGCTAACCTTTTTAAAAATCATTTTAAAGTAGAGTCACCGCTAACCGCTAGTGCTGTAGTGACGGATGTTGAGGCCGTGACTGTCCGTGAGAACCCGATTGGCTTTACTAGGAAAGATGTTGAAAATATTATCAAAAACATGAAACGAGGTAAATCTCCGGGCAGTGACGGGCTCAGCATTGAGCACTTGCAGTATGCGGGTAAACATTTATATAGGGTACTAGCTATGTTATTTACCTTTTGTATACGTCACTCTTACTTACCACCTAAGATGACGGAAACTATTGTTGTGCCCATCGCAAAGAATATCACTGGTGATGTAACCGATAAGAACAACTACAGGCCTATCTCCCTGGCTACTGTGATGGCGAAGGTCTTCGATGGACTGTTAGATGCACAGCTTAGTAGGCACATTACGCTTCACGATGCGCAGTTCGGATTTCGTGAGACTCTTTCAACTGAAAGTGCTATTTTAACACTAAAGCACACTGTCGCTTACTATGTTAATAGGAAAACACCCATATACGCGTGCTTTCTGGACCTGTCGAAGGCCTTCGACCTAGTAGATTATACTAAGCTCTGGTCTAAGCTTGGGGAGGTTGGGGCTCCGGCCGAACTCATAAATATATTTTCATTCTGGTATAGCCATCAGAAAAACTTTGTTAAGTGGGGTAATGTATATTCTGATGAATATGCACTCGAGTGTGGGGTGAGGCAAGGGGGACTGACCTCACCAAGATTATTCAATCTGTACGTCAACCAGCTGATTGGTGAGCTCAGCAACACCCATGTCGGCTGTCACATAGATAACATTTGCGTTAATAACATCAGTTACGCTGACGACATGGTGTTGCTGAGTCCATCTGTTGGTGGGTTAAGGAAACTGCTCAGTATCTGTGAGTCGTATGCTGGGGAACACGGCTTAAGGTACAATGATGGGAAGAGTGAGTATATGCTTATCAGAGGTAAGAACAAGCAACCTGAGCAAGTACCACCTGTATTTCTAAACGGAGTATCTTTGAGTCGTGTCTCCCAGTTTAAGTATTTGGGGCACATTGTTAACGAAACCCTAAATGACGACACAGATATTGAGAGGGAGCGAAGGGCATTGTCGGTGCGCGCTAATATGTTGGTGCATAGGTTTGCAAGGTGTACAGCACAGGTAAAGGTAACTTTGTTCAAAGCCTACTGTCAAAGCTTTTACACCAGCGCCCTATGGAACAACTACACGCAGCGTGCCTACAATGCCCTTAGAGTACAATATAACAATGCCTTTAGGATTCTGGTGCGGCTGCCTCGCTTTTGCAGTGCCTCGGGCATGTTTGCTGACGCGAGGGTGGATGATTTTTATGCAATAATGCGCAAAAAGTCAGCCTCACTGATTCATCGAATCCGATGCAGCCGCAATGGAATCCTAAAGATGATTGCGGAGAGACCAGAATCTGCCGTTGTAGGTAGACTCATCAGGCTGCATGTGACCTGATGAGCTTTGTTATAAATATGTATTGTGATGTGATGAATGTTTGTTTGTTTTATATATCTGTGACTAACATAGTTTTAAGATGAATATTGTTACTAACCAAATTATGGACACTCTTAGTCTGAAATAAATGATTTTTTTTTTTTTTTTTTTTTTTTTATTAGATATCGATACCCTCCACGTTTGTGAAGTTTCGTCAGCTAATTTAAAACATACAGGGCGAGTTTTCAAAATAGGGCTGGAAGGCCAAATCCGAAACTATACGGTACAGAGAAATCGTCAAATGAGTCCTCAGCTCGATTTTGGAAAATAACAAAAAATGCATTTGTAGATTTTTAGAAACGCAACTGTTTTTGGCCAATCTTTGTCGCAAACAAATACCACTTATATTATTGCACCAATTGATAAGGTTGCTGATGAGGAACAAATCTTTCATAGAAATAATATTATGTGGCAACTCAAAGAAAATACTGGCCTAAAAAGAGACAAATCACTCGCTTCGAGAAACTCTCCCTGTGTAAATAGGCGTTTACCTAATTTAATATCTCAAATAAAGGAATTCGTTTTTGCAGTGATGTTGTATGAAAATCTAGGATAGCGCTTGAATTAAGAGAAACTCTAAAAGTTCAACAGTCAGGTAAAATGCTAATAGCTGCCGTATCTATAACATACAGTGAACTATCTATGAATACGTTTCTGGGATGAAATGAAAACAATTCAGTAACTGCATGCATCGGTTTCATGCCACAAACAAAGCTGTTTTAATCTCTACACCTACCTATACCTACATACACACTGGTGTGGGCTATCATCAAAATCTGCATACATGTATGTATGTGTAGTAACATGCATAAATGTATATGATCTGTATTTCGTAGTTTAACGAGAATTTATTCCCGTCAGTGTGACGTGGCGCCATAAACTCGGTCTGCTGCTCAATTATGTATTTGATGCAAATATTTGATGCTATTGAATGTCGGATTTGGCTATTAGCTTTGTATGTTTAACAACTGTAAACCTATCATAAGGTGACCTATGATTAATGTATTTGGATGTACTATAATTAAAATCCTCAATTGACAACCGCCCCTAATTAATTGCTGAAAACCTGTCTGACAAACCGCCAACAATAAAAAAAAATCACCAAGATTGTCAGATATATAACGTTTTTTTTTTGTTTAATAGAGGCGGACAAACGTGCAAGCGGATGATCTGATGGTAAGCAATCATCGCCACCAATAAATGCGTTGCCGACCTTTTTCAAAGTAATCTTTTCGAATGCCATTCGCTCTCATGAAAAAATAATAAATGTTTTCGGAAAAATCTCCGACGAAGGTCGGTTCTAGAGGTGAGTCGTACCAGGCAAAACACGTACTGAGTCTTGCGAGTACGAGTACATGCAAATACGTGTTCCAAAAACTAGTTCCACGAGTATTTAGAAGTATGCGTCTAGTGGTACCCGTAAAGAATTTTTCATAGTCTATCTAGTCTTTAGACAATGTTCTGGCAATAATAACAAAACCCATTGTTTTGTTTTATTTTATTGAAATGTAAAAAAACAAGAAAAAAATTTAAATAATTTCGAAATTGAAAACTCCTACTTCCTATATAATACATACATAATATTATTATGATAAACCTTATGATTTTTAGCTTTTTAAAGTTAATATTTAATTCATTTCTTTTAATCCATAAAAACACTAAGTCCACGATAGGTACATAAGTCCGCCTATGTACCTACACATGTTGCATGAAGTTTAAATAAATAAATACATAAACAATCAAAAATAACGTAATCAAAATCAGTCTTTATTGTTGAGCAACAGGGTCGATTATCGGTCGGATCCACCTCACTCACACATGCGTCAAACGATCGCGTCTCCGTTCGCGTCTCTCAGCACGTCCAAGTCCGTTGGATTAGTAAGTTTTTGTGCGTTTTGGAGTATACGACACGCCAAAGTCGTCAATACTTCTAAATACTCGATACGCGTTTGGACACCAATCAGATACCTAGTCTTGAGACGTCTTGAGTGAGTGAGTGAGTGAGTCTTAAAACCTGTTCCAGTATATACGCCTCACCTCTAGTCGGTTCCAAAGTTTTGCTGTACCAGGCAAAAATATTACGTGTAAAGCGTTACAGTACTTGACCGCAAACCTATGAGTCAAAATTCAGGCTTATTGCCTTTTATCTATTAGACTTTGCCCACGGCTTCGCCCGCTTACTGAAATAAAATATAGCATATATGACTCCTGAATAAAGTAGCTTTCTAATGGTGAAAGAATTATTAAAATCGGTTCGTAGTTTCAGAGTTTATCGATTACAAACAAACAAATCTTTTCTCTTTATAATATTATATTACTAGCGGCCCATCCCGGCTTCGCACGGGTGGACATGAAAAAATAGCCTATGTTACTCAGGGTGAATGTAGCTTTCTAATGGTGAAAAAAAATTTGAAATCGGCACGTAGTTTTTGAGTTTATTCATTACAAACATACACACAAAAATACAAATCTTTCCTCTTTATAATATTAGTGTAGATAGTGTAGATGTAGATAGATGACGTTTCAGTGTGGCTGTAGGCTTGCACCAAGGGTCGGCTCTAAGTCCTTACCTCTTCTTGCTGATAATGGATGCTTTGACATCAGAAATCTAGGAAGAGGCACCCTGGTGCATGCTGTTTGCTGACGAAATTGTCCTTGTTGGTGAAGATGGACTTGAGGTCCAGAGTAGATTGGCAAAATGGCAACAAAATCTGGAGAACGTTGGCTTGAAAATCAGCAGAACTAAAACGGAATAGGTTCACTTGTGCAAAGCGATGGCGAAATTGACCGGACAGTCAAGCACCGAATTAACACAGGATGGTTGAAATGGCGGCAGGTCACGGGAACTACATGTGACTCCCGAATTCCTCTTAAACTGAAGGGGAAAATCTATAAGACCATGATAAGACCTGCTGTCCTGTATGGATCGGAATGTTGGGCTACGAATGGAATTAATGAAAGGCAAGTGCATGCAGCTGAGATGAGAATGTTAAGAGGAATGTATGGTGTAACGAGAATGTATAGGATAAGGAATGAATATGTAAGAGAGTATGTATGGGAGTCTGAAAGTAGCGCCAGTGACAGAGAAGTTAAGTAGCAACAGACTATCATGGTATGGACATGTGATGAGGAGGAATGGGGAGCATGTTACGAGGAAAGTTTTAAGTGTGAATGTTGATGGCTATAAGAAAAGAGGGAGACCGAAGAAAATATGGATGGATTGTGTGAAAGATGATATGAATAGAAAGAAAGAAAACACGGAGATGACGGCTGATAGAGATGTATGGAAGAAAAAAACATGCTGCGCCGACCACAAATAAATTAGGATAAGGGCAGGAGGATGATGATGAGTGTAGATGTAGATAGATTAGTATTAGTACAGATTAAGTATGGATTATCCGTTGAATTTGGTTTACGACGTACCGTACTTCGTTTCCTAGCTAGTAAGGACCCCAGTTAACTAAGAATAAATTAGAATCCACAGTAAGTAATTATATTGATGATCTAATTATTAGTACAAGTAGAAGTGAGAGATTTTTAAAGAAAGGCATTCAGTTTAACCATAGAAATCTAAAGAATTCAATGAGCTTAACACAGATACACAATTTGAATAAATGTATCGAGCTCCATCATTAAAAAGACAACAGAGAAACGATACGCTGCTCCATTTAACTCCATGTCATTGATCGCAGCATCGTTACGAGTGCCATCACGATTCCCGATGGCAGGCTTGTTCGTATTCTGTACCTGCCGCTCAGTATCGAGGCGCGTTAGCTGAGCGTCCTTCATTACGACGCCACGCTTCGCGACGGCATATAATATGACAGTGCTAGTGCTAGTGCTATGACAGTGTCATAACATAATAGGGCCAGAAGGCTAATTATTTATAATAAATGTGAAGTACCTTGGATTATTGAATTCATCTCACAATTATTTAGTACTTAGAACGTATCTTTTAACAAACTTGCTTTCGACACCTATTTACTAAGTCCTTTTTTGATGCTACTCAGAAACAGACTACTTTGAGTAGCATTCAGTAGGTACTGTTACCTATGTGCAAAGTTAAACCGTTGCGTGTTGACCAAATATTTATTTTAAACATTCAGTGTTGCACCTAGCATAAATACACAAACAACTAAATATGAAAATGTATTTTAATTTCGACTGGCTATCCCCCAGTCTTCAATACTCCCCACATTAGTGACGTCACAATGTAAACACTGGCACGTGCGCGACACGCCCACTACTGTGTGTACTGGCAGACTAGTGTTGTGACACGCGTGTCACCGAGTGATTTACCGCACGCGGTATTTTGTCACTACTCGAGATTTGTATCACAGCCAAAATAGTATTATGTCGAAGAAATATAGGTAAACTATAAACCTTTACCTGTGATTACTTAACATTATTTATTAGGATTTATGAGAAACGTATGTTCCGCAGTGAACATAGGTTATACATAATATAATTATGAAGAATATTGAAAAAAAAGGAAAACTAAGGCTAAGTTTTAATCAATTACTTTTCTGTTCAATATTTTTTTTGTTCTAGTTCCGCCAATAAGCAAATATTTAAAATAAAATTCTTGAATTCCTTTGAGAAGACCGAAAAGATTCCAAATTTTCGTGTCGCCGATGTTAATTACTAAGATTTTCACTGAACTGAAATGTCCCTTCAAAGTAATGACAGACTACTATTAGAAAATTTCTTCTTTTTCAATTAAAAGCTCTACCTCAGTTACCTTTACAAAATAATTTTATGTAGGTACTTCTCTTAATTAAAACTCTTGGACAATGTAAGAGGTAGTAATATATGACTTTTATCACTTTCGGCTACACTAAATTAACACAGCGACGATAAAACCACAGATGGTAATAATAACTTTAGTACTTGCGTCATAAATTATGAACGATTTACGAAATACTCAAAATATTTTTGTACTTTCGTCTTGTTTTCTTTTTACACATAACATATTACACAACTTGAGTACAGGATCAAATTGTCAAAGAGCACGTTATTACATATCGGGTGCGGCCACTGGAAACTGAATACTCGTATTATTCCTTATAAAACATGACATGTCCGATTCATACATATTTATTGACCCGGTCCAGCCTAGACTCTCCAAGAGACCAGACGCTCGAATAGTGATGGGACATCATATATTAAAGTTATAAATCGAACTATCGATACTAAAATTATCATCTCCCAACAGATTTAACTTTATAATGTACCGAATCATACACAGTTTAATGTATTACATAGTGCTGTTTGCAAGTAATTTATCGCTATTTTTTTCTTCTTCTTATTATTGTATACAAACTGTGTATGTCAAAATAAATATTTTTCTTTCTATAATAGACATATTATTATGTATATTTATACAGTGTATAATAATAAAGTAGTAAAAGTCTGCAGACTTGTTAACAACCAGTGTTTTTTTTATTGTGATTTAATCAGTAGCCAGTTACGCAGACAAAAAGTGTTAAAACAATAAACATACATTCGAAACTTGGCCTTAAAACATTAATTGATGGCGAATTGAGAGACCATAAAATGCAACTTTATTAGTTCGCCAGAAATAAACGCTGTTAAAATGGAGTTCTTCACCTGTGGATTCGTTTTATGTTCTGCTGTTAATGTCTGTAAAAATAACTATTATTAATCTAGATTTATGTTTCAATCTGGAATTAGTTCAAGTTTTATTATGTTCTAATTCTGTTATTTACGTAAGTATTTCCAGTGAATTATTGGTATTTTTCCTGTAAGTTTAAATTATTCGAGCTATGCCAGTTTAAACTGTACACGTGATAATATGTTGCAAGACATTGAGAAAGAAGATGATAGTCACTAAAATATACAAATTAAGAATCAACTTTCTAAAAATATTATCGATATTTGGTACGGTAATTACATTTCTGTTTACATCACTAGTCTTACTAGAGCTCATGCGACACGAATATAGAGTGGACGCAATTCTTTGTCTGACCGTCGCGAGTGCTATCACTAGAATGCGTGCTTTTACTAGATTTATGGTATAGCTGGCTATGGAGAGAATGCCTTTAAATTTCATAGTCGACTATCATTCTTTGTATACTATTGTTCCCGTTACGTATAACTTCGCTATTGCTTCCAATATGTATTGAAAATTCGAGGAAGGAATGTCGGATAGAGGAATACATACATTTTTGTATTAGGTACCTATATAACTACTATAACTTCCGTTTTGCCTAAATGTTTATGTAGAAATGTAAGTACTCTATTTAATAAACAGGAATCATTAATAGAGTGCTGTGTTTACGCCATTTATCGGCCAAATTCTAAACTCCTAGTGAGAATGGCTTAAAACTAAATGGTTTGTGATTACACCATCAGTATTTTGTAAATTTTTAATCATAATTACAAAAATAGTTATATTCTAGTGTAACATGAAAGACACAGCAGTGGAAAATAGGCAGATTTGTTGATGATGATAGTGAAAGTCTTGAAGGACATAGATAAAAAAGTATTTTACAAAAAAATGGTCCTTCGAGCCGGTTTTTACTTCAGTGCAATAAATAGCTATAGGGATGTTTAAATTAATATCTTCCATCGGAAAATACTAGAAACTTTCTTAATATAAATGTAGGATAGTTTAAATCTTACTAAAAGAAATAAGTCCGGCATTGCAAGGAATCAAACTGTAAAAGCTACTTATCATTTCGTGCAGAGAACTCGAGGAGATCCTGTTACTTAAGTAAAATATATCTTTGGAGAACTTTGGCAATGGCTAGCTTGTAAAGAAATAGCGAAACTAAATAGCAAAACTTACCCTCGAAGAGTATTGGGCTTTAACCTCGTATTATCTCGTATCGTGTTTTATCATCAGATGAATCGCTGTCTTAATACAAAGATAAAGATAAAGATAATTTATTTGTAAAACATGAGTATACAGAACAAAATATATATTGTAATGTACGGTGTTATTAATACAATAATTATGACCTGCATGTTTTGCTGTAAGTTACGGCGTACAAATTTTTTTTTTAGAGAATACCTCTTACATTTAATTACATGTCAGATGGAACTATTTTATTGAATATTTAAGTAATTAATATTAAAACAGCAACAGATGAACCTTAACTTAACCCTAATTGATTTTGTTTGCAATTTATTTACTTATGTTAATGTGTGTATTACGTATTTGTGTAGTTTACTGTATATTATTATTCTTGTGTAAGTTTAAATTTTGTATTCATACATATATTTCTACTATTTGTGTATATTTCGTTTTTATTTTCGATTTTTAAGCACGTTTGTGTACATTTCTTGTCTTCAATTCTCCTTTCGCAGGTATGCTGGAAGAGATTTCTTTATAGATATAAGCAGTACCTTTGTACATTTTAATCTTATTTTAAGTTATATTATCTAAGTGATAAGACCGCCAATTGTTAGTACTGTGCTTATGTTTGTGTAACTTTAGTTTTATTTTTATGGTGTGCAAACAATAAAGTATACTCTATCTATATATCTATCTAAGTTTTGTGTGTACAGTCTAACAAAGCAATTAGTATACAGGGTCGCCAGATATAGATGTAGATTTCTCAGGAAGTTATTATAGAATAGTTTGATTTGGGTTTTGTATAAATACAGTTTAACTTTGTCCGTTATTAAAATTATATTTCACTCGAAAACATCCATAATCTTCTGAGTAAACTTCATTTATATTTCTCTACCCTGTATACCAATTGCTTTGTTAGACTGTACATAAATTATTAAATAAAAAATAAATAACGGAATTATACAGCATAACTAAATGAACGAGGCAAATATTCAAGGATATTATAGAATATGCGTACACATACTGAGAAAAATATTGAAAAACATATTCCACGATAAATAACGCGTCAATCAATCAATCAACTCAGCCTATCGCAGTCCATTGCTGGACATAGGCCTCTCCCAAGTTGCGCCACAATGCTCGGTCCTCTGCCTTCCGCATCCAGTCCCCCCCAGCCACGTTCTTTAGGTCGTCGGTCCACCTGGCAAGGGGGCGCCCTACGCTGCGTTTGCCGATTCGCAAAAAAACGCTTACTGAAGTAAAATTGCTCGCGCACGCTCTGACTGACTCTGACTGGCTGTCTGCTGACTAGCACGAAAGACGGAGAGGATGAAAACAACGACTGATAGACATTGCCGTGCTAGGTACCGGCTGCTCACCGTATGCTAATTATATTTGTCAGCGCGGAACAGTGTCTACAGTGATTGGAAAAATATTTACAAAAATACGTGGGACACTCAGAAAGTTTTGCGAAACTAAAAAAAAATGTTCTATACGTACATATATTTTTATCAAATCTTTTCAAAGTACTTTCCACCAGCCTCTATACAAAGATTCATGCGCCTAAACCAGTTTTCAAAACACTTTTTCCAGTCCGCCGCAGACACCTCGTTTACAGCCTGCTCGAACGCAGCCAGCGCATCTTCCGGCGACGAAAATTGTATCCCTTTGAGCTGATTTTTTATTTTTGGGAATAAAAAGAAGTCACACGGTGCTAGATCAGGGCTGTAAGGAGGGTGACCCAGGAGTTTGACTGGCGTGCTGTCCAGGAAGTCCCTCGTTTTGAGTGCGGTGTGCGCAGGTGCATTGTCGTGGTGGAGCAGTAGCCCGCGGAGCCCTGTGTTTGGTCGCTTGTTGCTTATAACAGAGAAAACTTCTGGCAAACATTTGGTAGTATACCATTCGGCATTAATGCTTCTTTGATCCCGTAAGGGAATTGATACCAAGTGGCCAGTCAAATTAAAAAAGCTAGCGATCAAAATCTTACCCCCGCTTCTAGATCGCTTCACTTTGGTAGGCGTTGGCTCATTTTGAAACACCCAAACAGTCGACTGGCGCTTGGTTTCTGGGTCGTATTGATAAATCCAGGACTCATCACCTGTAACGATGTCGTAAACACGCCGAGACGAGCCTGCTTCCAATTTGTTAAGCATATCACGGCACCATTCCACCCGGGCCTGCTTCTGAGCATCGGTGAGGTTGTGCGGCACCCAGCGTGATACTATCCTCCTCACGCGAAGATGGCTGTGTAGAATCTCGTGAACGCTTCCCGATCCAATCTTCAATATGTGTTGAATCTCCTGATATGTAATTCGCCTATTGTCTTGGATTAAATTTTTCACTGCTAGCACGTTTTCTTCGGTAACAGCCGTCAAAGGGCGACCGCTTCTTTCGTCATCCCCCAAAGTTGGTCGACCGCGCTTGAATTCGTTATACCAACGATACACGGTTGCCTTGGAAGGGCCTTCATCCATGAATGCCATTTGAAGTCTATCGTACGATTCATCCGGTTTCAGGCGACACTTGAAATCGTATAAAATCATAGCTCTAAAATGTTCCCGGCGCAGATCCATATTTCAGTGAGACACAATACTTTGAATTAACTCGCAAAAAATGTGGAGGGAAATTTTGAAATTGGAACTTAATTATTTTTACTTATAAATAATCATATTTTCGAAAAACATTATAACTGGCCAGTCTCCCATATATAAAAACTTTTTTTCGCAATACTTTCTGAGGGGCCTGGTAAGGTTCCATTTCTTTACAAATTTGAAACATGAATCAAGTACATCTTCCTTTAATAAGTTCCTCGTTCAACCAGTCACGCTGTAGATTACTTACATACATATTATCACGCCTGTTTCCCACTGGGATAGGCAGACTATGGATTTCCACCTGCTACGATCCTGACACACCTCTTTCACTTCATCTACGTCCATTAACCTCGTCATGAATGCTCGTCGGTTTAGAGAACTCTTAACCTGACATTTTTTGAGAACGTCCGTGATTTGATCACGATACGTTCGCCGAGGTCGTCCCCTTCCAACTCTTCCATCCACACTCGCTTCGTATACTTGTTTCGTCAATCTCCTCTCGTCCATCCTCTCTATATGTCCAAACCATCTTAACATACCTTTTTCAATCTTTCAATCTCTCAATCAATCTTCAGTCTTAAATTTTCTTTCAATCGTTTTTTTTCATCTTTCACTCCACAACGCTCCCATAGCACGTTATTCCTGCTGTAGATTAATCATAAAAAAATACTGGGAAACGTTGTTTTTTCCTTCGTTTCTTTAAAAGATTTATGGGTTGGCAATGAAATCATTGGTACATTTTAAGGAACATATTTTTATTTATTAATTTATGGTTATTTTTTTATTTTTTTAATCAGTTCTTATATCTACAGAGTCTACACTGTTAATTTTTTACATAATATAACATCACGCCTGTATTTCCCCGAAGGGGTAGGCAGAGGTGTATAGCACACCCACATTTCGCCAGTTATGTTATAGTCCCATGTAATAGGGGGCGAGCCTATTTCCATTGACCGGGCACAAATCCAGACTCCGGGCTGCTACTGAGAATTTCCTACTGAAAAAACCCAATAACACTTTGCCCGACCCGGGAATCGAACCCAGGACCCCACGCTCAGCAGTCGTGCTTGCAACCACTAGACCAACGAGGCAATCGTAATAAATTTTTGTTAATTTTTTATCCTAATAAATGTCTATAATTTGTGTACAGATCTAGTGCCGCTTGCAAACAGGTAGAGTTTGTAATTCAGTGTACTTAATCATGGTAAGAGCCCTAGATCGATACACATATATCTTTATACATAGGATAGGCTACAAATAAGCTAAAGACTCAGTTAATTAACGAGCAGGCGCACGCCGGAACCGCTAAGATATTGCCTCGATCTTACGCTGCGACTCACATACCTACACATTTGTCACTTCAACTACATATGTGTGCGATACTTGACACTTAGCTGTGTAAATGTATGCGTGATCATGGATATGTGTGTGTCACTTTACTGCGATATTTTGTGTACGTATGCAGTGTTGCGTTGGGTTAGTTTTGTGTATGTATGCAAGTGTGTCAGTGTGTTAACCAATATTAACGCCAGGTTAGAGGGTATTTAAGCTGCAATGCAATTGGCGTTTGATGTGTGTGTACTACACTACAGTACAATCAGATATTGCCTATGCTACTAGTGTAGTATTAATTATCTGTGCCTATGCTGTAATCAAGGATCTCACAATACACATCTATTTCCATAGTTCTTGTTTTCAGGTAGGTACATTGGTTTCCATCACAAAGGACCAACTGGCTTAACAAGGAGCAAGGTAAAATATTTGTTTAATTAAATTAATAAAACTTTTGTTTGAGTTACAATGCTACTCCTTCTGAATTGAAATTCTTAGAACCGAGCGAAATTGATAGTTGCATTATTTTTATTACAAAGATTTTATAGACGGATAAACAATTATTATAGCTTTTGTCAAAAAAAGATCTACTTAGACGCGTTTAATGAGACGTCAATCTTCAGCAACAACAACAATCGTTGTCAATAAATAAATACAACTCAATTCAGCCGAGTTCATTGACAGGTTGATATATGACGATACAGATAAAAGGGGTTTTGTTTTTTATAGTATAGGATGGCAAACCTGATGTTAAGCGGTTACCTTTGCCCATAACAACTGCAATACCACATATACAGTTGCCTAAATGGTACCGCAAGTCGGTTCGCCAAACTGAGACATGAAGATGAAAAGTCTCACGTGATTGTAATTTCACCGGCACCCGTACCCTTCAGACCGAAACACAGCAATGCAAGCATCACTATTTGGCAGAGAAGTAGGTACGGTGGTAGTACTTCCCCGGACGAGCTCTTTAACAAAGGAGCTCTACTACTACTGGAATAAAAAGTTAAAAGTTAAAGTTATTTCGGCTGGTCTACGCAAAAATTAACAAAATATGATATTTGTATTTTAGTCGATATCAGATTCAATTGATTGAAGCTTTTAGTAACCGGCGATTATCCTCATACACCTAATAAAACGATAATAAGTTATTATAGAAGTTTACATATCAATCAGTATGTCTCATAAAAACCTGTCAAACAAACGTTCTTCATCAAAACGTCAGCAAGATTCACCGTCATCAGTCATCAATGACTACATTACTCAAATAGTTTGTATACAAACGCAGTCTATTTCTGTCCGTGTTCAGCGATTCAACACATCCCACTAATACTGGTTATAGTTATCTATATCGACGGACAGACAGACAGCTTACATGCATTAGCATATTTGTTTGTATATTAAGATTATGTAGTAGTGTTGTTTCGCTAACGTTTATTTAAGTATAACGCATATTGAACTATGTTTACGGGACTTGTCGCGCATAATTAAATCAAAATATAACAAACATTTTGACGAACCTCGACGTTTCGGTCAAGTTGCATTGGCCGTGGTCACGAGCAGACATAACAAAAACATAGTTAGTATCAAAGACAACAACAACATAGTCCAATTTGAGTGAAATTCGCGAAACTTTAAAAACTAGGTATAACTCGTTTGTTTAGTGGTGTATAAGCGCGGATGGAAGGATATTTTTTAAGCCAGTTGCTGTTTCTCAAGAAGGCTGAAATTTTGCCCACATATGTACTTTTAGTGACCATTCAATTATTATAAACTTTAAAAGCTTTTGTTTAAAAAATATTTTTAATGAAGATTTTATTAATGTTTTGGACATATTATTGCTGGCACTATTTGGAAGATTAGTACGTATAACTACTATAGTATTATATCGTCTGTGGTATTACTAATTGCTATTATTTATTCATGTAGTATTGGCACCTCAGCTGCAGAACTGAGAACCATACATAATTAATACACACCATAACATAACCAGTCCATTACTGTCCCACTGCTGGGCACGGGCCTCTTCTCATTATGAGAAGGCTAAGGCCTTAGTCCACCACGATGGCCTAGTGCGGTTTGGCGAACTACACAAACCATTGAGAACTTTATGAAGCACTCTCTGGCGTTAGGTTTCCTCACGATGTTTTCCTTCACCGTTGAAGCAAGTGATAATCGAATATAAATCCGCATATGAATTCGAAAAGTCAGAGTGCGGGCCGGTATAGAACTCACACCCTCCAGCAGGGCAGGCAAGCGTTCAATCACTAGGCTATGTATTGGTTATGTAATAGTCTCGAGCTTTTCCTCCGGAAATTACAAGAGAAGTAGCTATCAAATAAAGCTTATATTTCATTATTTATGTAAATAAATACAAAAACGCTGTATGTAACTCGACAACCGCTCAGTCAAATGTTTCCGTAGCTCATAGAGTTTGTAAATTGCATCGCTTGCTTTTCTTTACCGAGGGAAGTAGGTGAGTAGGTAACTGCTTCGCTGTTTATGATGATAGCGAGCTATTCGCGAACAAGAATGGGTAATTCTTCTTCGTGAATAGCTCTCTATATCTTATGTATTCCTGGTAGCAAAATACTTATTTCGCGTGCATTGCATAAATATTTAATTTTTGGTATAAAAACATTAACGTTGCTGTACCTAGCATTTAACAATCGAGTTTTTATTGCATATTCCTAACATTTTACTCAAATTACTAGCCTTACATAAATATAAATAGTAATATACAGGGTAACTAGTTATTGGTCACGATCCCGTGAAAGGATTGTAGGGCACGTAAAGTAATAAAGAATATAAACAAATAAAGAATGTAACTTAACCTAGGTAACCTCTCTTCAATAAAAAGTTTATAGACTCCCTTTTCACTTTTGTGTTAGTGTGTAAAATGATGGAATGTGAACTAGTTGACTAAAAATAATCACATTGTGCTTTTGATGTGAAGTTTTGATTTATTGATTGACACTGATAACCAACATCAAACAGTTCTAAAATTAATTGAATGAAGCGCCATTAATACCGGCTTACAATACATCTATAATTACTCTAATTAATCAGTAATCATTTGATCACAGAGCGTCAGTTATCCACTAAATGCCGATGATATAACAGATAATTTAGCAAGCTTATAATTTTAACATGACACCACAATCAAACCAACTCAAACTGTGTTGTAATTGTAATAAAGCATCATTTGTTTAGTGATCACAAGTGTTACTGCCGAGTGTGTCTAGATAAAGTCTCAAAAGTATATAAGTATTATATCCATTGTCTAGTACCCATAGCACAAGCTCTGCTTAGTTTGGGACTAGATGGTGCTGTGTAAAAATGTCCTAAAAAAAAAAAGATAATTAAATAAATAAATACTTTTGGGACATTTTTACACAGCACCATCTAGTCCCAAACTAAGCAGAGCTTGTACTATGGGTAAAGGGATAAAACACTTATTTACTTTTTTTGTTGTAAATACGTACTTATAATAAGATACACCCAGACCAACACAAACACTTATGTTCAACACACAAATATTTGTGTCCTGTGGGAATTGAATATGTTTTACATGTTATTCAAAACGAGATTCTGTTTGGTGTAGATATTTTTAGCAGCACCAGGGTTCGAGTTGTGCCCCAAAGTAGTCCCATGGGACATACAGTCTTCTGCAAATAATTAAGACTGCCCCATACTTAAGTTTTTGTAAACAGCATTATTTTTAAACACTTTATTAGCTTCACTTGTAACTGACTGACTGACTGACTAATTAACTATGTTAATAAGTCTTGGAAGTCGATTTTAACCTACTTCTAATTGTCGTATTGATTTTAAACTTTACAAATTTATGTAATTCGTTTTTTTTTACTATAAAGTATACACGAGTGATAATTTATTTGTATTACAATCTAGCCTTGGGCTAGTGAGTAATTAATTCTATCCTAAATTGCTATGTAAACTATAATCTAAGAATGCGTCCAATAACTTTTCTGTTCTATTAAGGGCAAGACACTTTTTTTGTGTGTTCTTTATAAGCAGCACTTATCACTATATTTTATCGCTACACTAATCACTACACTAATTCATATGGTTTTGTCCGCTTTCATGTAATTTTAATGTAATCCGGACGACAATACAATAATTTTGTACTATCGAGCTGATCTGACGATGGCCTACAGTGCCTCTAAAAGCGTGTTTTAAGTTTTTTAAGCTATTAATTTATTAATCTTATGGCAAAAAATCACAAGTTTTTCCTTTCCTAGACATATTCATAATCAAAAATAGAATAACACATATAATCGATATAAGCCGCGTTGTATTGTAGAGATTATAGCTATAGACAACTTATACATAACATGTCAGATTAGTCATATCAGAATGAGATGGTTAAGGCCTTAGTCCACCACGCTGGCAGGATGCAAGGTGATGGACTACACACACCATCGAGAACTGTATGGAACACTCAGGTATGCAGGTTTCCTCATGATATTTTCCTTCACCATTAAAGTACGTGATAATCAAATTCTGATCCATACATGGATTCGAACAGCTAACCCATAAATAGAAGATCAAAATAGTATAGGAAATTCCTATCACCGCCTTTCTAAAACTCATCAAACTTAGTTGTTCTTCCATCTACACAGCTACTGCCGTGGAGGGCTGCTCGCTTCGTGCTTGCGGAGCTACCGGCGAGATTAGCATGCGATGCGGTCTCAAAGGTAACTATTATTAAGTTTCTCGTCAAGAGAGGATGCTGGCATCATTTGCATCCGGTAAATAAAAGTCCTAGCCATCTTGTATGGAGATAGGTCTTGCATATTCAGTAATCATTAGCCTAGCCTTTTCGATACCCTGTGGACAGCTGCCGGTTAACCAAACGCGGCTGAATGCAGTTAGAAGAAATAATATCTGCCTACCGGCGGATTTAAAATCGCCTTTAATATCTATCTGACCCAAACGACCAATCAATCAAATTGTCGACCTCTGTAGTCTAGTGGTTCGACTGTCGGACTGCTGATCATGAGGTTGTGGGTTCGATTCCCACAGGACACAAATATTTGTATGATGAACATAAGTGTTTGTATTTGTATTTTTGTCTGGGTGTGTTTCTTGTATATTATAAGTATGTATTTACAAAAAAAAAACAAAAAAGTTTGTAAGTATTATATCTATTGTCTAGTACCCATAGTACAAGCTCTGCTTAGTTTGGGACTAGATAGTGCTGGGTAAAAATGTCCTAAATATTTATTATTATTTATTCGCCTCAAGATATCATGTACAAAGTTATTACAATGAATTACAAGTCCGCCATATCTTGCCTTACGATAGTAAATAGCTGACTATGGTTTGAAGGGCCATCTTTCTACATATAGACACTTATTTTTCAATTCCATTCATAGTCGGACAGCTATTGCTTGCGATTTTAAAACCATCTATAGGCAGATATTATTGCTTCTGACTGTACACAGGCTAACAGTAACTGTAGTCTAACCAAATTGGTACCGACGGGTTATGTCCTGTATGTTATGGGGTCACGAGTTGTGTAGGTTTTGTTTTTCTATTATAATAATTCTGGTCTTAGAAAATGCTAAGGCAGAACGTTCATTGAACTCGAACAATACTCTTAGGTATTCACTAAAAAAACATACCTAGTTCTTGATTTTTCACTGGCTAGAAAACAGTCAATAAAAAAGCTACATATTTTAAATTCCTTTAGAAAACATGATTTAACTGGTTATTAAAGACTGGTCTTAGTAACTTGTTTTTCATGGGAGAAAATATAAAACCTTTTTCCTTCTTTCAAACCATGATGTACGGCATATCTCTGTGTAATATGGTGTGTCGTTTACATAATGAAGACGTAATGCAATTAGTTAATGAGGACGGATGTATGTGGGGGATATTTATGATCATACAAACATGAAATACGCGACTATTTAGAAACACATTTTTATCATAACTGTAGCAACATGGCAACGTTATTGGTTACACTTTTAATTGAGCTAAATAGTAGAAGTTAGAAGTGGTTTTATATCAGTGGATGGGATTTGAACTCGCAACTACTCTATATCAAAGTCCAACGTATTAGCCGTTGAGATGTTGCTCTGAATATGAATAAGAACATATTTTCTACATCCTAACATTTCTGCGTTCTGATTAAAGGTCCAGTTTTCCTTCAGTAATGAATAGGACTCGTTTGGTCCTTCCATCCGAAATAGATGGAAGGACCGGTGATGGGTAACTTATTGAAAGATTATTTCGTGTTATCAGTTATTTCTTAGCTTTATTATAGCTTCTTACATTAAGCGTTAGTCTTTTATATTTGTAAAGGTATATGGCGAGATTTATCCGGTAGAAATCATATCTTAATTGCCTCTTAAAACGCCCATGGGTATGATGATACGGTGACCTGTATTTAGAACAACAACCCTGTTAAGTACGTCTCTGTTACTCGATTTAAATATATATTTTGTACTAAAATAATTGAAACTTGAATAGTATTTACAGCATACTCATTAAGTTTGGAACATATGTGAAACGATGAAGCAAAACATACAAAAAAGTACAGCAACAAGTTCTTTACTACAATGAATATCAAGTTTAATTGTATATGTAAAGAAAAGATACATAATTAGACCATAGAATCACCTCAGACTTTACAGCAAATAGAAAAATAGTTTTAATGATAGAGAGAGTTTTAATTGACTAGCTGTAATTACGACAAAACGTGTGATATCGATTGATCGTCACCTGTTGGTTCAAATGAAGACAAATGACTTCAGAACCAGAGTAAAGTAAAATTGAACATGTAACGGAGGATCACCCCTAACAAATTTCCCTTAATAATGTATGGGGGGAATACACAAGGTAATCTTATACGAACGTGTTTTAAGAAGAGGGTGAAAATAATCATAAAATCTTGAATACATTAAAAATAAGTCTAACACAAAACTGAAAAGCTTAAAAAATACTCCGAACAAAAGGCGAATCTCAACTATTCACCGTGATCACAATGCTTCACTCATTATGCCATCTCACCAACACTAACTCGTTGTAAATTACACCTTATCACTAAAACACTAGGATACATAATTAAAAAGCTGATATGTTTAATATAGGCCTCGGATTAGTATGACCGGCCGGTCGCGGCACATTATTCTCGGGGTATTGGTTTGGGCGGGCGGCGCGCGTGCGTTCGGACCGGAGGGCGGGCGCCGACTGGCGAAGGGCGGCGCGGGTGTCCCGGCTATATGGGTTAACGATCACGTTTCCTTACAGCCGCGATAATGCTCAGCTTGATTTGTGATTGTGGACCGATTGAAGGTTAACTTCTTGATGACCACAAGTGTTGGGGTCAAAAGTTACGAGCACTTCGTAATTCCGTACAAGTTTGTTTGAGTCTTCGAGTGGTTGATTTTGTTCAATAAATAGGAGTGGTCCTTTGGGTCATAACAAGGCTGTTGTTCTCACATCCTTCTGATAACTTTATTGTAGGAAAAATATCATCGAAGTGACTCAAAAAGTTGGTTAAAACAAACAGGTAATCGAATAAGAGCGCTGAATATTCAACAAAGAGAACCAATTTATTTTTTCATGCATTTCTGTGTATAACACCATAAGTACCTGCATAACTTATGTTCACCGACCTCATTATTTCCTATAACTTTACATTTTCAAGAAATTTCTTCAAACCGAAACGATCAGGAAATAGTTTAAGCAATTGTTTGGATAGTCTGGACTTGGAATCTACAAACGCATTGTATTTGTCAGTGTGCTGCGGAGCTAGCCGAGGAAACAGTCAATAATGGACGAACACTGCTTTATTCATAACTGTCGTTTATTGCTGTGTTCAGGCAAATATAGCTATAGAATTGGATTGTACTAGTCCTACTCATTTGGTTCAAGATAAAAGTAGCGCACACTTTTACTCGACACTCATATCTGTAACCAAGGGCGTCGCCAAGGGGGGCTGAGGTGGCAGCCCCCCTTGGCGATTTTTTTTTTAAATCTTTATTTATTTAGACGATTTTTATCCCGTGGATATGCCAGTCCTATTGTTACAAATAACACACTTATAAATTATGTTCCTACTTGTTTACACATCTCATAAACATGTTTAGCTGCTTCCGAGTTGGAAGCAGCTAAAATGCTTTGAAATAGACCAACATTTTGTCTGCTTTTTACTTTAAATCTCTGGAAAAAATGTTCCCGGCTGCTACGATTTTGTTCACATTCCATCAAGTAATGTTGGACATCATCAACTATGCCACAAATTACACAATTTGGCGAATCATATTTTTTCATCATGATTGTGTCCAAACTTCCTTGATGGAACATGACCGGTTCGCAACCTTAATGCCATAACAACTGTGGTTCTATTTAACAAAGTATGCGCAAACCAAGGGCCATGAGGAGGCTCACTTTGTACAGTTTTATACCAACAAGAAAATATATATATATATATATATATACTAGCCTATGCCCGCGACTTCGCCCGCGTGGATGTCGTTTATCACGCATTCCTCGGGAACTGTTCATCTTCCCGGGATAACAAGTAGCTTATATGTTAATCCGGGCTATGTTCTATCTGTATGCCAAATTTAATTTAATTAAAATCCATACCACAGAAACAAATAGAATGAAAAAGTGGGCAGGGTGCGCGTGTCGACACTGCACCATAGTGCAGGGCATTTCAAAGCCTTTCTCAGTACGCCTTATGACTTGTTTCTGTAAATACTGTAACAAAACCCGCAAAAATGCTTTATTGTGCTGTAGAAACAAAAACTGTAAAGTACATTTGATTAAAGTATTTTTTTTTAATTAATGACTTCAATATGGGAGGCGTAGTTTGTTCGAAAGTTGTCACGCATGAATCGCAAGTGAAATTGGGATTACAACCATTCTATCTCTATCTTATTCTGTTATCCATACAGTAGTTTTAGCATACAGTAGTTTTAGCATACAGTAGTTTTTGCATACAGTAGTTTTTGCATACAGTAGTTTTTGCATACAGTATTTTTTGCATACAGTAGTTTTTTCGTGAAAGAGTAACAAACATCCACACACCCATACATCCTCAGACACTTTCACGTTTATAACATTAGTAGAAGTAGAATTATTTTCTTGTAGTAAACGATTAGTACTACTTATTTTTTTACCTAAAATTCATATCCGCTATCTATCATCTTGCCCCCCTATACTGATCCATTGGCTGATGAAGCACTCGTCTGGAATACGTGGATCTGGATCGAGTGATCTTTTTTTTTTCAGTGATATGATCAAAACGGACATTTAGTCACAAATTGTCAAAACTCATAGCCAGAATCCAAAAATTTGTCACTCACAAGCGAATGAAGCTATAGCGCGATATGTGGATCACTCAATTCAGACATTTGCCAAAACGGCCACGAGCTCAATCACGGCAAATACTTACTCTGTGGACGAGATTTTCATATCAAAAAATTGTCACGAATTGTTACGAGTTTTTTACAAAAAATCAAGGCTCTAAAAGGTAAGTCCAGGAATCTATGACAGTTTCCTTGGATCACTCAATCCAGACACTTGCTGGATTGAGTGATCCACATATCGCGCTATAGCTTCATTCGCTTTTGAGTGACTAATTTTTGGATTCTGGCTACGAGTTTTGACAATTTGTGACTAAATGTCCGTTTTGATCATATCACTGTAAAAAACCGGCCAAGAGCATGTCGGGCCATGCTCAGTATTATAGGGTTCCTTAAGTAGGTCTAATTACAAACGAATCAAATCGAAAATTAATCATTGCTATTTTAGTTTTTGCAAACAGTGCCACCTAGTGCTAAATTTATGAAGCTAAATTTAAGAAGTGTGTTTCTTTTTGTGATTTTTTTAAATAGAAAGTAACTAAAGGAGCATTATTTGCTATAATCATTTTTCTCTAAGGTCAATGACCTATGAACTAGGACGTCTTAAGTATTTTTCAGTTTTCTCACTATAACTCAAAAATTTATAATCACATTATACTCGAAATAATTTTAAAAGAGAGTTTTTATAAAGGTCTATCAATGTTGAAGACTATAAGTTTCTACGTTGCATAGTTTAGAAATGGCAGGGGGGGGGGGACACATTGCAAGCCACTTTGGCGAACTGTATTTCGCAGAGGGTATACCTGATAAAAAAGTTATGTATGAAACATTACCTTCATTTTAGTAGACCTATTCAACGATACCCCACACGAGGGGGTGCAGCGAAAAAAATATTTTCATCGCCATTTCACATGTATGGGCGCCACCCCTAAAATACGTAATCAAGAATTTTTTATTCTTTTAAAATTGAGATCTATTCTATTCCATCGATCGATCTATTCCATTTTTTGTCAAAATTTCATTTACTTATGTTTATAACTGTAGAAGTTATTAAGCGGTAAAGGATTAGGACAGACGGACAGACGGACAGACGGACAGACGGACGGACATGATGAAACTATAAGGTTTCCTTGTAGGACTTCGGAACCCTAAAAAAAGATCACTCGATCCAGAGTCACGTGTCTGGAATGGCTTCATAACTTATTTATTTTCGTGTATGATTCGCATTCAAGAAACACGCTCAACAGCTGCACTAGCAACCATTATATTTAAAACAAGAGTACTGTATGTCCTACATTATCAATGTTTTAGTAATAAAACAGATAAACAATAAATAATTAGGATTCATTACGTACGTCTTATTTCTGTTATTAGTTGAGCACAGTTATACTATTGGTTGAGATTTATTCATGAGCTATCGTAAATCAGTTTCTATTTCTATGTCATCCCCAAACATTCGCGGGCTATTTCAAGGTTCACCCGCAGACAAGGCATGTCGTCCAGTTCGCCAACTTTGTACAAGTATTTACCAAGCCATGTGGGCTTGCGGCTTCACTGGTCCTACGGTACTGGATACAAATGGGGTGGAAAATCTTCGAGCAGTATAAAATTAGAGTTAATTAATAGTATTTGAAATATTATTTGAACTCAAATCTGGCTTACAGCAGGGACATATTTTAAAGCTTATTCTATTTGTGCGGAAAAATATATAATTATGTATAAAATATCCCCTTAATTGGGGGAGGCCTATGTCCAGTAGTGGACGTCTTTCGACTGTAATGATGATAAAATATATATTACAGGTATAAATTTATGTTCCGTGTGGTGCCGGACGTAAAGAATGGCATCACCTCATCTGAAGAGGATCATTACAAGAAGTTGTGGGTGTTGTAAAAGGCGACTAAGGGATTCACCGGAGGATGAAACGGCTGAACAGATTTTCTCGAATCATAGCTAAGAATACTCGATCAACTCACCTTTCAAACAAAAAAAACTAAATCAAAATCGGTTTATCCGTCTGGCCGCTACGATGCCACAGCCAGACACACAGATACGTAGATACACAGATACACACGTTAAAAACATAACATCCCTCTTTTTTGTCGGGGTTTAAAAGGACGTCTTGAAATTGTTATCAGAAATTGATTCGAAAAGCTAATCTCATAACATTTTTTAACCGACGAAAAAAAGGAGGAGGTTGTCAATTAGACGCGTATATATATTTTTATAATTTTTTTTTTATGTATGACCACGCATTACTTTTTACAGATTAGTCCGATTTTGATGATTCTTTTTTTAATAGATAGAGTATATCTCGAAGTTGGTCCCATTTAAATTTGAAAATCTAAATCCACCCCTAAGGGTAGGAAAACAGGGGATGAGTGCTTGTTCACCCACTGAATTCTGACCTGTTAACCGATTCTGTTGAAATTTAGCACACATAAATGTAGTTCTAGGCATAATGGAGACTTGGAGTTAGATTTAAGCCACAAAAAAAACTAAAAATAAAACTTTAACAAAAAATTGAACCGACGAAAACAGAAACTGAAAAGCGAAAAATAAAATAAAGCTTTTAGTCTTAATAACTATTCTTAATAACTAAACTAATGTCAATAACTTATTATGAGTCGGTGCCAAACATACAGATAGTTTTATCAATTTTAAAACTTCAAGCAACCACAAGCAAATATACAATGTTACAAATAGATTCAAAATAACTATCATCATTTAAATTAAGAGCTATTAGCGACTACACTATAGCATAATTAATTTGTTAATTTGAAATAACGCACCCCCGTCGCTACCAGACAGACAGTATCAACACGTTGTGTTACACATATAGAGTCGACTCTACCTAGAGCACGGTAGAGCTACGTAGAGTGTGTAGAGCGCTAATTAGCAATGCTAAACCATAAGGGCATGCAATCGAATGTAGAATGTAGAGCAAACATATCGCGTGTGATCTCTATGTATTGAATTAGTAGAGATCGTGTTTCAAGTGTTATGTTAAGAGAGATATCAGTTGTATTTGACGTGAAAGTAGAATTATTACCCATCTTTCACGTAAGCTTACTTGTGTAGGAATAAACCACAGAAATATATAGAATGGAATAGTGGGCAGAGCGCGCGTACCAACACTCTGAAAGAAAAAGAAAAGAAAGAAAAAGATTTTATTCTTGCGCTCCATTTGACGCACACACTACAATACTTATACATAATACTTTACCATTCCATGACAAATTAGTATAGTTAAAATTAAATTGACAACTGACAACACTGGACACCACCACTCTGCACCATAGTGCAAGGCATTTCATAGCCTTTCTACTGAGAAAAGCTATAAAATGCCTTGCACTAAGGTGTACTGACGTCTTATGACTTGAATCTGTAAATACTGTAACAAAAACCCGCAAAAATGCCGAAAACAAAAGCTGTAAAGTACATTTGATTAAAGTTAATTTTTAAAAATTAATGACGTCAATATGTAAGTAGTTATAGGACAGAAGACCCAGGTCAGCATGGTGTAATAATGCCAACTCTTCACATTTAGAGAAGAGAGTCATCATCATCATCATCATTTCAGCCGAAAGACGTCCACTGCTGGACATAGGCCTCCCCCAAACATCGCCACAACGACCGGTCCTGTGCCTTCCGCATCCAGCGGATTCCCGCGACCTTCACCAGGTCAATTCAAGAGAGTCATGCCAATAGGAAATTAATGGACTGACTATGCTAAGAGTAAAGTTCCTAGCACGAGTGTTTGCGATATCCTGTAGTTAACATTATCAAATTCAAATTAAGTTTATTTGCTTAAAATGTGGTACAGACGATGGAACATTAAACATTTTTGTTTTTAAATTTGTACAGTTTATATCGACAACTTATGTAGGAATTTTATCAGCGCCACGTGTGCGTATTTAGAATTAAACAATCCGGTACAAAATTTATCGATAAATTTAAATACAACATACCGCAAAAACTCATGGCTCTTATCCTTTCTTCTAATTTCCTCGGTCTTCGCCAGTCTCTGCAATTTGTAGCCAATACCCATTTACCCAAAACAAAAGGTCTAATATCACGCCGCCGTTAGAGGTTCGATTCTACTAACGGAACTTCCCAGACGTCGTTATGGCCTGAAGCCTGGAATAAATCACAATACGTCTGAACTTTCTCCTCGAAAGCCTTAATGTCCTTGTACGTATATGAAGCTAAATATAGACTCAGTATTTGAATAAAACTATAGGAAAGTACTTATAATTTGTCGCGACTGGTTAGACTAAAAATATACATACATACATACATACATAACATCACGCCTGTATTCCCTAAAGGGTAGGCAAAGGTGTCTGGCTCCCGAGGTATAATACATTCCTGGAGGTCTCCCTTGGAGATCCCCCATAATATGCTAAAGGCGATCACCCGGGGATTTCATCATTCATCATCATCATTTCAGCCGAAAGACGTCCACCGCTGGACATAGGCCTCCCCCAAGTATCGCCACAACGACCGGTCCTGCGCCTTCCGCATCCAGCGGATTCCCGCGACCTTCACCAGGTCGTCGGTCAACCTTGTGGGGAGCTTACCCCGGGGATTTAGTGGGTAAAAATCCCACGCAATTATGCAATAATATAAACAATCATGTACTATGTGTAAACATAAACAAGATTCTCAGCACTCGACATTAAATTAAAAAGAAAAACTTTTTAACAAAAAATTGAACGGATGAAAATAGAAACTGAATAGCGAAAAATAACTAATTATGAGTCGGCGCCCTTCGCCCTTCACCGTCACCCTTTCTCCAGATATAGATTTATTTTATTTGTCAACCAATCAATTTCGATAATGTCTTTTTCAAGCTGTCGAAAACTTAGGTAATTAAACTTTGATCTGTATCCTTCAATAGTTTAATAATATTTTCTTATTGTACTCGTGCATGAATCTTCTAGTAATATAAGATGTGGATAACGTTGTTAGTTACACACTGACACATTCTCATGTAATTACTTTGATTAATCATGTTAAGTGTGTAATTGTTTGTTTTCCCTAATAAATAAAATAAATAAAAATAAATAAACTTTGTTTTATTATAATGTGTAGTGATCGCGAAAACCTAAGAAGTTACTAAATATATATTAGAAACCTCAATACAATTTTTGAAGGCCTATCCATAGATACCCCACAGGATTTGATGAAAAAATCTTTTTGAGTTTCAGTTTTAAGTATGGGAAACCCCCAAAATTTATTGTTTTTTTTTTTCTATTTTTGTGTGAAAATCTTAATGCGGTTCACAGAATACATCTACCAAGTTTCAACAGTACGTGGGACACTCAGAAAGTTTTGCGAAACTAAAAAAAATTGTTCTATACGTACATATATTTTAATCAAATCTTTTCAAAGTACTTTCCACCAGCCTCTATACAAAGATTCATGCGCCTAAACCAGTTTTCAAAACACTTTTTCCAGTCCGCCGCAGACACCTCGTTTACAGCCTGCTCGAACGCAGCCAGCGCATCTTCCGGCGACGAAAATTGTATCCCTTTGAGCTGATTTTTTATTTTTGGGAATAAAAAGAAGTCACACGGTGCTAGATCAGGGCTGTAAGGAGGGTGACTCAGGAGTTTGACTGGCGTGCTGTCCAGGAAGTCCCTCGTTTTGAGTGCGGTGTGCGCAGGTGCATTGTCGTGGTGGAGCAGTAGCCCGCGGAGCCCTGTGTTTGGTCGCTTGTTGCTTATAACAGAGAAAACTTCTGGCAAACATTTGGTAGTATACCATTCGGCATTAATGCTTCTTTGATCCCGTAAGGGAATTGATACCAAGTGGCCAGTCAAATTAAAAAAGCTAGCGATCAAAATCTTACCCCCGCTTCTAGATCGCTTCACTTTGGTAGGCGTTGGCTCATTTTGAAACACCCAAACAGTCGACTGGCGCTTGGTTTCTGGGTCGTATTGATAAATCCAGGACTCATCACCTGTAACGATGTCGTAAACACGCCGAGACGAGCCTGCTTCAAATTTGTTAAGCATATCACTGCACCATTCCACCCGGGCCTGCTTCTGAGCATCGGTGAGGTTGTGCGGCACCCAGCGTGATACTATCCTCCTCACGCGAAGATGGCTGTGTAGAATCTCGTGAACGCTTCCCGATCCAATCTTCAATATGTGTTGAATCTCCTGATATGTAATTCGCCTATTGTCTTGGATTACATTTTTCACTGCTAGCACGTTTTCTTCGGTAACAGCCGTCAAAGGGCGACCGCTTCTTTCGTCATCCCCCAAAGTTGGTCGACCGCGCTTGAATTCGTTATACCAACGATACACGGTTGCCTTGGAAGGGCCTTCATCCATGAATGCCATTTGAAGTCTATCGTACGATTCATCCGGTTTCAGGCGACACTTGAAATCGTATAAAATCATAGCTCTAAAATGTTCCCGGCGCAGATCCATATTTCAGTGAGACACAATACTTTGAATTAACTCGCAAAAAATGTGGAGGGAAATTTTGAAATTGGAACTTACTTATTTTTACTTATAAATAATCATATTTTCGAAAAACATTATAACTGGCCAGTCTCCCATATATAAAAACTTTTTTTCGCAATACTTTCTGAGGGGCCTGGTATAGTTCTTATAGTTTCGGAAAAAAGTGGCTGTGACATACGGATGGACAGACAGACAGACATGACGAATCCATAAGGGTTCTGTTTTTTGCCATTTGGCTACGGAACCCTACCGCGGCCGCCACGCAGCCACCCCGCAGACGCACCGCCACCGCTCCGTTCACATTCACCGGCAGAGTGCGCCTCAAAGGGCTAGTGATGTGCGTACTGCAGCGTTAAATATACACTCGATAGCTTAATAACAATTTTAGATTGAGTAGTGTTTCCAATAATATGAAACAGTACCAATATGTCCAATATTATCTGCTTGGTGACGCATGCAGTCAAACCGCTGGATTTGACAATTGAAGTGATGGCAATATAACCGGACACATAATTAGGGAAACTATTAAGTTAATCGGCATTCCTAACTTATAAGTATATATGTATTTTTAACAAGCAAAACTAAACGGTCTTCTATGATTATAGCTACACACTGTAAATAAAACTATACGGCTATGTTTTTATCGTAAAGCTTTTCTTAAATTAAATTAGATAGGACATGCCATTAGCGTTATCGTAATCCTAACTTTTATAAAACTGTAACTATCTGTTTGATTGTTTGTTAGTTCGAACACCACACAAAAACAACTGGACCGATTTCAATGAAATTTGACACACAAATAGTCCTTGATTTAAATAGAACAAAGCCGCGGGTATAAGCTAGTATTAGTATAAAATCCATCGACAGCTACACAGCACTACAAGACAACTAGCACGTAGACGCCTACGACCCTCGCTGTTTAGCGCTACGACCCTCCGTCGCTCGTAGCCGTCAACGACACTGCGTAGCTCGTAGCCCCACCCTCTACGCAGCGCTACGAACTCTACGCTAAGTAAAGATCGTCATTTGTAACAGGGAATATTCTAAAGGCTCAAAATTTGCGGAAAATTAGATTAAGACGTTACAATTATGGGAACATATATTTGTACAACTTTGCAGCAATACTGAAAGATTAATTTTGGACCACAAATTTGTTTCAGGACTAAAGAGAAACCAAACAGACGCCTCTAAGGCTTATGATTGGCAAAGCGTTGTGGTTTGAAGGCAAAGGCTTCGCTGTGGGGCATGTCAGTTCAAAATTGAAATACAGAGAAGTTTTAGCTCTTCAATTATGTTAAGGAGTTATGAAAGCATTATGCTAATTTAAATTGAACATAATACTGTGAAAATTGTGTGATTATTTGAACTGAAATGAGATTTTTGCTATATACATATAGATGATATAATTTATCCTACTAACCCTACTTATACTATAAATGAGAATGTATGGATGTTTCTTTGTCTTTCAATTACGCTAAACGGCTGAACGGATATAGATGAATTTTGACACACAGATAGACCATAACTCGGATTAAAATATACTTATAATATTTTTACTTTTAACCCTGGGAATATACACAGTTCCCGAGAGATACGCGTGATGTGAATGATACGCAGGTTTGACCAAGACTAATATTTATTAATCCGCCCGTGTGGTGCCGGACTTAAAGAATAGCACCACCCTTATCTCTTCTCATGGGTGTCGTAAAAGGCGACTAAGGGATTCACCAGAGGATGGGCAGCAGCGTTCTCTGAGTATTTAACCAACCAACTGCGATCGCCAACCCGCCTGCCAAGCGTGGCGATTATGGCATATCCCCCCCTTAATTGGGGGAGGCCTATGTCCAGTAGTGGACGTCTTTCGGCTGAAATGATGAATATTTATGAATAGCAGGTAAGTAGTACAATATAATCAGTTTTACACAAATTCCGACACAATAACGCGGAAAAGTCTTTCTGTTGTATACATAATTATACGCGGACGAAGCCACGCACCTCGGCTAGATCATTATAAAAATGTTGTTCTTTATGAAATAATAATTTATTTTCTAAGTTAAGAGCGAGAGGAGTAAATAAACAGTTAACATAAAAGTATAGTATACATCTGTACAACAATGTATAATTATTATATCACATCACGTGAAAAAAAAGTAAAAAGAATTCATCTAAAGTATTCTCCGTGACTTTTTTGAGTGTAAAGTGGCTCTCTGGGGAAAGTACACGTATGAAACACAAGAAGCTTATAAAAAAGAGGGAGAAATACGTAGATATCATATATCTAGCGAAAATAATTCTTGAAGATACGTGTGTTTAGTGTAATAATCGAATTGGTGGCTATAGAATCAGTTTATTGTCACAGGATACCTAATAGTACAGAATAGTAATAGTAATAATAGTATAGTAGTCTGTAGTAGTACAGAAGGGCCACTCACCGCCCCCCGCCAATTTAAGATTTCTCACCCGCACCCTGCACGCGCCTGCAGTTTGACAACAATTGGACTGCAATATTGCAATGGATGTCCATCGCCAGTCGCTATACAAGCACGCCATCTCTGATAACTACTGAGAAGCGCTTGGAAACCAGTTGGCATTATGAGCGGCGAGCATCCCTAACTTACACGTGTGCGCGCGTTCGTGTACAAACGTAATCTTGTGTATGTAGGTGGCTCTAGCATTTATATAGTATTGAGTGTCCGAGGCGTGGTATTGCACTCCAATGCTGGGACACTGGTGTACCCCGAGCTGCGTCTTTATTACATTAGATAGTACAAGCTCTGCTTAGTTTGGGACTAGATGGTGCTGTGTAAAAAGGTCCCAAATATTTATTTATTATTTATTTATTATATTTATTTTGACTGCCTCGTTGGTCTAGTGGTTGCAAGCGCGACTGTTGAGCGTGAGGTCCTGGGTTCGATTCCCGGGTCGGGCAAAGTGTTATTGGGTTTTTTCATTAGGAAATTCTCAGTACCAGCCTGGAGTCTGGATTTGTGCCCGGTCAATGGCAATAGGCTCGCCCCCTATTACATGGGACTATAATATAACTGGTGAAATGTGGGTGTATTATTACACCTCTGCCTACCCCTTCGGGGAAATACAGGCGTGATGTTAT
Organism: Asteroscopus sphinx; assembly: GCA_949699075.1. NCBI lineage: Eukaryota > Metazoa > Arthropoda > Insecta > Lepidoptera > Noctuidae > Asteroscopus > Asteroscopus sphinx. Next base: position 451,997 of record OX453022.1, on the reverse strand, counting down.
GTTATGTTATGTTATTTATTATACACGTTGTATTCAGCATCTAATTAGATCTAGTGTATGACGATTAATGATTTATATTTTTCAACTCTCGTGAGAGATAACGTATTAAAAATCTAAGCTCATTTAATGCATTCAAAACTGAGCTAACACTATAAGTAATTTCAGTCAACTCTTTTGTAAAATAATGAATGCACTGAATACGGGTACACCACAATTCTTTGATAAATATATAATAGCTTAAGTTAATATTGTTTATTATTGTTTATTAATAATCATAGCTTAAGTTAATATTGTTATCAAGTAGGTAAGTGACTTTGTGTTTTTATTGAGAATAAATTTCTTTAAACCTAAACCTAAATTATTAATTTAGAGATTTCCTTTTTAATCATGTTATAAATTCAACAATATTTTTTCCATTTAGTTTTTTTTTGTGTTATTGGGTTGTTTCATTAGGAAATTATCTGTAGCAGCTCGGATTCTGGATTTGTGCTGGGTTAATGGCAATAAGCTCGCCCCTTAATAGGGCACTGATGACATAACTGTCGAAATGTGGGTGTACCACACCTCTGTTTACCCCTTCGGGGAATACAGGTCTGATGTTGTGTATGTATTCATTCCATTTTCTATAAGTGAAGAAGCCATTATCGCATAAATTTGAATATTTAATTTTACTACTCGCAACATTTTTATTGCCAGTATAAAATTTAAAACGTCTCGTTTCTAGGAACACATTAGCAGCGCCCAGTAACCACGCTATCGGCGTCCCGGTCACGCCTCGCGATTTCTCGCGACTCGTGTGCGGCATAAATTGAATCCCGCCAGTGTTGCCAACATTATAAACGACGCACTGGCTCGCGCCATCAAGAATGCACGTCTTACCAAAACGTAATCAAATATTAACCTTGCCAACTAACATTTAAAATTCAATTTCTATTGCACCCTTATGGTGCTACCTTATGAATCTAGTAATACAAAAACAACTGTAACTTGTAGCAATAAGGTTTCTTGTTGAACGTGTGGGGAGGGTTATAATCAACAGCTGAGAGGAAGGGAGTGAATCAATTTATACGGGGCAGAGGGAATTATGAATGCTTGGGGGATTTCGTTGGTAAGATTCATTTTGTGAGTTGCTTCAAGATTGACCTCGCTCAGGTAATCATCATCGCTGCTCGATTCTCGCTGAGAACAGTCGCGTCGTACGCGTGCTCTAGTTTAAAGTGCAAACACAGCAAATACCGCGCGCCGGCCGTGCGCTCGCCGCGATGACCCACTTACCGTCGCGCAAGGCCTGACCTACGCGAAGGAAACGATTGTTAAGGTAAAGTTATTATTAGTTATCTACAAAAATGGCATCAAAATCAATTGAACTAAAAACCGAAACGGAACATCTTCTTTACAAAGCGTTCACCGAAGAGAAAGCGGAAAATGAAAACTTACGTCAGATTATACAAAAAATGCAGGCTCAGATTGAAGAACTACAACAACAAGTGAAGATGTTCACACAGCAAAAAGAAGAAGTAGCTGATACCAACATCATGGCTACTCCTATGGAAAATTCTAATCAGCGTGTTGAATACAGCACTGACGAAGAAGAACTAGCAAAGGAAACTGAGTGGATAAGAGTTAAAAGCAGGAAAAAAAGGAAATTGAACACATCACCCACTCAAGCAGAACAACCTGAGATGACAGGAAACGCTCATTTCAAAGAACCAAAAGTTAAAAGGATACCGCCACCTCCTCCCATAATTATAGATGGCGTTGATAATTACCAAACCCTCTTTGATTTATTACATGACAATCAGCCAGGCGATTCGTTCACCACTAAAATCATGAGTGGTAAATGTGTCAAAGTAAACTCAAACAATGAGGATACTTATAAGTCCCTCACTAAATTGCTGTCAAAGAGCCAATACCTATGGCACTCTTATGAGAACAAACAGCAAAGACCAATCAGAGTGATGGTTAAAAACCTCCACTTTACCTGCAATCCGGAAAGGATACTTCAAGACCTCAAAACTAAAGGCTTCAAGATCCAAGATGCAGCTAATAAACTGAAATGGAAAACTAAAGAGCCACTTAATATGTTCATGCTGACATTTGATAACGACGAGGACATCAATAAGATTTATGGAATTAAATCTATACTAGGATGTAAAATCGAAGTACATCCTGTCAAATCTTCAAGACTAATTCCCCAATGTAAGAGATGTCAGGCGTACGGTCACACGCAGAAATACTGCTCCAAGGAGCCGAGATGTGTAAAGTGTACAGGCAAACACTTCACTAGTGACTGTAAGAAACCACCGGAAGTGAAACCAAAATGTGTACATTGCGGTGAACCACATCCTGCTAACTATAGAGGATGTATTGTAGCCAAAGAAATGCAGAATATAAAAAATAAATGTACCAAAAAAGTACCTGAAACCATTAAACAGCAAGCTGTGAATAGTCAGCCAACATTAAGCAACTCGCAGGTGCTGTCGCAATCCTATGCACAGGCGACTGCTAAGCCTAAAAGCAACACTTCAACTAATGACGTTATTCAACCACAAACAAGTTTGGATACAAAGTTGGATGAAATCATCAAAATGATATCTTCCTTTGATGGACGTCTGAAAAATCTAGAAAATGGCGCGAAGGGAGCCAAACCTAAAAGTTCTCTTAAAAAATGACTTTAAAAATCATGGTATGGAATGCAAATGGACTTCTTAAGCATCAGCAAGAGCTTCAAGTTGTCCTAAATATAGAAAACATTGATGTGTGCTTGGTATCAGAAACCCATTTCACCAGACAATGTCACATTCAATTTAGAGGATATAAGGTCTATCACGCATTACATCCCGACAATTCTGCTAGGGGTGGGAGTGCCGTTATAGTCAAAGAGAACTTTTCTCACTATGAAAACCTTAAACATGAAGAACCAGATATTCAAGCTGTGGCTATATGTCTCAAGACTTACTCGTATCCTGTCACTATAGCTGCCTTGTATTCACCTCCAAGATTTTCTATAAAAAGTGATACTTATCTGAGTTTTATGAATCAACTCGGACCGAAATTCATCCTGGGAGGTGATTTTAATGCCAAACACACACACTGGGGCTCTAGACTAACTACTACTAAAGGAAGGGAGCTACTTTGTGCTCTACAAGAGCTAAAATGTGAAGCTCTGTCAACGGGAAAACCTACTTATTGGCCTACTGATCTACATAAGATTCCTGATCTAATAGATTTCTTTATCTGTAAGAATATATCAAGCAATTACGTAAACATAGAAGAACTTTATGACATGAATTCGGATCACTCTCCCATATTACTGACACTGAGTGAACAAATTCCATACAAAGAGAATAGCCCGACTCTAGTTAACAGATACACGGACTGGAATAGCTTTAGAATAGACCTAGAAAATAGTATAGAACTAAGAGTTCCTCTTAAAAATAGAGAACAACTAGATCTAGATGTAAGGAAATTCATTACGAATATCCAACAAGCAGCCTGGAATAACACACCTAACAACCCAAGAAGAATAAAGGGACATTTTTACCCCACAGACATAAAAATCCTCATAGCCGAAAAACGTAGGCAGAGAAAAAGATGGCACCAGACCAGGTCCCCAGAAGACAAAAGATTGTTAAACTATCTAACAAAATGTGTCAAAAGGGAAATTAAAAGCTTTAACGACACACTTACAAGCCAATATCTGTGCCAGCTAACCAGCGATCGAAAAACCAGTTATTCACTGTGGAAAGCCACTAAAAACATGAAGAGACCAACAGTACAAATTCCCGCAATAAGAAAAGAAAATGGTTCCTGGGCAGCAAGCAATGAACAGAAATCTACTACGTTTTCACAATACTTAGAAAAGATCTTCCAACCCAATCCCGAAAACAACGTATTCAAAATAACCAATGATGTACTGAGCCAAGACTCTTTAGATATAAAGCTGGTCACTCCGAGAGAAGTCGCTAATGAAATATTATTCAACATGAGTACGAAAAAATCACCAGGATATGATTTAATCACAGGAGAAATTTTACAAAAACTCCCTCGTAAAGCTACAGTTAAACTTACCACACTCATAAATGCCGCTTTTCGACTGAAGTATGTGCCTGATATGTGGAAAGTAGCTGAAGTTATCATGATACCGAAACCTGGAAAACCTCCTCATGAACCAACGTCATACAGACCTATTTCTCTGCTGCCTATTTTGTCAAAGTTATTTGAAAAGCTACTACTAAAGCGACTTAAAAAAATTATTGAAAATAGACAACTCATACCTGATCATCAGTTTGGGTTCAGAGAAAAACATTCCACAATTGATCAGGTGCACAGAATTACCTCCATAATTGAAAAGGCGTTAGAAGAAAAGAAAGTATGCTCCACCGTCTTCCTCGATGTGGCTCAGGCTTTCGATAAAGTTTGGCATGAAGGCCTAGTACATAAATTAAAAATAATGTTACCTAAACAGTTCTCTGAAATCTTGGAATCATACATCTCCAACAGAGCGTTTCGGATAAGACAAGAAGATGCTTACTCTAATATCATACAAATTAAAGCAGGGGTACCTCAAGGAAGTGTCCTGGGTCCAATCCTATACCTATTATACACCAGCGATATTCCAGTGCCCGAGAACAATGCTATTGCTACTTTTGCTGACGACACTGCTATCATGGCAATAGGAAGCAGTCACGAAGAAGCTGCAGAAAAAGTCCAAGCAGCTATCAATGAAGTCTTTGACTGGACTAAAAAATGGCGAATCAGACTTAATGAATCGAAGTCCGTTCATATTGACTTCACCAATAAAAAACCACAACACATTCCGATTGTTATAAACAATCAGGTAGTGCCTCATGCGAACACCGCCAAATATCTGGGAATGACCCTTGACGCAAAGCTACGCTGGAAAGCACACGTCAAGAAGAAGCGAGAAGAATTAGACCTGCGCTACAAGAAACTGTATTGGCTAATAGGCAGAAACTCACCCATGTCTATTCATAATAAACTACTGCTATACAAGCAAGTTCTTATGCCAGTATGGACGTATGGTATCCAGCTGTGGGGCTGTACCAGAAAAAGCAATAGAAAAATCATCCAGCGTTTCCAAAATAAAGTACTTAGAGATATGGTTAATGCACCCTGGTACATCAGAAATATCGATCTTCATCGGGACCTCAATGTGGACGTTGTAGACACAACCATAAAAAAATACGCAGAAGTTCATGAATTTAGACTTCACCACCACGTGAATGTCGAGGCAATCCAGCTCCTCGATAACACGGAAACAGTTCGAAGACTAAAGCGGACAAAACCATATGAATTAGTGTAGTGATTAGTGAATATTGACAGATAAAATGTAGTGATAAGTGCTGCCTATAAAGAACACACAAACTAAGTGTCTTGCCCTTAATAGAACCTAAGAAAAGTTATTGGACACATTCTTGGATTATAGTTTACATAGCAATTTAGGATAGAATTAAATTACTCATTAGCCTTAAGGCTAGATTGTAATAAAAATAAAGTATCACACAAATATGTATACTTTATAGTAAAAAAAAAAAAAAAAAAAAAAAAAAAAAGTAGGTAAGTGACTTTGTGTTTTTATTGAGAATAAATTTCTTTAAACCTAAACCTAAATTATTAATTTAGAGATTTCCTTTTTAATCATGTTATAAATTCAACAATATTTTTTCCATTTAGTTTTTTTTTGTGTTATTGGGTTGTTTCATTAGGAAATTATCTGTAGCAGCTCGGATTCTGGATTTGTGCTGGGTTAATGGCAATAAGCTCGCCCCTTAATAGGGCACTGATGACATAACTGTCGAAATGTGGGTGTACCACACCTCTGTTTACCCCTTCGGGGAATACAGGTCTGATGTTGTGTATGTATTCATTCCATTTTCTATAAGTGAAGAAGCCATTATCGCATAAATTTGAATATTTAATTTTACTACTCGCAACATTTTTATTGCCAGTATAAAATTTAAAACGTCTCGTTTCTAGGAACACATTAGCAGCGCCCAGTAACCACGCTATCGGCGTCCCGGTCACGCCTCGCGATTTCTCGCGACTCGTGTGCGGCATAAATTGAATCCCGCCAGTGTTGCCAACATTATAAACGACGCACTGGCTCGCGCCATCAAGAATGCACGTCTTACCAAAACGTAATCAAATATTAACCTTGCCAACTAACATTTAAAATTCAATTTCTATTGCACCCTTATGGTGCTACCTTATGAATCTAGTAATACAAAAACAACTGTAACTTGTAGCAATAAGGTTTCTTGTTGAACGTGTGGGGAGGGTTATAATCAACAGCTGAGAGGAAGGGAGTGAATCAATTTATACGGGGCAGAGGGAATTATGAATGCTTGGGGGATTTCGTTGGTAAGATTCATTTTGTGAGTTGCTTCAAGATTGACCTCGCTCAGGTAACTAATGCTCTTACGTTGACTTATGAGCACTATGTCTTGAGTCTGGATGCCTAAAACATTTATTTTATGACTTCAGTAACGTTTAATATAAACATAACCAATTTTATACAACTCCCAAAATGAGTGATAAAATAATTTAGAGTCGTAATTTAACAATCGGAGCATTACATTGGCCGGTAAGTTTTGTAAAAAATATGATTTCTTACATTATTTATTTCTCTATTTTATTTTTACTTTTTCCAAACTGATGTGTGATATCACCTAATTATTTATTTCTCAGCTTATTCACTACAGAAAACGTTCTACTGTCCAAGCCCAGAGGTCCACAAATCGCAGTGTCCCTTCGAAATCAGAGAAAAGTCTATGACTGCACGAGGTTTACGTAATGAGGCACGCCGTGGTTTGTGACACGCGATTATTAAGAGTTTATGTAGACAATCATTATTTAAAATATATATTAACCGAGCAACAATAATCTTGAAATGAGAAGAGAAGAATTATATTCGAGTGTTCTATGCAGAGGACCGAGGTGGCGCAATTTGGGAGAGGCCTATGTCCAGCAGTGGACTGCGATAGGCTGAGTTGATGCAATAGATCCTAGAGTTGGTTTTTAGGGTTCCGTAGTCCTACAAGGAACCCTTATAGTTTCGTCATGTCCGTCCGTCTGTCCATCTGTCCGTCTGTCCGTCTGTCCGTCTATCCGTCTGTCCGTCTGTCCGTCTGTCCTAATCCCTTACCGCTTAATAACTTCTACAGTTATAAACATAAGTAAATGAAATATTGACAAAAAATGGAATTGATATAGATCTTAATTTTAAAAGAATAAAAAAATCTTAATTACTTATTTTAAGGGTGGCGCCTATACATGTGAAATGGGGATGAAAATATTTTTTTCGCTGCACCCCCTCGTGTGGGGTATCGTTGAATAGGTCTACTAAAATGAAGGTAATGTTTCATACACAACTTTTTTTATCAGGTATACCATCTGCGAAATACAGTTCGCCAAAGTGGCTTGCAATGTTTCCCCCCCCCCTGCCATTTCTAAACTATGCAACGTAGAAACTTATAGTCTTCAACATTGATAGACCTTTATAAAAACTCTCTTTTAAAATTATTTCGAGTATAATGTGATTATAAATTTTTAAGTTATAGTGAGAAAACTGAAAAATACTTAAGACGTCCTAGTTCATAGGTCATTGACCTTAAAGAAAAATGATCATAGCAAATAATGCTCCTTTAGTTACTTTCTATTTAAAAAACCACAAAAAGAAACACACTTCTTAAATTTAGCTTCATAAATTTAGCGCTAGGTGGCGCTGTTTGTAAAAACTGAAATAGCAATGATTAATATTCGATTTGATTCGTTTGTAATTAAACCTACTTAAGGAACCCTATAATACTGAGCATGGCCCGACATGCTCTTGGCCGGTTTTTTAATTCCCTTTAGTAAATTAAAAAACCGGCCAAGTAGTATGTCTATAATCGTAACGAATTTTTATCTTTGTTAGTATTGTGTCACTTTGTGTTTTACATACATACATACATATTATCACGCCTGTTTCCCATTGGGGTAGGCAGAGACTATGGATTTCCACCTGCTACGATCCTGACACCTCTTTCGCTTCATCTACGTCCATTAACCTCGTCATGCATGCTCGTCGGTTTAGAGAACTCTTAACCTGGCATTTTTTGAGAACATCCGCGATTTGATCGCGATACGTGTGACTTTGTGTTTTATCATGCAAAAATATGCATATAAATATATCAGTTAAATTTAAACGATGAGGACTGACCAGAATTAGTGTATGACTAGTGGCGCCTTGTATACTCTTTTATGCTAAACTAATCTGATTTTAATTATTATTGTTATTAATTTTATGCGTACTACTTATGTGGAAAAATATGTGGAAACTAACTGTGACTCTTTATCCATCTGTCTGGACCCGTATTTTTTGTAAAATCAATTATTCTTATTCTTAAATTAACGATGTTTTGGACACATCAAATTGGAATTCAAAACATCACTTTGGATTAAGCGTGTACTACATGGTGAGCAACCAGCCTTCCCACCAAGGTGACCTTAGTGGGAGGTTGGTCGCTGACAGCCGTCGTCAAACAAAATTTGGTGATAAACCACTGTCTACATGGTTGGAAACCAGCAAGGTCACCTTGGTGGGGAGGCTGGTTTGTCACCGTGTAGCAGACGTAAAGTTCATTGATTGATTTTACATTTTTAACAAGTTCATAAACTAAGTTCCTACAAGAATCTTATAGCGTTTCTACATGAAAAGTCTTTTACAAGTCTTGTCTAAATTCTTGGAATCTGTAAAAAACACCTAATATATATTTGAACTTTTGAAACTTCCGTGAATTTCCAGTCATAATCAATGCAACTGAATCGAAACGTCGCGAGTAGATCAGAATAAATAAATAATCCAACATCACTGGATAATTTTTTTATTAATAACAATAACACCGAATTCCTCACAATCCCTTTCACCAAACCCGCTTTAGATTCACAAGAACATCACTCACAGAAGAAACATCTTCAAAAATTGACTCGCTAATTGGTTCAATTACGCCGAAGGTCCCTTTTGAGTTGCTCACAGAGGTCTAGGGCTATCCCTAAACTTGATTATACTTGAGCAGGCACTCTTCCTCACATAAAACGTGTCCCTCCGGCTTGAGAGGGCAGTGGGAGGGTGCGTAACCAGATTAAGGGTGAAGTTTACTTTACGCGATCATTGGAGTCATTTTTTTTAGGAGTTGGCTCTTGTGAGTGTCCTTTGAATAAAGGAGAAAACTTTTTGTTATGGTTTCGTAATATTTGAAGCCTTTATGTGACCATTTTATGACGTAAGAACTTTACTTTATTTATTTATTTATCAACACACACACGCACACAGAAAATTACACTGAAAATTGGTTTAGGAAAATACAAGTACCAAGGTACCGGTCTCTTCCAGCAGATCTGTGAGAGGATAATTGGAAAGAAAAGAAATGTAGACAGAGTGTGAAAAGGGATGGAATAACTTTATGAATGACTTTCTGGAAATGTATTTGAAATAATAAGAAAATAAGTACCTACTTGAAAATTTAAAGCTTCGTTAAAAGCATGCAGCTACTTTCAAATGTTTTCTATATCTCAGGATGCAAACAGAAGTAATTTTGAAACCTTCCATTTTCTTATTTTCTTTATATACCAATTGGAAAATAACCATTGAATCACTGAATGCATTCTTAACTTTCTCATATATATGTTATCTGTATAAAATAAATCAGATTAACTATTGAACGCGTTAAATAACCTCCACCCTAACGCTCATAAGAGCTGCTTGTTAAGTTTGAAGGGGACAAAACGCAGACAGTTTTCATACCTCTTTATATTTAGGTTAAGATCGCCAGTACGTCTGCAGTTCTGGCACCGAATAGGCAACTACAGAAAAAAAAGGTACCTACCCTCTATACAAGAAACATTACACAGGAAATCCATTTATTAGGGTACAATGTATCTGTTACACTTGAAACTCTTCCTCGGTCAAAACTGCCTGACGAAAACAGTCGAAACTAATTTTGACTAAGGGGGTTGTTCAAAACTAGTTTTGACTGAAATTCCAGTCTAAAGTAATTTTGACTAATTGGATCGGTCAAAGCTCATAATAAAATTAATTTGACCCTTACTATAATGACCTAGTAATATGGAACGAAATGTGTTGAATAGATTAATTAATGACAGCACCAGCTCCACGCTTATAAAAAACAGTCTTAGGGGTAGGACAGAGTCTGACCGCATTCCGACTGCATGTGATCAGACTCTGTCCTACCCCTAAGTCTGTTTTTTATACGCGTGAAGCTGGGGCTGTAGCCCCTGCTTCTAGCGGAGCGAAGAGCGAAGCGAGTCTTCTGGTGGAGCAAACTCAGAAACACTTGCATGCTTTGGTTCAAGGTCAATGACCCCGGTGTTCACAAGTAGTTTTGACTAACGCTCATGATCGAAACCAGTTTTAACCAATATTTTTCAGTCAAAAGTAGTTTTGACTGATTTCAATAACAGTTAAAACTACTTTTGACAAACCTCATTAGCCAAAAGTTTTTTAGACTGTTTTTTGCGGTTAAAAGTACCTACTTTTAACCGGTTAAAAGGTTTGACTGTAACATATCTTTGGTTAAGATAATAGATACCTAGATAGATGTTAAGGTTCAACTTGTGTTGTGGGTACCAGGGCTCTCTCACAATCTGATAGTCAATCTTACAATACGAAGTCTAGTGTTCCGTGTGGTGCCGGACGTAAAGAATTGCACCACCCTTTCTCTTCTCATGGGTGTCGTAAAAGGCGACTAAGGGATTCACCAGAGGATGAGCAGCACCGTTCTCTGATTATTTAAACAATTAACTGCGATCGCCAACCTGCCTGTCAAGCGGGACGATTATGGCATATCCCCCCAACATGCTGGGGAGGCCTATGTTCAGCAGTGGACGTCTTTCAGCTGTAATGATGATGATGATGATGATGAAGTCTAGTAGCTAAGCCATCGACACATTGTTTATGTGACTAGAAGTGAACAATGCATTTGATAGGCTATGTAGTTGTAACTTGCAACGTGCAAGTTCCTTATCACTTTGTAAGAAGTTGTGCTTCTGCACCTCGTTGTTTCGTAGTTCTCCCGCGTAATTACCGCCAGGCTTGGTCGTTTAACTCCGGCAGTAAGATCGTGCCTAACTTAAGCGAAATTATGTTACAGACTTGTTCATGTTTTACACTGTTAAATATGTTTGTCTTGGCGAATACCATCGTAAATTATCGTTTATTAAAGCTTGTAAAATATATTTATACATTACTAGCTTTAGTTTAATATGTTTATTTTATAAAACTACTCTTTAGAAAATATTTACAAACTATAAAATAAAATTATACAATATTTACAAAATACAAAATAAAATGATACAAAAAGGCGCGCCTAGGCGTCAAAATATTCCTCCACACCGATGTCATCCGGCATAGTGCCCAGAAGACTGGCAGCGTTGCCACGTTGAATGGCAAGAACAAGCCAGCCCTCTGGTCACGCGAAGTGTCGACCAGCCTCTTGGAGATTTCCTTAAAAAGGGAGCGCGCACTCGGACCCCATGACCCGAGTGTTTCGACCCCAAACGGCACAAAGTCATAGTTACCTGATAGGTTACTATATTTGCGCCGCTTGAGGGCCTCCGCAGATGCAGCGGCAGCGCCAGCACAACCAGCTTGTAAAAAGGTACGTAGAACTGTTGTAATTATAGTGGCGGCATTGAAAACTAACTGTATCATTAGATGACCTTAAATCATAATAGGAAGGAAAATTAAAAAGTTTTATTATTAAAGAATCGACGAGGACAAACTGTTATTGTTGATTTTATTATTAGTAAATTGACATGTTTTTTTAATTGATCGCTGTAAATGTGAACATAATGTAGCTATTAATGGCATAGAGTATCGGATCGTTGGGTTCCCTCCTATCATCATTTCAGCCTTAAGACGTCCATAGCTGGACATAGGCCTCCCCCAAGCAAATGTTGGGGGGATATGCCATAATCGCCACGCTTGGCAGGCGGGTTGGCGATCGCAGTTGGTTGGTTAAATACTCAGAGAACGCTGCTGCCCATCCTCTGGTGAATCCCTTTGTCGCCTTTTACGACACCCATGAGAAGAGATAAGGGTGGTGCAATTCTTTGCGTCCGGCACCACACGGACCATGCCTCCTATCATGGTCGAGCCTAAACTTAAAAATCATTATTATTCTTTAATTAGTTTCCTTCAGTGAATTTTTCTCACTCATTAACCAACATTATTCTCACACAATTCTTTCCAATTAATCATGTAACGAATCATTGTACTATTATTATTGTATAATTTGAAAAGAGTATATCCATGGAGTGTATCCGTGCAACTAGAGCCTGACGTTTCAAAAGTGCCTAGGTTTATTTGAAATAAAAAAACATTGAATTGAATTGAGTTTCTTGCCGGCTCTTCTCCATAGGACCAACTTTTTGGAACTGTGCAACTAGATTCATAATTAACGTTTTGAAAGTGCATGTAAATTCTTATTTGAAATAAAAACTTTTGACTTTGACTTTGACATTCGTAAACATGTTGTGTTTCAATTATTATCTGACATAAACTATGTGATACTTTTTCTACATGTAAACTAGCTTTATGAAATTAATTAATATGAAACACTGTAGTGCACTTTAATAGAAATATATTCGTACGTTATCCCGTGTTATTGAGTTTACCACATGGCTATTAGTGATACTAATATCAGTTGCTATGAAAATACCACAATGTGGTCATGGACCGTAGCTTGCTAACGCATTGCCTGTGGGTATCATAACAAATAAATTCTCCAACGGTAAACCATAGTGTTTCGCAAAAATGAGCTGACTGTGGCTTACATTGACCATTTTGCAAAGATTTATGAGGTTACGTACATGCCAAACGTGCCAAAAATCTGTCTGAAGATTTATTTTGGTGAGGGAAAACCTGTAGATCTATGAAGTACACTCATCATCATCATCATTTCAGCCGAAAGACGTTCACTGCTGGACATAGGCCGCCCCCAAAAGTGGGGGACATGCCATAATAGCCACGCTTGGCAGGTGGGTTGGCGATCGCAGTTGGTTGGTTAAATACTCAGAGAACGCTGCTGTCCATCCTCTGGTGAATCCCTTAGTCGCCTTTTACGACACCCATGAGAAGAAATAGGGTGGTGCAATTCTTTATGTCCGGCACCATACGGAACACTCAGCCGCATATAAATTGAAAACAAAACCATTATAAGCGAAACAAGCTTAGTATTTACGTTACATACTAAGCTACACGCGACCGACTGCCGAATTGCGTAATTCACTCGCGATTGCAATCATCTGGATGTCAATGTTCATTGCTCCGTGTGTTTTGTCAATCCTTATTATCGGCAATTACGTACCACGCAATGAATATTGCTTTAATTTCAAAATGAAAGCTACTGTCAAAGTGAATGTATTACACAATTGCCCCACGGATCGGCTTGTACTGTTTTATTTATCTTCTTTCTTATTGATATGGGCTATGGCTGTACAAGAATACATTTTTCATACATCAATCAGCATTTAATAACCATCGCAGCTCATAAAATATAAGTGAACTTTGTGTAAACATCGCAATAAAACACGTCGATACAATACAATACAATTATTATTTATTATTATTATCAGCCTGTAGTGTCCCACTGCAGGGCAAAGGCCTCCCTTCTCTTTTTCCACTTGTCCCTGTCTTTTGCCTTATGGGGCCAATCCTTCAGACAGGAGTTAAGTTCGTCCCGCCATCTCCTTCTGGGCCTGCCGCGTTGTCGTTTGCTGTCTGGAACCCACTGTGTGGTTGTTTTCGCCCATAGCTTCTCCGGCATGCGGCAGATGTGACCAGCCCAGTTCCACTTAAGCTTGGCAGCTGTTTGGCCTACATCAGCAATTTGTGTTTTGGAACGCAGTATAGAGTTTCTTACGCGATCAGTAAGTCTCCTAGGATACTGCGTTCCATTGCTCGCTGACAAACTCCAAGTGCGGACTTTTGACGCTTTGTCAGTGACCATGTTTGCGCTCCATAGATGAGGGTGGGGAGGATGCAGCTTTCGCTTTAGTGAGAGAGGGAGGGGTCCTTTCATCAATACAATACAATTATTTATTTACTGAACATAGGTTAAAATTGGTGTTATAAGTCACATACGCCATTTATCACGACCAGTCGGATCGACGCCGAATTAATCGCTACTAACCATTTGTTACAGTTTCAAGTAAAAATCCTTAGTTTGTAGGAGCGATGTCATTTATCATTTAAACTTTTACCGTTTGTAGACACGGCTATGTTTGCGTGTTTTAAATTTAAAGTAGAAGATAATATTACAGGAAACCTCTAGCACGCATTTTAATTCCAGAAGAGAGCATATAACAACTTATAAATAAATAAAAATACAGACGATTACAATATTTCCATCAATACCGGTTTATTTAGACTGTCGCAGTTAATTCGACATGTCCATTTACACACATGCATGAGGAGGTTGATGGATGAACGTAGATGAAGCGAAATGGGTGTGTCAGGATCTTAGCAGGTGGAAATCTATAGTATCTGCCTACCCCAATGGGAAACAGGCGGGATAATATGGATGTATGTATTTACTACACACACCCATTAGGTTTTCCTTCTTCAAGAATAAAATCAAATCAACTTACGGTTATGATTATATTATTGTTTATATGTTATTTTTAATACACCAAAACAGCTATGTTCCAGTACAACATGTAAAAAAACAATAAATGAAAATAACTGATTTTTATCGAACAACGGACATAAAAATAATGGATTGCTATTTGTCGACGCTTTCCAATCACATCGGTCGGAGGTCCGACGATGGTCCTCGCGAGAATTACAAACGTTTTCAATTGTTTTAATTCCCCGGAGATAGGGACAAGGCGATACCGGCGTTATTGTCACTGTTTTTATAACAATTGCAGGTACCTACTGATAGAATGGTTTGTATAGATTTCTTGAAAAATCTTAGAGATGACCATAAAATAATGTTTAATTTACAGTTCCCGTTGTATGTGTATTTATAGAAATAGAAAATTAAATGAGACATGTACTTATTAATTTATTTGTTCCTTAAGACATACAAAACATCAGAAGTTGGTAATAAAAACATGAAATAAGAACGAATTAAACATAATATAAAAAAAAATCGGCCAAGTGCGAGTCAGACTCGCGCATTAAGGGTTCCGTACCCAGTGGCGTGCATTGCATATAAGCAATTAGGCAGTACCCAGTGCCTTCCTCATTCAAATTCAATAGTGGTGTAAGTTATTATCTTTTTTTAAAGTACGATGATTATTTATATTTTAATAGACCTATTAATGCCAAATTAATCTTCATACATACAGAAATCAATAACTTAGACCACAATTAAATTAAAATGAAGTAGACCACTGCACGCCACTGTCCGTACCTCTCAACGACCTGATACCCCATAAAAACTGATTTAATTTACGAGAGTTTATCAAAAGACATCAACGCACAATGCGCGAAATATGAATTTTTGCATGTCTTTCTTACGCAGGTAACACCACATATGTCTTTGTTTGTCTTATTTTTAGTATTTGTTGCTAAACTACATAATATGCACTATAACCTGACCAAGTTTGACGCTGGTATATATAACCGTTTTGAAGATAGAGCAGGAACAAAAAATGCATGTTTTTTGAGGTTTCTTGTATGGGGACCCCCTTTGTTTTTAGTTTTTTTTAATTTTAGTATTTGTCGTGATACACCTCATAGCAACACATATTCTGAGAAAATTTGAACCGGTTACCTATTACCGTTCAAAAGATACAGCCCTGTGACAGACAGACGGACGGACGGACAGCGTAGCGAGAGTAATAGGGTCCCGTTTGGCACCCTTTGGGTACGGAACCCTAAAAAAGGTATTTCGCACACGAAAAAACTTACTAAATAGGTACGTTAAAACGACAAATGTCATACCTTTAAAATACTGATCAATTCAGTTCGAGACCTGATGAGCACTTCAAATAATTCACACACACATGACCAATTAGCCATGAACTTGATAATCAAAAAAATCCAGAAGCTAATTAACCGTTTAGCTAGAAATCTGCCGAATAAATTCCACATTATTAATCACAATGTCACTGTAACAGTATAAACCTGCCCCCCTAGCCAAGTTGACAATCTACACAATCGTCAATCGTCAACGCTAATAGAAAACGATCAAAATGTATGGGAATGACATATTTCAACGAAAAAAATCATTCGTTGAGATATGTCATTCCCATACATTTTGATTGTTTTCTATTAGCGTTGACGATTGTAGATTGTGTAGATTGTCAACTTGGCTAGGGAGGCTGTAACAACTATAACTATTCCTACCTTTCCCGTGCAGTTGCTGCCTGTTCTCGGTGCCCTTGAGGCTCTCGGCGGTGTGCAGCAGCTCGTCCAGCTGCGGCTTCTTCTGTTCCAACTCGCGGAGCACACCCTGTGGAGAAGGAGACTATAAGCTTACTAGTTCATGAAAGGGTACGTAGAGAAGTATAGTCATGATTCATCATTCATCATTTCAGCCGAAAAACGTCCACTGCTGAACATAGGCCTCCCCAATTAAGGGGGGTTATGCCATAATCACCACGCTTGGCGATCGCAGTTGGTTGGTTAAATACTAGAGAACGCTGCTGCCCATCCTCTGGTGAATCCCTTAGTCGCCTTTTACGACACCCAAGAGAAGAGATAAGGGTGGTGCAATTATTTATGTCCGGCACCCACAGACCAGTAAGCCTCTAGACATTGATTAGCCGGACACCCCCGGTCACCACGCATATGCAGTAGCACTGCATATCTTACGCCCCGCCGCCAATCAGGACGTCAGTCCGTCAACAAGCGGCACCAATCATTCGGAATTACCTACACCACCGAACTTTTGAGCCGACCAATCATAACGCGCCGTCCACCCCCCAGTCCCCGCCAACATTTTACGCAAAATTTTGTTTATGCAGCGTCTTGAGGCTTACTTGTCGAACGTAGTCATGATTACGATCTGACAATAGCGCAGAGGTAAAGGGTGATATCTCCTCCAGATCTATGATTTGGGAAAGGTGTCATTAAAATTGATATCTTGTACTTTCTGAGTTTTCAGTCGAATTCCCATACGCTGATGCTATGGGATTTACATAGAACCGATTCTTTAAAATGAGCGAATCGCAAATTTTGAATGTATTGACGCGGAGCCATTTTTCAGATGGACCCCGGGGTGAATAAATTATTTGATTTAATTAAAAACAGCGACTTTGGATGACCACAAAATTGTTAATTTATGACCTAGAATAATTCTAAACATAGGTTGGTGGTTTATACTTTTTTTCAAAAGTTCTTTTCAACGATATCGATACCCCATACATACATTTGATGAATGAAAAAATAAATTGCCCCCTCTCTGCATGTATGGGACACCACCCTCAAATTTTTCATTTTTATTTTATATGTCATATTCAACTTTGGCCTTAAGTTTTACGTATTATGTGAGTTTGAAGTAATTATATTATTTGGATTGGAAGCTACAAGGTTCTGACAGACAGACAGATATAGTGCTGAGCGGCCTAGTTAACTATGATACGTCGCTTTGCTCGGTTTCATATATTTCCTATATTCTGACAATGATAATACTAAACACGAATACCTTATAAATCTCAATAAACATTTCTTTTCATATTGAAGTCCTTACGAAGCTTATGTACCTAAATTTATTTCAATCTCAGTTGAGCGTCGACGACCTAGTAAAGTTTCGAACAAGATGTATAACAAGCCAAGTTATGAAAGTTTACCTTAAAGGGTACGCCAGGCTTACCTTTTTATAAGTACACTTTATAGCTTACTTAACAATATCTGAAAGAGACGCACTTCTGCTAGGTACTTATTTGATAATAATACCTTTTCAAGTATAATTTTCATCGCCTCTGAGAAGAGGCCCACGCCCAGCAGTGGGACAGTAATGGGCTGTGTGTATGTGGATGAAGTGGTGGTATGTTTGTTTGCTCTGTATAAGTACATCATTGATTATTTTGGGTCAAAAACATAGAAATATCAAAAAATGAAGACCAAAGTATTGAACATAATATAATTACTAAACATACAAATTACCAAAATGGAAAAAAAAATAAGATAACAGGACCTGCTAGAATTATTGTGCTGATCGTCACTGAATGGATAAAGTAAAGAATGAATATATCCGAGGAGAAGGGGCTCGCCTACTAGTGGCGAGCCGAGACCTGCCGGGGATGGTTGGGCGAATAAAAGTTCCCCATGCCCCCGGCCAAGGGTCGTTAGAGGAACACACACCGTGGTGGTTTTTAGTCAGTAAGAGTCCGACACTGGCTCCGCCTTTCTCAGGCGGAGTGCGTCTATGGGGATTTTTCCCACGAGAAAAAAAAGGGGAAGTTTGAAAGTGGCGCCAGTAATAGAAAAGTTTAAAGAAAATCGTTTGGGTTCGTATGGGTATGTGATGAGAGATGAAACGCATTTTAATAAGAGAGTGATGAATATGAATGTTCACGGATGGAGAGGGAGAGGGAGACCAAAAAATAGATGGATGGATTGCGTGAAGAACTATATGGATGAAAAGGGAGTAAATGATGGGATGACGGCTGATAGACAAAAATAGAAGAAGACATATTGCGCCGACCCCAAGTAATTTGGGAACAGGGCAGTAAGATGATTATAGTCTCTTAAATATTTTTTCTGGGCTTTGCAAATGATTTTCTTTTATTATTTTTGATTTATCGAGAAACATCACACCTATTTAATATTCATCGATTCAATTAGACGGAATGTACCATCCGACCTTGGAAAGTTTCTTGTTAGTTTGCGAAGTTCAGATTACAATCACTGTATGTGAGAAATAGTAACAGGTATACACCGCACCCGTATTGAGCGCCAACCGTATCGTAAGTACATTGGAAAATGGTAAGGCAAAGTAAGGACTATTGCTAAAGAACCACTCACTGAACTTAAGTGTGTGAATAGAATAGAATAGAATGTATTTATTTGTAAACACAGGTAAAAGGGTTGTTACAATATGTGAATGTGTTTATGTGGCCTGTTTTCCAGAAAAGTGCTCAAGCATGAATCTAGATTAAAGAACTGTAATTTCGTACACTGACGTTAAACGAAATGACAAAATATTTTCCAAAGATTGTGCTGAGATAGTCTTTTTGCCTTTGGCCCTTTTTGGCTTTGTGCGGGTTTTGTACCAGTTTTTTTGTTTCATAATATTATGGTATACAATCTGTGTAAGTCAATGTGCTCAAATTATTGCTGTTTTGGTCCCAAATTAAAGAGCAAGCGATTAAAAATTTAGTAAACATTTATTTCGTATACTCTATAAAAAATCTACGTCATTCAATCTGTTCTTGTTACCATAGTAACAAAAAAATTATTTTGAAAAAAACAAAAGGTCTTTTAATATTTCTTTAACTGAATTAGCCAAAAAAAAATTTAAAAAAATCTATCTTCAAGTGTTTAGGTCAATTTAGACGAATTGATTGGCGCAGTAGCTTTGCGTTTACTGTGCCATGTGTCACGGGTTCGATTTCCGTATGAAACAAGTATCTGTATGACCTACAGACCTGGTCTGGTCTGTTTGCGTATAAGATTTGTCCGTAAACGCGTCCACGGTACAAGAATAATATTATAGTCCTAAATCCATCAAATCGCGTAATGCAGAAGGCAGCATGTGTGTACGTACGAGCTTTAAACCATCAAAGTCATAAAAACACTTTAAATTCATACTAGCGTTGCAATCGTTCACATGTTGCGCCTTTCGGGAAAATCCAGCATGGCGGCGGTTTCCGTTTTGAAAATGTCAGCAAAATTCATTCGTATCAAACACGGACAAAAGTTCGGCGAGTCCAATTTTTGATGTCACAAAGAGCTGAAAAAATATAGGATGGCTTTAAAATTGTTTGCGGACTACCCTGCACCTGTCATAGGCATGATGCTACTGTCTACTGTTCATTTGCCAGTATACACAGGTGTGTATAGAAACTCGTAAGTATAATAAGACAATGTTATAAATATGTAACACAAATGAAACCTCTTCTAGCTAGTTCACCTCGCTTATATCCCGAGAGAATAGTACGGTCTCAAGGGGAATATACTGCGATGATATATTCATACAACCGACGTCTTTCTTTAAAACAAACCTTAGCTATAATAAAGTCTACCTTTCAGAGAAATATTTAATTATTTCCACGCATTTCCCACGTATATTTGGAGGGACTTATTGGGTGACGAGTGGTGGTTGAAAAGGGACCTATAGAAGGAGGAAGGTCAATACTCGATTCTCGTAACAAGTATGTAAAAAAGGTAACTTAATTTAAAAAAAAATTACAATCGATTTAATCAATACCTATGGACTATGGACACTATTCCGCGCTTACAAATCAAATTTGCACGCGGTAAGGTGATGCACCTAGCACGGCAGTGCCTATCGGTCGCTTCATTTTTTTTTCCGTGGGGAAAATCCTCATGGACACACTCCGCCCGGGGTAGGCAGAACCAGTGTCGGAATCTTACCGACTAAAAACCACCACGGTGTTCCTCTAACGACCCTTGGCCGGGGGCGTGGTAAAGTTTTACTCTCCCAACCATCCCCGGTAGGTCCCGGCTCGCCACTAGTAGGCGAGCCCTTTCTCCCCGTGCGGCAACCACATCGGCCGCACCCTCCTCTTGACTGGCGCGCGCGGAACACTACGCGCCACCGTCACGAGCCTTGACTGGTCGGGCGGCGGGCCACCCCGAATCCGCCGCCCGCAGGCCCACACCTAGGATGGCTAGAGGTCAGCATACGCCCTCCTGCGACGCCCAGATCTTCTCCTGCGGATGGGGAGAGAGGACAACGCCTCTCGAACCCTCTCTGCCACCTCCTTAGCAAGCATTACATCCTCGCAGAAGGAGACGACGCCTTCCCAAGCGCTCTCGCTCCCGACCATAGACAGAACCACGGCCGGAAGCGAGAGAGCTCTGCCGCCTACTGCAGTGATGAGGTCACGGCGCTGCGCGGCCCAAGCTGGGCACTCCGCCAGTGTGTGCCGCGCCGTGTCCTCTGGGCACCTCCCGCAGTGATGACACTCGGGTGTCGGCTCGCGGCCTATGCGACACAGATACTTCCCGAAGCAACCGTGCCCCGAGAGTACCTTTTGAATTATTCAGCAGACTCCAAGATGAGTACCATTTTACTCCTGTACGCATGATTTATCTTGAATTTTTTTCTAACAACACATAACATAACATCACGCCTGTATTTCCCCGAAGGGGTAGTCAGAGGTGTAATAGGACAACCACTTTTCGCCAGTTATATTATAGTCCCATGTAATAGGGGCGAGCCTATTGCCATTAACCGGGCACAAATCATTTTTTTTTCCAACATTTTGTTTCACTAGGTATATATTCTACCATATTCTTTAACAAATATGTGGCTCGTTCACCCAGTCATGCTGTATTCCCGATCGATCCATCATCAATTATAAAGTTATTACCTAACAAATAAACTTTCAAATTACGTGCCTATAGTAATAACTGCTTTCAATTTAATAACCATACAATATGAAATCAATATTCATTATTTGAAACCGAATCAGCGAGGCTTTGTGTCAATCATTAAAACATTGTTTACTTAATACACACGTTATTTGATGCTGTAGATTTATGAAAAGTGCCTCAATTATTACGTTCACCCAAATAAAATAAGTACAACATAATTTTATAATTGTTTTAAATTGTGGAAATATAAATCGTTAGTTATCGCTTCGCATGCGTAAATGCGTTAAAAATATAATATAATTGTATTTTTTTTCACAGCACCATCTAGTCCCAAACTAAGCAGAGCTTGTACTATGGGTACTAGACAATGGATATAGTACTTATATACCTTTTTCTTGTAAATATATACTTATACTTATAATACATAAGCAACACCCAGACCAACACTAACACTTACGTTCAACACATAAATATTTTTGTCCTGTAGGAATCGAACCCACGACCTCGTAATCAGCAGTCCGACACTCGAACCACTAGACCACAGATTCCTCGACGTAGAATTGTTAATAAGTTTATTATTTCAACGCAAGTGGGGCGCAATCAAAAACATAAATTGTGGATAAAATCACTAGTGTGAGTGTACTGAACCAGAAGTAGCAGGTTAGAATCCTGTTCGTGAGTGAGTTTTTCTTTCCAAAATTATATCTTTATGTAATTGTTTAAATTTAAAAGTACACGTAACATAAATTGAATGACAAATCAAAAGCTTCAGACAGAAATAATGAACACGTCAAAATAAAATGCAAGAAATCTTCCTATTGAATTTTTGATCTTGATTCTAATTGTTACATAGGCTAAAATTCAATTAATCTTAATAATATACGTTCCACTGTTAACAAGCTTTTTCTTAAGATCCTATCCTAGAGGTGTGCTTCAATAGTGTGTTTCCTCGTAACTGGGTTTCAGAAAATCCTATTTACATTCTAGGAGCTGGGAATTGTTTCCTATAAATGTGGATTAAGTCGACCCAGCACATGCGACCTAATCCTATCATCGGCAGCTGTAGGCCCAGTGTAGGTAGGTGTTCAATAGATACGTTGTTACGACTTACCTCTTAGGGGTCAAGCACGATGTTCTTTTAATTTAAAAAGAAATCAAGAAATAGCAAAACATCAAAGAAATAGAAAAATTATCAAGAAATAAAAATCAATGAAATAGAAAAGACACTCGTGTACTTAAAAACATTTCCATAATTACTTATACAGCACTAATAAAAACTCGGGCACCTTTTTTCGTCTTAATCTTATGTCCCACAACTGGGCAAGTTATAAAAAAAAAATATGCTTATTAAAAATGGCATGTTACTTATTAATTTGTTTTATGATTTATAATGATATTATTGTATGCCGAAAAGGCAGGACATAGTGGAACTGAAATTTTAATATTATCATCTGTACTTTGACCTATGCTCACAATAAACCGATTTGATTTTGAAGCCTTTTGATATTTTACACCATCGCCATCACCCTTCAACCTTCAATTCACCTGATCTCATTGACCCTTTACCTGAAGTCAAAGTATAATACCACTAGATCTAATCTTACCTAAACCGATTTATTTATTTTCCCACTGACGTGTCAAGGAAAAAGTGTAATGTGTTTCCTTTTTGCATAAGTTACTGAAGTCAATTTAGACAGGAAGTAGCTCTGGTTTAAAGTTAAGCTAAAGTTTTAAGAGCTGCGAATAGTTGTCCAACAGCCGCGCTTGCTCAACAAAATACATTGGACAATATTTACATTGTTTGCTGGCTTCCAGTACGAGCTGGGATTGAATCAAATAGAATAAGCACAAGCTGGAAAGCTGATAAAACAGTATAACGAAGTAAGAAAATAAAATGTACTTGTTGGAAGCAAGTTGGTTATGTAGATTCAAAGAAAGGTTCCTACCAGTACCTACTACTATCCTATATATAGACCCTTTATTCAGCTATGTATATTGTGATTGCTTTTCAGCAAATAATGAATGTCAGTACTTTACACGGAGCGACTGAAACTTCATTAAGGTACATGCACACACAACAGTCACGTCGTCCTAAAGTCACCGATCAGTCACGTCAAACACGCATTTGCAAGTGCGGATTAACGGTGACGTTTTTTCTCGAATAATTTCCCAGCGGCTGAGCGTATACGTGTTATTGAAATAACTGAAAACCTCTTAAGGGTTCATTGTACTCATCAGTATGAACAACTTTAACTATGGCTCTAAGCCTGACATCGCGAAAAAAATCAGCTGTTGTCTAAATTTGTGTTCACATAAATAGATAAAATGTAGGGAACACCTGATATTTTCTTCGCGATTTCATGGTTGGTCCTATAGGAAAAGTTGTTCATCCTGATGAGTACAATGACCCCTTAAGAGGTTTTCAGTTATTTCAATAACACGTTGTAGAAGCTTCGCTTCAAAATATAGTTTTGTAGAAGTCGTAGGATATCGGCCTCATACGTCAGTCATGACACGACCGGCGCGTCTCAGTCATCATTGCGTCACCGGCACTTTGAAACGTGTACCTATTGCTGCAAACGAAATATAAACACCGAGTCACACACATCACGTCACGTTGACGTGACTGATCGCCGACTTGGTGGTGACGTGACTGTTGTGTGTACATCGTAAGATTGGTCAGACGGCTAGTGTCTTACTTTTCACTACCTGTAACCACTGTCACAGTTAATGACGACCGTAGTTGCAGTAGCTTTTATTTTGACACTGCAGTAATATTCATTGCGTGGTGAGCAGTTGCCGATATGATGGATTTTCAAAACAAACGGAGCAATGGACATGGTAACAACTTTCACATATGTAATAACGCAATTTTACAAGTCCTTTAACTGTCATTTTGTAAATCTACATAGTAAACTATACTTGAAATGATTGTTAAAACTGTGGGTAAGCCGCTAAGGTAGCGTGAGCACTTAAAGTTGTGACAAGTGGACGCAGTTTTAATGACTGTTGGTAATTAGCACTTAAAACTATTGCCTGCCTGGGGCCTTAGTCCCGACTGGTTCGAGTTCTAAACTAAATCGAAGTAAATGTTAATTCCTAGAAGAACTGATAGTTAAACGAATTCAAAGGAACCAAATCGAATCGAGAACCGTAAACTGCCCTAACTTGGCCCACCAGCCCTACTTTGCCTAGTTGTATTTTGAGTAAACTATTATAGCTATGATTTCCGTACTTGGGGAGATTTAAAAACTATGACGACGCTAAATATTGGGTCAGTTATAAAGTGACAGTGTGTGTAAAAAATAAGTTAATGTCTTAGGCAATGTAGGGCTTGTGGGCAAAGTTAGGGCATTTTACGGAACCAAGATCGACATTCGTTCGACTGTCAGAAAAGTAATTGTTTGATTACTTTTAATGATCATAAAAGTGAAATAAATATGCATCATTACTCTTTCTCCCATATTTTCCTATTGCAAATGAACCATTCACACATAGCAAGCTAAAACTAAAAAAAAAGTTTTACTATGATTATTTTTTCAAGAAGTACTCATATTGATCAAATTAATATAATAGATTAGATACGTAAGTAGCGACATCTATCCTCCACTCTTGGAAGGATTGTCAAAAAGTACGGTGTAAAAAACAATAATCGGATGCGGCGATAAAAGACTACAGAATGGGGGAAGCCACTAGTTTTAAAATTGCTTTTCCGGCACAATGTTGGATACTTCTATTTATTTTAATTATATTTTATTTTATGTACTCATCCTTGACATATTTCTTCTTATATAATATATTATGTTCTTACGGTTTATTTTAAGAACATTGTTAAACATCGCAAAGTAAACCATCATAATGAGAAATATCGCAATCAATCACACAATGTCACTCGATCCCAAAAAAATACGTATTTTTAACCGACTTCAAAAAAAGGAGGACATTATGATATCCTGTATTTTGACATTTCTTGATAATAATGAATGTTTCGATTGTAGTTAGTTTCATGCACTTGTGTACATTAGGCAGTAAGGCTGTAGGCGGGAGTAAGGCTCCGGACCGGGACCAAATCGAAATCGAGTTAGAATCAAAAACAAAATCAAATTTGAATTATTTTCGGGAGTAACCCCTCTGATTATTGTACATTTATGTCTGACATTTTAAAATACTTGTTCCTTCAGAAGCAATGATGATAGCCAGCGTTTGTGATTGTGATTTAAAACCGATATTTAGACTTTTCTTCGCTTTTTATTGTTTTTTTGGCTGTACATATTCAACCTTGCCGTCGCTAGTCTCCACTTAAAATAGCTACATGTTCATAAAGGAATTTAAATTTGTGATCAAACTTAGTTACCACAGCTGCTACACCAGCTGCATATTTCCACTATTTATTTAACCTATACATTACAATAACAAGAATCCTCATCTACATGTAGAAACATTTGAATACAACGCGACGCCTCCTTCTCCAGATATGCTCGTAAGTGAGAACCATCGCAGTTCCTCATGAATAACTTTCCCAACAGTTAGAGAGAACTTCTAACAACGCGACACATGGCTCAACCTGTGAAAAGTTGACACGTATCTTTATGTTACTTTACTGTAGAGTTAGACACATGCAGAATATAGAAAAATATGTGTGAATTGCCAAACATTTCTCGTTTTAGATTCCAATATTTCATTTTTTTTATTCCAAGACAAGTGTTGGGCGTCGTGCTCCAAGTTTGACCATACTATTTTTTTTAAAAGAAACGTAATCTAATTATCACAGACATAATATATTGAAATTACAGATTCGTTGAGAATTTTCATTATTACTGTTGCAGCTGAATAAAGTCAGGTTTTATGGCCATTTTAATAGCTTAGACGCTCCACCCGGTTGCCATCTACGTAGAGGTATCTAATAAATCGCTTCAGTTAAAATAAGGTAAAGTACATTAATAATCCTCCAAAACAGCGCGACCAAATTCATTTGCACAAATTGAATTGAAAACCGTAACCGTACAGCAATCATGCAAACAATACGAGCTCATTCCACATTTATTTTACGACCATACCTATACAATTAAAGTTTAAGAGTCAAGCACCTATACATCCGTTCCGTTCGGAGTTTGAATACCGACTGCCGGCCGGCGTGGCACCCCCTCCACCCACACCGCCCCTTATTGATTCCCTCCCCTCCGTTCCACTGAGTAACAACTAACCAACTTAATAAGAACTACTTCGCTCTCCGTGTCGAATGCTCCGAAGGATGAGTAAGGATAATTGCGTTAGATACGAAAAGCTCACATTATAGTGGCTGATGAGCTCAGGTAGGTAATATTAGCATTTTTTTATCGAGAGTGGAGGCGGTTCCTCTAAGGTTTCTGTCTTAATAATTTGTGAAAATATTTACATTTATAAAAACTTCGCCATTTGATCCTATTGACGTGCAAATTACGATGTTACAGTGAAATGTAACAATAACAACGGCGCGGTTTGTTTGTTTGTGGCTACAGGGTGTTGTTTTGCACTGTAAGTGTTTTGTAGCGTAGCAGGCTTACGATAGTGTTGTCGGCTTCGCATTTTGCTAGTGAACTAGTCCGAAAGAACAAAATATAAACTGCTAGTTCACTAATAACCTGTTAGCTTTACTTTGAATTAAGTACGCCGCTTGGTGTCCGTAGACCCCTTCTTTTAGCACAGTTTCTCCTACTTAAAAACGATCTGTGGAAATTAGATACGAAATTAAGCATTTAAAGTTTGTAGTTCTTGAAGCCGTAAGAAACGCAGGGTTTCTATAATCTAACAATTTCTTAGGTTTTCGCGATCACTAAACATTATAATAACATAGCGAATGTTATTTAAATTGGTTTTCCTGAAATGTTGATAGCTTTGCAGCGTTCGTGGTCGCAGGAAGACTAAGATGACTAGCGTCTTTACAGATATTTCTAAACATTAATTTTAATCTACCGTACAATTTTTAATTAATTAAAATTGTTTCGATGCACGCTGTAGTCACTCACAGTGTCATTATGTTTTATAGTGTAGCGTACTGTTTTTCCTATAAATCTACTTCTACCAACGAACTTTTTCATCGTTTTTCTTTGAACGAACTTGGAACTCAATATCAATATATGACGTTTTATACAGGAAATAACAAGTGGTAGGAACCGGTCGATAGTCAAATGCAAATTTTGATGTTTGAGTAAGTTGAATGTTGATCACTTCCTCCTTACATCTCATCAAAACCATAAAATATCCCCAAGTGATGAACTAGAACTATAACATCAACTAAAACGCAGCACGCGAACTATTAGAACTCAAGGTGAACTACAAGCACGCCCATCACTACATGTCGTATCGTATCGAGTGTCGTATTGTGTCACACGACGCCGGCGTATTGCAACACGTGTAACAATACGGATTATGTTCGTATTGGCATGTTGAACAGCGTATAT
Source organism: Asteroscopus sphinx (assembly GCA_949699075.1). Taxonomy (NCBI): domain Eukaryota; kingdom Metazoa; phylum Arthropoda; class Insecta; order Lepidoptera; family Noctuidae; genus Asteroscopus; species Asteroscopus sphinx. The sequence goes on along the minus strand of OX453022.1, from coordinate 424,016 downwards.
GGATGATGTACTGGGTGATAAACTATATGGATCTACTTAGTTTGTGATCTGAAATAAAGATTTTTATTTATTATTTATTAAACTGAGATGATTGCGGAATGTACTGTGGAACGCTCATAACTGAAAGTTTAATTTCAAGGTATTACTAAACATGGGTCGTGGTCAAATATCGAGGTAAAAGGTTGAAGAAATTGAAATTGTGGATTATAAAGTTAATTAGATAGATAGCTAGATAGATAAAACGTTTATTTAGCACAAAAACAAGACACAGGACATAAAAGTAAAAAGACAAAACGAACGACTAAAAACGTTTACAATAGATGGTTCCGTGTGTTTATATCATGTGATGCGACTTTTTGTGTGAAGATGACGAACTCTGTAGTCTAGTGGTTCTAGTGTCAGACTACTGATCATGAGGTCGTGGGTTCGATTCCCACAGGACATAAATATTTATGTATGAACATAGGTAAGTGTTTGTGATGGTCTGGGTATTTCTTATGTATTATAAGTATGTATTTCCAAAAAAGAAAAGTATATAAGTATTATATCCATTGTCATTTGCTTAGTTTGGGACTAGATGATGCTGTGTAAAAAATGAACCATGTTTATTATGTTATATTATTAAAATTTACCGACAAAACAATCCGAAAGAAGTTCAAACATTTTATACTGACCGATTACTGCATATATGTGAAGTATTTGTTAATATCACTCAGGAGAACCCTGCTGCGCATCCTAATGAAAAGATTCCTTATACATGTCTTCAAAATCCAGGGGAAGATAGCTCCTTTGTTTCTTATTTAGGTTATTGATTTACAAGAATGCAATTGGAACTTTCTGCCGACATTTATGTGATAAAAAAGATCTGATTCAATTTAAGAAAACATCTTATGAAGTCTCATCGTCATGCGCGGGTTCATAAATTTACAAGTAAATCCTAATGAACCATTCGGCGGATTACTGTAAATTCCGCTTATCTACAGCTACGGTTTTATAGGTATTATAAATACACGCCAACTCTGTATTAAACAAGGAGGTAGGCAGGGATTTCATACTATTTCACATCAACATTTAAAATAATAATATAAAGAAAAAACATTTAAATAATTTAATTTTCATTATAAGTCCGTAGTTCTAAACTTATTTTACTAATTTACTGGTACAAATACCTTATTCGTTGTCTCTGCATTACCCTAAGGTTGTCTGGTATAGAACGCCTATGGCGTTAAGACCGCCTTTGTACCCAAATAATTAAATAAATAAATAAACATTTCGTAAAAGATCGGTTGAAATGATGATGAAGATGATGATACGTACAGTCTCATATGAGGGCAAGTCTATGGCATTTGTCGACACAATTATAAAATCGGGGCTGCTACTCAGAATTTTGTAGTCAAACCCAATTTAACTTTTTCGTGATCGAGAATTAAACACAGAACCTCAAGCCAGGCAATCGCACTGGCCACTACAAGGCCAACAAACTTAATTGGCTTGAAAATCGCAAACGCAGCATCAATTTAAGATATAATATAACTTCACAAACAAAGTGTATCAAATTCAAATATTTTTTTATTTCAAATAAACCTAATTAGCACTTTTGAAACGTCAGGCTCTAATTGCACGGTTCCAAATTGTGGGTCCTATGGAGAAGAACTGGGTAGAAACTCCATGGATATACTCTTTTTAAAATAGGTTATTGTTTATTACATCAAATTCATTCAAATAATGTGAGTATAATGTAGGTTAATGTCAGAAATAAACAAGAGTTTAAAAGTGAAAATATTAAAATAATAATCCAACTTATGTACTTTACCCAAAATCATATGCAAATAAATGATTTCTATTCCATTCTATTCTATTGCCTTTAGAAAGAAACGTAAAAAGAGTTGCCATAGTATGTAGGAGCTGAGCTGTCCCGACAGACGGCACCCGTTCACGAGCATGACGCGAGCATCAGCCATCGCTTAACTCAACCATATCGAAGGGAACTTAACGATCCGACACTAACGCCACCATCAGCATGACATTTAAGTAAGCATGACAGACTCATACTGCTAAACAACAAATAGGCAGGAATATATAGAATTACTGTAAAAACATGAATTTACAATTAATCAAAAAACAATTATCAATCAATGTATCTATTCATTTAATTGAGTAATGCATTAGCGTGGAATTCGTACATGAACTTATACAAAAGATCAAAGTGGTCCTTTCAAACTTATTACGTATTCACTGAATTCAATGAACGAGTATGTGATGTGTTTGCTAATAATTTATATTGCAGAAATACTGAGGGAAACAGCTTCTGCCCGCGGCTTCGTACGCGCGGAATTCGGAATTCTATATTATCTTGTTGAAAACATGAAATATTAATTTATTTATTTATTTTTAATCAAATAGCCAAATTAAATATGAATTTTCATAGATTTAGCTTCGAAAATAAAGGATTTGACACATTCAACCTACCTATTTAATCCCCTTAGGGGAAGAATTTTTAAAAAATCCTTCGACGTACGTCATATAAAGAGCTTTTTTGCAAAATGTCATCCTCCTAGAATCTAGGACTTTCCATTCTAGGAATTCATTTAATTTTGGGCCCGGAAAGTGTACCACCATACTAGCAGTATTGAACAAACTTGGCCACGAATAACCTTTGTAAGGATCTGAAAAATCTTATGAAATAAGCGTAAGATGACAGGAATTAATACACCTGAAAATGTTCCGGATAGCGCCATCTCACGGCTACGCTTAACGCTACGAAGTGGCTACGAAGGAGCTACGAATAGCATCGTAGCACTTTGTAGCCCTAGTACTAAAACTATTTATAAAATTTTGCAAATCTTGAGTATGTTACTGATATTCAAAATGATTGAACTATTGTATTTAATATTTACGTGTCGTAAAGCGATAAAATTAATGTTTGTTTGTTTTCTTAACCATCCATCTTTGATGTAACCTACATTTTGTTCAAATAAAAGTATTTCTATTCTTCATCACCATTCTAGTTTCTAGAACTAAATTTAAAACAGTTAGTAGACATTTCCTTCTCGATACAAGCTTACATTACTGCGTTACCAAAATAGCGGTCGTTTAGCATTCATAAAGCCAGTGTTTAGACCAGTTCGTCGTCTATAACTGGCTTGTCGCCAGCATCCGTTTGATGCGGTGAAACTGTCATTTTCTCATTAGCAAGTACAAAGGTAGGTCCGTTTTGTGTAATATGGCCGGTATCATATTTAAAACAATAACACTGAACCTGTACTATCAATACTATCCTAAGGCTCGGTTTAAACGCCCGATTACTCGAAAAATATACTGGAATTAGCTGTTAGCGATCATTTAACCAGAGAATTATCGTTGTTGAAATCAAGCCTTACTTACACATAAAATAAAAAGTAACCATATCACCCTGTATACGTTCATAGCTAAACGTGAATCTGGCAGAAACAAAATATATAATCGAAATTATTTTACTTTAGGAATTGGATCTAGAAAATTCACTTTTTCATGTCAGTTGGTATGTATGTAAAATTTGACTAAATCTGAGACTACTATGCTTAAACAAACTCAGTGAACCAGTCTCTTATAAAGTCCATAGATGGCGCTATAATCATAGTAAGGTTATCTCCACGCTTGACAAACCTAATGTGAATATAAGAGAGTTGGTGACCTCGCTAGAGTTGCCCTTTAAGCAACATGGCAACGTAGTATATCATTCTGACTTTCTACTAAATGTATGTATTTCAGCATAAGTAAAATAATTACAAGAAATACAGGTTAGACGTTTGTCGCGTGCCGTGGTCACGGCCAGACTGTCGTACTCGTATCGTCCTCCCAGCGTGCCCGGTAGCACGTGTGGCGTGCCGGCCCAGCATCGTTGCCTAGCAACGCAACTGTAGCGTAGGGGTGGGGTGGGGAGAGTGATGTGAACTGTGTCGATAGCTGAGATATCGATGGTTCTGTTATCGATGAAAATATTTTAGAACGAATGCTGAACAAGTATTTTAACATAATAACTTCTTAGGTTTTCGCGATCACTACACATTATAATATAACAAAGTTTAACCGGATTAAATCGCGTATATTATTTAAATTGGTTTCCCTGACGTTTCGAAAGCTTTGCAGCATTTTGTGGTCGCAGGTAGACTAAGATGACAACCGTCTTTACAGATATTTCTTAAAAAATATTTAAATCTACCGTACAGTATTATTAATTAAAAACTTTTTAACAAAAAATTGAACCGACGAAAACAGAAACTGAAAAGCAAAAAATAACTAATTATGAGTCGGCGCCAAACGAACTTTTAACAAGCAAAGTGCGTGTAAGTTGCAAGTGGCCGAGCGGAGAACGCATTTTTAGAAAGTTATTGTTTATCGTTGAAAATTTCACGTTGTATTTGATGTGACGTTGTTTTTATTATTTATTTAAAGTAATTTAATGATCTTCGTTGATTGGTTGTTTGGCGCCGACTCATAATTAGTTATTTTTTGCTTTTCAGTTTCTGTTTTCGTCGGTTCAATTTTTTGTTAAAAAGTTTTATTTTTCATTTTTTTGTGGTTAAAATCAAACTCCAGGTCTCCATTAGTCGTAGTGTCTAGAGAACTATATTTATGTGTGTCAAGTTTCAACAGAATCGATTAACAGGTAAGAATTCAGTGGGTGAACAAACACTCATCCCCTGTTTTACTACCCTTAGGGGTGGATTTTGATTTTGAAATTTAAATGGGACCAACTTCGAGATATACCCTATCCATTAAAAAAAGAATTATCAAAATCGGACCACACTGTAAAAAGTTATGCGTGGTCATACATAAAAAAAAAAAAAAAAAAAAATACGCGTCGAATTGAGAACCTCCTCCTTTTTTTCGTCGGTTAAAAATCATTTCGATGCACGCAGTAATCACTCATCTTTTACAGTGTTGCGTGCTGTTTGGGACTTGATTATTTTTAGGACTGGGTTCCAAACAGGTGGTTGCAGCCAACCATCTTCTCTATTAAAATTAGGTTTTTTTTTAAAATTTCAGTAGCCTCACAGAGCATTCTAGGTACATAATGCTACAAAGCTTTCGAAACGTCAGGAAAACCAATTTAAATAATATACGCGATTTAATCCGGTTAAACTTTGTTTTATTTTAAGTATTTTAACACCGATTTTAAAAATTTAAAAGCAGAAGAGAGAAAAATTTTAAAGCAGGAGAAGCGAGAAAAATATATTGCTTTATTTTTCTTTTTATATAAATCATGTAAGGAAATAAAAGTTTAAATATGTAATATTACTCTGAAGGATAGTAATAATTTTCATCCCCATTTCACATGTATGGGCGCCACCCCTAAAATACGTTATCAAGATTTTTTTATTCTTTTAAAATTGAGATCTATATCTAAACCATTTTTTTAACAAAATTTTATTTACTTATGTTTATAACTGTAGAAGTTATTAAGCTGTAAAGGATTAGGACAGACGGACAGACGGACAGACGGATAGACGGACGGACATGACGAAACTATAAGGGTTCCTTGTAGGACTACGGAACCCTAAAAAAAGATACGCGTCGAGTTGAGAACCTCCTCCTTTTTTCGTCGGTTAAAAATAAGTGGGAATTATCGATTTTCTCATCAGGGTTCTAAACTGTGGTCAATTTTCTAAAACTTTTGTCGAGGACATTTAATCGACAAAAGAAGATTGAAAACTATACAGGCCTATATCTTAACCCAGACTGTCGGTGCCGGAGATTAAGAAGTACTCACCAGTCACTAGTAGAAAGTAGATTCGCGGTGCGAAGGATTTTGTCACTCGCCTACTATTGCCTAAACTAAGCTTTATGGTGCGGTTCAGGTAACTGAGACTGAAATCTCGCGTCACACCCTTCTCTACCAAACACCACGCAATTACTCTATAAATTCAGGCACTGCCATCTGAGTTAAGCGGTAGACGATACTTTGGGACATTTTTACACAACACCATCTAGTCCCAAACTAAGCAGCAGAGCTTGTACTATGGGTAGTAGACAATGGATATAATACTTATATACTTTTTTTGTTGTAAATACATACTTATAATACATAAGAAACACCCAGACTAACACAAACACTTATGTTCATCACACAAATATTTATATTTGTGTTCTGTGGGAATCGAACCCGTGATCAGCAGTCCGACACTCGAACCACTAGACCACAGACGTCATCAAACTATAACAATATAACTAAAACAATATAACTCTTGCTTAGAGCAGAGCTTTATTCAGATATAAGTTTATTAAAATGCTATTCGACAATGCGACTAGATTAGCTGTGCAGTATTTTTGAAAGCTTTATTTTGTTTCTCGCTCTTGCTATCGCTTAAAATTTGTTGCTCTCTTATTAAAAAGCAAGCTAGCAGATATAAAATAAATTCATCTGTCGACACGTTCTCTTCACTGGTTCTCACGCATGCGCACATTGAATTATACAGTATATATATGATAAGCACCTAGGGGGAACGAGGTAGTCGCGCTTCAGCGAGTGAGCGTGACACAATGTAAAAAGGAGCTTAATTGCAAGTAAAAAAATACAATAATAATGGTTGCAGGCATTGTTTTAACACTAATTGATTCTCTGTTCAACCAATCGGGTTAGAGTAACGTGTAGAATGCAGTACGTATATATTTGTAGGTGCTATAGTGTGACGCTACAGGCGTTTTATTTTAATTCTGCAGTTAAAAGCTTTACTGTCTCGCTAATAAGGTTGAGGCGGAAAAACAATCGACGCAGTTTGAACAACAATATGGTACGGTAAATAAATTGATGCTGATACGACCTTCGATGCTATTCACTGGACGTTGATTATTTTCATTAGATGGATAGACGGCTTAATGAAAGTCGTAGGGAGACGGTCGAAATGGACGTAGGGAGGCCTACGTTCTGATGTGGACTAGAAAGAGACTAAAATTATGAATGAATGATGAATACCTATATTATTTTTTTCATCAGTAAGCTCAGTTTATCCAAGTATAAATTGGTTATAGAGAATCTCATTAATGATTTAGTCAAGATCTTCAAGAGCTGGTATTACTATGTAAGACTCATTTACTCATTTAGGGTATTGTATCAACAAAAGAAATAATAGTATTAGTTATAAAATATCGGGAAACATACATAGAAGTAGATTATTGACAATAGAACCATCCGTCAAACTACACGTCAGACTTCCAACGTCGAAACGACGTCAAACGTCCGACGAGTAGATCGTTCACTTCAACCCTTAACTAAATAAGTAATGAGACGTTTGACATGTCACGGTCAGGGGCAGTGACGTCACGGCTCCGACACACAAGCTGATTACAATAATGGGAAGCTGTAGGTCGTATCATGTTCATTTGAATACTTAATTAAGGATTTTTGAAGCGAGTACCTATTTTTAACTGTTTGAATAACTTTACAAAATTATGTCAAAAAAAACGATTGCAATATATTTTTACATTTTCTGTATGTATATTGAAAAAGCTACGAGGTTTTTTTATAACTAGCTGCGTCTGGCATGCGTTGCAATGTGATCTTTTTGGTCCAGGAACTATTGCGGGCGTCCGCAGAACAACTCACCAAAGTTTCATCACAATCGGATGAATGGGTTAGGAACGCATGGAGAACGAAGATACAAAGAAACATTAATTTTTATGTTTATCGATTATAATAATATGTTTATTTCAGACAGTCTAAGATAAGATTTTATCAAGTACTGGAATCATGGTAAAATAAATTTGCTTAGCTGTTGGTTTTTTTTTTAAACAAGATATGTTTGTATTCTACCAACCTCCACTTCTGTATAGAGATATTACCGCGGGCTTATGATCTTAATCTGACTTCAGCGTATTGTATGTAACAAATGAATTCCTATCTAAATATCTTGTTTACGCAGGCATTTCGTAATCTCACAAGAATCTTTGAAAAACTGAACGAGGAATTTTTACAGTATTATTCCCTTCACAAGGAAAATAGAACAAACTTAAGAAAATTCTTAGCTTGTTTTTTTTAAGTTACTTGAGATTTTTTTAGCTTCGTTCATTTTTAAGCTACTTCTTTTATGACCATCACTTTCAAACTCAGTTCCGTAAAATGCCCTAACTTTGCCCACAAGGCCTACTTTGCCTAAGGCATTAACTTAATTTTTACACGCACTGTCACTTTATAACTGAACCAAAATGTATCGTTGTCATAGTTTTTAAATCGCCCCATGTCCGGAAATCATAGTTTACTCAAAAAAAATACTAGGCAAAGTAGGGCTTGTGGGCCAAGTTAGGGCAGTTTACGGTTATCAATGTGTTCAAGAACTCTTGTAACGAAAGACAAAGACCTAGATCTTCTTCTTGTAGACTTGTTGTGCAATAAACAGGATTTGTATTTGTACTTCTAAATAAAGGTCTCTCGTGGTTTCATGAAAAGGCGACCTTTACCTATTCATGAAACTACGCCTTCCTTCTTTTTTTTCTTCTTTAGATACCAAAAGAGGTCACTGAAGGAAAGCCTAGCGGTTGAATGCTTGCCTTTGCTAGGAGGGTCTGAGTTCAAACTTTTTGGATACACGTGCGTATCAGAATTTGATTACCATTTGCTTTAACGGTGAAGGAAAATATCGTGAGGAAACCTGCACACCCGAGAGTGCTCCATACAGTTCTCAATGGTTTGTGTAGTCCGCCAACCCGCACTAGGCCAGCATGCTGGACTAAGGCCTGAATTATTTTCACTCTAAGAGGCCTATGCCCAGCAGTGGGATAGTAATGGGTTGGTTATTATGGGCAGGAAATTCTTTTGATTTTTGATGATCCTAACGAATAGTCTTTCTAGGCCATGTTGCGTATTTTATAAACTCTCAGGAGATCTTAGATTTGAACTTACAACACCCAACATAAATAAATGCTTTGCATCAAAGCTATCCAATATCCACACATCCTATTCTCTTAAGTTACGACCGAACATAAATCCGCAAATACATTGAAAAGAATGCTCATAAAATGTTTCGTGCGTCTCATAGCCTGCGCAGTGGACGCGCATTGGATACTAATCGCGGGGAAGTATCGCGACGCATACTAACACGACGAAATGGTGCGCACGGGTGCCTTCAAAACAATGTGGGCGCTAGATGGGTATTTCGGGGATGAAGGTACGTATGGGTATACAACGCTATGCATGGGCATATAGATATACTCTTATGCATGAACAACAGTAGACTGCAATTATTTGTTCCACAAACATATCTATGGACTGTATTTATTGAGACGAAATTAAAAATCTCATGAACATCGAGGATTTATTCTTGTCATTCCATTCTTTTGTGTTCCTCTTTTAACCCAAAATACTCTTATTCTACGTATTGATTTGTATACCTAGCTTTATATATTTGTGTATGAATGCCTCTTTAACCCTCGCTTTTCATGGGATTTTTCTATTCAATAGAATATAAGGGTTAGCACAAAAGTTGTTTAGAGGTCAGCCCATTCATATGAGTATGGCAATCCTACTCTTTTGTTTACAATAGCTGGAGGAAATCTGATAAAGTTCTGAGAGCATGTATGACTTCTGAACACAAGAATTTAAGTAGGCTTAACCATCGCATATTGTTTCCTATAATAATTTCCATTGTGTGTTCCAATAGGAAGTATCATGCTTGGTAGGTAGTGGACAATTTTATCACAATCTAACTGAAGCTCGCCGATGTACAGTCAAAATTCTTTCCGTTGAACCACCACTAAGGCTAAAATCGCTTGCACTCAATGACAGTGGTAGGTACGTGTAATGTAGCAGGATTCGTTCATTCAAGGGATTTTGTCGACAAAATGTACCACCGGGAAGTATCGTGACTGTACATAAGCTTTTCTATTTTAACAATAATGTATATATAACATAACATAACATAACATCACGCCTGTATTTCCCCGAAGGGGTAGGCAGAGGTGTAATAGTACACCCACATTTCGCCAGTTATGTTATAGTCCCATGTAATAGGGGGCGAGCCTATTGCCATTGACCGGGCACAAATCCAGACTCCGGACTGCTACTGAGAATTTCCTAATGAAAAAACCCAATAGCACTTTGCCCGACCCGGGAATCGAACCCAGGACCCCACGCTCAGCGTCGCGCTTGCAACCACTAGACCAACGAGGCAGTCGATGTAATGTACATATGTGTTTACAATAAAGTATAATAACGTACACAAACCGGCCACAACCATTGTATGATGTCTGATGAAGGACAAATCCTTCTTATTTACGTTATGAAATCTAAAGTTTTAATTTGAAAAAAAGCAGTACAGTCGCTTTAAAACCGCTAAGCTAGCACCAACTCTGCACATGTTGTCGAATTTCTCCTCCTTATTTAAAAGACTGTGGAATCTTTACTGTATAAAATCCTTAAAGAAGTTATTATTATCTATTATAATATGAATGCATCTGCTGTACTGAAATTGGCTCTCTTACAGTGTACTTGCTGAGTTTGGTATACACAAGCTGTACCGCAGCATCTCATTCCATTGTTAAGGAAGTCACAAGAAGCCGCCTCAAAGGCCCGGCCCGAAGGCTTAGGGTGCACGTACACAACACGATATAAAACTATTTCAGAAGAAAATGTTTTGTTTTGTAACACGTGGAATTGCAATAAATTTCAAACTCGATACATAAGACCAAGGGTGATAAGGACAGGCTTACAAACAGTCCATAACTAATTTAACTTAATTATTTTTAACGCATTTACGAACGCGAAGCGAACCTAGATAGGTAGGTATGTTTTTGTTGGACAACCGTATACCATCGTAGAACCGCACCATCGCTTAACATCAGATGAGGTGGCGGTCAAACGCAAGCCCATTAGGAATTAAAAATAAAAAACCGGCCAAGAGCATGTCGGGCCATGCTCAGTATTATAGGGTTCCTTAAGTAGGTGTTACTAATAAATCAAATCGAATATTAATCACGGCTATTTTAGTTTTTGCAATAGACGGCAGTATTGGCGACTCAGAGAGTGATGTCAGTAGCCGCTAGATGGCGCTATACAGTGCCAAATGTAATAGACGGCACTTGACGGCAGCATTGGCGACCCAGAGAGTGTTGATTGACGCCGCTAGATGGCGCCTAATTTAAGAAGTGTGTCGTCAACATAACACAAAGTTACTTTTTGTGAATTTTTCAAATAGAAAGTAGCTAAAGGAGCATTATTTGCTATGATAATTTTTCTCTAAGGTCAATGACCTTTGAACTAGGACGTTTTAAGTATTTTTCAGTTTTCTCTCTATAACTCAAAAAAATTACAATCACAATATGCTCGAAATAATTTTAAAAGAGAGTTTTTACAAAGGTCTATCAATGTGGAAGATTATAAGTTTCTGCGTTGCATAGTTTAGAAATGGCAGGGGGGGGGGACACATTGCAAGCCACTTTGGCAGGCTATATTTCGCAGATGGCACATCTGATAAAAAAGTGATGTATGAAACATTACCTTCATTTTAGTAGACCTATTTAATGATACCCCACACGAGGGGGTGCAGCGAAAAAAATTTTTACATCCCCATTTCACATGTATGGGCGCCACCCGTAAAATACGTAATCATGATTTTTTTATTCTTTTAAAATTGAGATCTATATCTAGACTATTTTTTTGAGAATTTTCATTTACTTATGTTTATAACTGTAGAAGTTATTAAGCTGTAAAGGATTAGGACAGACGGACAGACGGACAGACGGACAGACGGACAGACGGACGGACATGACGAAACTATAAGGGTTCCTTGTAGGACTACGGAACCCTAAAAACACTTAAAGAAAAAATTAACTCTTTTAATGATGGCACTATTGCCATCATTAAAAGAGTTATAGACTTTCTCGCCCCCTGTTACATGGGACTATAACATAACTGGCGAAATGGGGGTGTACTATTACACCTCTGCCTACCCCTTCGGGGAAATACAGGCGTGATGTTATGTTATGTTATAACTCTTTTATCCATTAGCCAAGTTTGTGTAACTTTTTTTTAACGGTTTCCAAGCTGCAACGGTTAGATAGCCATAATTGATTGATTGATTGGTTATTGATTATGTCATTACATTACTCGGGAATATTTGTTACTTCACCCCGCAATCCAATAAACGGAGTACAATCCAAAACTATAGGTATCGACACAAAATAAAGTTAATTTCGGATTGCAGATACACTGATTGTTTTGAAACTAATTATAAAACCCGAATATGAACCGTACTGATGATGACGAGTCGGTACAATGTTATGACCAATTTCAATTTCAAGTCAATTCAATTTATTTCCAAAAAAAAAAATATAACAGTACAATTTTTGACAAAGGAACATGCAATCAAAAACACGAAAAATAGGGTTAAGACTTTGCTTCCCAAAATTATTATTGTGGTGGTCACAGTGAAACTATAGCTTCCATTTGAAAAGGCACAAAAAACCATGTGTTAAGAAATCCACGTCAGCCTGTGAAGCTTATTGATTCGTATTTGTGTTACCTACGGAAATAATACACACCCCACTGTCATATCCACGGGTCATATCGTATCTGCCAGTGTACAGGCGCCATTAAGGAAGCGACCTTACGCTCGGGTCCCACCACATAGACAAGCGGAAATGAACTCTAATGTGTAAGTGATAAAGTTTAAATAAATTTAATACAATTTGAGGGTAGTAATAAATTTAATATTTTGTCTAATGTTAGCAGAATGATCTATGTTATGTTTTAAATTACTCGAATGGTTGTCTGTACTCGGTGGGAGATCGTTTGTTATGTTTATTGCATATTTTGCGCGTCGAAGATGTACTGGAGAATTTCAATTTACTTTTAATGTATTTGGGTTGCTTTGTACGTATCTAGCATGCTTAATTCAGGCGCTTATTAGGAGCTTTAAGAAACAGTAAGTCAGCTAAACTTTAGTTATAAAAGCATATTTCAATTAGGTACGTTGAAAGGTAGTACAAAGATCACGAAAACTACCTTTCTTCTGAAAACGCCTGTAAAGCACCACGTCTCAATGACATATTACTACAACCATTGAACTTCCAACAATCGTTAGCCGCCGCACGCACACATTTGCCGTCTGGTTTACACTGAATCTGGCGGGGCAGTCAGAACACTTAGCGGGGCGTGGAATGCTAAAAACGTAATGTTGCCTGTGATTCAGGCCGATATGAATAATCATAACCAAGCACGAGCTTTAGCTAAATTTTAGGTGCTAAAACGTGATGTTCCTATCTGTCTTGTAGTTTGACAGTTGCTCGGAAAACCAGCACACTTGAGAGTTCTCAGCAGTAGGACAACGTAATAGACTGAAGGCTTTTTCAGACGTTCTGCATTTGGACTGCAAGCTAGCTGCAAAATAGCAGTTTGGATGCAGTTTTTGTGCAGTTGACATATCTGAGCCGCTTGCGCATGAGTTTGCAGTATCGTGTAGTAAGCGTTATCGTGTAGTTATCGACAAATTGTATATGGGTTTATTTAAAAATAGACACACGGTTCGCTAGTAAAATTACCATACAACATTTGTCGATAGTTGAACGATAAAGTTAACAATTGGTCAGTATGCAATTGTCGACAACTGTGGAACGAAAAGTCAATTGTCGACAACTGTGCAATCTGCCGTCCGTTAACTAAAATGCCGTTAACTGACAAAACCTAGTTTTGAGATATGAGCAAATAACGCGACAAAAGTTTGAAATGAATGCCATTCTGTAACCATTAGTCGAATGACAGATTTTTTCACGTTGAAAGATAGCTCTGTTAAAGTACTTTAAAATAGTATATTAATTCAATTAATTACCCGGATAGATATTTCTTAAAATGTATTTTGGCGTTCTAACTAAGTATTCATCTAGTGTAAAGATCTTCATTACACCACTAAAACGTGGCTAGGTATACCTTAACCGCATTATAGTCATGGATTTGAACTTAACTATCGAGACGTGTTTATTTATATGAAGTTATCTACCATTACATAACTAAAATGCAGAAACTGTGTTTTAGCTTGGCATAGTTATATTTGATAAAATAGTTTTTCATAGTTAAAAATGGGTTAATGCACTTTAGCCATGTTTAAGACTAGTATTTGCACATACATTGTTTTATGGGTGAATTATGTCATGAAATACATAACTAAATCGCAGCTTTTTTCACAACCTTATCTTATAACCGCTTTCTTGTGTAGTATTTAATATTTTATATCTTGGGATACCAATACCAAAATTACGTCAATACGTACTTACTACCAAATTAATAATATTTTTTTATTGGTACCAGAATATATTTTATTTACGTTGACAGCTTCTAGTAAATTAATAAAATATGTTTGTTTGTCATTCATTTGCCCGTTTTTTTTTACCAAAATCTGTCTGTGATGCAACAAGTCGAGATTTTAGTGAACCAAGCACTTTTATGACGACACTCAAGAAATCTGTAGGAACTTCAACTCTGGTAATTCCCAGAAAACCTTTTGATGAATTATATTATCGGGCCAAAACAAAAGAAAAGACGTAGTGAAGATCTTAATACTACATATTATGGATGAATAAACTTTTGCTCTGTCAGCATAACGGAAAGAGAGTGGCAATGACAATAATGCTATCATTATGGATTCATCATCTACCTGCCCTGGTCACAAATAATTCGGAAATGGCGCAATAAGTCTTCTTCTGTTTTTCTCTATCAGCCGTTATTTACAGTCGCAATCCATCCATCTTTTCTTTGGTCTCCCTCTCCCTCTCCATCCATGAACATCCATATTCATCACGCTCTTAGTAACATGCATTTTATCCCTCCTCATCACATGCCCATACTAACCCAAACTATTTCCTTTCAACTTTTTCTATCACTGGCGCCACTTTCAAACTCCCTTTAATATATTCATTTCTTCTTTATCCATTCTTATCACTTCATGAATCCATCTCAACATTCTCACCTCTGCTACATGTAATCTCCTTTCATCCGTCTTCTTCATTGCCCAGAATGTCGATCCATACAGACGACAGGTTTTATAACGGATTTGTCATTTTAACCCTTTTGAGTAGCATTCGTGTGTCACAAGTTGTTCTTGTGACCTGTCGCCATTTCATCCATCCTAAGTTGAACCGGTGCGTATCGTCTTGGATTACTTCACCATCTCCTTGGATGAATGACCCAAGTTACTGAATGTCGGAGCAAATCGGTAAGGGCGTTCCGGCACAGGGACGGGAGAAGCCGCCAAAATCGCAAAACATGGACTGTGTTTTGCTTTTACTCATTTCAATTTCTTTCATCATTTGGATTACTTGATTAATAATTCGCATGATGTTCAAAGAGTATAGTAATAAGTTATTAATATCATCAGAAAATGCCTTAGGTACCATGTTATCATTAAAATTTACCAAGTGGCAGTACAAAACTATTCGAAAAACCACCAGGGTAGAAAACATTGATTTGTTTCCATTGTATTATACTATACAAATTGCAAAACGGGAATCTTATCCACCATTATTATCATCTTCCTGCCCTGGTCCCAAATTACTTGGGGTCACCGCAACACGTTTTCTTCTTCCATTTCCCGCCGTTATCTCATCATTTACCTACTCCCAAATGAAATGGGAATGTTATCCACTAAAAGAAGATATTAAAACATCTGATAATTCTGCCCAGGTAAGGTAGGTTCTGCCAGGTGCTTCAGTTGCAGGCACTTCTCGACTTGACTGATTTATTTATTATTTGGAAGACCAACAGCAATTACTTTAGTATAACAATGTTAAATAAGATACAAGCTGCCAATAATAGGTCTTCACGAATAGTGACTGACTACAGTAAGATGCGTGGATATAATACTAAATATTATTAAAATAACTGCACCCTGGGCAGTCAGCCTCGCAAACAACCTGCTGACTGGCTAATCTTTTCCCCACGGCATGAGCTATTATCATTATGTAGCTCATGTCGACACGATAGAAGAAGAATTAAAATAAATAAAAATTTTGAAAGAAATCTAGACTTATTGCATGTCTCGCCGATTGCATACTTGTCACAAATATATCAAGTTTATGGACATACCTTCAACACAAGGTTTTATCAAAAGATGCACAAAGCTTATTAAGGCGCATGTAGCAGGCAGGTGGGGATGCCATAAGTGAAAAAAAAAAACTCTCAAAATACATCATTTATCGAAAATTAGTTTTTAGCAAATGAAGTACATGTACTGTAGTTCAATCAGAAACTATTAACTCTGTAAAATAAAGTTCGCTGTAGTTTTAAGTAGATAAAGTGCCAAAAGTGGCCGTTTTTCACATTTTTTCTATCTACAACTACAGCCAACTATAATTTTCAGAGTTAATAGTTTCTGATTGAACTACAGTGCCTGTACCCTGTACTTCAATTGTCAAAAACGAATTTTTGATAAAATATTTTTTTATAATGTTTTTTTTTTGTTTCTGTATTCTGAGGTTATTAATAATTAAAGATCATCTTGATGACGAGGCTGATGCAGTGAAAGAAAACGTTGCTTTTGTAGACATAAATCTATTCCACACACAGTTTTCCTAAAATAAGGTACTTGATTTTAAAGGTTTGCCAAGGTTAAGGCCTAAGGAGCTTCATTTTCAGCCTATAGTGGGAAGGTGGTACCAGGGCGGGGTAAGGACTCGGGAGCAGATAACTGCTCTTTAGTTAAGGACTCGGGAGCAGATAACTGCTCTTTAGTTAAGGACTCGGGAGCAGATAACTGCTCTTTAGTTAAGGACTCGGGAGCAGATAACTGCTCTTTAGTTAAGGACTCGGGAGCAGATAACTGCTCTTTAGTTAAGGACTCGGGAGCAGATAACTGCTCTTTAGTTAAGGACTCGGGAGCAGATAACTGCTCTTTAGTTAAGGACTCGGGAGCAGATAACTGCTCTTTAGTTAAGGACTCGGGAGCAGATAACTGCTCTTTAGTTAAGGACTCGGGAGCAGATAACTGCTCTTTAGTTAAGGACTCGGGAGCAGATAACTGCTCTTTAGTTAAGGACTCGGGAGCAGATAACTGCTCTTTAGTTAAGGACTCGGGAGCAGATAACTGCTCTTTAGTTAAGGACTCGGGAGCAGATAACTGCTCTTTAGTTAAGGACTCGGGAGCAGATAACTGCTCTTTAGTTAAGGACTCGGGAGCAGATAACTGCTCTTTAGTTAAGGAATGCTACATAACTACGGTCTAGTGTAGCAATCGTATCAAAATAAATTTAACTTCATTTACAAAAAAATTGTGACGTCTTAAGAGAGTA
Organism: Asteroscopus sphinx; assembly: GCA_949699075.1. NCBI lineage: Eukaryota > Metazoa > Arthropoda > Insecta > Lepidoptera > Noctuidae > Asteroscopus > Asteroscopus sphinx. The sequence continues at coordinate 406,766 of OX453022.1, read as the reverse complement.
GTATTGTAATGTAAATATTATTCAAAATAAAAAGCTAAAACGCAGTTATGTGATTTTAACGTCGTTTATGCCTAGTAATGATTTGAAACCCCTTTTTAGCTTAGGGTTACGAAAAATTTATGAAGCATTTATGATAAATTTTTATGAAAATAAAACTAGTCTTAAAAATAGTTAAGGCGCCTTAACCCTGATTTAGAATACTAAAGTTGATTAGCGATTTTTTAGCTATGCATTATTCGGGCACTTTATGGTGTGATGAAGCAGTTAAAAGATCTTAACTGTTTTTTAGATAAGTAATGCTACGTAACCGTGTTTTAGTGTTGCATTTTAATAAAAAGTGTTATTTAGCCACTTTCTTGCTGTGTTCTATTTCAAAAACTATAAAAGATACGAAAATGAGTCCCAGACAGATCGATAGAGAATTTTAAACTGTATTAGATGCCATTTAAAACTGAAAATCGACCGCATGTCACTTAACGGCATTTTAGTTAACGGACGGCAGCAATAACAAGTACAATTGTCGACAACTGTGCAGTCCGCTTGCAGTCGGCGTGCAGTTCGATCGACTGAAGACTAAACAGTCGGTCAACAGTTTCGTTGCAGTTATTTCAAATGCACTAAACAGCATCTGGCAGCGAACTGGCAGCTAGGTTGCAGGCTAAATACAGTCGTGAACATTTGTTATTCTACGATGAACCCCATGCCCTGCAGTGGGACAGTGGTGGGCTGGTTATAGTGATAAAAGCTAGTGTACTGACCTTCTGCTTGTCAAGCTGCTGCAGGATGTCCTCAGCATCGCCCACGGCGACCGCCTGAGTACGGAGCATGTCCACCTCCACTGACACCCAGTCGCGGATCTGTTTACAAAGCAGATGGTAAGGAGACATTTGTTTGTTTTAGACTTTTGAGTATAATAAATTAAGAGTAGGCAAATAAGTTCAATGGTGAAATATGAAGATAAACAAGGAAAGCTGACCAAGGCTGGAAAGTCAGAGAGAGTGAGAAAGGTATAAAGTGGGACCAAGATTATCTCTGGGTGAATGTAACAATGGTAGATAGATCCTAAAATAAGTAGGCGAAGTATTTATGTTATTGAAAAAATAAAAATGTTGTGAATAAATACATAACTAAAAAATCTATTTCTATTTCTCAACATAGAATTTTATATTGTGTCTTTTAGTACAAAACTTAAACGTTCTCTCAATTTAGGAAACGAAAAATTATTAGAACAAAACAGCACAACATGAACACCAAAACAAAAACCAAAACCATTTTTCTTTCTTTTATCAGCATTGAAGGCATATCTGTCTTCATACTATCTACAATTACGAACAAATAACACGACGTATTGTATCAGTTTCATTGAACTGAAGGCTCTCATCCTTCCCGTTACATGCATTGTTTATGGAAACAACAAGACGATACATATTGGTCGGGGTGCCCGCGAAATTACAAGTTTCTTGCGTTTTTTGAAAAATTTACTTTTTTTTTGTTGTTACGTAATTATATCGATCGAAATATGATTCGCTACAATAATAACAATATATCTACTGGATAACACTCAAAGAAGATATTAACCTAGCTCTATAAGCTCTACAAGCTCGATAATATTAATTTACTATCAAATTATCTATTATCGAGCTTGTAGAGCTGGTCAATATTCTCTATGAGTATTATTCAGTAGATATATTGTTATTATTGCAGTGAATCATATTTTGATCGATATAATAATGTGAATAACCTAATCAATATATTCTATTCTATTCTAAAATAGAGCTGCATTTTGCAAAAAAGCATGAAATTTTGCAACCCGGTAGCATGCACTTTAACCGATTTAACCGAATTATTGTTTATTTACATACATTTTCTCCTAAAATGCTTTTATGCTTTTAAAGACACTTTACACTAAGATTGACGGACGAAAATCTCACATGCACAGACACTCAAGACTAAATAAAACTATCTGCACGATTTGCTCCGGGCCAGAATCGAACCCAGTTCCAACCTATGCGAAAGAGTTAGCTCAAAAGCCAATCTCACAGTGACTTCATCTATAGTGCAGTAAAACCAAAAGATAAACACTAACCGATGCGATGCTAGCAAAATCGATACTTTTTTCAGAATAATTCAAAATGTAAAGGTGACCCATCTTTACATAATTTCCCAATAAAACCAATACAACGCACGCCCCGGTCTGACCGATAACAATAAGATTTTATTCCAATACTGTCCTCTAGAAAAAAAGGCCTCGGGCTGTACAAAAAAATTGTTTTTACTGCATCGCTTTCCGATAGGCGCGCCAGGAATTTTATAGGAATCAGAGCAAATACGGCACATTTTTTCCATTTCTCGTGGAATAGAAAGGCCTGGGGTCATCTGCGGCCGCCACTGCCCGTAATGCCGAACACCCAATTCTGATTTACTGGGGTCTTCTGTGACCTTTTCGGAAACACAAGTGACGAAAATTTGTTTGGACACGGTAAGATTGTTCCCATGAATTACTTGGAAAATTGCAATTCAACTCAGTCTATCGCAGTCAACTTCTGGACATAAACTACACAGTTTTATGTCTCTGTAAGTTTTCATTACATCATCGAATATTTGTCACTCGTAGCAACGAAATTCGTATCTAGGTTCCTGCAATAAATCGGTTTATTTCGATGTCGGTCTTAAAACCGACTGTCATTTAATAGTGCACAGTACAGACAGTAAAGTGCACTGGCCAATATAAATGCAATAAAGTGCACTCCCCTCCTCGCTATCTTACACGCTTCATCAGACTATTGGCACGACTCAGGTAAGCTTACCTATAAACCTACCTACCTTTATAGTTATAAACGCTCTGTTATTTGTGTTCGCGTTATTATTGGTTAGGGTTGGAGTTTTGCAGAAAAACTTCACCCGGTTTAGGTTAAATGTTTTTCTAAATATTCTGCAGCCTGTATAAATACTAATAGCATCCTGCAAGTTATTGCTGGTAAAGAGGACTCTGCAATAATGAAGACTTTCAGTCGGGTTATGATCAGATAGTATTACATTAGCTGTCTGACCAGAGCTCGAATGAACTGTCTTATTCAAATAATGTACAGTACATACAAGCATTATATAATAACCTACTTACATAGTTTTTAAGAAAATTGTAACTAACATAAATGGAGATTCTCCGAATAAATAAATGAATTGAAATTGAATTGAATTAAATCATATACCTACCAATTTTCGGGATGCGTCATATTTAAAAATAAGTTCTTACAAAACCAAATTAACTCATAATCGTACAAGTTATCAGAGATGAACATATCGATGACGTTTTAAAAACTCTGCCAACTTGCCCGCCCGCAATATTCAGCCCTATGTTTCCCAGTTTTCGTCTAAGAAAATATAACATGGTAAGCGGTGCTTGCCGGAATGGTTCGGCAGAGCCGCGATTTGGTCGCCGCCTGTCGCTTGCCGCCACCTCCCAACGTCGCCTGCCACTCCAAACTGCGGAATGTCAAGTACGCGACGCTAGTTTTTGATGAAATCCAGTTCAGAAGGATAGTGTTCGGTATTCAATCACCATTGGGAACTCAATAAAGTTTGTCTATTTCTCTATTGAGTTTCCATTTTGGATTTGTTACTAGTGCATCATTTTGTCACAATTTTCTATGTATATCGGCGTTATTCTCTATTCATATTCCAAATATGTAGACGAGATGATTTCGAAAACCTCAATACGTCTTAAATACAACAACTCGTATTGTTATTTATTTCATCTCGATATTTTATTAACGACGTCGAATTTTTATTTTTTATACGTCTAATGAGTTGAAAGGTTTTGTCTCAAGAAGTTCTAGTACACCTGCAAAAGACTACTTATCTATCGTGTGCAAAAGTCCAGCTTAGAAACAAACTCCCAACAAAACACTGGCTCTGGCCTCCAGAACAACTTCGAGTCCACAAACAAAAGATTGACTCACTCTACTTGCTGGAAGTTTAAAATCTTTCAAACTTTTGACTAACTTTCTAAGCGAACAAAGCTGTCTGTAAGGGTTCGCACACATCTATGCTCGTCAAACGAAAATGTATTTTTAATGGAGATCAAAGAAAGAAAAAGAATAGGAAGCCTCCTCTCCACTTATCATCATCATCAACTCAACTTATCACGGTCCACTGTTGGACATATCATTTCATACTCAGAGAACGCTGCTGCCCATCCTCTGGTGAATCCCTTAGTCGCCTTTTACGACACCCATGAGAAGAGATAGGGTGGTGCAATTCTTAGAATTGCAACACCAGTGTTTATATTGTGTGTACTATTTTTGACAACAAATCACGGTAAATTATTTTTTTACTAAGAATGACAACAGTAACTATCACATCGGTTTTGTAGGCAAAAATAAACTGTCGTTTCATGTCGTCAAGTGTCATTTAACTTGAAGGTGATAAAACAATTTCATTGTAAACTATTCGAGTACCTACATTACATGTTAGATTACCAGGTTCGTAGATGTGTGCACACCCTTAGTACCGACACTGATTAATTTCAGTTACGACTTTAGTCCTCGATTGAATACCATTTCTAACTATTTTCACCTTTTTCGTCCATTCTCTCGTAATGAATTCTCTTTACTCTCTGGCCATTTAGTTGGTTGAGGAACTTTTTCGGTGAAAATCGGAAAGTTTGGCGTGACTTTAAGAAAATTACTGGGTCTCATATTATGATTGTATCGCGAAAAACTATTATTTTCCTAAATTAAATTCAGTAAACGGCTTTGCTTGAGGAAATTAGGTAGTTATGTAATAAAAGAACTGTGTTTCGAACACAAGTTCATGTTTTACGTGTAGGTAAATATTAACCGGCTCAGGTTCTACTCGTGGTAACTTGCCACCAGTTCAAAAGTTATCAATACACACAGGAAACAAACGAAATGAAGGAACTGATAATTTTACTTTTACTGCAAAGTATTTCAACCAATGTTTGCTGAATAAACATCAACAACTGTACGTTTCGAAGCTTCTTTTCTTATAAAAACCAACGAACAGTTCTATACACAAGCCTCCTACAGGAGAGCATCGTTTACCCTCTGTACCTACATTGACTTCGCCGTCGAAGCGTGGATAAGAAACGTAAAATTTTACAACTCTACGTATAATTTTTTTCACGGTTCGGGAATGAGTTGCCAACACGGATATTACTGGCAATAAAACGTGATGTTTTCAAAGGAATCCTCCCCCCCCAACCTACCCTCTCACTAGCCCGGACTACCCCTGTAGCCCCGCCAAATTGCGCGGAAGAGATAAACTCACCGCGACCACGCTATAACAAACTACAGTAGATCCAATCTGGGTGACGCGTGATGTGGAACGTATACAATAAAACATTTAATTAGTTTAGATGACAAGAAACAATCTCAAAACATCTCATTCTCAAATTGTACTATTTATGTTCTTTAGCTACCTTATTTTAATATCGTAAGGTAAGGTAGGTAAGATCTCTCTAGGATTTTTCAAATATGTGTCCAATTACAAGTATTTATTTATTTATTATATTCTTTATTGTACATACACCGAACAAAAACAAAGACAGTGGTTTACAGATACATTATGTAAGTACAATGGGTGGTCTTATCGCACAAGTCAATCTCTTCCAGACAACCTTTGGATGGACTAGAAGAAAGGGAACCGGTCGTGGGTACTTACGGTGTAAGTACCTACATTAAAAACTACAAAATCTGTGTAAGCCACACAAAATTAAATTTCCTTCTGTTTTCATTTTTATGGTTACCAAAACGTGTATACATATTAGCCAAAAGCTAGTTATAGCTGTTTTTTTGTTGATTTTTTGGCTTCTTCCATGTCCTTGCGCTTGTCATCGCGCATTTTATTTACCTTCTGAACTATCTCACTTCGTGTCGCGACCGCGGACAGTTCATTCTAACCGCAACAAAGGACTCAATGCAATCATGTCGCTTTATTTATGAAAAATGTTACCAATTACATTGCCGACTGTATTGTGAAATTTATTCTGAATTTGATCGCGAAGAGGCAATGAAACTCATTCTTTTATCTTTTTTTTTATAGTATAGGATGGCGAAACGAGCTAAAGACGCACCTGATGTTAAGCGGTTACCTTTGCCCATGAAAACTTCAATACCACCTAGGCTGTTGCCTAAATGGTACCGCAAGTCGGTTCGCCAAACTGAGACATGAAGATGGAAAGTCTCATGTGATTGTAATTTTCAAATACATTAATATTACAATAGGAAAGCTTATGTACATCGGCGAGCTTAACTCAAAAATGAGTTTTCTTACAGCAAACCTTAGAGCGACCTTGTAGATCCTTTATTTCGAATAGGATGCTATATTATTTGTTCTAGAAATAGCTACGATTGTTTTTGGTATTGTACCTATTTGTCCATGTATTCAATACATTAAATATCAAAAGTTATTTATTGTAGAACTATAAAAATAAATCTTATCTACATTTCATTTAGTACATGGTATAGATGGAAGAATATGCCGCTTTTACTGAATTCGGATTTATTGAAGTAAAACTTCTTTACGCACGTTTGATTTGGGGAGTAAGCTGGTGAATGCGATACAAAAAGCGAGGCGAACGGAGGGGGTAGTGCTGGACGCGGGGAGCGAGGCGAGCGGCCACGACGCGCCGGCAGATGTACGCGCGCCGCGCCGCCATTCCTTTGTTCTCATTGAAATAGTATTGAGAGAGATATAAGTTAGTGGATTTTACTTCAGTCATGTGCACACTCGTTTTTTTTTTCAATATAAAACTCTAAAAATACTAAAATTGAAGATCAATTTTAGTTTCTTGATACTTGTAATGTCAATGGTATATCTGACTCCATGTCGCTCTATATTCAATATAATGACATCTACAGTACAGCAATGGATCGCTGGCACTTCAATCACGTTGTGTCCGCTAAATCGGAGTGGGTTCTAGGTTGGCCCACAAAGAGACAGCTACAGAAGTCTCACTTTATACGACCCTCGATGACAATTTTATGAAATCCAAATAAAAAATCTCGACTTCGGGACTGTATTAAATTATTTATTCTCTTTGCAGTTACAAGTCTGTTTACCCAGCTGAGCGACTACGGACATTTAAACAAATGTATAGACTGTTCCATTTTACTTTCACAAAAGTGTACACTTTTTAGGGTTCAGTACCTAAAGGGTGCCAACGGGACTCTATTACTTTCACAGACTTTGTCCGTCCGTCCATCCATCTGTCTGTCACAGGGCTGTACCTTTTTAACAGTAATAGAAAACCAGTTGAAAAAAACTAAAAAAGTCTAAAATCAAAGGGGGTCCCCATACAAGTATCCATGGATGGTACAGAACCCTTACTGCGTCAGTCCGACTCGCACTTGGCCGGTTTTTGTATTCTATTCAACCAAAAAGTTTACAGTTTTCTGGTTTCCCACAGCAACTAATTCAGTTCAGAGTTTCTTGTAGTGGGTATAATTCTCGTCCTTCTGTGTTTTCTTACCGCGTGTCTCTTCGCCTGTCCCCGAGGGTCGAGCGCTGGCGTGCGCCTTCAGATTATATTCACACCGCCTGACTCGCGCCCGTCAGCGGATCTCAAGTGGCGGGGATCACTTTATGCACGGCTAACCGCATATTTGAAAGGCTGTCTACATCTAATTTCAACATATTCGTAGTGATCAATTCGGTAAACAAATATAATAATACCACATAATACAGTTTATTTGAGAGGCTCGTGGTTAATAATAACCACGCAGATCGATCTGCGAAGTGGCTGCATATCACGCGCACATTTCGTGAATGGGTGACTATTCTTCACACATCGAAACCATTCGACGCCTTGGAGAGCACGTTAAACTATCAGCCTCGATTTTCTTGGGAACATCCGATCGAATCCAGAACGAGGTGATCCGATAGAGAACTAATGTTGTTGACATACGGCCAAAATTAATATCCAATCTATCCACGATTTACCCTACTAGAGATAGAAATTTGTCATATTTTGTATGGAGCTTATGCCAAATTCCTATCTCTAGTAGGGCAAATCGTGGATGGATTGGATATTAATTTTGGCCGATAGCCTACAAGATTAGCAAGCTGAAGTGACAGTGGGCCGGCCACATAAGCCACATTAGCCGAAGAACAGACAGCCGTTGTAGTAAAGGTGTTCTTGTGTGAAGACCACAAATCGGCAAATGTAAGGCAGGACGCCCTCATCCTCGGTGGAGCGATGATATTGTCAAGGTGACTGGTAACAACTGGATGCGAGTGGCCGAGAATCGATGTCAGTGGCGTGCCATTGGAGAGGCCTATATCCAGCAGTGGACTAATATAGGCTGATGAAGATGATAGTTACAAAGGTACGCCTGATATGTTAATATAGCACAGTATCTAACCGGAGAAGAACCGGAGTGACCGACATAGCTTGTAGGTAAGCTGAAGTGGCAGTTGGCTGGCCATGTCTGCCGAAGGACCGATGGCCGCTGGAGCAGACGAGTCCTTGAGTGGAGACCATGAATCGGCAAACGCAGCGTAGCCCCCCCCCCCGCTAGGTGGACCGACGACCTGAAGAACGTGGCTGGAGGGGACTGGATGCGGAAGGCAGAGGACCGAGTGTTGTGGGAACTTGGGAGAAACCTATGTCCAGTAGTGGACTGCGATAGGCTGAGTTGATGAGTAGGAAAGTTTATGTACATCGGCGAGCTTAATCCAGAAAGCTTAACTGAGAAATAGAAATAGTTGGTATCAGAGCAGTCATGATGATCCTAGTTGAACCACATACCTGCAGCACGGTGGTGTCGAAGTGCGCCAGCAGTGCGGCTGGCGACTGCTGCGAGGAGCGGCGCCGCCCCGACAGCCGGCCGCTCCAATCTAGAACAAATCAGAAACATGGCATAAGTAACCATGGACTATACGCTCATTTATATAAGGCAACAGCAAAGGAAGACTGGCTGTCAAAATATCACAGAGAGTCACACAAAGTTCACAAATGAGTAGTGGAGATAGTAGGGCTGGAATGTGTTCCCTGGCAGCGAATAATACGTGGCATTTACTTCAATATCATTTAACATTTCAGTACTCTGACGGAGCAAGTCTATAGTCCATATCAAAGGTAGCAAACTGGTTAACACAAATGTCAATTTTGTTACTACAGCCAATTATCGTAATTAAAAACGGTCAAAATATAGTTCCAAACTAATCTCAATGCTTCTCCATCTCCTGACGGTAGATGTTCCTGTTTGCCATTTATTTGTAACACTTTAGTAGTTTATGAAACTGTTGCATAACAGGGGTTATCAAAACACGAGTGTGGGTTTAAAAACCGAGTCGCTGTTTCGTTGTTGTGAGTCGTTGTTTTAATACCTAGTTATGTCAGTTTCATACACTATTTTATCTAAACTCATACAATTTTAAATAAAATACCAAAGTCAAAATCTTGGTAACATTGTCGTAGTTGTTCTTGATTTTGCTGGTAAAATATTGTTCGTCATTTACGTTGCTGCATCCAGAAATTCAGGCGGGGTCATATTCTCCTCAGTTCAGTATCACTGCTGTAGTCAGATATTTTTGCCCATAATAAAACTTTAGACATACAAAACCATAATAATAACGTAAACAATTACAATAAATTTACAAGTAACGATGACCAAATCCAAATGCTCTCCCATTTGGATTTGGTCATCGTTACTTGTAAATTTATTGTAATTGTCTATGCCTATGTCCAGCAGTGGACTGCGATAGGCTAAGTTGATTGATTGATGACCAAATCCAGTAGGTCATGGCACGCGGCCGCGCACGTGCCCTTGTGCACAGATAATAAAATATAGTCTGGAGAAAGCATTATAATCGGAACTAATTTTATATCCTTGTCAGGATTCCGTCAATCTCTGTTTTATCATACAAAAAATATGCCTATTAACACTTAAATATAATTAATTAAAAGCAATATGAAAATCCAAAGTTCTGCCAAAAACGCGATTTTAAACAATCAAATTTTTCAATAAATAAAATAAAAAAATAAATATCTTTGGGACATTTTTACACAGCACCATCTAGCCCCAAACTAAGCAGAGCTTGTGCTATGGGTACTAAACAATGGATATAATACTTACATACTTTTTTTTTGTAAATACATACTTATAATACATAAGAAACACCCAGACCAACACAAACACTTATGTTCATCACACAAATATTTGTGTCCTGTGCGAATCGAACCCACGACCTCGTGATCAGCAGTCCAATCCAATAGTATAGTATAGTCAAGTCCAGTCAATGTATGACTAGTGGCGCCACCCTGAATTTTGTGTACTCATTGGTGCCAAACTGTACGACTGCAAAAAAAAAAGGTTTGAAAACTGCTTGGTTGGGTTGAAGTGGCATTAAAAACTCCTTAGTTGGGCTGAAGTGTGCGGTTATGGAAAAAATATTAAATTACCGCATTGTTTTGTTCAGCAAACTGTGTCGTAATGAAACTTTTTAAATTCATTACAGGTGCATGTGCGTAAAGTATGTCATTATGACATTACTTTCGAGTTCATAATTCGAATTTTACGATACGAGTGTAGATAAAATTCATTACAGGTGCATGTGCGTAAAGTATGTCATTATGACATTACTTTCGAGTTCATAATTCGAATTTTACGATATGAGTGTAGATAAAGGCCATTAATGTCACCAATAAACGGCAATAAAATTAGAAACATCTATTGTCAGGAAATGTCAGACAAACACTAAAATTCCAACTTCCAACATTCAAAAGTAGCAACTGCAGTAGAAAATAAAGAAAACAGAAGCTTGCGCCGCCCGGCGTCGACAGGAAACGAACCCGCGATCGAACACACACGCCCCGGCGAGTGAGCTATAGCGACCCTCTCGTAAAACGTACGGCATTCATATTTTCTGTTTAGATCACCTCACGTTTCGTGGAAATTCAAAACGGTAAAAGTGCAGTATTAGAACACGTTTTCGCTGTTTATTTGTGATTTTGCCTTGCGACGGCGACGTTTTGGTTTTATCGTGTTCTTATACATGGTTTTAAATTATTTGGCAGCTTTAGATCATAGAACACTAATGCTCATATGACGAAACTAGCCCGCCTTTTGGTATAGTTACTATACTCTTTGCTAGCTCGTTTTGATGACATGATGACTTTCTTCCAACATTCTTCATATCTTCTTTGACGTTTCTGCACAGATTTGACATCTACTGCCGGCCGGGTAGATGTCAAATCTGTGCGTTTCTGTTTCTAGCGCAGGTTTCTAGCTATGGTTTCTAGACGACTGCAGATAAGCTGCAGATTGACGCCTTACATCAAAGAAGGTTGGTATCAACAGTCTCTTTATAGTTCGTACTCTTCATTCCTATGTTTTGTTAAATATTATAGTTTGTCTGTTTGTGTACATAAAGTAAATAAATAAACAAAGCCGTAGTATTCATCTGCAATATTGTAGTAGTCTTATTTACAAGTAGTAAATAATAGATGTGTAGATATTAATTTAGTTATTAATATCTACACATCTGTTATGTTATGTTATGTTCTACACAGTCAATACCTCAGAATAATGAGTAAGCTGCTTTAGTTATTGTTCGGAGGCCGATACCTAACCAATTTTCTAATTTACCAATACCCAATCTATAGGCGTGGCCCATTTATAGTAACTAAAAACAAACACAGCAGTTAAGCCATGTTCCCAAAGTCAGCAGTTTTTGTAGCCGTCGCTGTGGTAGCAATAACTCACAACAGTTGTTGGCAACTTTTTGTACCAAACGACTGATCGCTACAGCTGCTTGTTCATTTGCAAAGTAACGGCATTTATCATTTATTTTATAATTGTTTGGTCTGATACAGTTTTAGTTAAGTAATTAGTATAGCAGGGATACCGCAGTGTCTCAAGACGAAAGTCTTTGACCAGTGTGTGTTGCCAGTAATTACTTACGGTACTGAAACGTGGTCGCTCACAATGGGCCTGATAAGAAGGCTCAAAGTCACTCAAAGGGCAATGGAGAGGGCTATGCTCGGAGTGTCCCTGCGTGATCGAATCAGAAATGAGGAGATTCGCAGGAGAACGAAAGTAACCGACATAAGCCCGAAGAATTGCCAAACTTAAGTGGCAGTGGGCGGGGCACATTGCTCGCAGAACGGATGGCCGATGGCGCAGTAAAGTTCTGGAGTGGCGACCGCGTACTGGAAGGCGCAGCGTGGGTAGGCCCCCCACAAGGTGGACCGACGACCTGGTGAAGGTCGCGGGAATACGCTGGATGCGGAAGGCACAGGACCGGTCGTTGTGGCGATGCTTGGGGGAGGCCTATGTCCAGCAGTGGACGTCTTTCGGCTGAAATGATGATAATGATAGCAGGGATGGTAATTAGGGATATTCATCTTTAAAATTGATTAACGATGATTGAACGTTTTCAATTTATTTGGCATGATTGCTCAGCCATTTGACGTGCGTGTTTTGTAGTTTTGACGTGCTTTTATCCTTCTTGCTTCCAGTATCACCGTATCAGCATGTAGCATGTATTGACTGTCATAGCCAACACCCTTGGCTCTAACTCTGTGTTTATCAATAACTTTTCAATTACTCTAAACATCAACTTCAACACTGAATTCCGGTCAAACTTAACTTTTTAGAAAGTTGGAATTCATCATTAAATATCAAGCAGCATTCGTACAGAATTAATATTAATTAAGGCAAGTTCGCAATGTTCCGACAACAGAGTCCCTTTGGAGATATTTTGTGAAAGTTTGTCAGAAGTCGCGTCCTCGTTTTATTTGTGAAGTCGGGAGTGGCTCAAGATCGCCTGTCACCCTCCTAACTTCCGAGTTAGAAAAAACATCAAGTTGGTAATTTCAACCATAACACAGAATAATACAGAAGATTAAGTAGGTATATTCTTTAGTTTTATTTTTATGGTGTGCAAACAATAAAGTATACTCTACCTATCTATCTATATTCAGTACTCCAGAGAGATACTCCTCGCACAAACACAAATAAAAACAAAAATAAAATTCAAGTTGTTCACCGTGTGTAAATCTGTAGGTGACTGTATTTATGGATGCAAAGAACGAAGCTAAGAAATAACTGAAGAGATTATCGCAAGTTGATTGGTAGCAGCCTTAAGCCGTGTCTCCTGCGACCAAAATCTAACAAAACATTCTAACAAAACATGTAAACATTGTGCTTATGCCAATCAAATGTTGCCAAACAGCTAGGCCCTGCCCCCATTTTGTTAGAAAAACATGTTAGATGTTAGAAAAACATGTTAGATGTTAGAAAAACATGTTAGATGTTAGAAAAACATGATAGATGTTAGAAATAACAAAAATATGGTCGCAGGAGACGCGGCTTTATTTAGGCTAGTAATAACAACTGTGATCATGGACCCAGCAACCAGATGATTATGACAATAGAACGTAACGACCTTTCATTGAAGAGCGGTCCATTTTCAGTACTTAATGGTTTTACATGATGCCGTGTGTTTTACATTATGACGTTTGTTTTTGTAATTTTTATTTATAAGAGTGAGCTTTCTGTATTTATCTATTATCCATTCGTTCAAAGTTATCGTCTTCAGACATGTACGCATATACTTCGAATTGATTGGACTTTGATGAGATTTACAAACTTCTAGCTCTAATGTACTTCATAATAACTTATTTCATAAAAACACAATCTTTTCAACAATATTTTCTCAGTTTATTTTTCAGAATACAAAAGGTATGATATCTTACGGTATTACTTGCTTGTACTCATCTTTTACAAAAAAGTATTTATAAGCCGGATACAGACATTCAGTATTATGAACAAACACAACACAATACAACATGGTATCGTATAGAATTTTGACAGTAGCAATCTTGTTCTCTCCCCTATTATTGTGAGGGAGCGGTCGTTTCGGGGTGCTGACCCCTCGATGGTGATCGGCGTGACCGGTAACTACACGACAGGCAAGAAATTGGACATCTGAATACATACATACATACAATCACGGTTATAGATGTCTGATGGACGGAAACCACGTTTTACATAAAACGTAGGTTTAACGGTTGGATCATTACCCTTAGTAATGACATCTTAAGCACACCCATACCAATTATTTATCCTAGGTTAGATGAGTCTCTTTTAAAAGAAGACTTGGTGAAAGTCAGCCATGAACTAGCAAATATGTGGTTAAAATATTGTTTCTAACACACGTGTTGACAATTTTTTTTTTTGTTATTACGTCATAAAAATCGGCTGCAAGGATTTTGAGAGATTTAAAAAAAACTATTACTACAAATATAAGTTCAAAAGCGATTTTAGCGACTTTAGAATCGCGATGCAAGGCTAGAATATCGAACATAATATTTTTTAGATTTTCAATTGTTTTACACAGTATGGTTTAGCACTCGGTGCATCCCGTGTGTCTTCCAGGTCGTTGGCTACATAACTATCATTCAACTCATTATCTTTACTTAGTTACTAAAACTAGTGTATCATGAAAGCGGGTCGTTGTAGTGAAGCCTGTGCCCCCCCCCCCCCCCCCGGACGGCGCCGGCGCTGGCGGCTCATTACCGTTCACTCACACAACACGTAACTGGATCAAAAGATTAACTGGCGCACCGGACTGAAGGAAGTGTACATAAATCCTTATTAATGTCGTTTTTTTTTCTTAAAAAAAAATTGCTACACTTTCATCATCATCACCATCATTTCAGCCGAAAAGCGCCCATTGCTGGACATAGGCCTCCCCCAAGAATCGCCACAATGACCGGTCCTGCGCTTTCCGCATCCAGTGGATTTCCGCGACCTTCACCAGGTTGTCGGTCCACCTTGTGGGGGGCCTACCCACGCTGCGCCTTCCAGTACGCGGTCGCCACTCCAGAACTTTACTGCCCCATCGGCCATCCGTTCTGCGAGCAATGTGCCCCGTCCACTGCCACTTAAGTTTGGCAATTCTTCGGGCTATGTCGGTTACTTTAGTTCTTCTGCGAATCTCCTCATTTCTGATTCGAACACGCAGGGTCACTCCGAGCATAGGTCTCCATTGCCCTTTGAGTGACTTTGAGCCTTCTTATCAGGCCCATTGTGAGCGACCACTTTTCAGTGCCTTAAGTAATTACTGGCAACACACAAGACTTTCGTCTTGAGACATTGCGGTATTTTGGACGAGAAGATATTATACTAACTCGTATGGTGGCATACAATGCAACCGCGTTGTTCCTGCTGGCAGGACGGCGCGTCAGTGTGACGTCAAAGCGATTACGAGGCAGTAGTATTGTTTGACATCTGCCAGAACAAGTCACACTGAAACCAGTTATATCGTGGGCTCGCTATCAAAACGCTTTTAAACTGCGTACCTTTTAGTGTGACGTGTGCCGCGGTGCTCATGCCCCCGCGCTTTTACTGACCTGCTTTTGGTTTGTACGGGCCTTAAAGCCTTAATGGCATTAACCCACAGGCTTCTAACTGAACTTACAGAACCGTAACCTTCAGTTCATTTATACTAATTTACCATTTCATTTATATTTCGGCACGTTCCTTTATTTAGCCTTTCCAATAAAAGGTCTTACGATAAAAGATAATGCAAATTAATGTGAAGTAAATTCAATAAAATTAGGCTCGTCCTGTCCAGAATATCGATGAGCAACCTGACGTTGGGCCGGTTGCTCACGACGAGACGGGCTAATCCGGTTAAATTAGTTTTGAGTTTCTTGTAGTTCTTCGTTTGTAGTCTGCTGGTATTTAGGGTGAAACTAGAACTGTATAGACGATAAAATTAACTGTCAATAAGTAATAAATACACAATAAAGAAAAGTAAGAAGTAGAATGCTCGGTCTAATGCTATTTGTGTAAAGTTATTGCATGGTTAAAGATTACAAGGGAGGACTATAATAACAATTTTGACGACCTCTGTGGTCTAATGGTTCAAGTGTCGGACTG
The DNA here is from genome assembly GCA_949699075.1 of Asteroscopus sphinx. Lineage (NCBI taxonomy): Eukaryota > Metazoa > Arthropoda > Insecta > Lepidoptera > Noctuidae > Asteroscopus > Asteroscopus sphinx. The sequence continues at coordinate 390,852 of OX453022.1, read as the reverse complement.
CTGATAACAAGGTCGTGGGTTCGATTCCCATAGGACACAAATATTTGTGTGATGATCATAAGTGTTTGTGTTGGTCTGGGTGTTGCTTATATATTATAAGTATGTATTTACAAAAAAAAAGTATATAAGTATCATATCCATTGTCTACTACCCACAGTACAAGCTCTGCTTAGTTTGGGACTAGATGGTGCTGTGTAAAAAATGTCCCAAAGATATTTATTATTAATCCATTTATTCATTAAATTACATATTTTTTTACATTTTTACAAAAAACAAGAAATAAAAACATTTAAAAATATATAAAAACAGTAGCCCACCGCCGGTATCAGGAACAGGGTCCAAGCTACCGGCGGTCAGGGCCTCAGAGAGAGGAACTTCCTAACGATACGTGCCGTGTCCAGAAGAACCGCTTTCTGAATCAAGCCTTTGACCCAGCTGCCTAATGAGAGCCTGCAGGTGTTGGTCGAGGTTCTTTGCCATTATTCCATTGGCCGTAACGACAATTGGCACGATGACTGCTGAGTCAACATCCCACATGTCGACAACCTCGTGTGCCAAGTCAAGATATTTTATCTTTTCCGGCCTTCACGAGATTCCCGTCATGCGGGACGATGACATCAATAATCATCGTGCGGCGGCGCTCCGATCGATCTATCATCACTATATCATGACCATTTTCGGGAGCTGGGTCGGGCACATACCTGTAGTATGGTACTTTTGTATCCACAAGGCTGTATTTCAAGGCAAGATGCTGGTGGTTATTATTATTCCATTTATTCATTTCATACACTTATTCTTTTTTTTTTTTTTTTTTAAGTATGATCGTAATTTTCTCTAATCAGGCTGCACACCAGAGACAAACAACATGTAGGCACGCCACATTTACGTCGCTAAAATTGGCTAATAATTATTTTGCTCGATACACATGTCTTGTACGCGCACACTAGATTCACAATGATGTGGCTAGCTGTACTTACATTTCAAGAAATGTTGACAGAGTTGACACTGGGCGAAGTGACTGTGGTGCTACAAATGTGTGACCGATGTGCGGTCTAAGTAATGACGCACAGTCTAAGAAGTGATAATAAACTAATCGATTCTGGTGCCGCCGCAGGTGGTCTTGCGCCCGTTGACGAGTTAATGAATTTAGTACAGACCCAGTTTTTTATAGTCTGGGCGGTGTCCAGGTAACATTAGGTACAACCTAGTTGTTTTTAGGACTTCCTAGAAATTCGCGTGAAATTAATATTGGCAGGTTCGTTCGACCCATAGAAATCTAAATAATAAGGTACCTAATAGAAATGTCATCTACTGTATTTTACCATCGGAATGCATTTCTTCGGTTTTCCGATACCAACACATAAATTTGCAGTTGTAGTACGCAATTTTACACCATATTTCTATTATTTAACGCAAAATAAAAAAGCCTAAAAAAAATCTGCTGATAGATATGCTTCAAAATACAGTTTTAGTGACTCTTCGTCCAAAACAGCGCTGATAATCAAGCAAATGTTTCGCGCACTGGTGTCCTATGAGACACCTGTACGCGGCTTACGCGCCTTTGCCATCACTTCTAGATTTCTATGTTCGAACCCAGCGGAACCAAATCTGCTGTAACGATAAATTCAGAGCAAAAACTTCATTATTTATCTACTGTTCGGACCCTAATAGGCAAGTAATTTGTAAGTTGTCACTGGTGACAAACAACAAGATCACTAACTTTACATCAGTATTCAGATTGGCGCAGTTTAAATATTAATCCGGTACTGATCTAAGCCGAGGACTGATCCCGGGAATATTAACGCAGGCCATAATAACACTGGCTACGGTCCCTAATACCGGTCATGATCCCCTATACGGGCTATAATCACTGCTGAGCGACGGAAATAGGCAGTGATACCGGCCGGTTTTCAGTGATAGCTGATCCTAAGATACAGCTTCGGAGTGGAACTTTTGTGTAAAGACTTGAAAAAGAAACCTGTTACATGACTTACATGTAGAATTATCATTTATACAATATACAACAATATATAATAATTACTTAGGTTTTCGCAATCACTACACATTATAATAACATTCATCATCATCATCATCATTTCAGCCGAAAGACGTCCACTGCAGGACATAGGCCTCCCCAAGCATCGCCACTACGATCGGTCCTGCGCTTTCCGCATCCAGCGGATTCCCGCGACCTTCACCAGGTCGTCGGTCCACCTTGTGGGGGGCCTAACCACGCTGCGCCTTCCAGTACGCGGTCGCCACTCCAGAACTTTACTACCCCATCGACTATCCGTTCTGCGAGCAATGAGCCCCGCCCACATTGCTCCCATCCGCTAACCGGATTACATCGTGTATATTATTGCGATCGATTTTTATACCATATGGTATATGTTACATTTTACCCTTTTTTTTTTCAAAATTCATTTTCGTTACTAAGGATAAATAAGTATATCAGCGGATCCCGGGAAGGTAGCGAAATGGCTCACCTTACCTTGAAATTATGAATGATGGTCGACATCCACCATTTGTAACTGTCAGCAGCTGAAGGAGTGCTTGTTTAAGCGGAGCGGACACCGCCATTGTTTGTGTTCTATACGACTAGGTACTGTAGGTAAACTAATCGAAATGTTCTTATATGAATCTAAATATTTTTGTAATTATAACATTTTTATATTTCTGTTCTCAAAGGGTGCCAACGGGACTCTAATATTAAGCCTGCGCTGTCTATCCGTCCATGTCTGCACGGGGCTATATCTTTTTCACAGGTAGCCAGTTGAGATTTTCACAGAATGTGTGTGGATTTTATTTATTTAATTATTTATGCACAACAGGGTACAAAGGTGGTCTTAACGCCATAGGCGTTCTCTACCAGACAACCTTAGGGTAATGCAGAGACAAAGAATAAGGTAGATGCACCAGTAAAGAAAAAATCATCATCATTTTGTCATGGAAAATACTAAAAATAATAGAAAAATCTAAGCCCAAAGGGGGTCGCCATACAGAAAAACCGCTGTAGTATATGTAAGTATAGTTTAAACAACAAACTCAATAAAAAGGAGGTGGTACGAAGCTTTCAGCGCATGAGTCCAAATCAAACTTGGCTGGTTTTTTCTGTTTCTTAAAAAAGATTTTTGTCTGTAGGTATATTTCGCCGGCACATTTAGTGCAGGGTTTGAGAAATCAGTTGATGCGCTCAAAGACTTACAAAGAACGATGCGCTATCGCAAATCGCGGCTTTGATTCCCGCATGGACCAGATATTTTTATGACTTACAGACAGTTCTTCCGGGTCAGACAACCACAGAAAAAATACTAGTGTGGAGCAAAGCAGAAGGACCATTCGAGGATGAACAAAATGTACTGATTTCACTGAATCCACTACAAAAAAAACCGGCCAAGAGCATGTCGGGCCATGCTCAGTATTATAGGGTTCCTTAGGTAGTACACCTCTGCCTACCCCTTCGGGGAAATACAGGCGTGATGTTATGTTATGTTGTTAAGTAGGTCTAATTACGGTTTTTAATCTGAGCTAATTACAAATGAATCAAATCGAATATTAATCATTGCTATTTTAGTTTTTGCAAACAGCGCTACCTAGCGCTAAATTTATGAAGCTAAATTTAAGAAGTGTGTTTCTTTTCACAAAAAACATGTCCCTTACTTACCTGGAATACATAAGCGCGTTGATAACTGCCCAGTGCCTCGGACAAAAACCACCTTTGGACAAAGGCATTTTAATTTTCTCGCCCCTTTCGTTTACAATAAATGTAATAAGCTGCATAAACTGAGACAATTTAATAACAATAAATTTAAAAAAGTTATACTTACCTGGCTAAAGATGCTAGATTATGAAGCTGTAGAAAAACTTTTAGAAGTCATCACTTAATTCACCTAAATTCTTATAACCATCACTCTCTCTTCTTTTTTACATAAGTAACAAAATTTAAGATTCATGCATATATCTCTCCTTCGTGACACCGCCAACAAAATCACGCACACAGAAACACCTTCCACACGTACACTTCCACAAATTCTCACCACACTTACACTTCCACACACACACTCTCACACTCTAGCACAAACATTACACGCAGGATTTTCATTTTCTATTTTTTTTGTTCCTAAACAACTTATTTTTTACTGTTTAAGGAAAAAATCGAATATTGTCATATTACCTATAACTGTGTTTATTATATAGCGAGAAGACACTGGCTCCTGCAACACAGTTATTACTAGTGCAGGGGTCAGAGAATTCTACATTAAGTGTATAAGCATTTATGTCAATAAACGATTATTTATTTATTTATTTTTTGTGATTTTTTTAAATAGAAAGTAACTAAAGGAGCATTATTTGCTACGATCATTTTTCTCTAAGGTCAATGACCTATGAACTAGGACGTCTTAAGTATTTTTCAGTTTTCTCACTATAACTCAAAAATTTATAATCACATTATACTCAAAATAATTTTAAAAGAGATTTTTTATAAAGGTCTATCAATGTTGAAGACTATAAGTTTCTACGTTGCATAGTTTAGAAATGGCAGGGGGGGGGGACACATTGCAAGCCACTTTGGGGAACTGTATTTCGCAGATGGTATACCTGATAAAAAAGTTGTGTATGAAACATTACCTTCATTTTAGACCTATTCAACGATACCCCACACGAGGGGGTGTAGCGAAAAAAATATTGTCATCCCCATTTCACATGTATGGGCGCCACCCTTAAAATACGTAATCAAGATTTTTTTATTCTTTTAAAATTGAGATCTATATCTATTCCATTTTTTGTCAAAATTTCATTTACTTATGTTTATAACTGTAGAAGTTATTAAGCGGTAAAGGATTAGGACAGACGGACAGATGGCCAGACGGATAGACGGACAGACGGACAGACGGACAGACGGACGGACATGACGAAACTATAAGGGTTCCTTGTAGGACTACGGAACCCTAAAAAGGAGCATAATAAATTATCTTTACTAGATATTTATGAACTTTGTTGTAACTGATTTTAGTACATTTAAGTACAATAAAACCATTAGCACACAAATCTTGTTCATTAAATACAGCTTAAAACTAGCCAGACGTAGTGAATATTCATGCACTACAGATGTCGGTCAACAACTATTACGGTCCATTACCATACACTAAACTTGTGTGGGGTCACGCCTCGCCACAGACCACAGAGCTAGTACTCTACCCCATTAGCTATGCTCATAAGTTGAGGTTGTAGGTGACTATGTTTTAGTTTGTCTGTGGGTAGTTTAGTTCTTTTGAAAGATTTCTACAGCAAGTGTCAGTATTTTTAAACCATTTAGTTATGAGTTTATGTTAGGCATGCGCATTTTGTTGAAAGACTATTCGAATTTAAGTGTCTCCAGATGTTATACTGTATTAAAACAAATAATATTCTCAGCGATCCTCAGTCAATTTCGACAATATTTCATCAAAATTATTTGTTCAAAGGATAGATAGAATATACGTCTGCATATTCTGTCCTTTGAACAAATGGGTGGGACTTCACCCAATTTTTGTTAGGGTCAAAATACCTCTATACCTATTTTGCAAATGTTTTGCACGTGGTTATACTTAATTAATAAATTACATTTAAACTCCGATGCCCTGTATTACTGGCCCAGTGTTGACCATAACACAGGGCCTGTAGTTTAGTTAAATCTGTAATTCCCTTCATTAGTGCGAATAGAGCCTTATCGGGTATCTATTGTTGCCATCGATGGACGCGAAAGGATGGACGGGCCGAATGAACCGTGTCGGAACCGATACGTGCCATCAGCGTTATGGAAACACGCCCTGACTAAATAAAAATTGTGTTATTCCCTAACAATAACGTGAAGGGCACGCTATGGTAATATGTGAATATTACAATGACTATTCCTATGGACTTCTTACAGACGAATCGGGCAGGCCATAGTAGTGATAGACTGGCGGTTGAACGCTTGTATGATCAGTTTCCCGCTTCAGTCGTTATTACTCAGAATTCCGGGTTTTAATGTATTCTTAAATCAACAATAGGACTGAGGCAGGAAACTCGGGAGAGCTACTCGGGACAGTACAGAATAGCGTCTGAACAATGAGTACTGTCTGACATACAAATCACGGTGCTACTGGCTTCTACAGACTCACAGACAACGCCCAGTTAACGCAGACTAGTTTTCTTTTTTTACGAAATAGCAGTTACTAGTTAACAAATTATACGTAGCGCTAAGGAGTGGAATTCTATGCCGTCGGCGTCTATGTTTCCCGATAGATATAATGTAGAAGACCACTTGGTCTTCCAAGCACGACTGGAAAAGAGACAGATATAACGGCTAGAATATAGTCTATGAACACTGTATACAGATACTATATAAATTGCATTCAAATTAATAGAAGAAACGTCAAAACTTGTATTATATCAAAACTGAATCAGTGTAAAAAAAATTACAGGTGTACCTTCGGTTACCTAGCATATACTGACACATACATGCCCTGGCCAGGTCAGGGATACCGTGTATACTGTATACCCATCTTTAACCCGCATCCAATCTGGCGCATCTTGCCCGAATGTGGCACAACAATGGACGCCAACCCTTTGTGCCAGATATTCGCAAAAAGCGCCATTATTAGCTGAGCCAGCCTCGTATTGTTAAGAGCTTCCCAACTGTCGGTGAGGGCTTTATTCTTATTCAAGGTAATGTTCATTGTTTTGTTGAGGACTTTGTTTTCGCTACTCGTTACGGTTTTTTGGTAAACAGATAATAGGATTAGGCGAAATACTTGTTGAGATTTTTATAGATTCGATTTATTGAAATTGCTTGTGAAAAATGATGAAAATGTGACAGATACGTTAAGCTATGTTATTTCTTTAAATCACGTTTTCTAGTACTAAACACTGGTCTGCTGGATGAAACCAGTGGCGTGCAGTGGCCTACTTCACTTGAATTTATTTTTGGTGTAAGTTATTGATTTTTTTATGTAGGAAGATTTATTCAGCATTAATAGGTTTAATAAAGGATAAAGAATCATCGTACTTTGAAAAAAAAAAATAACTTACACCACTGTTGAGTTTGAATGAGGAAGGCACTGGGTATTGCCTAATTGCCTATATGCAATGCACGCCACTGGATGAAACATAAGTTGGTCAGGTCAATGGTTGTCTGGAAGAATTTGCCTACAGCGATAAGACCGCCTATTGTAAATACATTTTTAACCGACGAAAAAAAGGAGGAGGTTCTCAATTCGACGCGTATATATTTTTTTTTTTTTTGTATGACCACGCATAACTTTTTACAGAGTGGTCCGATTTTGATTATTATTTTTTTAAGAGGACGCTCCCAAAACGTAAATCCTACCCTAGCACTCCGCAACTGCGGGCCGCTCTCATCAATTTTATGCGAGTTGCAATAGAACTTATTTTCGAAAAATCATTCTCGCGCGTTTTACCACGGAAGTAAATGACGTAATCTCAAAAACAGTTTTTGTTTTATTACAAGAATACTAAACAATCTATTCAAATTGCCTCTAGCCAGTATTTAATAAACTTTATTATCTTCCTATCTGCACACATTTTATATAGCTAACTTAAATAATAGAGGAGAAATATTCGATAAATATCTAAAAACGCATGATTTTGAACAAATAAAAGTATCGAACAAAAATCAACCAATTGTGTAACTGTCTAGTCAAACGTTAGATAATGGTTCAAAAACACATATATTAAAATTTGGCATTCATCAAGCATGTGTTCAACTCAGCATATGATTTCAAAAAGTCACCTTATTTTGGGAGCCTAGCCTTAATGGATAGGTTGCTTGTTCTCGAAGTTGGTCCCATTTAAATTTCGAAATCAAAATCCACCCCTAAGGGTAGTAAAACAGGGGATGAGTGTTTGTTCACCCACTGAATTCTTACCTGTTAACCGATTCTGTTGAAACTTGACACATAAATATAGTTCTAGACACTACGACATAATGGAGACCTGGAGTTAGATTAAAACCACAAAAAAATGAAAAATAAAACTTTTTAACAAAAAATTGAACCGACGAAAACAGAAACTGAAAAGCGAAAAATAACTAATTATGAGTCGGCGCCAAACAACCAATCAACGAAGATCATTAAATTACTTTAAATAAATAATAAAAACAACGTCATATCAAATACAACGTGAAATTTTCAACGATAAACAAAAACTTTCCAAAAATGCGTTCTCCGCTCGGCCACTTGCAACTTGCACCCACTTTGCTTGTTAAAAGTTCGTTTGGCGCCGACTCATAATTAACTTTCGCTATTTTTCGCTTTTCAGTTTCTGTTTTCGTCAGTTCAATTTTATGTTAAAAAGTTTTATATGTAATAACTTCTTAGGTTTTCACGATCACTACACATTATAATAAAACAAAGTTTAACCGGATTAAATCGCGTATATTATTTAAATTGGTTTTCGAAAGCTTTTAATTAATAAATATTGTACGGTAGATATTTTTTTTTTTTTTTTTAGAAATATCTGTAAAGACGATTGTCATCTTAGTCTATCTGCGACCACGAAATGCTGCAATGCTTTCGAAACGTCAGGGAAACCAATTTAAATAATATACGCGATTTAATCCGGTTAAACTTTGTTTTATTACATTTTATGTATTTGTCTCCTCAAAGACCTCAACGTCGTCAAAAGAATTAGGAATCGTACACACCACCATCTTCATAAAAAAGTTTAAAATGCATCGCTGCTTTTAGCGACTCTAAAACTTTACAAGGTTCCAAACTAGGGACCGAAAACCGCTATAAATTACGACATATTACAGGTATCGAAGATTTTAGGTAATTTTTAAGGTTGAGGTTACCGCTATCTGGGTAACCGAGGAAAAAAAACATGTTACCTCTATTTAGGTTACCGTTTTAATACCGGTAACCTAAAAATGACCTTGTTTTCGAGAAACAGAATATCGCAATGCCTACAATTTGCAAATATGTTTGATCACGGGCTCGTATAAAATTCGTGCGCATTTGTGATTGTCGCGTAGTCGCGTTGTATTAGGTCAACGCCCAAGGAAACCTGCACTTCTGAAAACCAGAATAAGGGTAGAATTAATAGGGTGATACTAATTTGGAATTATCAGGTCATAATATAATTATAATCAAATAAGTCAGTCAGAAAATGAGTCGGTTATTCTGCTGATGAATTATAGAATACTGAAACTTCATATGTGCCACTGCCACCGGCATCTCCTACATTAGATCCGAATGCATCTAGTCCAGAGGTAGATTCAAATGTGTCTGCTTCAGATTTATCTTTTGATATTTCATTAACTGGCGAAACCTTTATACAAATTACACATCAAATTGTGCGCATTATCATGGGTAGTACTAGGGAACAACAAGATCAATACACCAACATTACAGCCATAATGTACTTTTATTAGATTGAAGATTTGCCTTCCAAAGTCTCACCATAATCCAACGGCTATACAGCCCAATAGACGCCTAATGTGGAATATAATGCGTACAATATACTGAGGCGGGGTACTGCAATCCGATTGGCCCTACCAATGCGACTATTGGCTAATCACTATTGCGGCAGTTTTGACGGCTCATGTAAGTGGTTGAAACAGATTTGAAGATTTTTTCAAGTGGCAAATAGTGGCGACCTACATTAGTGAAATTTCATAGATGTGTTGCAGACATCGGTCGCCTGTTATGAGTCATCTATGGGCTGTATCGTCGTTGCCATAATCTAACATCATCAGACTATATTTATAGTCCACTGCTGGATATAGGCTTCTCCAATGGTACGCCACTGACATCGATCCCCGGCCGCTCGCATTTAGTTTCTAACAGCCACCTTGCCACCCTACGTATACCGATTCACGGTCTCCACTCAAGAATACGTCTGCCCCAACGGCCATCGGTTCTTTGGCTAATGTGGCCGGCCCACTGCCACTTCAGCTTGCTAATCCTGTAGGCTATGTCGACAACTTTGGTTCTCTGTCGGATCACCTCGTTTCGGATTCGATCCTTCAGAGAAACTCCGAGCATAGCCCTTTCCATAGCACGCTGAGCTAATTTAAGTTAGTGCTCAAACCGTACCGTGAGTGTCCATGTCTCGGCTCCGTAAGTCATGACAGGCATGACGCACTGATTGAAGATCTTAGTCTGAAGGTTCTGTGGAATAGGTGACGAGAAGATTCGACGAAGTTTCCCGAATGCGGCCCAGCCCAGCTGTATGCTTCTGCTAGTTTCTCTTTCTAAATTGTTTTTACCGAACTGAAATGTTTGGTAAACACAAACACAAAAAACTTCGACAGCGTCACCGAACGTTGTTATCAACAACAACCGCCTCCGGAGTTACATGCTCATTGAACATAAGTATGGTTTTATCAAAGTTCATCCAGACACCGATGCGTAGGGAAGAATCAGTTAGGCCAACCAACATCCGTCGCAAGTCCTGCAGTGATTCAGCCATAATGGCGATGTCGTCTGCAAACCGCAAGTGCGAGATGTACTCGCCGTTGATATTTATGCCGCATCCATTCCAGTCCATTGTTTTAAACATATCCTCCAATGTGCTGGAAAACAATTTCGGAGAAATCACGTCTCCTTGTCTTACGCCTCAAAGCAGGTGGATATGCTAAGTTTGCTGATTCTGGATTTGGGCTGTCATTGTGGTGGCATCATACAGACATTTTGACACTTGGATATCAACTCAGCCAACCACAGTCCACTGCTGGATATAAGCCTCTCCCAAATTGCGCCACAACACTCGGTTCTCTGCCTTCCGCATCGAGTCCCCACCAGCTACTTTCATCAAGTCGTCGGTCAACCTGGCTGGGGGCGCTCTTTCCTGCGTATGTCGATTCGCGGTCTCCAATCAAGGACTCGTCTGCTCCAGCGGCCATCGGTCTTTCGACAGACATGGCCAGCCCACTGCCATTTCAGCTTACTAATCCTACAAGCTATGTCGGTCACTCCGGTTCTTCTCCGGATAATCTCGTTATGGATTTTATCCTTCAAAGAAACTTCAAGCATAGCTCGCTCCATAGCTCGCTGAGTGGCTTTGAATTTGTGTTTTAACACTCCAAGTGTTACAATATATCGTCAGTCAACTTGGCATCGCTACAGGGACTCCAAAACGGACCAGGTTTCGATGGAGTCAAAGGACTTCTAGTCCACAAATGATAAGCACAGGGGCTGATTATACTCTTCATACTTCTGCATAATCTGCCGCACTGTGTGAATGTGGTCTATGATGCCATATCCTCCTCGAAAACTGGCCTGCTCCGATGGTTGAAACTCGTTGAATGTACACACGACCCGATTCGTAACGATTCATGAAAACAGCTTATAGACGTGGCTTAGATGCAAAATGGGCCTCGACAATTATTCAATAGGGTCAAGACCCTATTACCTTTTTTGAAGAATAGTACGACCACGCATCTGCGCCTCGCCTCTTGAGTTCTCCCTGAAACGAGGGAAGAATTGAAAATTTCCCGAAGCTCTTTTAATGGAGTTCGGTCGTAATTCCGTCTTCTGTTTAAGAGCCGCCTCGATTTCGTTTTGGCTAATTTCTGGCAGATCTTCTGTAAAATGTCGGGTCAGAGTGGCTCTAAAATCCTCATTTTCGGGGTCAGGTCGAGATGCATACGAGGCATATAACTAGCCATAGAAATCTTCCACCTCGGAAAGGAACTCTGGCTTCGAAACGACAACATTTCCACGGGATGTGGTCAACTTCGTTAGGTGGCTTCTTTTTAAGAACTGGACGAGCAGCTTCGACCCCCGATTTTTCTCAATCGATTTTTCAATAGAGCTTGTATTAAAGCGTCGGAGGTCACGTCATACCAGTTTACTGATGCTTTTTTTTAGCGCCCGGTGTTCTGACGAAGTGACAGGTGGATTTTCCCGTAGTTCCCTCATAAGAGCCAGAGTCTCCTCCGAAAGCTTCGAATTCTTGCCTGTGCGTCGCATTTTACAGTCTCGAACCTTCATCCCTGAGGATTTTTACCACTTGATCAAGAGCCTGGTCAAGGTTCTTTGTGGTTTCCACGGCAACAAATCTGTTTTCCAGGTTTGACTGGATCGTTTCAGATCCTACCACAGTTTGCAGCATGCTAGGTCGGCGCCTGGACTTCATCAAATGGATGCGCTCCAGCTTCAAGTCGATATTCAGTGAGCCTCGGATAAGTCTGTGATCACTGAACTTGTATTGAACCTGTTGATTACTGAGACATCTCTGAATATGTGCCTTTTATCTGTTATAATAAAGTCTATTTCATTTTAAGTCATAGCATCGGGACTCAGCCATGTCCACTTCCTCTGGGGCTGTTTCTTTAAGAAATAATTCATTAAGAAAAGTCCCTCTTTCCCCAAAAATTTGATAAGCATTTACCCTATGATTTATGCTGCCAAAACCGTGGGTGGGGTCCTACTACCGACTCGCTGCAAATCTGTTCCATTTTAGCGATGAAATCCCCCATGAAAACGTTGTAGTAAGCTTTGGTAATGGAGTGCAAGGCCTTCGAGATTTCGAGATGTCTTCTAACACAGCCTCGACTTTATCATAGAGTATGTCGAGCTCGGTGCGTAAACCTGCACGACCTTAAGGCTTTACCTCTTGGTCAGCTTAATCACAAGGTTTGCTACCCTGCTCGACACACTGAAAATGTCTACAACGTTGTCACAGAGAGAACCCGGCGCCGCCTTGAGATAGCTGGTCTCCCTCTCAAAAATAAATAAGGTGGCCCTATTCCAGGGTAATAGTGCCCTCACCCTCTCCGGACTTCACACAGCCCCAGAATGTGCCACCTTATCCTTCTGAGCTCTTCCTCGAGTTGCGCCAAGTGGAACCCCCTACCCTGCCGTTACAGTGATCAGGAATAGCAGGGCGGCCGGGAACGAGGGCCCGTAATTTTTGCCAGCTCGCCATAGAAGTTGTGCCCATAATCGCCACACTGCATGCCGGTTGGCGATCGCAGAGCGATGCTTATCGCACCAATGACGATGCTTCCGTGACCCGTCTGCTAAATTTAGCAACACCATTTAAAATAAATGGTTATACCGCCATTTATCGATTGACAGAGCCTTGTCTGTTGGCAGTTGTGGTTGACTTGGGGGTTGGGTTGATTTTGATATGCCAATCTCTAGTGACCATTTCGTGACGATTTGTAACCCAATAAATGAATTCATGACCACATACTTTGAAAGTAATAGCCCGATATTGGTGAAAGAAAGAAAGAAAAGAAAGAAAATGTGTTTATTGGCACAAACAATCAAATTAACAAAAATAAAAGAACATAAAAATAGAACATATGTGAGTGCCAATATATAGTGTGAATATGCTGATGTAACGTTCACGCTAGCATCATCTTTATAACTTTATTGCAATCTTCTATATTACATTTTGGTGTATTTGTTTCTTTTTTATAGGTAAAATATGCATATACATCATTTTTTCGCTTTCGTCCCATTTCTATGTCACTACTCTATCCGCGTGATTGGTTGGCTTTGGTCGGCGCGGGTCGTCTCACTCGCCTCGACTCTTCGATACACACACACTGCACTGTCCGCCCTTTGACTTATGCCGACGGCACGTGTAAGATAGGGGTAATTTTTATTTCGGTAACCGGTATGAATACCGGTTATATAAGTAGTAAGAATTCAGGTTACCTTTAAAAATACCTGTAAAAATAATAAAGGTTGTAACCGAAAAAATACATGTATTAGTCATACCGGTTTCGGTCCCTGTTCCAAACTTATCCTCCTGCAGGCTCCGTTAGCGTATAACCTCAGTTTACTGTGCTACATATTACGAACAGGCGAACAGGCGCCATAACTTATGTATGGCATCGTGTGAACATTGCCGGCGCCTTCTCCACAATGTTGCCGCCATTGTTGGCGCCCGCTAGCTGGCAGGTTACAAAGGACAGGTTTAATGTCAAGGATAAATGTAGCTCAAGTATAAAAATAAAGTAGTTAACATGTTTCGGTGTGAAATGCTAAGAAGAGTTTATATCATACCTCGTGTAACGATCATGCTACCGCAAACTGAAACTAGGGATTTATAAGTACTCCATGATTCTGAGGCCCCCAGCGTTGGAATTTTTGATCGGTCTTTAAAAAAATAGTTGCTCCATATATTTACGTTCACATAACTCGACAAGGCGTATGTCCAGCAGTGGACGTTTTTCGGCTGAAATAATGATGAACTCGACACTTATAAATTGATCATAAATAAAATAAAATAAATATATTTGGGACATTTTTACACAGCACCATCTAGTCCCAAACTAAGCAGAGCTTGTGGTATGGGTACTAGACAATGGATGTAATACTTATATACTTTTTTTTTTGTAAATACATACTTATAATACATAAGCAACACACCCAGACCAACACATACACTTATGTTCATCACACAAATATTTGTGTCCTGTGGGAATCGAACCCACGACCTCGTTATCAGCAGTCCGACACTCGAACCACTAAACCACAGACGTCGTCATAATCGATTATAATCGATTATTCAATCGTAAACTCTCGGATAACTGGCGTATAATGAAAACAGGCGACCTGTCATGTATGTCAACACATTTATGATATTTCATTAATGTAGGTCGCCAAAATTCGCCACTTCAAATCAGTTTCGACCACTTATCTGAGACGTCAAAACTGCCGCGTCAGTGATTAGCCAATAGCCGCCTTGGTAAGGCCAATCGGATTGCAGTAGTTGACAGAATGTATTGTACGCATCATGTTCAACATTAGGCGTCTATTAGGCTGTATGGTCGATGATGCCTAGTTTCAGTTTGCGGTAACATGACCCTTACACGCACAGTTACACGTGATATAATTTCATGACAGGAAAAGTCAACAAATTAATGTATCGGTTAACAAATCATAATAATAATCCTTCCTTTCTTCCATTTCTTACATCATTTCAGAAGCCATATAAGCTGCAGTGGATTATTTTATAATTTTATGATAGGCTACTCAAAGTGCATCCATCATTAATATGTCATACAAAACAGTCATAAGCTACACGAAAAGAATGTTCTACACGGCAACAAGCCGATACTCAGAGAACTTCCAACTCAATTTAAAACATTGTACCTACATGGCAACACTATCACCCGCCCTCCTCTACTCCCACCGAAACTACCTCTCACCTGGCAATATTTTCGTGTATTCCCTGTTAAGTGAAACTGGAAACTTGGCGGAGTGTTACTTACACTTGGAGTTGAAGTAACTTCAGATACCGATACTCAGAGTTCTGTCATAGTTGAAACTCCATTTTCCATGCCGCGAAGAATGATAATATAAGTTTTTTAATAAACATTCATGCTTGTATATTGAGAAATACCAATATAAGAGCGAATATTTCAAAATTAATCTAAGTAGGTACCTAAGTTCCATGTGGTGCCATACATAAAGAATTGCACCAACCTTATCTCTTCTCATGGGTGTCGTAAAAGGCGACTAAGGGATTCACCAGAGGATGGGCAGCATCGTTCGCAGAGTATTTAACCAACCAACTGCGATCGCCAACCCGCCTGCCAAGCGTGGCGATTATGGCATATCCCCCCTTAATTGGGGGAGGCCTACGACCAGAAGTGGACGTCTTTCGGCTGAAATGATGATGAGGTACCTAAATGTAGCTTTTATTAAGATAATCCAAATCTTATTATTGGTTTTCCAACGACTAAATTAATGCCGTTTGCAGGTTTATTCTATGCTTATAAGTCTAAATAACTATAGAATAATTTCGAGACACAGACAACAAATGTCTTCAGAACTCAGTCGTGTATCTTCTCCCTAAGTTTCCGCTCCTCTTCATCTCCTCGGACAAGTAAGTGCTGCTGTGCTACGCTATTTGTTAACAACATTCTTACGAGTCCCCGCAGACTCCAGGCTAAACTGTCAGCCGATACAAAGAGAATATAACCACTACGTTTAACGGCCAAAATTAATATCCAATCTATCCCCGATTTACCCTATTAGAGATAGCAATTTGACATATTTTGTATGGAACTTATGTCAAATTCCTATCTCTAGTAGGGCAAATCGTGGATAGATGGGATATTAATTTTGGCCGTAAGACGATAGTTGGATGATATAATTTTTGTGTGGGAGATCGAACGTTCAATTAGCACACTCCTCTCTTTTTGTCGTCGTACTAAATCCAACTAAACATCAGCCGATTAAATTCTGCAGTCTGCGGGGGGTGGGGGGGCGGGGCTTCCATAAAGGATGTCGTGATAGACAGAATACAGTACATGGTTGTCTTGAAGAAATCGCGAATCGGAATTAAGCGATAAGATCGCCCATTGTACATAATCTTCAACACAACGTGTTATTGAAATAACTCAAAACCTCTTATAGATAGATAGATAGATAGATAGATAAAAGGTTTATTTAGTACAAAACGTTTATGGGAGATTAATAAGAGTATGAACAACTTTTACTATAGAGCCAACCCCTGAAATCGCGATAAAAAAATCAGATGTTTGTAACACCCTATTAGGGGAGGCCTATATCCAGCAGTGGACCTCTTTCGGCTGAAATAATGATGATGATGAAATGTAACACGAATTTTGTGTTCACATTAATCAACAAAATGTAAGGAAGTGCAGATTGTTTTTTCGCGATTTTAGGGTTGGTCCCATGGTAAAAGTTGTTCATACTGATGAGTACAATGACTCTTCATGAGGTTTTGAGTTATTTGAATAACGCGTTGTATAAGACCCGTACGTTGCTTATTTTTTTTCTGTACAATAAAGAGTACTTGTAATGTATTATACAACATAGTATACAATATGTAAAAAACCCTATCCAATCCGAAAGGGGCACACATGACAGATACCGCAATAATATTACCAATTTTGTATTATTAATTATTATTAATGAATATAATAGGACAGTACAGGCTAACAAAAAAAAAAAAAAAAAATGAATATAAAAGGTAGCGTTTTTAGTAGGTAGGTATCCAAATTACCCCAATTTCCTTTTACCTATTATTCTGTCAATTACAATAGGTAAATCTATGATCAGCTAGAAACATTTCTAAACATTAACTATAAAAAATTCCTAGCCTATTAATAAAAAAATTGTCTTAGCAAATGTAAAAAAAAATTGTCTTAAATTTATTCTATGAATAGAATCATATCACGATACAGAACAACACCTTCACAGATCAAAATGTTAGCACAAATGAATTAAGTTATTATTTTATTTTTATCGCATTAACGTAAGCGTCGTGAAATCGCTGTTGATTTGCAGTTAAAGCGACTCATATACTAAACCAAAGGTCGCAGAATCGACTTCAGCCCTCGAGCGAATTGTTCTACCATTCCACTATTTAGGTATACTTACATTAATAAACATAATGTATGTTTATACACATTATGTTTATAAACATTTGGTGACAATTATCGAAACGATTTATTATAGCAAGGATTATCAGAACAATTTTGTAATTTAAAGTAAAGTATTCTAAGTTTAATTACTATCCCATAATCCTTTGTAATCAGTTCTATGTTCATAATACCACCAATTCTGATCTAACAAACTCCTAACACGTTTATGTATGATAAGCCGGCTTAGCGTTAACAATGGCGCAAAGCGCTTGAATATCGCTCATTATGTACTTATTAAGGAGGCTATTAAGCCGGCCATGTCCGCCGACCCGGACACCCCCGGACACTCCCGAACATAGGACACCCGGACGGCTTGGGAGGGGACGCAGCGGGATATTTACGGCAAGCCAGGACACTAAACTTTCGCACACTGCCCGGACACCGGACATTCGGACGGCTAGAGTTGGGCAAGCGGCGGGATTAATGAGTTTATTCGGATGACAGCTATTGAAGAGAACGTAGTGATATTTGAATATTTATTATGAACTAGCAGTGCCCGCGACTTCGTCCGCGTGGATGTCGGAAAGTAACAACATGTCGTATTCATATAAACATTGTCGTAATTTTCTATAATTATCTACTGATGTCTTCTAGTTCTTTTTTAGAAAACTTTGTAGTAAAGTAGCAAAGTCATTCTTTATTAGTAGGTATACGGAATAGGCCTATGTCCAGCAGTGGACTGAGATAGGCTGAGTTGATTGATTGATACGGAATAATATAACACTATAATATTATTTATACTTTGTTCACTGGGAAAACATTTTAGCAATTAATAAATGTTTCCTTTGTATTGGAAATGATTTAATTCCTTCTGTTTTACATTTAATTTGTTCAAATGATGAAAAGGGAAATAAAACTGTTTATACTTGCCACTGAAGGCAAGTTCGATTCCAGTATAAAACGTAGTCTGTAAACGCACGCACATTACAGGAGAAATTCTATTGTGCAGACAACGTTACAAAAAATGTGAACTAAGGACGTAAAAAAAAAACTTTCTTGAAACTTACAATATTGGTTTCCCCAAGTAATCGAATTGTAGGAGGTAAGACAGTAAGAGTCGCGCCACATAAAATAGTTTTTTTCAACCTGTTAGGAAAAGGCTGGGTTGATGATGATCTATTTCGGCTGTGATGTTTTTCATGAGCTTAGTATCCATTTGATGTGTTTTTTTATTCAAACAATAGATACGACATCTTTACGCATTGCTATGAAGTTTTGGTTGATTTAGGCGCGGGTTTCTTGATAGATTTTTTTATTTTTCCTCGGCATGTCGTTGACTTCACCTTTTTTTTGTGACGGGTGCGGTTCCACAAATTATAACTTCAATGCAACGGCAAACATAGCGCTAGATCCTCATCATCATCATCATCATCATTCCAACCGAAAGACTGCAGGACATAGGCCTTCCCCAAGCATATGTTGGGGGGATATTCAATAATCACAATAAATAGAGCTAGATAGCACATTTCATTCCAAATAAAACAGTATATCAATTGTTAGGATATCTTTTAATATGAATTAATTCACATTTTTCCGAACAGCTCATCTTAATTTGCTCAAAAACTCATCTAACTTTGATGACTTTTATTATTATTGTGTTTAGAATACCTTCTTTACTTTTATGATACATGTGTTTTGTTTGTACAGTGTTTAGATACTGAGCATCGTAATTTTTTTCGGAACATGTTTTCGTGTCTATTGTCTATGACTTTAGCCTACATACCACCTTGTACCATATGAGTAAACGTGATTATACCAATGATAAAAACCTGCATATCTGAGAGTGTTTGCAGTCTGCCAACCAGTACCAGGCAAGCGTGTTAGATTAAGTTACCTAATTCTCATTCTGAGAAAAAGGAAGACCGTGCGTCATAAAATATTGACTACACTAACAATAGACAAAATGATAAAATAAAAATCTAAAACATAACTTCATCACAAAAAACAAACCTAAAATCTAAGACGGAAGCTGGGATTCGATTTCAGAACAAACATTCGCAAGACATCCGTGAGGACGCTAGGCAAATTAGTAATTACCTACGAAATACGCGTTGTGGTTTAAAAAAACTGTTGTTTAGCTTCCTTGAGATATAGCGTGATGGTCGATAAAAAAAAATGATTCTTTTAACATAATGGTGACAATTATGGGTAAGTATATAAATTGAAACATATCATAATATTTGCTGTAAAACAGCTTTATAGACATAATGTGGTATTACTCACCTCCCATGCACAAAAGCGTGATGATTTGCAGACTATAAATAACCTGAGCCGGTCTGTAACGGCAATTTTTGCCAAATTTCAACTAATTCACCAGTAGTTTTGGCGTTTATCTATTAAAAACAGACAGCAACTCTAAAAATTGCAATTTATCGTTCCTAGTAAGCATAGCAATTATTATAAAAAAACAGTTTTCAGTTTTTTCTTTATAAGGATTTTATTGTATGTATAGATAAGTAAAGTAGTCGTTGTTTTATGCACTCAAAAGTACCGACTTAATTTATGACCGTACCCACTCATCTAAAACAATGGAGGTCCAACTAAATTTCGGCTTTTGTTTCCTTGCAGGTGTGCGCCAAACTTATATTTTTTTTCTTGTAAATAATTATTGTGATGTTACTAAGTCGTTGGCACATAATAAAGTACTTGCCTGGTATTACTCTAATGTATATTAAACAGACAAACATAAAAAAACTCGTATTCCTCCCTATTAATTTTTATGCAAAAATATACAATGTACAGACACGTCAGACTTACATTCTTATTATATGTATATAGAATAGATATAGATTTCATTACTTACAACCTCTTATAACTCATGTCATTCATCCATTTTATTCATCGCCGGCCACCACTCGTTTCGTGCCCTCAGCCTTAGCGCTACCTATTATTGTGTAATAGTACCGCTACATGTAAGCAAACTTTAAATTGACATAACTTCTGATAGAGTGAACCGATTTTTATCAAATAAAGACTAAGTGTAACCTCAAAGTATGCCCAATAATTTTGTTACAAATTATTTCAAATAAATCCAGTAGTTTTAACGTGATGCGCGTTCAAACAAACAGACAAACAGACAAACAGACAAACATTAAAAAAAATCTCGAAATTTATTTTATTACTTATTCTTATTCCTCCCTATTTTTTTTTTTGCAAAAATATACAATGTACAGTCACGTCAGACTTACATTCTTATTATATGTATAGATATAGATAGATAATTTTAAGATTTTCTGCTCGATATTTTCATGTTTTCATTTTTTGTGGGTAAAGAAATGTTAGTGAAAAAAACCGGCCAAGAGCATGTCGGGCCATGCTCAGTATTATAGGGTTCCTTAAGTAGGTGTTACAAACAAATCAAATCGAATATTAATCACGGCTATTTTAGTTTTTGCAATAGACGGCAGCATTGGCGACCCAGAGAGTGTTGTACGACGCCGCTAGATGGCGCCAAATTTAAGAAGTCTGTCGTCAACATAACACAAAGTTACTTTTTGTGATTTTTTCAAATAGAAAGTAGCTAAAGGAGCATTATTTGCTATGATCATTTTTCTCTAAGGTCAATGACCTTTGAACTAGGACGTTTTAAGTATTTTTCAGTTTTCTGTCTATAACTCGAAAAATTATAATCACATTATATTCGAAATAATTTTAAAAGAGAGTTTTCACAAAGGTCTATCAATGTGAAAGATTATAAGTTTCTACGTTGCATAGTTTAGAAATGGCAGGGGGGGGGACACATTGCAAGCCACTTTGACGGGCTATATTTCGCAGATGGTACACCTGATAAAAAAGTGATGTATTAAACATTACCTTAATTTTAGTAGACCTATTCAATGATACCCCACACGAGGGGGTGCAGCGAAAAAAAATTTTTTTTTCCCATTTCACATGTATGGGCGCCACCCCTACAGAACGTAAAAACTATTTTTTTATTCTTTTAAAATTGAGATCTATATGCATACTATTTTTTAACAAAATTTCATTTACTTATGTTTATAACTGTAGAAGTTATTAAGCTGTAAAGGATTAGGACAGACGGACAGACGGACAGACGGACAGACGGACGGACATGACGAAACTATAAGGGTTCCTTGTAGGACTTCGGAACCCTAAAAAGGTTGACAAAGCTTCTGAGGTCACAAAATATTATTAAATCCCGTAATCATACTATTACTTAGTCATCATAAATTCATAATTTATACGTTTATCTCAAAACTTTTACAAGATGTTCGACCACATTTTTTTATAAGTCACCGTATTTATTCCCTGTATATGACCCTACTATCTACAAATTATTAGTACGAAGTTTAATACTACCATCATCTCTAAAACCCGTGTTTACGAAACTCCCACTAATATCGTATTATATCGTGGAAGCCGTTTAATTTACAACGGATTCTAATTACTTCAACAGCCTTAGGGTTGACTCCGTAAAGGCAATTTTTTTTAACCTAAGACCTGCAGCTCTTTCAGTCTTTAAATAGGTCTTTTAGTCTTTAACATGTTTTCCACATCTTAAGTTATTAGTAACTTAACACAGGCACTAGTGTTTCATCATCATCATCATTTCAGCCGAAAGACGTCCACTACTGGACATAGGCCTCCCCCAATTAAGGGGGGATATGCCATAATCGCCACGCTTGGCAGGCCAACCCGCACTAGTGTTTACTTAGTTAAAAATGTCTTTTGTTACGAATGAACGATGAAAGATCGTCCATTTCTAACCGAAATTAATATTTAATAACTGATCAGCGTAAAACCACATCTACTACTATTATAAAATTGTTAAATGTCAGTTGTCTGTTTGTTTGTTTGTTTGTTCCAGCATCACTATAAAACTACTAGACCGATTTTGTTAAAAGGGTTTATGATTTGACTTAAAAACTGGTATGTATTTTACCTCGCTACGATGACGGGAACCGCTGATTTTTAATTATATTTGTCTACAACATTTTGCATACATTAAGGTGATTAAGGCGCTCATATCCAGCTGTCATTCGCACGCATGCGCTCTAGCGCGCGCCTCCATAGAGAAAATACGGCTGCTAAAGAAATTGCATTAAAAACTTTTTGGTCGGGCCGAATTGTACAGAGTAGAAAAAAAAATCCTGTCGTATGTGGGTGGTGCCATCTTGGAAATGCAGTCTTTTGAGCCAACCGAAAATCAGAATCTTTCGACTTACAGACAAGGACTGGAACTACTGGAAGCTACCTCTAAATTGCGATTTCTCTAATTTTTTGTATGAAAAGCAATAAAATTTAGAAGTACCTAAACGTTGTTATATTGTATCCATCTTAATATACGAATAAGCATAAAGTTATCTTGGTGTAACTAAAAAAATACTATTTTCAGTCTACAATTTTTAATTACCTTCTTCATCTTATATTATCTTAACTATTATAATCTTAACTATTATAAAATTGTAAACGTCTGTTTGTTTGTTTGTTCCAGCATCACGCTAAAACATTTGATGATTTTTTTTTTGTTTGAAAGCTGATGATCTGACTTAAAAACTGGTATGGGTTTTGAGAAAGAAAGAAAGAAAGAAAAAAAGAAAAAAAAAATCGTGGGTTGCGTACTCACCCGACAGATCGAAGCTTCTATGCATTTGCACGAGCGGATAGTAATGTACGATGGAGTGGAGTGGAGTGGAGTGGACAGGGGATGGGACTGGGGATGGGACTGGGGACGGGACAGGGGACGGGACTGGGGACGGGACAGTGGACTGGACAGGGGACGGAACATGGGACGGGAAATGGGACGGGACATGAGACGGGACATGGGACAGGACAGTGGGACGGCACATGGGACTGGACATAGGATGGGATATGGGACAGGACATGGGACATGGGACGGGACGATAACGATAGTGATATAGTGGGACAGTGGGCCGTGGGACAGTGAGATAGTGGGACGGTGGGACAGTAGGACAGTGGCAGTGGGACGGTGGGACTGTGGGGCAGTTGGGCAGTGGGGTAGTTGGGCAGTGGGCCAGTGGGGCAGTGGGGTTGTGGGGCAGCGGGGCAGCGATGCAGCGGGACAGTGGGGCAGAGGGGCAGTGGGGCGGGGCAGCGAGGCAGTGGGGCAGCGGGGCAGCGTGCCAGCGGGGCAGCGGGGCAGTAGGGTACCGGGGCAGCGGGGCAGTGGGATAGTAAGGCAGCGGGGCAGTGGGGCAGCGGGGCAGTGGGGCAGCGGGGCAGTGGGGCAGCGGGGCGTTGGGGCAGCGGGGCAGTGGGCCAGCGTGGCAGTGGGGCAGCGGGGCAGTAGGTTAGTGGGGCAGCGGGGCAGGAAGTGTGGCAGTGGGATAGTGGGGCAGCGGGGCAGGAAGTGGGGCAGTGGGACAGTGGGGCAGCGGGGCTGCGGGGCAGCTGGGCAGCGGGGCAGTGGGGCAGCGAGACAGTGGGTGACCGGGGCAGCGGGGCAGTTGGATAGTGGGGCAGCGGGGCAGTGGGGCAGCGGGCAGGATGTTGGGCAGTGGGATAGTGGGGCAGCAGGGCAGTGGGGCAGTGGGTTACCGGAGCAGTGGGGCAGTGTGGCTTTGGGATAGTGGGGCAGCGGAGCAGTGGGGCAGCGGGGCAGCGGGGCAGTGGAGCAGCGGGGCAGTGGGGCAGCGGGGCAGCGGGGCTGTCGGGAAGCGGGGCAGTGGGGCAGCGGGCAGGCTGTGGGGCAGTGGTATAGTGGGGCAGCGGGGCAGTGGGGCAGTGGGGGGCTGCGGAGAAGACAGTGGGGCAGTGGGATAGAGGGGCAGCGGGGCAGTGGGGCAGTGGGGTAGCGGGGCAGTGGGGCAGTGGGGTAGCGGGGCAGTGGGGCAGCGGCGTAGCGGGGCAGTGGGGTAGCGGGGCAGCGGGCCAGGGGGGGCAGTGGGGTATTGGGGCAGTGGGGTAGCGGGGCAGTGGGGCAGCGGGGCAGTGGGGCAGCGGGGTAGTGGGGCAGCGGGGCAGTGGGGTAGCGGGGCAGTGGGACAGTGGACTGGACTGGAATGGACTGGACTGGACTGACGTGGGTTAGCAGAATTTAACGCGAGCGGAGCCGCGGGTAAAAGCTAGTATTGTATAAAAGAAAGATAAGGCATGTATCTTAGTGTTCTTTATGCAATTCGTTTAAAAAACTGTTCTAAGTAACTTTTTGCTCAGTCGAGTGACTTACAGAGTAACGCCGTAATACCAATTATTCCGGGCCCCGTGGCCGCGGGCAGCTATAGCGTCGGGAGTCCGGACTGTCGGGAGCGCACCTCTAGCGTTAGACGGCGCTCAGACGATTATATTGTTTAATTAAATCTGTTTGTCTTGCATCGCTGGCTTTCTGTAGCAATAATACTCTAATCAGAGTGATTTTAGGATATTATGTACTATTTAGACTGACTTATCCGAATTTAGATTTTGTTCTGATACATTTAAAATTTTAATGTATGTAGATCTACGGAAAGTTATGTAATAATGGAGATCCTATCAAAATTATTTAATTAAAACACAAAACACATCAACTGTTTGCAGCAGTCACTGTAAGTATTTGAGCTACATTCCTAGCACAACAAAGTTGACATTTACCAACAATAGTCACATATCTACATCTCTTTATATTAAACCCTATGTAGGACAACAATAACCTTCTATTCAGCTTGATTCCATAAAAATAGCTTTTAAATGGCAGCCCTGTACTCTGTGCGTATACGGGACAGGGTGGGGGTAGTTTATGCCACTCAACAATATATTACCGAAGTCCCACTCTTATTAACAACGTAGCTCTAGTAACGCTAGTGGGCGTACATCTACGAACTTATCCAAGTCCATTGATGGACTTGTCTAGTGTCTAAACTTGCAGCAAAAAAGCTAATTTAAGCGAGCTGGATAAGGGAATGATACCGCAGAACCAATGCTAGTATACTAAACCCTATTTATTATAATAAAATAAAGTTTAACCAGATTAACCCTACAGTAGTCGCGCTCTAAAAAGTAACGCGATAAGTCGCGTGGACTACATATGCAGTCCGTTTATAAATTTAAATTAAAAATACATGCAAGTTTAAATCCTTTATTATTAATATTATTATATTATAATCAAGGTTTCTTTTATTATAAATTATCAACAGAAACGAAAAAATACCTCTGTGTTACAAATAATCAACAGTAACATAAAAAACCTTTTATATGGCACTGAAAATCACATCTTTTGCTATGATTGAGATTACAAAAAAACAAATGAAAATTTTTGAGATCTAACTGCTGATTTCCAAACAGGCTAGACACACAATCTTTGAATGATCAGCATAAATAAAAATTTTGCACGTGTTACACACTTTTCGAGTCTTTTTACTACGGGCTCTTCCGCCGTGATTGCAGCGACCGACGGAATAATTACGCGCTAGTCCTGACGTTGTTGGCTGGTCTTCTGTTTGAAAAATACCAAGTATTTTATTTTGAATTACAGAATTCTTGGTATTCTTGATTCAGAGTACTTGGTATTTGGTTAGGAGATCATCTTGATTATCTTACAGAAGAAGAGACATGCACTTTTCAGCAGCAGGTTTGTGTCGAGCAATTCTTTTGGACTAAGAGCTACAAAAATAATGTTACAACTGCTATTTCTACCTCGATTCAAAGGAGCAGTAAAGTTCTTGACCAAACATATTATCTACACTGGTGTAAAAGCACGTCGGCTTTGTTGAGGTGATCTATTGTCGTCAGACGCTGAACTGTCTTCTGAGTAGGACGAAGAGCTTCCAGGTGAGACCTGGAAGCTCTTCGTCCTACTCGGATTCTGATCCATGATCTTGGTCCTCAAGGTAATCTTCTCCGTCGTTGGAACTCGACAAATCTTCGCAATTTTCTTTCTGGTCATCAGTTTCAGCCAGCCAAACCTGAATCTGAGCAGCCCCTCAATATCCATGGTTATTATGAAAAATCACAAAGATTCAAATGTTTAGACATTCCGAAACAAATGACAATCAAACAAATAATTGTATTACTTACTTATAACCGGAATAAAGTACAAAAATAAAAAAAGTATTAGTAATAAACACTTACGTAATTGGTCGCGCGGTCTACATATGTAGTCCACGGATTTTACTGACTCACTGTGACACAACCGCGCGTGACCGGCGCCCGTACTTCCCTGACAGAGTCCTTTAATTATCCAACTTAAAGTGCACGGAGGCGCAAATAATAGACGCAATATATTTATGAGAAATTGACGTTTTTGCATCAGTGGACTACATATGTAGTCCGCGCGACCACTGTAGGGTTAAATCGCGTATATTATTTAAATTGGTTTTCCTGACGTTTCGAAAGATTTGCAGCATTTCGTGGTCGCAGGTAGACAAAGATGACAAGCGTCTTTAAAGAAAGAAAGAAGAAAGAAAAAGATTTTATTCTTGCGCTCCATTTGACGCAAATAAATTTGCGTATTTACAGATATTTCTAAAAATATATTTTAATCTACCGTATAATATTATTAATTAAAATCGTTTCGATGCACGCAGTAATCACTCACAACTATTTGTAAAAAAATGGAATTTTATTACTTGTCACAAAATGTTCGACAGAAAGATGTTGTACTCGAATTGAAGATTATTTCGCTAGAAATACAGCACCGTTGTAGCACTTTGGCTATAGTAATTTTGGTTATTTGAGCGGAGTGCACCTTCTGAACCATTTTCTAGTTCACCTACAGCGCGATTTCAGGTGCGCGTACATTCACGCTCTGCTAAGATGGTGCACGTGTCAGTGGCGCGGCCACACCCAGTATATGCACAAACATTATGTGTAGCTTTGTGCCTTTTGTGTTGGACTATTTTTTGATGATTGCCTAAATTGTGGAGATGGCACGATGGATCATTCCTAAAAAAATCTGATAGCTAAATTTGCAGCAACAAAAGAACTTGATGTTTGTGAAATCAAAAGCTGCACAGATTAATTACTTAATTTATTTATTTACTAGCCTGTGCCCGCATATAATTCGGTTTATCACAGAAAGATGTTATCGCGCATCTCTCAGGAACTGTTTGTCTTCTCGGGATAAAAATAGCCTATATGTTAATCTGGATCAAAAAGACAAAATACGAATTTTTATATATCCAACTTAATAAATGAGGGATAATCATACCAACTTTCAACCCCTATTTAACCCTCTCTGGGAATGAATTTTAAAAATCCTTTCATAGTACTAAACTACTAAACCTACGTTATCTAAGGAACCCCTGTGAAAATTTTCATTCTCCTAGAGCCACCGGTTTAGGCTGTACGTTGCCTGTCAGTCAGTTTTAAGATTTTTATTAAATAAATTCATCCATTAAAATTCTAAGAGTAGCCCTCAAGTAGCCCTCTTTACATAAATCTAAAATATTTCAGCAACTTTGTAAGGAACATCTTTGTTATAAACTTTTTTCTCAATTCATCTTAATTTTAACAAAATAAACGTTATCTCGCGAAAAGTTTTATCATTCGCGCCCCAGTAGTTCCGGAGACATACAATTTGTGAATTAAACTAATAAATTGCGGATGTTTTTACAATAATTTATGTTATTCAAGATACGGGGGAACTTGGAAATTGGATGCTTTTTAAAACTTCACCTCACGTACGTACTTTGTAAGAAACAGGGGTGCAACATAAGTTAAAGGAAAATGAAACTTTTAGATGAGAAGATAAAGTCTGAAATTGAATACAGCTGAGTTTATACTCCGAACCCCTATCAAGACGTTGAATAAAACACTAAAATCGTAAATCTGAAGTTTTATTATATAAAAGCAACCGGCAACTGATTACCAACTCTGCTTTTTTTTTCCTTTATCACCTACTATGAAGACTCCTTGGAGCAAATCAAAATTCTCGAATTAAGTTCCCCTTTACCACAGTAGGTAGTCACATTCAAAATTAACAGAATACAACAACAACTACACTATAAATATAATACCATTTTTGTGATTGACATTCCCTTTCCGCAAGCAACTATTCAACAACAGTATTCCCGTCAACTGTCATGTCGCGCAATCACTACACAATCAATAGAGACCGCAAGTTACGCGCACCTGCTATCAAAAAAAGTACTGTCATCAAAAAAATCGGTAGCATTGCCCCGAAATGTGATTTTAATATGAATCACTGGCTCTTTAGTCAGCGTCACCCCAGGTGCCATTACGGTTCCCTACAACGTACCCCGATACCCCGGAAGCACCCGAGGCCCCCGGGGGCAGGCTCGGCACTATTATAGTCGTTGAGCGTATTTTATTGTTACATGTGTCCCCTTCTCAGAACGGTGGATGTTTAATTTGCGTTATTGCTCCGTTTGGCAGGAGTTCTTATGTCAGTATCAGGGTTTTTTATTTTGAAGCGTAGGGTAGAGAGAATAATCTCCGGTATTTTTTGTACCAAAAAATGTTTAAAGCCAAAAAACTCAGTATTTATATTTTACATTAGTAAATGATACGATTATTCTATGAATATTAACAATTAGGTAGCGTAATAAACATATAATCGTATCTCATTAGTGAACCTTCGATGAAGTAATATTATAAATGGGAAAAAAACCTTAATGAGCTATCTTATAGAAAACCGGAAGCCTGTTCCATGTACTTGGGTAGTCACACCGAAATCCCCATGATAAACGAATAAACATAAATAAGAGACACAGATAAGACCCCGTTAAACGCAAAGCCTCCCATTAAACGCGCGACACAATAATTTAGATGTTAGCTAAATCATGTCCGCACTGTAGGTGCGAGGCACGTCACTAGCAGGGCAAGACACACGACAGGGAATACAAAAGGTCCACTACGTCCTCACTTGGGGACAGATAGGTACCAATAATCTTCATGTAGAGTCAACATTCTCGCTACTTGTTTTTCCTGTAAATTATAGTTAACTGTTTCCTAAAAACAAGACCCAATATAATAATTTACTACCTTGTTATTTATTTAATCTATACTCTACACTAATATTATAAAGAGGAAAGATTTGTATTTTGTGTGTATGTTTGTAATGAATAAACTCAAAAACAACTGTGCCGATTTATAAAAAAAAAACACCCTTAGAAAGCTACATTCACCCTGAGTAACATAGGCTATACTTTCATGTCCACCCGTGCGAAGCCGGGACGGGCCGCTATTATACATAAATGTTACACAGCATACATTTACAATAGGTAATTACCGAACTGCACAGCAGTTTGTCGACCCAGAAATATGTATACTCTTTCGTATGTGTGATTTATAGTAAACAAATTTCTACCGCGTTGTTAGAAAGGAGACACGGTATTATTGGGAATGTTCCTTCTGTTACTTATTTCCTGGCTTCGTAAAGGGCTCGTGACGTCACCGGCCTAATGGTGTCTACCCGACCCATTACACCGTGTCCAAATTGCATTTACAACACCAAAGGTGACGGAAACGATTTTAAACCTTAACTCCTCAATCATAAAGTTGAGACTGAGTTCGAATGATGTGGCTGTTTACTCACGAAGTATAGTACCGTAAATTAGGATTTTGAAGGAGTAATTGTGTGAAAAGAATATAATTTTGTAAGTAGAATGTAATTTTTTGCTTTTTATATAGTTAACTAGAGGCAGGGACTTGTAGCCGAGTTTTATACTCTGCCGGCTGGAAGAGCGGAGAAAAGAAAATATAGTGTCTGAATTATATTCAACAAATTTTAGTTGGGAACAGTATCTGCAGGTAGGATCTTTTTATAGAATATTTTAAGAATTTCTACATGTAGTAAGCAAAAAACATTGATGGATGAACGCCCTATTTTCACGACCCTAATTCGACACGTGTAGGGTTGTAACTTTTTCCACAAAAACCACCACTGAAAGGTCCAGTATAAAAGTACAACAGCTAATTAGCCTTTTTGTTACACTTTGGGCTTATACTTAAATCGTTTTTCGGTTGTGTCGAAACAAAATGGTCAGTTCTTTTTATTAGAAAATCTCGTCTCCTGTTGATAAAGTTTTGTTAACTGTTTAATTTTTAATCGAAAACACCGATATACATAAAAACGATCGATTTTCCTTTCATGGTTCAATAAAAAAAAATGCTAACACGGTAAAATCATAAACTGAATAATAAAAACATTCACGCAACAACAGCATTCAAAACACGAATATTAATTCAGTTGAGTTTGTTTTATTCTGCACCACAATTATTTCAAATCGGATTTCCGTAGCTTTAATTACTTTAGGAAAATAATGCCCTGCCCTAGGAATCATCCTTGAAATACGTAGTGGTTATTACAACGTAACAAAAGTAATACATTGTAGTGTTACTGCAAATCTACCTGATAATCCGATCCATTTTAGTACGCCACAGGCGATAAAAAATGCGGTGGCCTATAGACTTCACAGCTATTGTATACCTATCTAATAGTCCAACCTTTTTATTTGTCATTTGTCACCTAAAATATTGCGAACTGTCAGGAAACTCCAGCCGATGGCGTTTTCACGTGACCTTAGAACAAAGCCTTAACGACGTGAAGTGATACAAACTACCGCCGCCACGAAGGCGACTATAACAAAACCCACTAATGCGAACAAAACTACAGTACAAACGCGGTCATGAAAGAATGAAGATACAGAAGGTTGGCTACATACAAGGCACATAACAAAACGTAACTGTCCGAGCAATTATGCAACGTGAAATGCCTTTATTTTACTGGAGGCGCATTTTACGTTTCCCTCTCTGTACCCACCATAGGTGCTAAATAAAAATTAAAAGAAAAAAAAAAACACACGCGCAATAAGTTTTTTTTAAAATAAGTGCTTCACAAATCGGACAAAATAATAATCACTTTTACATTAAAATATCTTAAACATTAAAATTGTGCACTGAGACCAGCGAAATAAGTTATATTTAGCTGACTGAGACAACAGTGGTTTGTTTGAGACTTTTCCGTTCCGTATCTCCCATTCACGATTATCATCGCGCGCTTTTATGAATGAGCCTTCTTATCTCTCCCGCTACGTGAGTCTAACGCTATTATGTACGTGACGTCATCACTAATGGAACACGGCGCCGGCGCCCACGCACGTGACACAGCTGAGGCTTCATTTCAGTTGATTTAATTGTGTATAGTGTTAATATAAAGCTAAATATTGTGATTTGCACAACGTTGTGATTTACCCAAAGCCGAAGATATGTCTACCTAGGGCAGATAATTCAGCTTGGTAGGCACAACTTCGAGAAAGAAGCCGACAGAAGGATCCGTTTGGGATGGGCAGCATTTGGCAAACTTCGCCGAGTCTTCTCGTCGCCTATACCGCAAAGTTTGAAGACAAAGGTCTTCAACCAGTGCGTCCTGCCTGTCATGACTTACGGCGCCGAGACGTGGACACTGACAGTTGGGCTAGTCCACAAATTTAAAGTCGCTCAGCGAGCTATGGAGCGAGCTATGCTTGGAGTTTCTTTGAAGGATAAAATCCGAAACGAGATTATTCGGAGAAGAACCGGAGTGACCGACATAGCTTGTAGGATCAGTAAGCTGAAGTGGCAGTGGGCTGGCCATGTCTGTCGAATGACCGATGGCCGCTGGAGCAGACGAGTCCTTGAGTGGAGACCGCGAATCGGCAAACGCAGCTTAGGGTGCCCCCCCGCCATGTGGACCGACGACCTGAAAAACGTGGCTAGGGGGGACTGGTTGCGGAAGGCAGAGGACCGAGTGTTGTGGCGCAACTTGGGAGAGGCCTATGTCCAGCAGTGGACTGCGATAGGCTGAGTTGATGAAGATATGTAAATCATTTACATTATTAACAGAAGGCTAGGCTCGTAATTAAAAACGTTCAAATAAATCTCAATCTTCTGATCTTCTTCTGATAGTAGATGTTTCTGATTGCCGATTATTGGTGACATTAATAACCCAAGTGTAAACAGGAGCATCTACTGTCAGGAAATTGAGATTTAAAGATTGAGATTAGTTTGGAACTATAATTTTAACATTTTTAATCACGATAATTAGCCTTCAGCTTCAGACCGTTCTGTTTAGCTAACCCTGACTGATAATGTTCGAAATAATATTTATGTTATTTTTTTTAATTTATCCGGTTGCTTACCCGTGGTCCACCTACGTAGTTCACCTAGGTGTTCCACGGGTAACTATTTGTACCCGTAGTTCACCTAGGTGTTCCACGGGTAACTCTTTGTACCCGTGGTTCACCTAGGTGTTCCACGGTTAAGTTTCTGTACCCGTGGAACACCTAGGTGTTCCACAGTAAACTTTTTGTACCCGTGGTACACCTAGGTGTTCCACGGTTAACTTTTTGTACCCGTGGTTCACCTAGATGTATTCCTTGTACTCGGGTGTACCCGTGGTTCACCTAGGTGTTCCACGGTTAACTTTTTGTGCCCGTGGTTCACCTAGATGTACTCTGTACTCTGGGGCAATCGGGTTTAACACCTAGGTAGGTACATCCATGGTTTCATATCAAATGATTCTAGAATATTCTTATAATCTATCAAAATTATAAATAGCGGGCAATAACGTTAAAATTATCTAAAATATTTTTCTAATTTTCCCTGAGTAACCTACTCATCAAGCTCCTCTCAAATAAAACAGCGCGTCCTCAATCACGTATCACGTGGAGACGTGACAAGTCGCCAAACTTCCCGCCAACTTGCTAACACCTCGGAATTAGGACAAACGTCCAAACGTCCCTACCGCCGAATAAAGTACCAGTAGGAGCCACAAAGTAAAGTGTGTAAAGGCCACGTATTGTGGGAAATGCCAACTTTAGACTTCTTTCCGTTGCCCGTTATTTTTGTTGCTAAACTCTTCCTTTGTGTTACCTACTTTGAGTTACACAAAGAAAAAGTTGTATATAGCTTTAATATCCTTTTTGTAACCTGAATAATGTAAAGTAGGTAGCTTTAGCTTACATTCATAGAATATAATTAATTCGATTAAATTTAAAAATAGCTATTTAAATTAAATACTTAAATAAATTATTATTTTATTATTTTTAACGCATTTACGCATGCGAAGCGAAATCTTACGATTTAAATTGTGGAAAGAAAAAATCGCTCACGAGCAATTAAGAAACACTGTTTCTGAATAAGATATCGCTGACGTCACCCAAAGACGTGCCAAGTGGATGAGAATTTTGATACCACAAGCAGTGTTCACGGTAGCTTAGTGGCTAAAGCACTGGCGTACTGAGCCAGGAGTCGCAGGTTCGAATCCTGCTCGTGAGTGATTTTTTCTTTCCACTACTTAAATAAATGTTTACTCCAATTAATTTAATAAGACTAGAAATTTTAATTAAACTCTTGCACTAGAACATAATCTTCAAACATATTCAACCCTGAAGGCAAATCCAACCTCAATTTATCCAATAAAATGCCAAAAAGCCGTCCTCCTGTCACCGAATGAGTTGCCATAATTAAAATTCATATATTACCACTTAATTAAGTGGGCTGGGATGAAACCCGCCACACGTTACGAGGTGGACCCTCCGGTCTCGTCCCCGTAATCCTTAAATAAGGGCCGATATTAAAATCGTCGACGCTTAGAGGGTTGAGATGGAAACTCTTGCTTGATAATAATTTTCATATGAAAATTCTGGCACAGCTTATTGGAATGCTTTTCATTTAAGGGTTGAGATATTGTTTCGTATAAAATATTGGCCTATCGTTGAATTTCGTTCTGAGATATTTGATTTAGCTTGAAGCAGTTTCTGATAATCATTAAAATAAAATAAACATAACATAACATAACAGTGTCCCTGCGTGATCGAATCAGAAATGAGGAGATTCGCAGGAGAACGAAAGTAACCGACATAGCCCGAAGAATTGCCAAACTTAAGTGGCAGTGGGCGGGGCACATTGCTCGCAGAACGGATGGCCGATGGGGCAGTAAAGTTCTGGAGTGGCGACCGCGTACTGGAAGGCGCAGCGTGGGTAGGCCCCCCACAAGGTGGACCGACGACCTGGTGAAGGTCGCGGGAATCCGCTGGATGCGGAAGGCACAGGACCGGTCGTTGTGGCGATGCTTGGGGGAGGCCTATGTCCAGCAGTGGACGTCTTTCGGCTGAAATGATGATGATGATGATGATAACATAACATCACGCCTGTATTTCCCCGAAGGGGTAGGCAGAGGTGTATAGTACACCCACATTTCGCCAGTTATGTTATGTTGTTGTTATGTTGTAAATAAAATAAAGTTCTTAATAAATAAGCTGGCAGTGTAATTTACGTCTAGGCGTGAAGTAAATTAATACTTGAACAAATGCGAGAGTGTATTTCACAAGAAAACACATTTCAACGTGTAAATGAAAAACGCTACAGTTTCTTATTAGACATCTCATTTTAAAATGAATGAAGCTCTGGATGAATTATTTAAGGTTGTAAAGTTATCTTTGTTGTTTGTTCTTTATCTTATTTTTTTTTTTGTTGCAAAATTTATTAAACTATCTTTACCTATTTCTCAACTAGGTGGCAAGTGAATCTAAGATGACAATTTACATACTTAAACAGACTGAAAAACTTTATGGGCTATTTTCTGTTTCCTGTGCAATATCCTATCTATATAATAGTTATTATAATTTAGTTAAGTAATAGAAAATATTTACAAACTACAAAATAAAATGATACAATATTTACAAAGTACAAAATAAAATGATACAAAAAGGCGCGCCTAGGCGTCAAAATATTCCTCCACACCGCTGTCATCCGGCATAGTGCCCAGAAGGCTGGCAGCGTTAAACAGACAGTAATCACAAAAATAGCATTACAGTTAGGTACTATTACAGTTTTTATTGTTATAACGTCAGTAAACTCAGTCCGCGCTGCTGAATTTTAGGTCAAACAATTTTTATTATTGGCATCGACTGGCTAAGAAGAATCGGCATTACAATTGAAATAATTATGTAAAAAAGATTCTTTACAAATCGGGGAATAAATCATTTTCATTAGATCTCGTACTCATTTTCGTAGATTTTTTTACCCCGTCTCGTATCCTATACAGAAGCAACACACACGTATAAAACTGTACGGCGTTTAATCCCGGTCTAATCCCCTCTGCCCACATCTCCACTAAGCGGTGTGTGATATGTGCCGAGTGTGGTATAGGCAAGTGTAAGACCGGATCGGTGTCAATCGCCGGATCTCGGCCATAGACGACTATAGTTGATAGTTGGAAGTACAGTCAGGTGCATATCGATGGTAGAAAACGAGTATAAGCAGGGCCTGAACACTTCTCATTTTGAGAAGAGGCCCGTGCCCAGCAGTGGGACAGTAATGGACTGATTAAGTCAGTATGTATGCAAGAGAAGAATCCTAAATGTTTAGAATATGATGATGTGTTTGGGTTTCGTAGACTATTGCACAAATATAATATCAAACCATTACCCTCCTTCAGGAGCAGTCGGGTAAAAAGACAAGGTAGAGTGAAGAGGATATAAAAAGCATTGATGATTATGCTTCAAGAAACTAATAGATTCTTGGCAAATCATAAATCGAGGACATTTTCAGACCGAGTTGATTTTGCCAACTATACAATCTTAAGAAAAACATTTCTAATCGTACTGCTATATTACCTATGTCAAAAATAGTAAAATTGAGAAAATTTTATTATTATCTCGTACAAAATGAACATTGTTATTCAAGAATCTGCTCATTATTTTTAGTTATCCCGCATTTTTACGCCACAAAATCCCGTATAATCTCCTTGGCTGCTCGTGGTCCGCGCGGGCGTAATCCCGGGATCATCGCACCCGCACCAAGATCCCGGGATCCGACGTGACGAGCACTATCGACGTGTGCAGATGGCCACCCATCCGTCTTGATCAGAGAGTGACATACACCTGGACAGAACCTCACATACACGCTGAGCTTTTATTCGTTCTGGAAACGAAAAATATAACACTTACCTATCAATTGTACAATCCAGTGTTAGTTTTATTATCATTTAACGCAAAGGAATGGAAACTTGAAGTCGAGTATTTTTAATAATTTTGATTATCTAGAAAGTTTGTTTTTGACAGTACCAATCACACATAACATACATACATAATCAGTCCATTACTGTCCCACTGCTGGGCACGGGCCTCTTCTCCACCACGCTGGCCTACATACACCATCGAGAACTATATGGAGCACTCTCAGGTGTGCGGTTTCCTCACGATGTTTTCCTTCACCGTTAAGGCAAGTTCTGATCCGCACATGAATTCGAAAAGTCAGTGGTGTGGGTTGGGGTCGAACTCAGACCCTCCTGCATGGAAGGCACAGACCAGTAAGCTTCTAGATGCCTATTAGCCGGATACCCCCGATCACAAAGCATATGCAGTAGCACTGCATATCTTACGCCCAGCTACCAATCGGGACGTCACTCCGTCAGCGAGCGGCACCAATCATGTCACCGAACATTTGAGCCGACCAATCATAACGCGCCGTCCACCCCCCGGTCCCCGCCATCATTTTACGACTGTGTTCTCATGCAAAACTTTGTTTATGTGGCGTCTGGAGGCTTTCTGGTCTGTTATGGAAGGCAAGTGATCGACTACCAATCGATTCGACATAATTATATTATTCGATTCCGATTCAGAGTTAACGTTTCCGTTTCCAGAACGACAAAAAACTCAGCGTGTAGGTACATATTATGTGGTGAATTATGAGGTGTTTAAAGTTACAGATCGGCATCGTTAGAACGAATGACGAGTTCTCGATACTTCCGAAGTATCAATCATTCTTGATTATAGGGGTGATAGACCTTCGTCACATACCTACAGGTATTGCTGAGAGACGGCATTGTTCAGACAAAGGATCCCGGAGTGGGCATCAATCTTGATAATAGCGATGCCGATGCTAGACATTCTACTGCAAATATATTTTGTGTTTAGATGAAAATGAAAAGAATCATCAGTTTCATAGCAAATGTTTCGTGTACCTACTTGACCAATATGTATGGAGCAGTCAATTGTTTTTGCTAATTCAAAGTTGGTTACATAATAAAAGTTGTTCAAATTGATTAGTACAATCATCCCTCTTATAGGGTTGTTAATGAATTAAAAATAACATAACATAACCAGCGCATTACTGTCCCACTGCTGGGCACGGGCCTCTTCTCAGCACGAGAAGGCTATGGCCTTAGACCACCACGCTGGCCTAGTGCGGGTTGGCGGACTAAATTAAAATAACTTTGTATGATACCGATGACAATACAATATTGTGTACTTCAAAAGCTTTTGTTACAATAAAAAAAACCGGCCAAGAGCATGTCGGGCCATGCTCAGTATTATAGGGTTTCTTAAGTAGGTGTTACAAACAAATCAAATCGAATATTAATCATGGCTATTTTAGTTTTTGCAATAGACGGCAGCATTGGCGACTCAGATAGTGTTGTTAGTAGCCGCCGCTAGATGGCGCTATAAAGTGCCAAATGCAATAGACGGCAGCATTGGCGACTTCGAGAGTGTTGCTACTAGCCTCTAGATGGCGCTGTACAGCGCCAAATTTAAGAAGTTTGTCATTTCAATATAACACAAAGTTACTTTTTGTAATTTTTTTAAATAGAGAGTAGCTAAAGGAGCATTATTTGCTAAGATAATTTTTCTCTATGGTCAATGACCTTTGAACTAGGACGTTTTAAGTATTTTTCAGTTTTCTCTCTATAACTCAAAAATTTATTATCAAATTATACTCGAAATAATTTTAAAAGAGAGTTTTCATAAAGGTCTATCAATGTGGAAGATTATAACTTTCTACGTTGCACAGTTTAGAAATGGCTGGGGGGGGGACACATTGCAAGCCACTTTGGCGGGCTATATTTCGCAGATGGTACACCTGATAAAAAAGTTATGTATGAAACATTACCTTCATTTTAGTAGACCTATTCAATGATACCCCACACGAGGGGATGCAGCGAAAAAAAAATTTGCATCCGCATTTCACATGTATGGGCGCCACCCCTAAAATACGTAATCACGATTTTTTTATTCATTTAAAATTGAGATCTATATCTAGACTATTTTTTAGCAAAATTTCATTTACTTATGTTTATAACTGTAGAAGTTATTAAGCTGTAAAGGATTAGGACAGGCGGACAGACGGACAGACAGACAGACGGACGGACATGACGAAACTATAAGGGTTCCTTGTAGGACTACGGAACCCAAAAAAAAGACGTGTGGCACTCGCCGAGACTGCCGCGGTAAAGCTATTGCATAGCATTTTTTATGTAAATACAAAGAGGAGGTGCCCTAACGCCGAAACTCTAAGCAGGCAAGAGTCACCAGATTGCGGGGGCAAAGAGGGGGATTATGCATGCGCAGTAACGCCGATACAACCAATGCCACCTAGAGGCGATTTGCAGAACTAAAGAGACAAGCGTGATATTTCAAAAAGTCATTAAAAGTTCTGCTATTCATCGATAGATGGCAAAACTAAAAAGTATCACCGCTGTGCCGGTCGGAGTGGGGGGTGTTAAGTTATTTTCGTTACGGAATTACTGGATTCGGTCTCCACGCTCAAGGCCCGCGATAGAAGCTATGCAATAGCTTAAGCGCAGTAACGCCGATACAACCAATGCCACCTAGAGGCGATTTGCAGAACTAAAGAGACAAGCGTGATATTTCAAAAAGTCATTAAAAGTTCTGCTATTCATCGATAGATGGGAAAAACTAAAAAGTATCACCGCTGTGCCGGTCGGAGTGGGGGGTGTTAGGTTATTTTCGTTACGGAATTTTTGGATTCGGTCTCCACGCT
The DNA here is from genome assembly GCA_949699075.1 of Asteroscopus sphinx. Classification (NCBI taxonomy): domain Eukaryota; kingdom Metazoa; phylum Arthropoda; class Insecta; order Lepidoptera; family Noctuidae; genus Asteroscopus; species Asteroscopus sphinx. Next base: position 351,767 of record OX453022.1, on the reverse strand, counting down.
CTAGCCCGCGATAGAAGCTATGCAATAGCTTAAAATTATATTTAACGTTTTACTAAGTTTTATTTAACTGTATCTATTAACGGCCAAAATTAATAACCAATCTATCCACGATTTACCCTACTGGAGATAAAAATTTGACATATTTTGTATGAAGCTTATGTCAAATTCCTATCTCTAGTAGGGCAAATCGTGGATAGATCGGATATTAATTTTGGCCGTAAAATGACCTAAATGGAACATGAGGCGATCCTGCAACGGTCGCGAAACTGTGAACCACGGCAGGCAAGTGTTTTGCATATTCCCAAGATATTTATTCACTTATAGACATTAAGGTGTTCGTGCATGTAAAAGTGTCTTAGTAACTATGATAATAGATCTATAAACAAGGCAATTTACACGTACATACATACAAATAGCGAGTTCTAACATCGCTTTCGACACGTGCATTATTAATCTTGAATTTAATGTAAGGACTTGCGAGCTAACCAATTATCATGAATAACGTGACCCCTAATGTTCTAAGTTCAGGTCATTAAGACGCCCTGCAATACATTCAAGATATACATTTGCTACATAATGTGGCCAGCCATTACTGGTTATCGAAACATTTAGACAATGTATTACCGACTGGCTACATTTATCATTCTTCATTATTTTTTTATTTTTTTATTTAATTTTCATAAGGCAATTTACAGGCTCTTTGAATGCAACTTTTAAATGAAATAACAATAAAAAAACAGCTGATCCCTTTGTGTTCACGTAAATCGCCAAAATATAGGGATCAGCAGTTTTTTTTTTCGCGATTCAGGGTTGGTCCCATAGCAAAATTTGTTCATAATGATGAGTACAATGACCCCTTAAGAGTTTTAGCTAAGAATAAGGTTGTATGCAACATGTTGATCTGTATTCGTGCCATATTTAAGGAGGTGACTATACCACTGATACTGAACACGAATCAATAATATAATCAATACAATTTTTTTTATTCAGTATTTTTAGATGACTCATCATCCTCCGCGCCTTTTCCCAATTATATTGGGGTCGGCTTCCAGTCTAACCAGATGCGGCTAAACATCAGTATTTTACACGGAGTGACTGCTATCAGACCCTCTCCACCCAGTTACTGGGTAATACCGACATTTGGAGGTTAGACCAGTTGTCAGACTATCGGGTTTCTGACTACCCGTAACGACAGCCATAGATATTCATATGGCAACCGGGACCGACAGCTTAACGTGCTCGATGTGCAACGAAATGGTCACCCATCCACGGACAGACCGCGGATAGTTTTAGATGACTAAGCACATTATTTATCATTTGCCCTAGAAATATGGCACGGTTACAGATCAACAACTTATGGTCTACATAATGATGGTTGTTCCGGACCCCGTCTGCAAACGCACCAACGATACAGAATGAGGCAATCGATTTGTAATCTAAAGAAGAGGTATTTCAGAAAAATCTTAGCCAGGTCCGATCTTAAAATAGACTTGCCCATCTCTCTCAGTATTCACTCAAGGTCCTCAATATTGTACCTGGCAACACACGCAACTTTTTATAGAATTCATCACATTTTACCTCAAAAAAGTTTTAATTAAACACCTGTCTCTCGACGGCAGTCATGCGAGGCTGGGGGGCAGGTGTAGTCATTATAGTGACCGTCTTACATACAGACGGAGTGTATGGATTTTATAACGACATAACTACACTCTCGGGAGTTTTAACTAAAGTTTCCGACGTTTATTAAAATTTAGATAGATTTGTCATTATACAGTGTGTGTCTGTTTTGAGTTTTTGTCTTTTTTGATCTAAAAATAGTTTGTTCAATATGTTACATTAATATCAAGGAATTAATGAATAGAATATCGGTATCCTTCTAGTTTTTTTTTTTTTTTTTTTTTTCATTAGAATTTAGTGTCGTATTGTCATCTCCACGTTGTACATGTATATATTAAGAATAAGAATAAGAATAATAATTATTGTATACAGGTTACATACAAATTGGGTTGAGGTCCTAAACCTCACACTAGGATTCCCTGTGTCGTGAGATCTAGGAATAGAATTGATCTTCAGGGCTGTCGCTCTGTCAGACAACTAATATTCAGATACAAAGACATTACAAGATTGTCTTTGTTCAGACACATCTAGGACTATATAATGTAGTGCTACGATAACACGGCTTTATATAAATTTGAAGATGTTATTGGATAAAATAGATTCGCCAATCTTGAATCACTTCATGCAGGTGCTAGTTTGGCAGAAGTGATTTTACTACTCGGGTTTGGCTGTAATAATTACAAGTTTTTAGACTACCTAACTATAATACTAACATATTTTTAAGTCATTTATAACTAACACATTATAGATCCTTGTTATCTGATTAATAAATTAATAATAATAATAAATAGTGATAATAAAGCATTTAAATTCCTTCATTGTGCATTTAGTTTTCGCCTGCTTCCCTAGATGGCGGCGGCATCGATTTAGATCGCGCTATGGTTTGGTTACATGGAATCCTATAATTACAAGACATTGACATGTGAATGACTTAAGCAATGTAAGCATAATGCTTAGCTATTTTTAGAAAGTCTTCTTCACGACCATCGTGAATTAAAGGTTTTGATATTCCATTGTAAGTTTTAAATTAAAGATGCATTCTCATTTACACAATTATTATTATACCTATTATAGGCTACTTGACAATTTGACATATAAAATGTGTTTCTTTAACTTTATTTTATTTGCTCGCTGACGCCCGCAACCCGTGGTACCTATGTCGATGAAAGTTACTTAAGTGTTAATCCAGGACATGGTCTATCTATGTGCCAAATTTCACCCAAATCCGTTCAGCAGTTTCATGGTGACTGAATAAGAAACAAACCCGAAAATATTTCGTAAGGCTGACCGCATGAGCGAAAGATTTACTATATCGCGTAGGTAGTCCATGGCTAACGTATGCGAATCAATTTAAAATACAAACCACTTCACAAAAAACCAATGTTTTTAGTGGGCATTAAATGAGTTTTATAAACGATTATTTCTGTTCGTAACTCTCAAATGTTTGTTATAAGATAACAATACAACAAATCAGCGATATGTTAAACGAGAATTTCAACGCTAAACGCTGTGTACATTAATGCTCAGACAACATTATTGCTTATCACCGTCGCGAGCACATGTGTACTAACTTCACTGCAAACTATTCAAACTTATGAGGCGTGCGAGTATTGTATAAAGCCTCTTCCACATCGGTGTAATGTAAGGAAACCAGCACAGTTTGTGAAACCTGACGGTCGTTCTATAGTTATCTCTATTTTCTATTAAGACGAAGACATTTACATGACAATACGATTCCCCTCTACGTCTTGATCAGAATTGCTTACCAAAACCGCGGAATGAATTAGGTTTAGACGCATGCGGATTTAAATTTATAATTAGCTATGCTCATAGTTTACAATTATATAAATGAACAGATCCAGATATTGAAATATATACATATAGTTATTTAGACATTAGATAAACTATAGTTAGCTCAATTTTAGGCAAATACACAGCGACAGGTATTTTAGAATATTTCTAGTCATCATAATCATCATCATCATTTCAGCCGAAAGACGTCCACTACTGGACATAGGCCTCCCCCAATTAAGGGGGGGATATGCCATAATCGCCACGCTTGGCAGGCGGGTTGGCGATCGCAGTTGGTTGGTTAAATACCTACTCAGAGAACGCTGCTGCCCATCCTCTGGTGAATCCCTTAGTCGCCTTTTACGACACCCATGAGAAGAGATAAGGGTGGTGCTATTCTTTAAGTCCGGCACCACATGGACTATATTATATATATTATATTATATACTATATTATATTATATATATTATATATTTCTAGTAACTTCATATTTTACAAATAAGTAGGTACCTACCTACAATTAAAACGTTAATGTTCTAAAGAAAAGTTACACTTTCCTCCTTGTGATATAAAATCGGTTTACGTGTGAAACAGTCCTAGTTCCGCTAACATTCGGTGAGATCCGCGCGCTAATAAACCAGTAATGACTAGCTTTACGACTAGCCTCGTGTGTGCCCGACCTTACCCCGACTGTTTGATAAGCAAATGTGTGACGAGTGAATGGCGCGTTTATTAATATTACGTCATAGTGGCTTCATTATGAGATCTCGTACAAATAAGACCGTTGCGGTGGGTTCATGAGAAAGGCTTCAATTACCTACATTTATTATGTTTTAATAAACGAATGATGAGTTAATTCATACTTGAATTGCTCTTTTCTGAGATGACACAAGATTATTTAGACATCTTTTGAAAGTTTTAACGTTAGCCGATTTGACTTATATCTATTAAAGAAGAATCGAAATATTAATCTTGCCAACTGTAACTAAGTAATTCGACGACCTCTGTTCGAGTGTCGGACTGCTGATCACGAGGTCGTGGGTTCGATTCCCACAGGACACAAAGATTTGTGTGATGAACATAAGTGTTTGTGTGGGTCTGGGTGTTGCTTATGTATTATAAGTATGTATTTACAAAAAAAAACGTATATAAGTATTATATCCATTGTCTAGTACCCATAGCACAAGCTCTGCTTAGTTTGGGACTGTGTAAAAATGTCCCAAACATATTTATTTATATATTTAATTAGGAACTTTTTCTAAATGTAAATTACAAAGAACTTGAGGCTCAACCATCACATATTCTGGGTAGTTGATCAGATCATCCCTTGATATATTATCTAATACGAATATTATAAGCCCTGTGAAATTACTAGCATAAGTTAATTATTTATTAATCTATGCTACTACATAACGTACATATTGATTAATCAATCAACCTTGAAGGCGTAAACAATAAGTCGGTTTCTATTCCCGACCAAAATTGATGACGAAACCTTGTTCAGTTTGCGTATCATTAATTTGCATTAGGTATAGAATCTACTTTCACTCGCGAATCGTTCAATACAGTGTTATCGCCATAGAAACGGATTAGCTCCTCCTACGAACAGGTACAGTCGAGTCCAACAAAGCGGTAAGTGAATAGAATGGAACTTTTATTCGCAGGAAAAGTTGTTTTACTAGGTCTTATGATGATGATGATGATGTCCTCCTTGACGTGTCCGTCAACGGCGAACCTTGTTAGCTCTGGACATGAGAGCGGAGGTGGCTAGTGAAACCAAATTTGGTTTTAAAGGTCCTGTTTGCAAGGCGCACAGTGCAACTGACCTGAAGAATTATATGTGTAGGTATAGGAAGGCTTATAATATTACAGTGTCAATAAAATCATGTTCCACCCTATAAAAAGGCAGGTAAATATTTAATTACAATTGCATGCAAATCTTGATTATTTCATCCGTCTTGTAACAGATTTGTAAATGCCCTTTAATTTGAGGGGCATCCGTGGGTCACAAGTAGTTCCTGTGACCTGTCACCATTTCATCCATCCTGAGTTGATGTGGTGCATAACGTCTTGGTCCACTTCACCACTTTCTTGGACGAGTGACCCCATGGTACCGAAAGTTGGAGCAAATCGGTTAGGACATTCCGGCGAGAGTTATAGGCACAGGACTGGAGGTACCGCCGAAATCGCAAAACATGTACTCTGCTTTGCTTTAACAAATTTTCAAGCCAACACTCTCCAGTCTTTGCCGCCATTCCTCCAGTTTACTCTGGACCTCCAGTGGCTGTTCCCTTAACGTAAATAAATAAATAAATATCCATTCAAAAATTCCTATAGTGTAATTTCCAAAGAAAACCTTAACTAACGTATCTGGCGACCCTGCATATTTATCTCTTAGTTCGACTGTATGTACCCACGTACAGGTACCCGCGCCGGGTTTCACCGATACCTAAAAGGTAAAAGGTGATTGTAAATCAGACCAAGAACAAAATCAATTAATTAACTTTGGTCAAGTTAATGCTTTTGTAGGTTTTGTAGGTAAAAAACACTTTATATCTGATAAAAAACCATACAACGTAATACTGACGTCTGTGTTCTGGTGGTTCGAGTGTCGGACTGCTGATCACGGGGTCGTGGGTTCGATTCCCACAGGACACAAATATTTGTGTGATGAACATACCTAAGTTTTTGTGTTGGTCTGGGTGTTTTTTTTTTTTTTTTTTTTTTTAATTATTGGGTCTTTAATTTTAATTTTAATGTCAGTGTTTTGCCCTTTGGTTTTATAGCACTGCAATTTGATACGGTGCTATTGGTCTGGGTGTTTCTTATGTATTATAAGTATGTATTTACAAAAAAGAAGTATATAAGTATTATATCCATTGCACAAGCTCTGCTTAGTTTGGGACTAGATGGTGCCGTGTAAAAATGTCCCAAAAATATTTATTTATTTATTGCGCTGTGTTTTCAAAAATCTTTTATTATTTTCTCAGAACCAGAAAGTACACTACCCATAATAGAAACCACAGTTCGTATAGTGTGGTCGCTATGTAGTCGTCTAGCTATTCAGAGCAATGAACTTCACACATTACCCTCCACTCCGGTATACGGCACTCAGTACAGCTGAGTACTATTACCGTGCTCCGTGTTATGTTATGCTAATACCGGCGGTACAACAACGACATCATTATGCTAATACAAGCTGTTCCGGCAAGCTAGAACAAGCTGTTTATAAAAACAACGCCACTTAGCACTTTAAAATATTGATTTTGTGTGCAATAAGTTTCTAGAGTTACACAGATTTTGAACAGAGATTGAAAGAAAGAAAGAAAAATATTTATTTGACACAACTGTGATGTTTGTATGTGCAAAGAAAAGATATACATATAAATTTATTTATTTATTATTTTATTTATTTATTTGTTCAGTGGTATACATAACAAAAACATTCTAAAGATGTAAACATAAACTCATTAGAGTTTTACCGTACATCAGTATCATAGACTATACTAACAGGTAAACAAAAATATAGTTAACAAGGTAGGATATTAAATAAGTACAATGAGGGTAGATACCAGATAATATTTATCTACATTATGAAGGAGCGAACACCGGTGACTGCACGAGCCGTTTTTAAAAACTGGTGGAGGGTAGTATTTGTGTTGATACAGGTTGTTCCTACAAATGCAGCAAACTTTTGAGAATTTATTATACTAACATTAATAATGTTATTAATTGTATTGATTAGTTATTTTTACATGAACACTAATTAGATATTAGCAATTAGCATATTACCAGGTTATTAAACCTGATGCTGGTATTCTGCTGGATCCCTGTTGTGACTTAAGGTTGAGGATTTAAAGTACCTACCTATACCGAAGAAATCAAGCATTGGTAGAGAAAAGTTTTTGCCCGACAGTAGACTGCGAAAAGTCCGAGTTATTTTTATATGTATAATACTAAGGCTTTAGCTTCTCTTAGCTTAACACGCCCTTAAATTCTTCAAATTATAGTGAAAACCATATCGAAATCCATCAAGTAGTAAGTACAGCGTAACAACAGACACATTGAATGAGTGACCTTTATTATACAGAATTTGAAGAAATTACGGTTAATTCATATTATTCAAACTAATATATTTATAAAAATAAACTACCTACAGCTGTATAAAAAATAATAGACGACTAAGGTTTCCACACAGGTACGTATGTACGTATTAAATGCATCAATGTATCAATCAAACATATTATTCCTTTTACCTTCAGCAGGTACCTTTGATTTCAATGAAGTGTTTCCCCCACTATGCACTAGTGTAATCAGACGCATCTCCTGAGTACGCTTATTTTACGCTTGTTTATTTCAAGGACTACTCGACAGCCTCAGGTAGTCGGCGCATGTTCTATGCGTTTGATTCGTAGCAAAATACTTGAATGCTTTGACGTTGTTTAAAGTCACGTGTCACACTTTATAAGAGGCACGTGAATTTGTCATCATGTTGCAATATGCTTTTATGACTTATAAATATGGCCTTTCTTCGTTAATATTGTAAAAGATCTCTTATTTTTCTCGTAACATGGAAACTTTTATCATAGGTCAAACTGAAAAAAATCGTTTTACCTAGTTTTCGCGCGTCTGTATCCTTCCGTGTTTTCTCCGGCATTTTTTTAAACAAAATGTAACCGTTTAGTGTGCAAGTCAAAAGTAAATGAGATCCTTGAGGCTCACATGTAACTCATCACTGAAATAAATTGCTAGCATTCCCTTGCCGAAGCAATATGGAAAATACTACTCGAAACTTTTATCATTGCGAGGCCCTCGATGCACCGAGCAGTAGCGTAGTGTTCTTCAGCCAGCCCCCTCGGGCTTCGCCCCTCGTGCGCGGCGAGGGCCGGGGACGGCGGTTGTTTATGTTTATTGTTTAGGGCTCCTTGTGCCGTGATTAAGCGCAGACGTCGCGATCACACGCGTCTGTTCGCTTTGTGTGAACACTTCTGTTGCGCGTGTTTGGAAGAACTAAGTAAGTGAGTATTTTAAAAGGGTGCTTTTGAGGGTGAATTTGACAGACGTACTGAGTCGAGACATTTGAAAACATTCTTGTGATTTATGACCTACAAAATTGATATATCTATGTGGTTTACAGAAAAAAGCTGTAGTAAGTATTTTGAATCAATTTCCATTATAAAATTAGAATTTATACGAATGGAAAACGCTTTGTCAGTATGTCTCGAGTATTGTAAGATGAGTGTATGAAATTGTGTAAGTAATTATTTCTTTGTCTTAACGTTGAATGTCTTTATATTTCGTAAATAGCTTGCAGCCAATTTTATTTAAGTAAAAAATCTTTATTTATTCGTATGCCGAAGTCGACTTAAGTGGTGCTGTTCATTGTCAACTAATGACGCGACCCCCGCCCCAGAAAATACTCAGCACAGACCCACACCACACCTCATGATAGTGCTGTTATTTCATACATAGTTGACATCGTGCAATTAGCTGACAGAAATACAAACGCTCAAGGAGTTAGGAATTACAATGTGTTGTCAATGAGTTTATAGGTGAATTGCTTGTATCTGCTGTTAACCTGTTCTCCCAAACGTCCGAGCTTCTACACACTAATAAACTGGAGTACATTCAAACTCGAGTTTTGGTCGAATTACTGTTGGTTGGTTTCTAAAAACGAAGGTTTTACTGCACTCACGTTGATTATCAGTAGTAACCCGGAGTCTGAATTTGTATCCGGTTAATGGCAATAGGCTTGCCCACTATTACATGGGACTTATAACATAACTGACAAAATGTGGGTGTACTATATACATCTCTGCATACCCCTTTGGGGAGAAACAGGCGTGATGTTATGTTGTTTTTAGGTAAATTTAACTAACTAATGACCAACTCTATAAAGATCCACAAAGCTTACAGCACCATTTCCTTAGTTCACCTTATAAAGTCAAGAAATTATTTGATCACAAAGTTAATGGTGGCCGTATTGAGCTACGCATAAACCACCCCATGACTTCCCATGGGTGTTGTTTGTTGCTCAGGAATTATGGCGCTAAGATCAACATGATCGTACCCAACTGTGTGAGTTGAAATAGCAGCATAATTGCACTGCTATCGATGGTCACGTGGTGGTTTCCATTGATATCCCATCGGTATACCTACTCATTATACAAGACTGCAGAATAACATACATAACTATCCGAGCTCCATTACACGTGTCACTGACAACTTTACAGAATTAGGTAAGTGCAGAAGCTTTACTTTGCAAAATCCTTTTTAGGGTTCCGTAGTCCTACAAGGAACCCTTATAGTTTCGTCATGTCCGTCCGTCTGGCCGTCTGTCCGTCTGTCCGTCTGTCCTAATCCTTTACAGCTTAATAACTTTTACAGTTATAAACATAAGTAAATGAAATTTTGTTAAAAAATGTTTTAGATATAGATGTCAATTTTAAAAGAATAAAAAAATCTTGATAACGTATTTAAGGGGTGGCGCCCATACATGTGAAATGGTGATGACATTATTTTTTTCGCTGCACCCCCTCGTTTTGGGTATCATTGAATAGGTCTACTAAAATGAAGGTAATGTTTCATACACAACTTTTTTATCAGGTATACCATCTGCGAAATACAGTTCGCCAAAGTGGCTTGCAATGTGTGTCCCCCCCTGCCATTTCTAAACTATGCAACGTAGAAACTTGTAGTCTTCCACATAGATAGACCTTTATAAAAACTCTCTTTTAAAATTATTTCGAGTATAATGTGATTATAAATTTATGAGTTATAGTGAGAAAACTGAAAAATACTTAATACGTCCTAGTTCATAGGTCATTGACCTTACAGAAAAAATATTATAGCAAATAATGCTCCTTTAGTTACTTCCTATTTAAAAAAATCACAAAAGAAACTTTGTGTTATATTGATATGACACACTTCTTAAATTTAGCTTCTTAAATTTAGCGCTAGGTGGCGCTGTTTGCAAAAACTATAATAGCAATGATTAATATTCGATTTGATACGTTTGTAATTAGACCTACTTAAGGAACCCTATAATACTGAGCATGGCCCGACATGCTCTTGGCCGGTTTTTTTGTATGTTTACGTTGAACAAAACAAAAGTATAGCAAACCTGTAGTTGTTCGGTTGTAAAAGGGAATTACACAAAAGTATTTTCAAGACCTGTATAGTGGCTTCTGAAGACTGAAAACCAACTGGTGGTGGGATATCCTACCAACTGTTGAGTACAAATATCCTAGGTGTGTGACGAGCAATAGCATTCATTACCTGGGCTACTAAAGTGTGAAATACATCAAGTGACCGTACGTGACATCAGTATGCCTCTGTACCTTTCCATGTTGTTCCGGCTGGGCCTTCTCACCTCATTTTGCGTTACGCAAGCTACTGCGGTAATCCGCGCGCGTCTCCCGGGAACCATCGGTAAGCAACCCGCGCCCTCACCGGTGATGGTGATCCGGGTAACGGTGATACCCGGCTACCCAGGGACCCATCCGACATTACACCGTAAGGATAATCCGACAAAATTAATACAGCCGTGTAAAGTTTACCTAACTCCCAGCTGCCGTAGAGAGTAAATTTTAGTTAAAGGGTTTGCCTTGAAAATTATCAGGTAAAATGTTACTGGGCTTATGCTTCACAATGTTTATGTTATTTTATAAGGACTTGATCCCGCCAGTAATCTCTTTATTATAAATATTATTATTTAATCGATAAAACAAGTCTCTAAGCTAATTCATTGACCTTCTGATATCGATACGGTTACCGTCACTACAAAATATATTTTTGAAGATGATTCAATTTGGGAAAAATGTGGGAGTGGCTGACGGCTGATTTACTGTAATTTTCTGGTGTACAATAAAGACTAAGAACAATTTAATCATGTATTCGCCTCTAGTGTTGTGTACAAAGAAGATCTTAAACTAGTTCAAATTTTGAGATAAAGCTGGAAGTAGAATTAAAGTATCCTCTATATCACCCTTACCGTCGGCTGGTGACACTGTTGGTGACACCCTACAGACGGCGATTTGCCCGTATCGTGTGTTTATCGACGTGCGAGACACTGACCTTTACACTATCACGAGAGGGATCTCAGAGAGCGACAGTCATGAAATTGAGTGCAGGCAATGTTTGTACGAATCTGTACCGTGACGCTTGCAACCATCGTCGTGAGATCGATTGGATAAAACATACTTATTTGCTATTGAAAAGTGCATTGAGGAATATTTATGTAGGTAAGTGTATACATATCTTATATAATTATAATATGTCACGGGAAATTTACCATGTAAACCCATGTTTACCATGTTCACCCGTGACCATGGCGCTTGTAACAGGCCGAAATATCGGGAACTCGATCAAAATTTTATCAATCATAATTATTTACATGGTAAATACTCGGACGAATAAAAAAGGCGGACGGAATCTCGCTAAGAAAAGATTGAAGAACTTCATTTTCTCCTAAACCCACAATAATTTCGACAGCATTTTAACGCACCAGATATATATTGTTATTTTATTTGTGACACTTAGATTAATAACTTCTATGTTGTGACACTATGACAATGACTACCATCACACGAGATTTGTTGCGTAATCGCGGCTTTTTGTCTAACTATGGGTGTGAATGTGTGCGTGCCAGCCCGTACTTATTAGCGAGCAGGCATACTATGGATGCTTCACTTATTGTTTAGCGAGATTCTGCCCGCTTTTTTATTCGTCCGAGGTTAAATATTTCTTGACATATAATAATATAAGTGTTAGTGATAATGTTAGTTTAAAAACTTAAATGTATATCTGTTTATTTAAAGCTATTATAATAGTGAAATGATTTTTGTTCCTTTTTAGGGTTCCGAAGTCCTACAAGGAACCCTTATAGTTTCGTCATGTCCGTCCGTCTGTCCGTCTGTCCGTCTGTCCTAATCCTTTACAGCTTAATAACTTCTACAGTTATAAACATAAGTAAATGAAATTTTGTTCAAAAATAGTCTGCATATAGATCTCAATTTTAAAAGAATAAAAAAATAGTTTTTACGTTCTTTAGGGGTAACGCCCATACATGTGAAATGGCAAAAAAAAAATTTTCATTGATAAACCTTTGTGAAAACTCTCTTATAAAATTATTTCGAGTATAATGTGATTATAATTTTTTGAGTTATAGGGAGAAAACTGAAAAATACTTAAAACGTCCTAGTTCAAAGGTCATTGACCTTAGAGAAAAATTATCATAGCAAATAATGCTCCTTTAGCTGCTTTCTATTTTTTTAAATCACAAAAAGTAACTTTGACACTTTTTAAATTTGGCTTCTTGAATTTATCGCTAGATGGCGCTACTAACAACACGCTCTGAGTCGCGAATGCTGCCGATTATTGCAAAAACTAAAATAGTCATGATTAATATTCGATTTGATTCGTTTGTAATTACACCTATTTAAGGAACCCTATAATACTGAGCATGGCCCGACATGCTCTTGGCCGGTTTTTTTTACAGTAAGTTTTTTGGGAATGTGCCTAGACGTTAGCCCTTTGTAAACTTTTATAACATCTCCATTTTACCAGGTTCAGGTTCAGGTGAGGTGGCGGTCAAACCCAAAGTTAATTAACCTTGGTGGGAAAACTCGAACACAAACCAACTTCAATAAGGTTCTCCTATCGTCATCATCACACTGCGATAGTAATCGAATCGTTTGTGTACGACCGTAGATCACGGATGACGCCCCCCCCACCCCCTCACCTCCCACCTCCCTCCCCCGCGTTAACTCACGCGTCCCGCAGGAGTACGGAGGAGGAAGGAGGATAACCAGGTTAAAAGCGATCCTTAACTCTTTATTATACTGGTTTAATTACACACTTTTGATTGAAGGTCGTATTCGCTTCGCAGATAACTCAAGGTATATTGTACGTTTTCATCATAAAAACGAAATGGTACTACTTTAAATGCTTGAAACGTATCACTCACAGTCACAGTCCCCACTAACGGCCAAAATTAATATCCAATCTATCCACGATTTGTCCTACTAGAGTTAGGAATTTGACATAAGCTCCATACAAAATATGTCAAATTTCTATCTCTATTAGGGTAAATCGTGGATAGATTGAATATTAATTTTGGCCGTAAGATGTCATGTGTCGGGGTTGCAATTATGTTTACAAGTAGCTACAGTTAGTACCCTGAACTTGGAACAAAACAATTATGTTTACAAGTAGCTACAGTTAGTACCCTGAACTTGGAACAAAACAATTATGTTTACAAGTAGCTACAGTTAGTACCCTGAACTTGGAACAAAACAATTATGTTTACAAGTAGCTACAGTTAGTACCCTGAACTTGGAACAAAACAATTATGTTTACAAGTAGCTACAGTTAGTACCCTGAACTTGGAACAAAACAATTATGTTTACAAGTAGCTACAGTTAGTACCCTGAACTTGGAACAAAACAGGACTGTACTTGTTGTTTGTTTATATTAATGTTTTAAGGACCTTTTTATTTATGGGATTTATTGATACCGGCAATTGAATCTAGGATCCAAATGACGAGGTAGTCTACAATCCACTACCGCGTCATTTAGTTTGTCGTAAGCTTTATTCTGTACTAGACTTTGCCCGCGGCTTCGCCCGCGTACTAAAGTAAAATATAACCTAAAGCTTCTAGCTGGCTCCACTCCACTCCACTCCAAACCACTCCTCTCCACTCCACTCCACTCCACTCCACTCCACTCCACTCCACTCCACCCACTCCACTCCACCCACTCCACCTCCACATCACTCCACTCCATTCAACTCCACTCCATTCAACTCCACTCCACTCCACACCAGTAAAGCCCACTCCACTCCACCACACTCCACTCCACTCTAATCCTCTCCACTCCATTCCACACCACTCCACACCACACCACTCCACTCCACTCGACTCCACTCCACCTCCACACCACTACACCCCAGTCCCCTCAACTCCATTCCACTCAAGTACACCGCACTTCTCTCCACTCCATCCCACTCTACTCTAATCCACTCCACTCCACTCCTCTAATCCACTCCACTCTATTCCAAACCAGCCCATTCCACTCCACTCCTCTTCACTCCACCTCCACTCCACTCCACTCACTCCACGCTACTCCACACCAGTCCTCTCCACTCTTCTCCACTCCACCCCATTCCATTCCACTCTACTCTACAATAATCAATTCCACTCTAATCCATTCCACTCCACTCCACTTGACTCCACTCCACCTCACACCACTCCACTCCAATCCGGCCCATACCACTCCACTCCACTCCACTCCACACCACTCTCATCCACTTCACTCCACTCTACTCTAATCCACTCCACTCCACCCCTCACCACTCCACTCCAGCCTACTCCACTCCACTCCACCCTACTCCACTCCACTCCACCCAACTCCACTGCGCTCCACCAATAATCCACCAAAAACCACTAATCCTAATTACATGTAAGACTAACTGTGTTATGTACCAACTTTTATGCGAATAAATGAATTGAATTGAATTGAATACGTCCACCTTCACCTCCACTTCCACTTTACTCCACCTCCACTTCCACTCCACTTTCATTCATCCATCTATCCATCCATCGTACATTACTATTCGCTCGTGCAAATGCATAGAAGCTTCGTATCTGTCGGGTGAGGGAGGACGCACCCCACGAATCTATTTTTTCTTTTTTCTTTCTTTCTTACTTTTTTAAAACCCTTACCAGTTTTTAAGTCTAATCATCAGCTTTCAAACACAAAAAGTTTCATCAAAATCGGTCCAGTAGTGTTAGCGTGATGCTCGATCAAACTATTTTATATAATTTTGTAATAGTTAAGATAAGATAAGATAAAAAGTAGCCTATATGTTAATTCAGGTTAAGTTCTATCTGTATGCCAAATTTAATTAAAATCCATTCATTAGTTTTTGCGTGAAAGAGGAACATCCATCCATCCATCCATCCATCCATACTTACAAACTTTCACATTTATAATATTAGTAGGATGTGTGCGGAACTGTACTGTCAGTTGTATAGCAGAGAGAGACAGTGGGTTCACAACCAATATTAAACCTCTTCTCACAATAAAACAGTAACACAGTTCACGTGTGTCTGTCTGTCAATACATAGTAGCTGACCTTATAAAAAATGCTTTTTTTATTTTATTTTTATTAAAGGATGGCGAAACAAGCTGAAGGCCCACCTGATGTTAAGTGGTTACCTTTGCCCATAACAACTGCAATACCACCTAGGCTATTGCCTAAATGGCACCGCAAGTCGGTTCACCAAACTAAGACATGAAGATGGAAAGTCTCATGTGATTGTAATTTCACCGGCACCCGTACCCTTCAGACCGAAACACAGCAATGCAAGCATCACTATTTGGCGGAGAAGTAGGTACGGTGGAAGTACTTCCCCGGACGAGCTCTTTTACAAAGGAGCTCTATTACTACTAAAATTCCTGGACATTGTTTTCATTACCACTGAAACGTATAACGTTGAGATAAATATTAGAAGTTTTATACTTAATTTTCCCTTTTTTTCATTAAATACAAAATGGCGATCGCTGACTTAAATGAAATAAAATGAACAAAAGCGCTGCAGGTGAACAATTACACAATACGACGCGACGCGGCGGCATTTAGCAAATGCATTCGCAGCGGGCCGCGGCAATGGGCCGCATCGGGCCGCATCGGGCCGCAGTAGGCCGGGGAGGGCGGAAGCACGCCCGGGGCGAAGGCTTCTAATGGATATTTTTGAAGACCCGCCTTGCATGCATTATGAAAATGGAATATGAAAACGTAAAAATATTTATTTTGAGTGTGTTGTTATCTCAGACCGAAATAATGTCTCCCGAGAAGAGTTAAATCGACAACTACAACTTATTCCACATATTTTGATCATTCTTAACTGTCTCCTTGTCTGTCTTACTTCTCTACGGGCACATTTCTTCCTAGGGTTCCACGTATTAGCATCATCTGCCAATAACATCGATATCCCGGGCGCACCTCCTCGCGGGTTATCTGAGGGGATCGGCAGTAATGGTGGCGCGGCTAATTTATGTGGCCGTTACGACGGCCTTCATCACCCTCAGTCATGCGACACCAACGTGAGGTTAAGGGCTACTTGAGAAGTAGTTACGACAAGTTTTTGGAGAACTTAATTTGGCTTGTTATAGGAATAGTGTGAAAATGTAGTGGTTATACCTACGGTGGTGGAGAATAGCATATGACATGTTGTACATATAGGTAAGTCTCCAAAGTTCTAAGTCCTTAAAATATTGGTTTGGTAATCTGTGACGGAAACTATATGTACATATATTTGTACGGATGTATGAAAAGCTTCATTAATCTGGCATTAACTCATAACTAAGGATAAGTAAATATCGTGGCATATAGCGCTGCAGAAGTTTACCTCACTGTAAAATGGCATGATTAAAGATGTTGTAGTCATTTACAGTTGTCATTTTCATGTACGTCACGGGATACCACAAGGTAGCATTGTCGGCCCATTGTTATTCTCGGAATTCTAAATCACGTACCTATTTAATATTCTTTTTTTAAAACAATATCAAAAGACGTTAATCAGTACTATTATTCGTAGCTGCACAAAACGAGTGCCTGGCACTACGCCAGGATCACGCCAGGACAAGTTATAGGGACAACAGTTGGTACCATTATAGGATGCTCTAGACGAAATAAATGTGCTTTATTTTAATATGACGACTGAATGGCGTAGCGGTGGAGCGTGTGTCGTGTGAGAGGGGGTTCGGTTCTTGTATCGAGCTTATATCGAGATAGCTCGCAGTAGTACGAGATCGAAGTTAGTTTTTGTGTAGTCTGCAATATTGTGTGGCATCTGCGTCTAAGGGAAGGGGCTATTTGGGAGAGGGATATGTCTAGACTCCGATGGAGTTAATTGATTGTTTGGTCTGCGTTTGTTGTATTGAAATGGTTGAATTATTGGCGTAGTTAAGTTAAGCAGTAAGGTTAAGTTTTACACTTCAACTTCAATTGGTTTTATAGAATTCTTAAAAACCGTCAAAAGTTATTAGTTTATCGGTTTAGTCCCCGCAAGACAAGATGTGACGCTGAACATGGGTCAAGACGGACATGTCTGAAACACGCCGAGGATGTTGTGACGGGACGGACACGTGATAGCTGCGTGACATGCGGGACAGAAAGGTGTAAGGACAACGGTACAAGTACTGGAAATAAATATAATTTTTCTACAGTTTTTTTAGATATATTAAATGAGCGTTCCTGTTATAATATGCTTAGTTACATTCTGGGGTTGGAATTGTATCCAGTGAACGTCGGAGTGTTGCCCCAGTCTCATGGGATCTATCACCGCGAAAGACAAACGATGGAAAGTACGACAGATGAATGTGAGCTATCATACTTATAGGCATTTGCTTTTAGCGAAAATTGATCTAAGTAAGATAAAATGTGAAACTAATATTTTACCAAACAATAAAATCGATGCTATATTAACTTCAAAACAAGTCTCCAATAAAATATGATTGACGATCCAATAACGAACAGTAACCGTACAATACGAGCTGACATACAACACAACATAATACGAAACCACAAAAGTACGCGACGGCCTCTGAACGTCGCGCCGCGCGCCGGCCGCGGCAGTAAGTTGAAAACAAAGTAATGCGATCCGCTCCGACGAGCAGAGCGATGCCCGTGACATAAATATGTGGCGAACTAACGGACAGCCGAACTATGTCCAACTTGTATGGGAGACCGAACATCGTAGCCATTTCGAGATCGTTTTTGTTTTGTGGGAAATATTTAGAAAATCGTCGGAAATATATAGAAAACCGTCTACTTCTAGTGACCGTAAGGAATGCACTGATATAAATTATCACGTTATTTTATAGCTTTAAGCACTTTACTAAGCTGAGCTGAGAGCCTTCGCTATCCACAACCAAATTAGTCTATAATAATTGGATTGGATGTGGGACACAACTACAAGCCGTCAACGTGTTGGTCTAGTCTGTCTCGTTAGCCGACATCTACCTACTTATTTCAAATCACAGCAGACATAGTAAAAAATATAGACTAAGTGCTGCGAACAACCATACTGAAGCCAACAAAAACCGTGCTCCTTCATTTACAACCAGTGCTCACATACACACCATGCACCTGAAAGATATGTTTTTTCCGCGATGCTTACTGGAAGATGCCGCGACATGTGAACTGAGAGGGGTGAGCACGGTTTAAGGTGCATGTGTGTGCGTGGTGCGTGAGCACTGGTTGTACATGAAGGAGCACGGTTATAGTTGGCTTCACTATGGTTGTTCGCAGAACTTAGTCTATATTTTTTACCATGTCTGTGTTTCAAATCTAGCCGCATCCTATACCTTACTCGTAATGTCCACAACTACAGTTCAGTATAGGTATTTCACAGAGCCAAATTATACAAGTAATAATGTCAGCGAAGACGAAGAGAAACTCAGATGACTCACAGACGATGAACTATACGAGCAATAATGTGAAGCAAACTCGACGAATCCGACGCCATTGCCGTCGCAGACAGATGATATGAGCTCGCTTCTTCGTGACAAGGCTATATTTTGTCCGTGAAATATAAGTCACGGGCGATATGTGGGGAATATTCCAGCTACTCGGGATTTCAAAAGTGAAATTTGACACAGAAGAGAGGGTATAAAGTCGCATTATTTTTGTTGATGTCTTGTTTCTCTCGGCTTACCTAATCTTGAATAATACGCGAAGATAATTTTTTGTTCATTTTAATAAGAAATAGCTCAAAAAGTTGACACGAATATCTTTCTTAATACCCGCACATTGTGCAAAAATGAATATTCATAACAGTGTTGAGAAAATATCCCGGCAAACTTTTAAAACCCCTTCTTTTAAACAAAATTTTTACATAACGATGACATATTGCTATTGCATTTTCCAAGCCTGCCATAAAGTACAACACTATCTAGCTAAGCTGAACAGTGAACAGCTAGCCAGCAGCCAGCAGCCTCCTCGACCTAATCCTGAAAGAATCCGCAGCGGGCGCCATTTTATATCTGAAGTAATTGACTCTTTAGCAAACGAGGGCTGGAGTGACGGAATGACGTCACGACGCACTTACCCTCAGCGAATATGAAGTAACTCTTCATTTCGTGAAGAATACTAAGAAATGTTGTTACAAGTACCAAAGTGGATAATTTATTGTATGGTGTTCATTTGTTGTTCGTGTATGTAATAGCGCTATCATGTTCGATGTAATTCAAACACCGTTTTCTTGATCTAGCTAATCAATAAGGCCCCGTGGAGTGCGCGCCGACATCACTGCACATTCAACATAATTTTAGCGTACATTCAGTACCGGAATGAACTATTTTTAGCAAGTGAATACAATCAAACATCCCGAACAGTCAATACCCCATTGACCCACACACAATGGATACTGAAGACCACGGAATACAGGAAACTAGAGCCGGAAGTCGCACTAGGTGACTAGTTGCTTCACTGACCAGACCGATAAAGAAAACTACATACTTAAGTTTCAGTCTCCAGGTTTACATTCCACCAACTGCAACCAAATCGCGGACGTTCTCAAAAAAGCCAAGTTAGAGCGATCTAAACCGATGAGAATGCACGACGACGTTATAGAACTTAGATGAAGCGAAAGAGGTGAGTCGTAGTAGGTGGAAATACATAGTCTGCCTACCCCAATGGGAAACAGGCGTGATACTATTTATGTATGTGCGTATTCATTCCCATAACTACTGTTGAATGACCATAAAAGTGGCGGCACACACTAGTATGTAACTACTTTACTGCGAATAATAAACAGTTTTAGTGTCGGTAAAGCTGCGTATACACTCGTATTAAAACTGTGTTATTGTGTGGGTATATAGAGAGTGTATTATACAAGATAATGAGTGCGCGAGATGAGCGTGACCTTGACCTCACTGTCTCATCACATTTCGTTTGGGATCGATTTGATGCATGTTTTCGAGCTTTTTTCTATTTAATTTCTTTCAATATGTGCAAAAAATGTGTGATTTTTTTTTAGAAATTAAGTGAAATTGATATACAAGGTCGCGATGAATTTATATGCCATTTTAAATGATAAATAAATAAATATTTGGGACATTTTACACAGCACCATCTAGTTCCAAACTAAGCAGAGCTTGTGCTATGGGTAGTAGACAATGGATATAATATTTGTATTTTTTTGTTGTTATAAATACATACCAATAATACATAAAACACCAAGAACAACACAAACACTTATGTTTATCACACAAATATTTGTGTCCTGTGGGAATCGAACCTACGACCTCATGATCAGCAGTCCGACACTCGAACCACTAAACCACAGATGTCTTCAAAATCATTTAACAACTTTAAAAACAACAAATGAAGCTGTGTTATAACATTAAACTCGCGGAATAACGCTTAGGGCTCAGGACTAAGGGATGACCCTGACCTATTTACTCCAGCTCACTATCCCTCAACATCGTTAAAAGGTTCTACTCCTCACCTGTGTGTTCGATGGGCGTGTGTCGATATCGATGCATCGCGGATCACCATACACACAAGATGTTAGCAAGCGGGATAGTGAGTGACCCTGACCTTTCAGTGTAACTATCAGTAAACATACTTATCACACCTGTAATCCACAAAAGGATTACAAGACTAGGGTACTAAGAAATTTCTAATAGAAAAGCTAAAAAAGTTCCCCTACCTAACATAACAACATAACATAACATCACGCCTGTATTCCCCGAAGGGGTAGGCAGAGGTGTATAGTACACCCACATTTCGCCAGTTATAAGTCCCATGTAATAGGGGGCGACCCTATTGCCATTAACCGGGCACAAATCCAGACTCCGGGCTGCTACAGAGAATTTCCTAAAGAAAAAACCCAATAACACTTTGCCCGACCTGGGAATCGAACCCAGGACCCCACGATCAGCAGTCGCACTTGCGACCACTAGACCAACGAGGCAGTCCCAGACCAGTTCCCCAACCTAGGAATTGAATATAGGATCTGGTGCTTACTAAACTAATGAGACAGAAAATGATAAAACAGTACTTCTAGTCGAGTACTATCAGTTCAGTTCAGCGGTTTTGCACAGAAATATAACACGTCCCGCTTCCCTGTTTAATGAGTAAAGCAATAACGTCATTAACATTGACCTTTCCGAATTATTTTACTATCCTACATTATACTGAAGTGGCACTCAGTGAAGTGGCTCCAGGCTTCACGAGTGTTTGAGCAGATACGTCTCAGTGCAGGAGGATTTAATAAACGAGAACCTTGAGCTCACCGCAGCCAGCGCCTCTTTACAACGATGCTATTAATACAAGGGCCGACAATGAGCCGCACTTACTGACACATTTTTCTTTTTAATTAACAGACTTGTAGGTTTTGGATAGTTACTTAATTACTGTGGTTTTATAATAAAACAAAGTTTAACCGGATTAAATCGCGTATATTATTTAAATTGGTATCCCTGACGTTTCGAAAGCTTTGCAACATTTCGTGGTCACAGGTAGACTATAAGATGACAAGCGTCTTTACAATAATTTCTAAAAAAATATTTTAATCTACCGTACAATATTATTAATTAAAATCGTTTCGATGCACGTAGTAATCACTCACAATATCATTATCTTTTACAGTGTTGCGTGCTGTTTGGGACTTGATTATTTTTAGGACTGGGTTCCAAACAGGTGGTAGCTGCCAACCATCTTCTCTATTAAAATTAGGATGTTTTTTTATTTCAATAGCCTCACGGATGATAATATTGATGATATTGTGAGTGATTACTGCCTGCATCGAAACGATTTTAATTAATAATATTGTACGGTAGATTAAAATATTTTGTTGAAAAGACGCTTGTCATCTTAGTCTACCTGCGACCACGAAATGCTGCAAAGCTTTCGAAACGTCAGGGAAACCAATTTAAATAATATACGCGATTTAATCCGGTTAAACTTTGTTTTATTATAATGTGTAGTGATCGCGAAAACCTAAGAAGTTATTACTGTGGTTTTATTAGCAAATAATTTTCTTGTTGGAAATAGATACAATATCTGACTAGTATACAGAAAATATAAATAAATGTTAAGCACGTCTGTGTTACACCACCTGCCTTAAGTAGTAGAAAAGGCACATACAGTACATCCCGCCACGGCTCTCAAATTCTCAAAGCAATAAGGCGTCCACTTTAAATATTGCACCAACGTACAACGCCTCCCTGAAGCCGGAGCCAGGCCATCAGCTAAAAGCCTACATTAGATAAATAGATAGATAGAATATACTTTATTCTACACTATGAAAATAGTAGTAAACAGGAACAACGTATAAATTATGGGTACATGGGCACATTACTATGCAGTGCCTTTTCATTTTGTTGGCAGATCAGTGGATTCGCGGAAACTGTCTGACAGTGTGAGGTATGTAGCATGTCTCGACAATTAGTCGCCGTGTAGCGCTGACGCAGTAACAAGATTGAATTATTTGTGAGTGTGACTTTTATATAGTAAGAAATAGGTACATTTGAGTGATATAAAAGTATGGTGTTATTATAAATCACAAGCTGAACCCCGCGGATTCGCTCCCGTTGTACATCGATAAAAAGTCATGTGTTTAGGACAGGTCCATCTGCCTGCCAAATTTCATCTTAATTCATTCAGCCGTTTCAGTGTGATTATATATAGGACAAACAAAGTAAAATCCATACTTTCGCATTTACAATATTAGTTGGATGACAATATATTTGATTGAAAAGATATGTTATTTCTAATGTGTATATTGATAGTGATTTTAAATAAACCGTAGCCAATTCAAAGACATGTCGAGTGCTAATACTATTTATTACATATACCAGGCCCCTCAGAAAGTATTGCGAAAAAAAGTTTTTATATATGGGAGACTGGCCAGTTATAATGTTTTTCGAAAATATGATTATTTATAAGTAAAAATAAGTAAGTTCCAATTTCAAAATTTCCCTCCACATTTTTTGCGAGTTAATTCAAAGTATTGTGTCTCACTGAAATATGGATCTGCGCCGGGAACATTTTAGAGCTATGATTTTATACGATTTCAAGTGTCGCCTGAAACCGGATGAATCGTACGATAGACTTCAAATGGCATTCATGGATGAAGGCCCTTCCAAGGCAACCGTGTATCGTTGGTATAACGAATTCAAGCGCGGTCGACCAACTTTGGGGGATGACGAAAGAAGCGGTCGCCCTTTGACGGCTGTTACCGAAGAAAACGTGCTAGCAGTGAAAAATTTAATCCAAGACAATAGGCGAATTACATATCAGGAGATTCAACACATATTGAAGATTGGATCGGGAAGCGTTCACGAGATTCTACACAGCCATCTTCGCGTGAGGAGGATAGTATCACGCTGGGTGCCGCACAACCTCACCGATGCTCAGAAGCAGGCCCGGGTGGAATGGTGCCGTGATATGCTTAACAAATTTGAAGCAGGCTCGTCTCGGCGTGTTTACGACATCGTTACAGGTGATGAGTCCTGGATTTATCAATACGACCCAGAAACCAAGCGCCAGTCGACTGTTTGGGTGTTTCAAAATGAGCCAACGCCTACCAAAGTGAAGCGATCTAGAAGCGGGGGTAAGATTTTGATCGCTAGCTTTTTTAATTTGACTGGCCACTTGGTATCAATTCCCTTACGGGATCAAAGAAGCATTAATGCCGAATGGTATACTACCAAATGTTTGCCAGAAGTTTTCTCTGTTATAAGCAACAAGCGACCAAACACAGGGCTCCGCGGGCTACTGCTCCACCACGACAATGCACCTGCGCACACCGCACTCAAAACGAGGGACTTCCTGGACAGCACGCCAGTCAAACTCCTGGGTCACCCTCCTTACAGCCCTGATCTAGCACCGTGTGACTTCTTTTTATTCCCAAAAATAAAAAATCAGCTCAAAGGGATACAATTTTCGTCGCCGGAAGATGCGCTGGCTGCGTTCGAGCAGGCTGTAAACGAGGTGTCTGCGGCGGACTGGAAAAAGTGTTTTGAAAACTGGTTTAGGCGCATGAATCTTTGTATAGAGGCTGGTGGAAAGTACTTTGAAAAGATTTGATAAAAATATATGTACGTATAGAACAATTTTTTTTAGTTTCGCAAAA
Organism: Asteroscopus sphinx; assembly: GCA_949699075.1. Classification (NCBI taxonomy): domain Eukaryota; kingdom Metazoa; phylum Arthropoda; class Insecta; order Lepidoptera; family Noctuidae; genus Asteroscopus; species Asteroscopus sphinx. The sequence goes on along the minus strand of OX453022.1, from coordinate 327,210 downwards.
CTTTCTGAGTGTCCCACGTATATCTCCATCTTTTCTGGTGTATGTTGTATGCGGTTTACTACATTTTCTGTGCTCAAATCATGGTCGAACCTCAATAGACATTGGTTTTGTAATACTACATGTAGGATAAGGAAAATCTATGTAAAGAATTTAATAGTGCGATAAGTGCTAACAAATACTGAGCTGGATCCCTAGCTACACATATTATGTAGCATACATTTTGTGTTCTCTGTAATTTGTCCTGTTACATTTTCATGTAATATGTATATTTTATGTGTGTGTGGCAAAATAGATGATTTAAATGCTATCTTTAATTATTGTCTTAAGTAAATCAGTAATATTTGTTCCTTTTATTTCTTGCAGCAACCAACTTTCAGACCGATATAAGAGACTTTCTGCGCCACCAAGCACCGGAGCAAGGTACGGATCCGTGTAACTTTTCAACTACGAGTACAATATTTGCTCAGTCGCGAGTCGCGCGGCTTGCGGTCACAGAGCAAATACTATCGGCAAATAGACATTCTTAAACGACCCGTTAGACCGTAGCTGCGCTCGCTCTCTGCACACTGTGGCATTGATTGTTGTAAACATTTACTTTGTGAAAATTTTAAAATTTTCCGAAGTAAGATTAAAAACCAAAACGTTGTAACGATTACAAACAAAGGTAGTAATAACAGGTAGTGGAAGCCTCCGCGCCCCCTCGCAACCCTTTCCCTCCAGTTTTCACAACGGCGCGGTGGTTCAGCAGCTTACGCGTACTTCCTACTGTTTTTGTTTAATTCCCGGATCCGCGTCGAAATGTTTTTTGTGATTTTCTTTATTGAATAAAACCGATGCCGTGTGGCTGGAGCTGAATAAAACATGTCTGTAAGCTACCCTACTTATAACATAATCCGCACACGCGTCTGTTTGTTCTGTTTCTTTTTATGAAAGTTTGAATCGAATTGGAATTCCCGATACAGAGTTATTTCTACCGATAATTTACATCTACGCAAATTGGATTACTTGGATTGAATACTTAATTGAATATACAATTACAGTCACAGAGAAACTGTCTTGAAAAAACCGTACATAGTTATGATAACAAACTGTTGCTAACTACGAACTCGTATAATTGATATACATATATACATACGGATTCGGACTGCCTCGTTGGTCTAGTGGTTGCAAGCGCGACTGCTGAGCGTGGGGTCCTGGGTTCGATTCCCGGGTCGGGCATTGTTATTGGGTTTTTTCATTAAGAAATTCTCAGTAGCAGCCCGGAGTCTGGATTTGTTCCCGGTCAATGGCAATAGGCTCGCCACCTATTACATGGGACTATAACATAACTGGCGAAATGTGGGTGTGCTATTACACCTCTGCCTACCTCTTCGGGGAAATACAGGCGTGATGCAATGCAGTTATTCGACTTCTTTTTTATATAGGAATTGGTTCGAGTAAATATAAGTTCCCATATATCTTCCAATCCACTGTAAATTTAAAGCAACCACCGAGCGTTATTTAACTTAAATACATTCGACATTTTCTTTTTCCAAACATAAAACTTCATGCACTTTTTAAAGTCTGAAAAACGGTAGTAATATTAAATTATTAGGCCATTGTAGGGGACCTCGCGGCGGAAGATACTTTAAAGTGCAAGGGGTACGCCGGTAGGCGGGGTAAGACGTAATAAATAATAAGATAAGGGGGGTCGCCGGGGCATGGCGAGGAGATACCGATATTATCAAATTATTGAGCAGTTCAACGCCTTTGTAAAATTTACGGATACTTTTTGTGTTGTTGCTAGCGTGGAAGCTCCAGGAACAACAGATAAAATCACCGTTTTCGTGTTATTAGCTTAATAAATAAATAAATAAATAAATATCTTTGGGACATTTTTACACAGCACCATCTAGTCCCAAACTAAGCAGAGCTTGTGGTATGAGTACTACACAATGGATATAATACACACATTTTTGATCAATCTAAGAGCTGACATTGACTTTTAACAGGCAGCTGTCAGTGACATCAATGACAAGACTGACTTTACGATTACCAGCTCGTTATTAAGTAAAAATTAAGAGCAACAGTTTCCCCAGCTGTGAACTGCAGTATAATAAATAATAAATAAATAAATATCTTTGGGACATTTTTACACAGCACCATCTAGTCCCAAACTAAGCAGAGCTCGTGCTATGGGTACTAAACGATGGATATAATACTTATATACTTCTTTTTTGTAAATTCATACTTATAATATATAAGAAACAACCAGATCAACACAAACACTCATGTCCATCACACAAATATTTTGTGTCCTGTGGGAATCGAACCCACGATCTCGTGATCAGCAGTCCGACACTCACAGGCGTCGTCAAACAATATGATCTAGCTCAGTGCTCTGTAATTAACATTAAATGCTACTGCTTCAGTTAATTACTGGCACATGACTATTATGACTGTCGCTTATTGAAACTATTTGTGATTATACTGCGAAGTTACACAGTAAACAACTTTACTGTATAGTATGAACGAGTATCTATGTAAATAAACATAGTTTAAGTCAAACGTTTGTTGAAGTTTCTTGTACAAGTAACAAGAGTTTGTGTATTGAATTGTGCAAATGTTCTCAATGTTTATACTGAAAACTTTTGGATAAAACAATGTCTAAATCAATGGAGTTATTCTTGAAATACGTACGTATACTCCGAAACACTCGCTGTGTCCTAAACGGCGTGCATTACATCCAGTGTACACAAACGATCACTCGTAAATAAAGCCTCGCACAAACCACTAGGCCGCACTACTCCGCGGAGGCTGTCGGACCGCGGGCGGCCGCGCGCCCTCCATCACACACGCACAGCACGCGAGCCGCGACCCGCACGTGACGTCACCGCCGGCGTGCGACACGCGCGCCCGCCCAAGTCACACTGTCGCTGCCGCCCGCCCAAACGAGAGGGAAATCATCCCCTACCGCGCTGCGTCTCGCTCGCACTTGTAGTTAAGTGTATATTTGTATCGCGTGAGTTTTCCCGGCGCGTGGTGAATGTCGCCGTGTTTCATTGACGCCCGGTCGCCGGCTGGAAACAAACGGATGTTTTTTCACGGTTGCAATGCGAGTTTTTTCGATGGCGGCAGAGTAATGCTTCTGGTGCGTGAGATACGTATCGGAGTAGTGCGTGCTGTGGTGGGCTCAGTGAAGTCAGAGCGCGTGGTTCGCATGTTGACGTCTGCCTACAGCTGTTGTTTGAAAACTACTACAATAAAACTTTTTAACAAAAAATTGAACCGACGAAAACAGAAACTGAAAAGCGAAAAATAACTAATTATGAGTCGGCGCCAAATAAACTTTTAACAAGCAAAGTGCGTGCAAGTTGTAAGTGGCCGAGCGGAGAACGCATTTTTGGAAAGTTATTGTTTATCGTTGAGAATTTCACGTTCTATTTGATGTTACGTTGTTTTTATTATTTATTTATTAAAGTAATTTATTGATCTTCGTTGATTGCTTGTTTGGCGCCGACTCATAATTAGTTATTTTTCGCTTTTTAGTTTCTGTTTTCGTCGGTTCAATTTTTTGTTAAAAAGTTTTATTAAAAAAAAAAATTGTGGTTAAAATCTAACTCCAGGTCTCCATTATGTCGTAGTGTCTAGAACTATATTTGTGTGCCAAGTTTCAACAGAATCCGTTAACAGGTAAGAATTCAGTGGGTGAACAAGCACTCATCCCCTGTTTTCCAGTGGCGTGCATTCCATATAGGCAATTAGGCAATACCCAGTGCCTTCCTCATTCAAATTCAATAGTGGTGTAAGTTATTATCTTTTTTTCAAAGTACAATGATTATTTATCTTTTAATAGACCTATTAATGCTAAATTAATCTTTCTACATACAAAAATCAATAACTTAGACCACAATTAAATTCAAATAAAGTAGGTCACTGCACGCCACTGCTGTTTTCCCACCCTTAGGGGTGGATTTTGATTTTGAAATTTAAATGGGATCAACTTCGAGATATACCCTATCCATTAAAAAAAGAATCATCAAAATCGGGCCACTCTCAGTAAAAATAAGTAAGTTCCAATTTCAAAATTTCCCTCCACATTTTTTGCGAGTTAATTCAAAGTATTGTGTCTCACTGAAATATGGATCTGCGCCGGGAACATTTTAGAGCTATGATTTTATACGATTTCAAGTGTCGCCTGAAACCGGATGAATCGTACGATAGACTTCAAATGGCATTCATGGATGAAGGCCCTTCCAAGGCAACCGTGTATCGTTGGTATAACGAATTCAAGCGCGGTCGACCAACTTTGGGGGATGACGAAAGAAGCGGTCGCCCTTTGACGGCTGTTACCGAAGAAAACGTGCTAGCAGTGAAAAATTTAATCCAAGACAATAGGCGAATTACATATCAGGAGATTCAACACATATTGAAGATTGGATCGGGAAGCGTTCACGAGATTCTACACAGCCATCTTCGCGTGAGGAGGATAGTATCACGCTGGGTGCCGCACAACCTCACCGATGCTCAGAAGCAGGCCCGGGTGGAATGGTGCCGTGATATGCTTAACAAATTTGAAGCAGGCTCGTCTCGGCGTGTTTACGACATCGTTACAGGTGATGAGTCCTGGATTTATCAATACGACCCAGAAACCAAGCGCCAGTCGACTGTTTGGGTGTTTCAAAATGAGCCAACGCCTACCAAAGTGAAGCGATCTAGAAGCGGGGGTAAGATTTTGATCGCTAGCTTTTTTAATTTGACTGGCCACTTGGTATCAATTCCCTTACGGGATCAAAGAAGCATTAATGCCGAATGGTATACTACCAAATGTTTGCCAGAAGTTTTCTCTGTTATAAGCAACAAGCGACCAAACACAGGGCTCCGCGGGCTACTGCTCCACCACGACAATGCACCTGCGCACACCGCACTCAAAACGAGGGACTTCCTGGACAGCACGCCAGTCAAACTCCTGGGTCACCCTCCTTACAGCCCTGATCTAGCACCGTGTGACTTCTTTTTATTCCCAAAAATAAAAAATCAGCTCAAAGGGATACAATTTTCGTCGCCGGAAGATGCGCTGGCTGCGTTCGAGCAGGCTGTAAACGAGGTGTCTGCGGCGGACTGGAAAAAGTGTTTTGAAAACTGGTTTAGGCGCATGAATCTTTGTATAGAGGCTGGTGGAAAGTACTTTGAAAAGATTTGATAAAAATATATGTACGTATAGAACAATTTTTTTTAGTTTCGCAAAACTTTCTGAGTGTCCCACGTATACGCGTCAAATTGAGAACCTCCTCCTTTTTTTCGTCGGTTAAAAAATTCCCATAAACTTTTCGCAGCGGTTGGTGTTAGACTCATTACGAAAGGTGTTTATAAAACTTTGTGTGAATGTTTATTAAACTAGCGCTGTTTGTTCATCCGCTCCTTCTTACTAACATTAGTTTTGACTCACAAGTGGATGTTCGGTATTGTAGGGACCTCATAGTGCAGTAAAGAACTGTCCTCTGTGGGGTCACAGGTTCAATCGACACGGAAAACAAAATGGTTTACTAATAACAGTATAGTAAAAGCCCCAATTACTGACAGTGTGCCATTGTTTGACAAAAAACAATCAACTTCAGAAACTATGAGCAATATTATAATTTGGTATACGGTTAAATATTATCTAATAAACATTGAACTGTTACATAGTGCACCACGAGTACATACGTAAAAAAACATCACGAAATCAAATATTTAAAATACACTTGTGATCGTCCCTTAAAGTGTCGATAATTGGGGATTATTATTATTATTATGATACTTTATTGTACACACAAATACACATTAATATTACAATAGGAAAGCTTATGTACATCGGCGAGCTTAACTCAAAAATGACGTGACGTGATGGGATGTTACGTTACAGACGACCTCAATCAAATCAACTCAGCCTATCGCAGTCCACTGCTGGACATAGGCCTCTCCCAAGTTGCGCCACAACGCTCGGTCCTCTGCCTTCCGCATCCAGTCCCCCCCAGCCACGTTCTTTAGGCCGTCGGTCCACCTGGCGGGGGGGCGCCCTACGCTGCGTTTGCCGATTCGCGGTCTCCACTCAAGGACTCGTCTGCTCCAGCGGCCATCGGTCCTTCGACAGACATGGCCAGCCCACTGCCACTTCAGCTTACTGATCCTACAAGCTATGTCGGTCACTCCGGTTCTTCTCCGGATAATCACGTTACGGATTTTATCCTTCAAAAAATTCCATTCCTTCCTTCTTTTTTTTACAGACGACCTCATAAAAATCGAATAAGAACCTTAATTCAGGTGAAAAGACAATAACAGTAAAATAATATAAATAAGTGAAAAATAGCCATCCAGTGCCCAAAATGTTGGTGCTCGTCTAATATATGTTGTGTGAGTATGCATGTCTGCGTATATAATTACACCTGAGGGACATTGAAATCTGTAGGGAAAGCCCCTACCGTCAAACACAGAGTTTGAAACGTTAATTAATATTCATTAACAAATACAGTTGTACAAAGGATACCCCGCCTCGCAGGTGGGGGAACTAGATCAGCCGAACAAAGTGACACACGACACGACACGAAGGCGATAAATCACTGCTGCATTGTGCTACTTTATTCACTACGGAAAACTGTCCCGTCACCTCCCTGCGCCCGCCCCGCTCTCGCCCCGCTCCCGCCCCGCTCCCGCCCCGCTCTCGCCACGCACCGCGCCGACATAAATCTCCTCACCTGCTAGTTGAATGCCTATAAGCACTCACCCGTGAACGGAATGCTGAAGGATCCAATCCAAAGAGCTTCCGTTACTTTTTTTCTGCGTTTTAGATAAGAATGGACGATTGATAGTATTAAGTTGATGCTGTTTGAACGATATTAATTTTCCATTTACAGTGAATTGTGGAAACGTCTTGGCTCACCGTGAGGTTTGAGTATTAACGTTTGCTGGTAGAGTGACTCGCGTTACTGCAAGTCACTCTCTTGGAACGTAATATGAATCACACGAAGATTCGTTGTACAACTAGAAATATTTTTCATACCGAGAGGGTGTGACTTAATGTAATTTAAAAAATCAGATTTTTCACGACAAAAACTACTATGAAACTAAAGTTGTTTACGTTTTAATAATCTGGGTTCTTGAGTTTAAGATACACGGTGTGAATAGGCAATGCGAAAGAAAATAACGGTGCTACGTGAATGAGTGCGTAGCATACTCGTAGCAAAAGCTCAAGTGCTACGATTGCATTGCTACGCGATGTGCTACGTGCTACAAGCGTACGACTCGTAGAGGCGCTACATGTTTGCTACATATTTTCATGTTTAACTTGCACCATACATTACCTATTGCTCTGTTTGTCTGGTAATAAGTGGCTTGGGAGTATTAACGCGTTTGGAGTTCAATTCCCAGGGCGGTTAAAACATGGGCGAAATTGTAGTAGAATTTTCCCGTTAGAAAAAGTCCGTGTTTATAGCCCCAAATTGGAATTTTGCCCAATAAATTACGGGAGGCTCGCCCTCTTTTGGAAATTACCGTTTCGCGAATTACAGGCGTGACGGCGTTATATTATTGTACGTGTAACATGCAGCTGTTGTGTCAAGTGTGCAGTCACAGCGATGCAAGCGAGGCACGCAGCACTCGCGTCCATTAAAACACTACAATACTACGTTGAACTATCTGTAATACTGAAATGAAATCAGTTTCAAGAATCTTTTCATTATAAATTGGTTCTTCAACGACCTCAACGGGTCTAGTGGTTCGAGTGTCAGACTACTGATCACGAGGTCGTGGGTTCGATTCCCAAAGGACACAAATATTTACGTGATGAATAAACATAGTGTTTGTTTTGGTCTGGGTGTTTAATAATAATAATAAATATTTTTGGGACATCTTACACAGCACCATCTAGTCCCAAACTAAGCAGAGCATGTACTATGGGTACTAGACAACGGATATAATACTTAAATACTATTTTTTTTTGTAAATACATACTTATAATACATAAGAAACACACAGACAAACACAAACACTTATGTTCATCACACAAATGTTTGTGTCCTGTGGGAATCGAACCCACGACCTCGTGATCAACAGTCCGATACTTGAACCACTAGATCACAGACGTCGTCGTCGTCGTAGTCGTCGTCGTCGTTGTCGTCGTCGTCGTCGTCGTCGTTGTCGTCGTCGTCGTTGTCGTCGTCGTCGTATTATAAGTATGTATTTACAAAAAAAAACTATATAAGTATTATAGCTATTGTCTAGTACCCATAGTACAAGCTCTGCTTAGTTTGGGACTAGGTGGTGCTGTGTAAAAATGTCCCAAAAATATTTAGTTATCTCAACTATAATAAAATATTGAATATAGGATAATCGAAGTCAAACTAAATTCTGTTTGTTGATATAAGTAATACGATGTTATTAATTGTAGAAAAAATAATACATGAGCAGGATTAGAACCTGCGACTTATCTAGTCCAGTACATCTGTAGCGACATCTACCAGGCTACATGCTAACCATCATTGACTATAAAAACAATACTTCACACATCATTATATCTATACTAATATTATAAAAAGAAAAAACTTGTTTGTATTTTTGTGATCGAGAAACTCTGAAACTACTGAACCGATTTTAATAATTTTCCAACTTTATCCAGAAGTAAAATAGGCTATATTTTATTTTAGAACGCGCGCGAATCCGCGGGCAAAGTCTAGACTCTTATATTCAATAAATAAATAAAATAATAAATAAATTCATTTATTAGCCAAGAAACAACGTTACAGAATAAGTAACTATCCAGTGGCCCCACACTAGGCAAGCCTGTCCTGTGCCAGATACATATGTTTAGCAGATTGTAATTACATTGTTTGCTTGGCATTCAGCACCAGTAATTAACGTATTAAAAACAAAATCAAGCAACAGATAACATCTGCAAGGTAACTGATACGAGTGCTCGTGTCTACAAGCGAGCAGAGGGTCGGGGGTTCGCTTCCCACCGAGGCACCGGCGGCGGTAGGTACAGCTCCGCAGCCCTCCCGGCGGAGCGTCTGTTTCTTAATTAAACAGCTTCAATTGGTGTGCTCGCTAGTTCGGACGCCATTATGCACGTCGCCGCCATCTCCCGATGTTGTATACTTTCATGTTATTATTTGAGAGTACAGCTGCAATCTGTCTGGAACTGCAGATGTTTGCATACATTTTTAATTAACACTGCTGTAGCAAGTTTGTTGGCTGGTTTATGAAAGATTCAAAATAATCACGAGCGTTAAATTACTATTACGTTTTCCGAATCAGACAGAATAATGGATATTAAAGAATATCTAAATAAGTTTGCTAAACCACAATATTCTTTCAGTAAGGCACAATTACAAAATTGCGAGTTCATTAGTGATCATACTAAAGTATATCACAACATAGTACTCTTAGATTCTATTGTTTAAAAAAAAAAATTACAGTGCAGAAAATTATTTTGTTACATTTCTACTGTGCATTATTACTGCATTTAGGGTAATTTGATATCATCCATACCCACTAATTTTATTAATAAATTTAACTACTAATTCTACAAGTTCTGATGATTTAATCACAATATACTTAACATAACATAACATCACGCCTGTATTTCCCCGAAGGGGTAGGCATAGGTGTAATAGTACACCCACATTTCGCCAGTTATGTTATAGTCCCATGTAATAGGGGGCGAGCCTATTGCCATTGACCGGACTCAAATCCAGACTCCAAGCTGCTACTGAGAATTTCCTAATGAAAAAACCCAATAACACTTTGCCCGACCTGGGAATCGAACCCAGGACCCCACGCTCAGCAGTCGCGCTTGCAACCACTAGACCAACGAGGCAGTCATATTATTATTAGTTCTAATCGTGGTTACATTGCGAATTAAATCACCATCAAAGGTAATATGTTAAGGTCGCTTCGCACTGCGTCGTCCGCGTGACTGTATTAGACTCCCGCGATTTACTGTAACGAGTGAGTTCACGCTCCCTCGCGGGCTCAGTGGCTCCATAGCTCGGTGTTACTTGATAATCACACGTACACAAATTGATTGTATCTTGTTTAAGTAAAAGAAGTCACTAACCTATTTGGGTGAATTAAATAAGTAGTATTTACCTTTGCAAAATAAATTACTGATTGCCAGCGAACGAATTTAAAAGTTTATAAACTTTACACGACTATATAGTCGTGTTTCTTTTTAACAGAAACAAAACAACATAACCTGTGGAACATACCTACCGCCGTACTTATTTGTTATCCATTTCTCCGATCACTAATATGTTTATATTCGTCGTAGAGCGTTATCATAAACACTTATTTATGGACTTCATTTAACGTTTGGGTTTGGGTGGTGGTGGTTTGGTTCTACACGAATATATCTGGTGATGTTGGTCGCATGTTGTGTACGACAATGGACGAGCCCAGGGCAAGGCGAGACATCCTTATGGCAATAAAAAAGATGGCAGAAGGTTAACAGGTTTGTTTACCGACAAAACTCCAACGCTGATGGCGGTATAACCATCAAAGTTGTGGTCATACTCAAAAACTTGAGGTATATGTTGGATGGTAAATATTGTATGACGATACAATTGTTAACCATGCATGCCATTCGCTATGTACTATCGTGTCAGGTGATGTTTTTTTGTATTCAGTTTTTTATGCGGCACCTGGTTATCACTCCTAGTTTGGAGTGCACCTTCTGTCCTGGTGTTGTGGCACAGCCCGGGGCGGCTCAGTCCTCGTGGCTTAATTGAGTATACGTGATTACAAGCTAACTGTTTGTTAAGAGGCTTTACGTTTATCCACAAGGATAACCGGCCAACTCACGACGATTCCTATTGATACGATTCAGAATAACTAAATACGTATCCCATGTTTGTTCAATAAGTAAATCTAGGTAAAACTATTTCACGAAACCTGTAAAACAAACTCGTGAATCCATTCGCAGCGTTATTTGCGCGGACACTTGGAAAACGGATAATAGTAGATTTATAAGAGATTTCATTGCTCGAACTGCAGTAAAAGCTGCAAATTCAAATAATTCTCATTTTTATAACCACCCGTAATTGCGTTTGAGCGCTCAGCCCGAGTTCGTGAGCGGTGAGCGCTCCACTAGCACGCTCCGCTTCGCCGCGACAAATATAAAAAGTAATATCTTACCGAAACAGGCAGAATAAATCTATGGGGTACTTACCTGAAATAGAAAAATAAGTTTAACAACAAAAAGAAAATAAAAATAAAGCGGAACAAAAAATACAAAATGAAACAAATCAAAGTCTCGATAGTAATTGGCCGGTGACCGTATTCATTAAAGTAATATAAAAATAAATATTAAAGAATTTTATTTACACCATTGCTGAAAATATCAAAGTAAATCCACCACCACAAGCCATAACACCAACTAGCTTCTAGTATAAATACGTACACAATTAATTCCTTCATTACATAGTTGTCACTGCACCCCTGGTTCACATGCCCCTGACGCATTGATGTCGGCCGTCATTAGTTAACATAATGATCGCGGATAAGAGTGCGTGCGACTGCGATGATTCATGCGTGGTCGTGAGCGGGCGAGTGTGAGGCGCCCTTATTAATATTGTTGTGTGGACAATACACGCTGTCAAATTATATTGAATCATGATCAAATCCAGTTTATTGCTAAGCGGATCTTCGCAATAGGCTGGCCACAGTATAATATAAATATCCGTTTAGTTTCAGACGTTTCTACGTTTTAATATATTTATAATCTTTGACTGCTTATCTTAAATCTTCTCCCCTCATAACTTATAATATTTAAAAGAAAAAATCGCTGTAGGTACCTAACTATGTATAATAAATAATGATGTCTTAACCCTGTAGTGCACGGGCTCCACTATTAGCTTTGTCGTGGCAAGCAGGAGCAGCCCCCGGCACTTGACTAGTAGCGCCCTCTCGCGCCTCGTCTCGAGAGCCTCTCACTACAGCGACATAAAAACCAGTTGCGGCCGACACGCATTTGTATTCCGGTAAATATAGCACTACAGAAGACTTTATTTCGATAATATATCTACACAATAGTTGTCACAGTACTTGAAAAAACGCAAGTAGAAAATATCACGACTATCAATAAAATTATATTCAGGCCGTTCACCGTCGTTGAAATTTTGAAACGTGACTATAAGTCACATTAGCTCTACGTGGGGTTTTTGTAAACTCAATGTTTTCAATGTTTCTTTGTGCATAACAAATTCTTCCGACAGTTAAATTCCAACACATTACAGCATACCATCAGAGCAGGACATTAAAAAATGGACAACAAACACCTCATGACGTGAAACTTTTAAATTCCATCCAACACATTCGGCGCCGACCTCACGACCGCTTACACATTCCTGACGCGCCGTGCGTCGTGCTGCACATTTATTGTAGGTAAACGTATTACATTTCATTTTAACCCTTACTGTTGTTAACATGAAGTCCATGACAAATGCAAGGATAGTCTCGGTTACAAAAATTATTGCCTCCTTTGTAATGTGCAATTTTCTCCTCTATTGTTTTCACAATAAGGTGCAGTGTGTGCACCTGTGTGGGTTGTCGCGTTCTTGCTGACAAGAGTGCGGCGCTGTGGTGCACTGCGTCGCATCCACGTGGTCGTCGCGTGTTTCCTCTTTCTCTTGTGTATTATGTCAACTTTGGGCGGGACGTGAGTGCTCCCGATTTTAACACGTTCAAGTCATGAATATCTACAGGCCTTCCCGTGTGGCTACGGGTATACCTGTCTTCATTTCTGGCTGTCAATGGTGTCGATTCTCTTGTTCACGAACTAAACTTATTTTAAACTATCGCTCTCTTTTACTAAAAGTAGATACAAGAAAGGGATGGCAACCATTTTAGAACTGTCAAATTAGTTTACGTGTTACATTTCTTTGTATTTTAGTGGGCACGTTCCGAGATCACGACTAAACTTGTATGGAAAATTTAATTTCGTCTAATTTGACAGCTCTTAAATGGTTGCCATCCCTTTCTTGTATCTACTATTAGTAAAAGAGGGCGATAGTTTAAAATAAGTTTAGTTCGTGAACAAGAGAATCGACACCAATATCCAATATCTACGAGATCTATGCCCAAATTTAATAGAAGGTACGAAGATTGATTTACAGTAAAATCCCCAGTTATTGGTACCTAGTTTTCGTGACGACTGTCTACGAAGGAGAATTATTTTTAATGGGAAACTCCTTTGAGCACAACATTACGAAACATTGTACCGAAGATGCCACCTTACTTACTTTACCTTACTTACCTTTTTTTATTAAAAATAATAATAATAATAATAATTAATAATTAAATAATATATTATTATTATTATTTTTAAATAATTAATTAAATTTTTATTAATTTTGTTAATGCTTATTATATATTTTTTATTACCTCGTTTTTATTAACTCGCTTTCAGTAACGGCTGTCTGTTCGGTAAAAAAATTGCAATCTATTTTATACTATCTTCCTGATGAGCTAGACTCTAGAGACTTGAAACGTTAGACATAGCTCAGAACTTGATGACCATGCAATATTATGGTGCTTTGATGGAGCTGCAAGGTGGCCACAGGATCTCTGCTTTGGTTAACGTAGACACATCGAGTTTGCGTTCGTTAAGTTATCTCAGTAAGTAGTTGGCTGACAGATGGTGATAAGGATTTGATGATGGAGCCGGAATCATTTTAGTCCGTTTTAAAAACGTGGTATAAAAAGAACTAATTATTTTGATGACAATAGACCGTGGTTTGACACTGACATTTCGCTGGCCGCGCAGTGTCTGCCCCTCAGATTAAAAACCTCGTCTGCCCGGTGTTTGTTGGACGTCCATCCGGCAATCGAAACCGGACGCAAGAGCCTTTAGCCAACGTGTCTGCAAGCCACTGTCATATTTACTCTAGTGATAAACAATTATAAGCTCAACATGTGTAACTCAATCAATATTAGTGATGGACGTCTTAAGAAGGTAGTTATGTTGGGTTAGTCAGTGTAGCCTGACGTCAATAATGTCAGATTAGCAAACAGGTAATCTGTGGTTGCGCCATAGATACGTATGATATTTATATCAATATACAAAAAAACTCCCTCCTTCAAAGAAAAACTTCAAAAGAATCAAAAACTTGTGTCCTCATTTAAAATACAACCCGAATCTTAATTTTCCGTAATATCCTCATCACTCCCCTGAAAATTGGCACTTCGTTAGCGGAATTGCATGTAAACGACTTTGCTTGAATTCTAATAACACTCAAATATTCGGTTATTAATTTTATTGGCGGGAGGCATCTCGCCAGGTGCGGCTTAATTAATACACGATCGTATTGGGGTCACGTTGCCCAACCATTTCATTACACCGGCGCAGGCCGATCCATTACCGAATCACTAGCACCTGTCTTCAGAGGTCTGTGTTCGCAGTGTTGCCAGCTAACGAGAAACCACTCCTATTACGGCATGCTACTTGTTAATGTCGCATTTCTCGCGACAAAAGTCCAGACTGTGACAGTCAGTTGTAATTCCCGACGCTTCTTTCCTTATGGAACAAATGAGAACGTTCCTCAGCAGCATCGCAGTTACAAATGAAACAGCGAGTGTTGTCGCGCTGATTACTGCGCCGCCCCAGTTCCGCGCTGTGCTCGGTGACGGCGCAATGCTACGCCGCCTATTGTTTATTATTCCAGTTTTTTCGTCTTCGAGCAACGTTCTCAGATAAGTAGGCCGTGTCTCTTTCAGTCGACCCAGTTTCTAAGCTTCGCTCGAAATGTATAAGCAAAGGATTCTCTGCGAAATGTTAGAGAAAATATCTAGCATTTGAAACAGCTCGAGTTCCGATATTCTAGGCGTGTAGTGCGGCGCATTCCAGCTGAACTGAACGTTAGTGGCAAACTCGCTAATAATAAGGAAATTTACAAGGTTTGTGAGAATATTTGGTGAAGCACAAGTAACAGGAGGTGGCGATCATACATACGGAGGCTCACTAATACACGACCACCCCACCTTTGCTGGACCAGATCAAGACGGCATTATTATTTATTATTATATGGAAACCACACTAGCAGCTTAGTAAGCTGATGCGTGAGTGTCTTGCGATTTGTAGATTCTGTCAAGTCTGTTCTTGAAGCTTTTTTGTGGGTATCATTATCACACTTTTAGGGACTTTATTCCACTCTGTGACTACCTACACGATTTGGTACGAAGTGGTAGAAGGGGTTTCCTTTAGACAACTTCCTCCATAGTTTCATAGTACGCCTTTGGTCTAGTGGTTCGAGTGTAGGACTACTGATCACGAGTTCGTGGGTTCAATTCCCACAGGACACAAATACATATTTGTGTGATGAACATAGCGTTTGTATTGGTCTCGGTGTTCCTTATGTATTACAAGTATGTATTAGCAAAAAGAAAAGTATATAAGTATTATATCCATTGCCTAGTACCCATAGCAACCCCATAGTACAAGCTCTGTTTAGTTTGGGACTGGTAAAAATTGTGTTCACTTAAATCGATAAAATGTAGGGACCACCTGATTTTTTTTCGCGATTTCAGGGTTGGTCCCATAGTAAAAGTTGTTCATAATAATGAGTACAATGACCCCTTAGCGGGAAATAAGCCATTCAAATTTCAACATGTATATGTAGTACGGTGCACTTCGTTGCATTTAATAAAAACACGCGCCGCCTTCAAAATTTTGGTTTATGTTAAGATTTTGAAATACATACAAGGATTATTTTTTACTTTTTAGTTAAGGTTTTTGAAGTCGGTTTTGTTTTTTTTGTTAAAAAGTTTTTATTTCATACTTTTTAGTTGAGAATTCACAGAAAAACGAAACTATTAGTAGATCATCTAGGTAAGCGAAGCTAAATTAAACTGATTTATTGAAGCTGGTTCAAAAACTACTCGACCTAAGTCAATAAAATTTATATGGGACCACCGCGCGAACTTCCTCTACCAAATAAAAAAACAACCACGTAAATCGGCCCATAAATCTCGGAGTAATCGGTGTACATACATGAAAAAAAAAAAAAAAAAAAAAAAAAAAAAAAACCCGCCGAATACATAACCTCCTCCTTTTTTTGAAGTCGGTTAAAAAATAATCGTTGTCAGTCAAATGTGGAAATCATTTTGTATATTTTGTAATTGTAGGCATGGGTTTCCAAACATTTTATGTTGGCAGCGAACAGTGAAAATGGCAGCTGTAGTGTGCTCTTTAGGTCCGTTAAAAAAGAATAAAGATCAAGGGTCCAAGCACCGATCCCTGGGGCATTTGACGCGGGATTTCTCCGCGGCAACTTGTGTAGCTGCTGTTTGTGTCTGCACCTGTCAATAAGACGGAAGACCTATTACTTGGTGCTAGCTGTACATTTACAAGTCAGAGCACACTAGCCCCGCGCCCCCGCCCGCACCCGCTCCCGCCTCGCGCCACGCCTTTTTGTTTGTGTTTGTAGTGGAAATGAGCTCACGTCTCGGTATGCAGATGCCTCACTATTATTCTGCTGTGTGAGAACAACTCCCGAACGATATTAATTTACCGCTACCTAATGATATTGACGGCATTTTATGATGATATCATAGACTTAGGGTAAAATTTCGCTCAAAACAAGGAATATTAAATAGCGAACAGCCTGTATAAGAAAATGTAGCTGTGAAAATATTATATTTATTGCATTTTCAGGGCTCATTAGTTTCTCGTCATTGTCCTTTGAGTTTTTTATTGATTCTTAACAACCCGTCACTTAATGGCACGTCATCCGTCACGAGTGTGTTTGCGTCACCAACATGTGCGTCGCGTGATTTGTGCGCCGTGTTCCACCACGTCATGCCGACTGCGTTTTATTGGCCAGCGGCGCTTCAAATGATTGACTACCGCTCTCAGCGCTTTTATTATCTCTACAAGTAAAACTTCTGGCAAATAGTTTTTGTAGCCGTGCAGTTTCAGATAAGCTGGCTCTCTGTTTTTGAATCTAGCTTTGGCCTTATAGTTATTTATTTGTAAATCTTGGACTAGATTACATAGAAGGATTTTAGCACAGGCTTATAATTTAAGTACTTATTTAATCTAGTTAAAGGGTAGAGTACTGTTCTCCTAGATAGGCAACAAAGTTACCTGTGTTTAGGAGTGGAGCACTACGTTTCCCCGAAATACGATACACCGAAACACGTTTTACCTAAAACTATTTGTCGAACGCATCATTCCCTGATGCAACACTTGGTCGAAAGCACGTTTAGCCGACGCACGTTTCCCCGAAAAATTGTTCGTCGAAACACGATTTACCGATGGCTTCTTTTACCGACGCACCTTTGGCCGAAGGCTCGTTTCTTCGAATGGTTGTTTGGGTATGAGTATCTAGAGTAGCCAATCCGTATTTTTATAATTAATGTAGATTTATTACTGTTACTTATTGATTAATATAAACGGTTTCACTCACGTTATTTCATCGGGTGTGCCCGACCGGTTTCGAGCTCGAACGGAGCCCTTAATCGTTACGCGGCGGCGTCGCGCCGCGTAACCAGCTCATGATTAAGGGCTCCGTTCGAGCTCGAAACCGGTCGGGCACACCCGATGAAATAACGTGAGTGAAACCGTTTATATTAATCATTATGAATTTAACTCACGATAGTTATTATATAAAAATAGCAAACTGTTACTTATTGATAAAATTGTAAATGATGAAATGATTAAATGAAAATAAAATAGAAATGTAGTGACATATTTAGTATGTGTTCATAGATTTGTCTTAGCACTGAGGCGCCCAAACGCGACTACCGTCAAATATTACCTGCGAAGGAGGCTGAAAGAGAATAATTCAGGCATTTTGTGTTGCACTGCGGGGATGGGTTCGATGTTCGGCGCGGCACTCTCTTAGCGCGCTATCTCGCTGATGGCTTATCAGCTGAGTGTACGATATCCCCCGAGTGAGGGCGCCGCTGCATCCGATTACCTCATATGTTAATGTTTTTGTAATATTCCCCGGGGAAGGCATGCATTCTTGAATTTTACATTACCTACTTGAATAAATTGTGTCAATCATTGATGAAGTCCCGAATCGTATTCGACACTTATTATCTTATACAAGTCAATTGGTTCGATCTCTCTCACTAGCATCTTCGATTTATGCTAACTAGCCAGTCAATATGTCGATATTCCTGTAATTAACCTCCCCTCAGCATATATTCTTATCGTACAAACTGTATTATGAGTGTTGCAATGTAACAGGAGGGGTGAGGGCGCCCTCTGCCGCCAGAGTTAAATGGAAGAACTAGTCACGTCCGCACTCTTCGGTCGAGCCGCGTCGCACAGTACGTAGATGCAGTGAGACAACACACAATTTAGCGGACTTTTTGTTTGTCGTGATCTTGGGATGCTAAGATACTGAATGCTCGACCTGGAATCTCGACCCAGGCTCAGACAACAAATTAACATTGATTTGTTATAAATAAATAAAATCTATAGTATATTTTTAATATTAGGCTTTATGGCGGCTTCCTTCAACCACCTGCGCGCGCATAGCTATACGTCACTCAAGCACAGGCACGGCGTGCCATTACAGAAATCCGCGTGCCATATTTCACAATTTCAATAAAACATTTTTATGACATTTTTTTTCTCGCAAGTGTGTAAAAAAACGTCGTATGAATCGTGTGAGCTCTGATCATTATACTCTCGGCTCCATTACACCCTCCACCTTTGCCGTCGGCTCGGGCTGCAATCCAGCCTCGAGCATAATGATCAGCTTAGCTCACGTGTATCATAATGTACTGGGTAAAACGGGGTGAATAGGGACAAAAGTGGGCAAGGATTTTTCAACATTGAAATAAGATAGTTTGTTGGTCATAAAGACTTCAAAAATGTTCTACCATAATTTGGTAAACATTCTAAAGATTTTGTGGGCAACCAACTATCTTATTTCAATGTCAAAATCCTTGCCCACTTGTATCCTTATTCATCCCTGCATCCTATTCACCCCGTTTTACCCGATACGTATTGTTATCTGCGGTGATTATGGTCAAATAGAATATTATGTCATAACTTATAACAAAACATAAACCATTATACCTTGGTCTGAAGATTACCGCTACCTTTTTTAACGTTATTTAAAAAGAAGTTTAATCGGGAGCACATCGGTTTTGATTTACTGTTATGCTTACAGTGGCGACGTTAATTCACCTCCGACTGTCGGACGTGCCGGAAGCTCAGCTACAGAATATCTAATAGTACTAAGTACAGAACGGCCACTCACCGCCCCCCGCCAATTCTAGATTCCTCGCCCGCGCCCCGCACGCGCCCTCAGTTTGACGGCACTTGAACTGCAATCATGCAACGGACGTCAATCGCCAGTCGCTATACAATCACGCTATTTCTGAAAAATACTGAGAAGTGCTTTCAATCCAGTTGGCACTACGTGCGGCGAGCATCCATAACCTACACGTGTGTGTGCGTTCGTATACAGACGTAATATTGTGTATGTAGGTGGCGCTAGCATTCATATTGTATTGAGTGTCCGAGGTGTGGCTCTGCGTCAGTTTGTCGCGACACGAATGACGCCCGCCGCCCCGCGCCCGTTAACAGTGACATGATTACAGCCCAGTGCGCGCATTCAATAAAATAGAATAGAATATAATATAAATCATTTATTTGCATATGATTTTGGGTAAAGTACATAAGATGGATTATTATTTACACATAACATTATGAAGTATCAACAGTTTCAAATCAGCGGACGTTTGATTTGATACTCTGCTGTCAATTAGGTTCTATTAAAATCATACATATGCGTTTATGCTGAAAGTGCAGGTAAATTATCATGTGTTTGTTAATTATATTAGTTCTATAGATATTCCATCACCACAACTACATTTTGTTAGATGGCCGTCGTCATTGCTACAGTTCAAACTCAACGACAATCAGTGTTAGTTGGTACCGAGCTACCTTCTACCAAACACAAACCGTGCGGCCGACATGGTGCGTAAAATGGCGCTCGGCGATGAACTGCATCCAGCGTCATTTTATTGCACTTTACATGTGAGTGTTAAATTAATTAGTAATTTTAATGATTAGTGAATGAAACGAGCTGTTAGTATCCCAATCGTTTATTGCCCATCACAAACAGTACATGTACAGTTCAGTAACCAACCCGTGCTGACAATTTAGCGATTACAGTTTTTGAGCAAATGTTACGATACTTGTTTTTGATTTGATAATATTCTTATATCGTTCAAAGACTTTTGGGGACTATAATCTTTGGTGATCGCATCACTTGCTCCGTGTTAATACTAAGTACATCACGTGACGTCCACAAGCAAGCGCAAACGTGTCCCCTCCACCAGTGCGCGCAACTCACCGCTGTGCTGGCTGTCCGCCGACCCCTGGCGCGCGTCGCGGGGCGCGGGGGCGGGGCCGCGCAGCTCGTCCCACAGCTCGCGCAGGCGCAGCGCGGCGTCGCGCACGTCGGGCGCCACGCTCTGCTTGGCGGCGCCACACTCGCGCTCCATGTTGTTGTAGTTTTCGAGAACTTCTCGTACTTCAGATTCGCGATCTTTCACGCATGCCTAGGAACAACGAAGTAATGTTACTAAAATTTACTTTTGTTACAATATTTTCACATTTAACCAGTCTAAAATTGCTGTTTGGTGTGGAATGACAGGTGGTGCTCATGAGTCCCCCTCTTTCCGCTGCTAAAGTAGTGAGTATAATGCATCGACTACACGCCTCATAGAAGCCTCATAATAGGCAACCGATGTCTGTCGCCACATCAGTGAAATTTCGCCTATGTAAGTCGCCAGTCGGCGCAGCATGGGTAGGCCCCCCCAAAGGCGGACCGACGACCTGATGAAGGTCGCAGTTATCCACTGGATGCGGAAAGCGCAGGACCGGTCCCTGTGGCGATGCTTGGGGGAGGCCTATTTTTTTTTTTTTTTTTTTTAATGGTTCACAAATCGGACAAGACAATTATCACTTGTACATTGAAACATCTTATACATAAGAAATAAATTGCATGCCCTAAAATAGTGAACACAGCATGCATTAAAATAATGAGTTCAGCAATTCAGATTTACTGAATGTTAATTAAATTATTAACAAAACAAAAAAAAAAAGAGCCATCAAACTACGTATTAGTCGAATGACTCCCAATACGCCCAATACTCTTCTTTATTATTTTTTTGGCTGAAGGCTTGTTGACATAGGTTAGTTGGTACAAAAAACGTTTTTGAACTCGCTCCAATTTACAAGAATAAACATCGTATGTTGGATTCCATACTGGACTTCCATACTCTAATATACTGCGAACGATACAATTATAAACCGGTATTATGACATATGGATCTTTAAATGCTTTGAGCTGTCTTGATATAAAACCTGATAGACGCGAGGCTTTTTGAACTATATTGTCTGTATGGTGTCTAAATTTAAGTTGACAATCCATAATTACGCCCAAGTCGCGGATAGACACTACCTCTTCCAGGGGTACACTGTCAATTGAGTATGTTGCAATAGTTGGATTTCTTTTTCTTGTAAATTTAATATGCTTACATTTACTAACATTCAAAAGCATGTGATTCTCAGTACACCACCTGGAGACTTTATCAATTTCATTTTGCAGTTTTATTTGATCTTCTGTGCAGTTCACTATTTGGTACAATTTTAAGTCATCGGCATACATGTTAAATCTTCATTCTAATAAACTCGCTAAATCATTTATAAAAATTAAAAATAACAAGGGACCCATATGCGAGCCCTGCGGGACTCCTGATGGTATAACATTTGTCTGGGATTTGAAACCCTGGGTAACTACCATTTGAGACCGATTTTTCAAATAGGACTCACACCAACGCAGCAATGACCCATGAATACCCATACCCGTTATTTTATTCAACAAAATATTGTGATTAATAAGATCAAAGGCCTTACTAAAATCAGTATACACGGCATGTACCTCTTCTCCTTTATCCAGTGTATCAGCAATATCACTGACGAAACAAAGCAGATTTGATGTCGTGGACTTCTTAGGAAGGAAACCGTGTTGTGCGGGATGAAGCTGTTGCTTAACATGCCAGTAAATCTTTTTCACCACGAGTGACTCAAATACTTTACCAAAAGAAGAGAGGATAGAGATTGGGCGATAATTAGATACATCCGAAATCTCACCTTTTTTAAGGATCGGAGAAATGCGAGCCACTTTCCATTTCAACTCAGCCTATCGCAGTCCACTGCTGGACATAGGCCATTCACTAGGGAAAATACCCAAACTCAGGGCGGAATTATAAATATTAGAAAGCGGGTATAGTAAAGATTTCGCACACTTTTTTAGAAAGATAGGTGGTATACCGTCCGCACCAGGACCTTTGTTAATATTTAAATCTGTGAGAGCCTTGAAAATTTCAGAATCAGATAAAAGAATGTTACTTAAAGAAGGAGCATTACATGAGGCCATAGATACTGCGCTCGTTTTAGGAACAGTTCCTAACTTGCGATGTACAGAGTTAAAATGTTCAGAGAATAGGTCACATATATCTTGACCAGTGTTGGCGTGTTTGTGACCCAGTGTCATACGATTAGGTAGCGAACTGCTGTTGGACTTTAAGCCATTTACGTATGACCAGAAATGTTTGGGTCTAGTGCGAAGGGTATCAGCAGCATTATTTTTAAAATTCCGAAGACACTCCTTGATCATTAACTCACATCTATCCCTGAGAAGATCATATGTGTATTTATCCATTAGATTTTCATACTTTTTAAAACGCTTATGGAATTTAGCCTTTTCTTTTAGACATTTAATTAAATGTCTATGTCCAGCAGTGGACGTCTTTCGGCTGAAATGATGATGATGAAGTCGCCACTATTCACCGCTTAAAAACTTCAAATCAGTTTCGACCACTTATGTAAATCGTCAAAGCTTTCACGTTAGTGATAAGCCAATAATTATAGCCGCCTTGATAGGGCCAATCGGATTGCAGTACTCCGCTTCAGCTCTCAGCTAGTAGACAGTATTTATTTACACATTACATTCAACATTAGGTGCCAATTGGTCTGTATGGTGGTTGGTATAATAAATAAATAAATAATAACTTTATTTCCAAAAACTGATTTACAATGTTGTATACATAAATGAGCTAGATAATTTTATGACTAACATATTTGAAAAACAGCATCCACTGCCGAATTAGGTCAAAAACCTGTATTTCAGCACATGGTGCCACTCCCCGCTGGAATTATAGTTTAACTAGCCTTTTTAATATAACTTAGGTAAGTACTGACAAATGATTAGATTACTTATACAACGTGTACCAGAAATGCGTAGTCATATTTGAAGAGCTTGTTCAGGGGGTGCTATCGAACAACTTTTACTATGGGACCAACCCTGAAATCGCGAAAAAAAATCAGCTGATCCTTACATTTTGTCGAGCGACATCGATGATTTAGTAGGGAACAGCTGATATTTTTTTCACTATTTCATGGTTGGTCCCATAGTAAAAGTTGTTCTTTGCTATGCCCTGAATGGGCTCTTTAAATATGACCACGCATTTCTGATACACGTTGTATACTAAAGTAAAACAGTGATTAGGTGTGTGTGATGAACCTCTGTTTGTGTATGGTGCTTTTGTACGTGTGTGTGTGTGTGTGTGAGAGGATGTGTAAATGGCAAAGTGGTATAATGTAAGGGTAGTCACCGTGACGCTGTCCTCGACCTCCCGCGCCTGCTGCGGCGGCAGGTCCCGCGCGGCGCGGCGGCGGGCGCTGGCGTCGCGCGCCCAGCCCAGCGCGGCGCCCAGGCGGGCCGCGCCGCGCTCCAGCGCCAGCAGCTTGCTGTCCACGTACTCGCCGTGCGCGCACAGCCGCGCCGCCGCCTGCCACCAGCAACAACACGTCACACACGGAAACACATTCATTAACATACTGACGAATACTCTCATACACAGACCAGTTAGCCTCTAGACGCCGATTAGCCGGTCACCCCCGGTCACCACGCATATGCATACTCCCCGCCGCCAATCAGGACGTCAGTCCGTTAGCGAGCGGCACCAATCATACCACCGAACTTTTGAGCCGACCAATCATAACGCGCCGTCCGCCCTCCGGTCCCCGCCAACATTTTACGACGTGTTCTCATGCAAAACTTTGTTTATGCGGCGTCTTGAGGATTACTGGTCTGTACTCTCATACGAGAATAGTCAAGTCTCTAAAAATTTCTAAACATTCCCTTAATTACATGAAAAAATACTGAAAACCATTTTATTATACAAGCGAAAAATCATTAAAACAAATTGCAACTGGCCACACTCGGCAAATGCAATATAATGGCTATAGGAAATTAGCACTTCAACTAGCGATAAAATTCTCCTAACTGTTATTCAAACACAGCCTTGACAACAGTTGGACTATGCTCACTAGCCTGTCCCATCAGGCATCGGCGTCGCCGCTCAACTCGCAGCTTATTTGTCTGAGCTCACAGTCAGTGCTAACTTCGAGCGTGTCCTACTTAGCACTCCCATGTTTACTCATCGGTCGCTCCACACCAGTTGCACTTGCACAAAGTTTTGGTGTAAAACTTACGGCAAGCTAGCTCAGTGCACTCATGAATTTATTTATGACAAATAACTGAAACCGGATGTTGTGGTTCTATTTCGGAGCCACTGCGATGAGATGACTTGATCGAATTCTAATGTTAATATTTTTTACATCTTAATTAATTTGTTACTTCATAACAGTCGACCAAACCAAATCTAACTCCAAATAGTCGGTAATCGAGTTTATTTTCACACAATCAAGTCACGGATGCTTTGTATAATGGCTTGGACATGATATTCAGTATTATCAATGCAAAGTCATAAATTATGAATGTAATATATTGACGTTAGTGACTGTATGAAGAAAGTAACACGATTCATATCATGTATGCACCCTACACATCGTAGCTACAAATAGCAAGCGATTTTGCTGACTACACAAAAAGGGAAGGTATTTCTAGTGTCATGGTGTCTAGATGAATACGTGACCCCCTGCGGCCGCGGCATGCGGGGCACGCGCGCGCGTACACGCGAATGACGTCACTTTTTATATTGTAGTATGCAGTGCAAAGGATCACGAGGAAATATAATTGTATGTCCTACACATCCGGGAGTAGACTACTGTTAAAATATACCAAAAATGTTATGTTATTTAAAAGAAGGATAGAAACGACAACATTTGTGAAAATAATAATAAAATTCATGAAAAAATGATAGAGATACACGCTTTTTAAATTTTTGAAGGGGGCATTTTCTGTCCTTGTCGCGCTAAACGGACATTGTACAGAGAGATGTCAAGTTTCTATGAAGGTTTTGAACAATGACGTCATTATTTGATAGCGCTGTCTCGGTCTATTTAACCAATTAAAATTGCTTATAACTTGGACATTTTATTAAATATTTTATTGGTTTTTTCACTGTTGCTTATTTTTCTTGAAAAAGTTTCGAGTTCTCTAACAAAAACGATTTAAAAAAAAAAACCATTTAAACAATTTATTTTGCCACACGTACATAAAATATACATGTAAAATTTGTCCTGTTACCTTTGCTACATGCGAACTGAGAACACAACATGTATACAACATAATATGTGTAGCAAGGGAATGTGTGTATTGTTCATCTTTTGCTAATGATGACTGGAATCCTAAATGATAGATACTCCGTGAATATTGATTGCCAAAATGAATGTGTTTTTAAGAAGATGATGTGTGAACATTTTCATTTAAATTATTTATCAACCTGTTAAATACCGGAATTCCAGACACAAATAAAATTCATTATATCTGGCCCACAGCAGACAAAATACTCACTCTGTACGTTACTACTGATCAATCAATCAATCAATCAAAATGTTTATTTGTGTACACAGGTAATTTTGGTGTGGACGGCTTACTAAAATAACTCTTTTCAGGGTTCCGTACCCGAAGGGTGACAGACGGGACCCTATTACTCTCGCTACGCTGTCCGTCCGTCCGTCCGTCCGTCTGTCTGTCACAGGGCTGTATCTTTTGAACGGTAATAGGTAACCGGTTGAAATTTTCTCAGAATATGTGTTGCTATGAGGTGTATCACGACAAATACTAAAAACAAAAAAAAGTCTAAAAACAAAGGGGGTCCCTATACAAGAAACCTCAAAAAACATGCATTTTTTTCAACGTTTTTGTTTTTGCTCTATCTTCAAAACGTAATATATACCAGCGTCAAACTTGGTCAGATTATAGTGCATATTATGTAGTTTAGCAACAAATACTAAAAATAAGACAAACATAGACATATGTGGCGGTACCTGCGTAAGAAAGACATGCAAAAATTCATATTTCGCGCACTGTACGTTGATGTCTTTTGATAAACTCTCGTAAATTAAATCAGTTTTTATAGGGTATCAGGTCGTTGAGAGGTACGGAACCCTTACTGCGCGAGTCCGACGCGCACTTGGCCGGTTTTTTTTAACTGTCTGGCACTTCTGCACAGACACAGTCGTTCTGTTGCGCTTCATTTAATCATAAACTATCTACATAATTCAACTTCCTATATTCGTTGCTTAGAACACGCATACACATTATAAAGTGCTCATGTGCATGAAATTCAGTTATGCTCTCAAGTGAGTCCTCTTATTACCCCTTGAGTTCGTGTAAACTGGCATTGTGTAAATGTGCGTGTACTCGGCGACTGATGCACATAGTGTGCGGCACGTCCCGGCACGCTCGCCCTCAGCTTCGCTCCGCTCGGGGGCTGTTGAGGGTAGCCACGCTCTCCTCTCTACACTACACACTAGTTGAGACACAGACACGTATGCCGAAACACAACACTGGCATTAGCGAATATTGTGTAACTATTCAATGGAGTTATTACTTTGATTAGACGGAGAATTCGTACGTATATTTCGGGAGGAATAACCATTCATAGAGTTGTTGAATTCAGTGTTCAGGAGTTGGCAAGACAGTATTTATTTAAATGATGGTCTCTTTGATAAAATCATTTTTTTTGATAGAATGAACTGGTACATTACAAAACACGTAACGTAAAACACGCAAGATGTGTATCATTGGTTGAATGTGGACTCGTCATCAGGGTCAGCGATCTTTCAACAGAACGTCACAAGACACGAGCGTATGACGCGCAATACGTCACGCTGACGACACGGTGCCAATGCCCTCGCGTAACCAAACATTCGAGCCAAACAATCAGACGAATTCGAAGGCAGAAAAGTCCTGCATGGCAGATAGACTAGACGTATAAGGCGCAGACGACACCGAAATGTGACACAGGGTGTTTGTGATGGTAACATACGTCGCTGCTACACACCGCTGCAAACCAATAACAACGTACAGAAGACTCACTTCTAATTACTTGTGACATCCATCATATATGAAGTTCAAACCACCTTCGTCTCCATTACGTGAATCAAGCGGAATTCGATACTCGGCCTAGCTGCTGAAAATTTTGTGTAGCCTTGGTGAAATACTACTTTACGAACAAGATTACTGTTCGTTGCTTAACAGAACAGTCCCGAACCTTTTCAATACGGATTCAGCTGGATTAACATCTACCAGCACGTAGCGTGTCCAGCACGTAGCGTGTCCAGCACGTAATGTGTTAAACACGGCACAGACCCAAGTTTTCATATCTACCGACAGACGGCCATTCTTGGACTCAATTTCGGCCGGTACCGGCCCGTGTCTGTGCGGACACGCTACGCTCATGTGTGCTAGATGTGAATACGCCTATAGATAATGTATCAATTATCATTTTTGACGTCTGTGCTGGTACGGTGTCTGCAGATGTGAATCCAGCTTTCATCGAAGAAAAAAATGACGATTTTGATCGAAAAGATTAATTCAATAAGGTCTATCGTCATGGATCTTCTGTGTACACTTCCAAATGTAGCGTCTGCACCGCGCGCTGGTGCGACGGGGAGCACCTCGGTACCCGGCGCGGCCGCAGCGCGCGCTACTGCGGTGACGTCGGCTGCGCTGGTGACGTATTTACGAACGCTAAAGCTTTGAACGCGCCGGGATTTGTATTGTACGCCTGAATTAACTGGGCTTCGATTCCGCACTGCTGTAAAGGCCTATTATACGTGACTCGACGTTGAATAGATCTATGAGTTTATAGGTCTGTGTTGGAGATGGGTGATCATTCTTTGCGCTTTGAGTCATTCCTAGAAAAATACTAACATCTATCAGACATTATGCTAAATTGGGAGCCAACTATGACTTGGGTAAAGTCTATAGAAATATTAAGAGCAGTGGAGTATTAACTGTGTAAACTGTTATGAACTTCTTACCTTCTCTAGTTCGGCTTGCAGCAGCGCGGGCTGGTCGCCCTTGGGCAGCTGCTTGTTCTTGCGCAGCACCTCCATGTCTTTCAGCTTGTTGGCCAACTCCTCTTCACGAGCCTGCACACAAGTTAAATGAATGAGAATCGTACAGATGTATTATGTAACTTCACAAAGTAACAGCAACTGTCGAGAAATATACATAGAGCGTGGTACACCCCCGACTTGCCTGGTGTTGGTACGACAACCAATGCAATAAAAATTTCATAAAAGCGTATATTGCAAACTACTTCAGAATGTTTACGCCTGGAAGACAATGTTTATGTGTTCCTCACAGATTGGAATGTATCGCTCAGATCTGTGGCGTTTCTCGTACACTATAGGATAAAACACAAAATTTACGTCAATGGTCAGCACCGTAGGGATGATGATTGATGGTTCTATAATTACACTTGCTAATATTTAGAGAAGAGTAAAAAAATATTACAAACTAAATTACAAAACGACTAAAAATAGGTGCATTGACGTATGCATATACATAGTACAGTGAAAATAAATGAGTTATGGATGTTGCTTTACGCGGCGAGTCCTGTTTTATTTCAGTACACATAACATAACATCACGCCTGTATTTCCCCGAAGGGGTAGGCAGAGGTGTACACCCACATTTCGCCAGTTATGTTATAGTCCCATGTAATAGAGGGCGAGCCTATTGCCATTGACCGGGCATAAATCCAAACTCCAGTACACACCATACCAAATATATATTATATTCTGTATCCTCGTTTTGAAATTGTAACTACTCATGATTTTATGACATGACAACAACATTAAAAGTAAGTTCTCTAACTAAAAGCTAGATGAGCAACAAGATAATTATGTAATCCATAATTGAAACAAAAATGCACGTGTTTGTACATTTGTGTTTTTATTGTCGGTACAGCGGGATGTCGTAAAGGTCGAAGTGCTGGCGAGATGACGGACAGCTTACACAATTGCCTCGATATTCGCGCCTATTTCGCTAAGGATATGAAAGCTCCGACACTGACGAAAGTATAATCCACTAAGCGGTACACGAAAGACCTAGAACATTACGTTAATACAACATAAAGAGTATAATATTCGTCCTAAATGATATTGAAGACATAAAGTACGCCCAAACGTTATCCGTGGAGCGAGCGAGTTCGTTTGATGACGGTCGTTGAGCCACATTAGCGCTACACAAGCCACGCACAACATATAAATGAATTCCCGAAAATGATGGCTTGTACACCGAGGGATCAATAAAACGTAGAACGTAACGTACTTGAAGGAACATGCAATTGAAATTCTCCTACATACAACTATGCTAAAAGATCGAACTTAACCTGAGACTGGCTCCATAGAAACTTCCTTCCACCGAAGAATCGAAAGGAGTACACAAAGGAGTTGCCCAGCGAAAACTAGCACCAGAAGGATTATCTTGGGACTTGGCACATTATGACCTAACTTTAAAGTATGTATCTATTCAACACAAACGCTCACCGCCTTTATAAGCCCGCGGCAGTAGGGACAGGTGACAGATGTGCACACGTGCCTTCGGTCCGCCGGCGGTAATGTCCAACATGATGGTATACAGGTAAACAAAACCCATTGCTGTATGTGTAGTTTGTATCACAAACAACTTTTAAGTCTTGGTTACATAATTATATTACATGTTTATTGATATATTAATAACATGTGTTTTTTTTTAATTTTCTAGTTGGGTTTCTATCCAGCCGAGGGTCTCATCTACTTCAGGTACTAGTGTATCATAATATATAAGGAGTTCATAACAATTATTGTTTATCTAAATTATTCTTAATAAATAACGAAAGGAAGTTATTCTATAAATAATACCTACTATCTATCACTAACTTAGATAAGCCATGGACATTAACATTTTTAAACGAACTTTGTCGTTGGCTGTATGTCCGATCACGCGCCGCCGCGCCCCTTTCAAAGTTTTGGTTTATGAGTTTTCAAAAAAAAAAAAAATTACCGACTTCAGAAGAAGTCGGTAATTTTTTTTGTTAAAATGTTTTATTTTATACTTTTTAGTTGATTTATTTCTAGGGTTGACCCATGGGCCCACGCAGCTTTTGGCCTAGGGGTGGTAAATCAGAAATTATCAGTGGGTAGGTAATTAATGTAACATAAATAGGAATATATATCAATTAGATTAGCTACAATAAGATAAAAATAATATTTCTCCAGCTGAATTTATGGAAGGATGGCAGTAGCGGTCCGGGCAAGGGGCATCCCCCTGTGTATCCCAGGGGGCGATAGCCGTAACAAATTCTATTGAAGCTACTTATAACTACTTAACCACAAATTATTGAAATGTTTATAGAACCAATTTGAGAATATGTTTTTATTAACCTATATGCTGTTCCACTACTGGGCAAAGGTCTCGCCTTTATTCTCGGTAAGTCGCATCCATCACGCTTTCCTGTTTTTAAATACTGAAATACAATGCAGTAGTCTTAAAAGTAGTACATACTAATATCAATCGCAGTCACTTTACTCCTCACACCAAAACAAAGACTGTACCGCACATATCAGCACATCGTACACGTGTTTACACTGCGGACACTTGTCATCCGCATGTACGGGAAACTACGGAGTTAGGTAATAATTGTGATCGCGTAATATCGACTGAAGTGGCGGTGAGTCTTACCGACGCACGCTCGCGGAAGTGCCCACCGACAAACTAAGCCCACATCGCGAGCATACTATATTTCATTACATTATATAAACCGGGAGAGGATACCGGCACCAATGTAAACAGTACACCAATCATTACTAGATCTATATCTGAACGAAGTTCACGCGACTCTTACGTCTCTACGCAAGTGGGGTGCCAACAAGATGGGACACGAATATTTTCATAGATTCAGAAATAGACGCGATGCCGCCGCCGCGATCCGCCGAGATCTGCTAACTATCAGTTGACTTCCTTACACGGACGCGCTTTGCATGCGCAACTACGTCTACGTAGCTTGGCAAAGCGCTTCACGATTGGAACTGAAAGCTATAAAGCTCGATGTGTTTCAGCTCAGAACCGTATTTGATGTACGCGACACTGTAAACACTGAAAGATATTTATTACAACTTCTTGGAATGGTAAAAATATCTAGCATGAAAATTAATAAATTTGAATGCGTTGAATCTAGTATAAAATCTTTAAAGAAATGTGAATTTCTACTTTTCTTATCACAGCCTTCTGCTGGAAAAAGGCGTGGACTCCCCAAGCGTGAACACGGCCTGTATCAGTAATTTAGTAGCATTATTACAAAAGCGAACGATCGTGTTTGTTTATGGTCGGAACAAATAATTAGATCCACACAAAGGGCTCGGAGATTAACTAAGGATCGCGGTGGCGCTCGACGCTAACTCACCGCAGTGTAAACACGCTTCCCGCAGAGAAGAGTAACACATCGCTCTCCTACCAGCAACGAGGGTAGCTCACTCACTCACAGCTGCACCAAGTTTATAGTTGCTCGACAAGATCCGAGGTCGAACGCTAATGCAGCCGCGATGACTGAGGAGGTCGTTACTGAAGCAAACTGTTGCTCTTTCCTGACCACGTGCAAACGTATTTATGTTGAACTCGCACCGAAACTGAACGATTCATACATTATGTTTATAACCTAACACCAATATGTACACTTGTTGGCAAAATATATATCTTTGAATCTTCTTTTAAAGAAGTTATGAGAAGAGAAAAATATGAACTGCATGAAAAATATACTACACTTGATGACACGTTTCTACATAACATTGGTCGATTATACATAAATTATTGTTTTAAAGTTCTACGTTCTGATACATGAGCAGTAAAGTGTTCAAACTGATCGGAATGGGATGCACACCATCTTTGATAAAGACATTAAAATATCATTTCATGAGTTCACGTCACATAAACCGAAGCGAGAATAGCTCCGAGAGTGTTGACATACGACTGAAAGTCTCAGGTCCAAATATTATTCTGTTTAACTCTGTGACGAAAGCTTTCTTAAACACATCACGGTAATGTGCATTATATGCATATTGAATCGGCCTTACATTTCAAAATTATGGATAACATTTTCTCTAATATTTTGTCTCATCATCATCATCATCATCATTTCAGCCGATACATATCTATATGTCTCAATTATGTGATATGTGAAAGTGATCTTGAACACGTAAGGACATCGCACCGTTGTAAAATACGCATATATTTAAAACCCAAACAAACAGTGTTCTATTCTTAGTAGCGTCGCCAGAAATAACTGGCGCGTATTCTGACGCGGTGGCCGCGCGTGCGCTGGTGTGACGTGCCGCACGTGCCGCACGTGCCGCACGTGCCGCACGCACACTACGGAGACCACAATAAGCCTGAAAGTCATTTAAGTTTCATTTTTACTACTTTAATTTTTTTTTTTATATCGGTCTCTATAAACGATCTCTTGCGTTTTTTATCGTCTTAATTCTCTATATTCACTTTTTATTATTTTATTCTATGTCATATTAACTCAACCTATTTGATGCCTGCTGAATTTAAGTCTCTCCTAAAAAATTTGGTTAGCAAAATAACAAAACAAAAATTGAGAGCTGAAGTTTCTAAACTACATAATTATTTGAATCATGCCATTGTATCAGTGCAGAGCAGAGGCAGAGAGCAGAGGCAGAGAGCAGAGGCTATAAGCTAGAGCTCATATTCAGGCCTCAGGTCATCAGCAGGCGGCGCGTGTTCGCGTGTAATGGGATTGTGGTCGCGCCACCAAACCCACCGCAACACGGTGGATCATTACACTACAATTAGCTAAATGCTTCTGAGGTCAGCTCACTTATATTACGACAGGTATTTTTATATCATTCTCGCTTCCACAATTCACCTATAAATCTTTGAAAAGAAGACGAAGTCAGTTAAATTTCATCTACCTATATGAGACGTTCAAAGTATTGTTTGAAAATATTACATTTTCTTGTTACATCGTTCAATTTTGATAACTTGCGCGTAGAGCTAGTTTGATACGTGAACTTACATAATTATTATCTTGGTTGATTTCATTACACAATTCGGTTATGTCGGAGATTACCTGCACGCCTGGCGCAGCGCCAACTCACGCATCGTAGGTACGTGGGGCTCCGGGCGTTCGGCGATAGGGACTCATTGCTACGCGGCTTTTTCAGTCACATAGATGAAGATATGTCACGACTTTATGCAGCGAGGGCAATAAGGGAATGGAATGCATTTGCAATACAAGAAAGCGATGATAGACTTTTTTTTATTAGATTTTAGTATCACAGAAAAATGTTGAGTTATTGAAAAGTAGAACAGAATGAGCCTTACCTACATTTTCAGAAGAAATAATTACTCTAAGCCATCATTTTTCAACCTTTTTCATGTCATTTCTTTCTCCAATTTATATCTTGAACCAAAAAATATACCTTACAATACAAGGGATAGTAAAAAATTTAGTGCTATCAAAGTAGTTGGAATTAAAATTTCCATACAAGTTTAGTCGTAATCTCGTAACGTCATCATCATCATCATCCTAGCCCGGTAACACCCACTGCTGGGTATAGGCCTCCTTTCGTTTTTGCCAGCCTCTTCGATCTTGTGCGTCCCTCATCCAGGTGTATCACGTAACGTGCCGACAAAAAATTCGAAGAAGTCTAATACGTGAACTATGACGGCACTAACATTGTTGCCATCCCTTTCTTATATCTACTATTAGTAAATGAGAGCGATAGTTTAAAATAAGTTTAGTTTGTGAACAAGAGAATCAACACAATATAAAATTGTAATAGTTATCAAAGTTTTACAAAGAATGTTTACATTTGCCACTAATTTGGGCAGATTGCGACCCCCCTGGTTGAGAAACGATGCTATAAACAATATAGGTATTACTATCTGGAATGCATTTAGCAGTAAATCTATTTGCTCAGTGGAGTTGCATTCCGAATGCAAAGCGCGCGCGACATAATGTGTTGCGGCGCGCTCGGCCGCAAACAAAAACAAAAAGGGCGCGTGGAACGAACCACTGCACGTGCGACAATAAACACACAAACACTCTGACTCTTGAACAAATTGTTGTCTATAAGTTATACCGCGACGATTACTACAAAATTATAACCACTCAACTAATTAAAACATTCATAAAATGTCTGCAGAATGCATAGAAACTATTTTACGTAAAATATCGACAGCGAAAACGTTTAGGACGTACGAAGAAATGTGAATCCATGCGATGCATTCCATGTCAAGCCTTGATGCAGATAAATTATAGATCAAACGAGCCTTTGTCCTTTACTAAAACAACAGCGAACTACGAAGCGAAACGAAACAGCGAATACACGACACCACCAAATTTCAACTAACACGTGACGATGTCCACTTTCTCATCCCAAAAATGTACCTTAATATAAGAGCAGTAGAGTTTAAATTGCGTACTAGAAAATAGATTAAATACGAATATACAGGATGGTTTCTTTAACTGGTATAGTTCATCATCATTATCATTATCACTTCAGCCGAATAACGTCCACTGCTGGACATAGGCCTCCCCCAAGCATCGCCACAACGACCGGTCCTGCGCCTTCCGCATCCAGCGGATTCCCGCGACCTTCACCAGGTCGTCGGTCCACCTTGTGGGGGGCCTACCCACGCTGCGCCTTCCAGTACGCGGTCGCCACTCCAGAACTTTACTGCCCCATCGGCCACTTAAGTTTGGCAATTCTTCGGGCTATGTCGGTTACTTTCGTTCTCCTGCGAATCTCCTCATTTCAGATTCGATCTGACTGGTATAGTTAGTACTAGCAAATACTAAACCAAAAGAGAGACAGGAAAAATATATCTCTGATCTCTGAGATCTAGAACAATTTGCCTGAAACCATCTGAAACATACCTTGGTACATCGTATCGCATTAAACTTATTAACATTGAAGGCTGTCAAAACAATTTAAACGACTAGAGCCCAATCACAAATCAGATTAAATGTACGGTTGGAAAATTATGGGTGGTGATATTAATAACTAGAAGTATTATTAATTATAAGTAAAATCACCAATATCAAACATTGTTTACCATACTAATTTGATTTTGATGCAATACATTTTTCGTTTATCTCGATGACTTATGCATATTTAGTTGACTGCTATAGAACATTTTGTATGAAAAAAGTTTCTTTGTTTTATTATGTGTAGTGATCGCGAAAACCTAAGAAATTATTATGAAAAAAGTTTTCGTCAAATTCGACCAACTTCTGCTGCTCCTTTTTTTTTCTTCCCGTACAATTACTATTGTTAATCTAAGCATACAATGAATTAATCCTTACAAGAAACCAAGACGATTAGACAAAAAAACATTTTTGGCCAACTTTATCGATTTTCAAGGAAAGTTCGCGCTCGTCCAAAAATCTAATTATGCCAATATAATTTTATAAAAAAAGAGCAAATATCTCCTAAGCAAGTTTTCCTGTATCTCTTTTGGTTTAAGATTTTCTAGTACCTACTGTCCCAGTTAAATAAATCATACTGTATACGGCGAACTGCAACGCCTTGCAGTTGAGGCGACGTATAATTTTGATTCTTACGTCCACGATCATAAAGTTTATACTCCCTGTTGTGTGAGTGCATCGCCTGCCTTGGCCTGCTGCCAGCGGTGCACTGGCTGCGATACGCCGCGTTTTAGAATTTCGTAGTCAGTGAGCAGTGAGCCTACAGCCACGTGATTTATAGCGATCCAGGACGGAATACATTAAAATTGCATTTTTGGTCTATATTTACATATTTTTATTTTATAAACGCGGCTGCGCACAATACGATGTGTTTTGGGTTCATGTGAGTCTTCATAAATCAAGGTTTTGGTACTTTTCAAGGTAATAAGAAGCTTTTAGTTATACACATATGATGAGTATTAATGTAGTATGGGGAGATTCTGAACAATAGGTCATAGAGAAAAACGCTGAACCATCATGGGCTCAGTTTCAAAGGAATAAAAGTGACAATGAAAATAAAAGAAAAAAAAAACGGAGAAATCTTCTTTTTTAGGGTTCCGAAGTCCTACAAGGAACCCTAATAGTTTCGTCATGTCCGTCCGTCTGTCCGTCTGTCCGTCTGTCCTAATCCTTTACAGCTTAATAACTTCTACAGTTATAAACATAAGTAAATGAAATTTTGTTAAAAAATAGTCTACATATAGATCTCAATTTTAAAAGAATAAAAAAATCGTTTTTACGTATTTTAGGGGTGGCGTCCATACATGTGAAATGGGGATGGAAAAAAATTTTTCGCTGCGCCCCCTCGTGTGGGGTATCATTGAATAGGTCTACTAAAATGAAGGTAATGTTTCATACACCACTTTTTTATCAGGTGTACCATCTGCGAAATATAGCCCGCCAAAGTGGCTTGCAATGTGTCCCCCCCCCTGCCATTTCTAAAATATGCAATGTAGAAACTTATAATCTTCCACATTGATAGACCTTTGTGAAAACTCTTTTAAAATTATTTCGAGTATAATGTGATTATAATTTTACGAGTTATAGAGAGAAAACTGAAAAATACTTAAAACGTCCTAGTTCAAAGGTCATTGACCTTAGAGAAAAATGATCATAGCAAATAATGCTCCTTTAGTTACTTTCTATTTAAAAAAATCACAAAAAGAAACACACTTCTAAAATTTAGCTTCATAAATTTAGCGCTAGGTGGCGCTGTTTGCAAAAACTAAAATAGCAATGATTAATATTCGATTTGATTCTTTTGTAATTAGACCTACTTAAGGAACCCTATAATACTGAGCTTGGCCCGACATGCTCTTGGCCGGTTTTATTCTTTCTTTCGTTCTTTCGTCAGGAATTATCTTCAAGTACCCAGAAGAGTGTTAGAGGTAGGATTTTTTCTCACTATTGTGGAAAAAAAAACCAAACAGGTTTCTTATTAACTAAAAATTTCCAATCTTGTATGATTTTAAAGCCAATTCTATTGATAAAAAAAGGTTTTATACAGTATTCAGGAAGAATTAGCACAGTATAGAACTTTTGTTAGGACGTGGTGTGGGTTCTATAATGTGATGAAATAAATGTCCATTCAGAATTACTAAATTAATTTACTACAACTCATCATCATCAACATCATTTCAGCCTAAAGACGTCCACTGTTGGACATAAGCCTCCCCCCGAATAAGGGGGGATATGCCATAATCGCCACGCTTGGCCGGCGGGTTGGCGATCGCAGTTGGTTGGTTAATTACTCAGAGAACGCTGCTACCTATCTTATGTCGTGAATCCCTTAGTCACTTTTTACGACACCCATGAGGAGAGATAAGGGTGGTGCTATTCTTTATGTCCGGCACCACACGGAACAAAACTAAATAAGGTTTATACACATTAACTAAAAGCGATCAGTGGCTAGTGACCGACAGTGCAACAGTGTGTCCAATGTGCGACTGCGTGACTGTGTCTCGTAAACTACTACTTGTTATAAAAGCTGCAGACGTGTGACGTCATAGATACTTGAGTGTGTGCATGTGTGGGTTACATACCACTACAATAGCATTCTGCAAGAGATATGAATGAGTGAGAGTGAGCTTTGTTATTGTATAGAGTGTGGTATGTCACCGTTATATCCTGATAATTAATGAGTGTTACCTTGACGAGGCTAAGTCTGATGGCAAGGCAGGTGCGGTCGGACACGTTGGCGCTGGTGGTGTCCAGCAGCTCGGTCACCAGTCGGAGCTGAGCTCTGGCGCTGTTCGCCCACTGGGCGCCACCTTCCTTCACCACGTTGCTCGTCTCTACCGAACTGATCCTGTTTAGACGACAACATTATGTTAGTGTATGTTTGTTACATACAATTGTTCCAAATCATATACACCCACAGCACAGCAGCCATAAAATTAATGAAAAAAGGCCCAAAATTCAACATCCTAAAAGGAGTAAAACAGGGTGACCCAGTATCTCCTAAACTGTTCACCAGTACATTAGAGGTTTTGAAAACGCTGGCGACCAAGACCAGATGGCAAGATAGAGGAGTTGACCCCAGCGGAGCTAGGTTGACTAATCTTCGTTTCGCTGATGAATTTTTTCATCATCAGCTACTGGATTAGAGCAGATGCTACAAGAACTGAGCAATGCAAGCCCTGAAGTTGGACTTAAGATGAATGTCAAAGACTTAGAGTAATGACCAAAAGCTCACGATGGAACATCCAAGTGGATGGGGAGGTAATACAGTATGTCCAAGACTACATCTACTTGGGCCAAGTAATTTCCTTCCAGGCAAGACAAGATAAATAAATTATAAGACGTACTGAAAACGCCTGGAAGAGCTACTGGTCCATGCAAAGAGCAATTCCCCCTTGCCACTAAAACGTAAGCTCATGGACATGTGAATTCTCCCCATCTTAACATATGGTACACAGACATGGTCTTTGACCAACATCCAGAAGTCCAAACTCATGGTTTGCCAAAGGGCCATGGAACGCAGTATACTTGGTGTTAAATTAAAAGACCGTGCTCGAAACACAATACTGCGCTCCAAAACGCAAATTGTTGACGTGGGTCAGAAGGTCACCCAACTGAAGTGGGACTGAGCAGGACACGTCTGCCACATGCCAAATGAGCTGTGGGCCCGTATAGCACAGGACTGGAGCCCTGAGACAACGAAACGGGGTCGCGGCAGACCACGCAAGAGATGGAGAGACGAGCTCGATGTCTTTCTCGATGACAGCTGGCAGGAGGCGGCACAGAACCGCGATACATGGAAGGAATTGAGGGAGGCCTTTGCCCAGCAGTGGGACAGTACAGGCTATCAAAAAAAATTAGTTTATTTATTTAACAATTTATGCACACAGAATATCGTACAAAGGATTAGTCAGAAGTTGTTGATGATGGATGATTGACTAACCCCCAGTTTCCGAAAAGCTGATCAACGCAAAAATTAACTAATCAGCTGTCAAATCTCAGGTTAAGCGATGTGATTGGTTGTACATTAGATTTGACAATAGATCAAATTGATCAGCCTTTCAGAAACTGGGGGTTAGTGTAGTGTCGGTTCCAATGTTGTGTTGTGTGTGTACGTACTTGTCGCTGAGCGCCTGTATGGCGGCGGCGGCGGCGTGCCAGCGCTGGGCGAGCTGCTCCAGCTGCTCCTGCACGGCG
The DNA here is from genome assembly GCA_949699075.1 of Asteroscopus sphinx. Classification (NCBI taxonomy): domain Eukaryota; kingdom Metazoa; phylum Arthropoda; class Insecta; order Lepidoptera; family Noctuidae; genus Asteroscopus; species Asteroscopus sphinx. The sequence goes on along the minus strand of OX453022.1, from coordinate 287,773 downwards.
CGGGCCAGCGGCGTGCCGCACGCCGCCACCACGCCACGTGGAGCCCACCGGTGTTGTGTTGTGTGTGTACGTACTTGTCGCTGAGCGCCTGTATGGCGGCGGCGGCGGCGTGCCAGCGCTGGGCGAGCTGCTCCAGCTGCTCCTGCACGGCGCGGGCCAGCGGCGCGCCGCACGCCGCCACCACGCCGCGCCCCGCCGCGTGGAGCCCGCCGGTGCTGTGTTGTGTGTGTACGTACTTGTCGCTGAGCGCCTGTATGGCGGCGGCGGCGGCGTGCCAGCGCTGGGCGAGCTGCTCCAGCTGCTCCTGCACGGCGCGGGCCAGCGGCGCGCCGCACGCCGCCACCACGCCGCGCCCCGCCGCGTGGAGCCCGCCGGTGCTGTGTTGTGTGTGTACGTACTTGTCGCTGAGCGCCTGTATGGCGGCGGCGGCGGCGTGCCAGCGCTGGGCGAGCTGCTCCAGCTGCTCCTGCACGGCGCGGGCCAGCGGCGTGCCGCACGCCGCCACCACGCCACGTGGAGCCCGCCGGTGTTGTGTTGTGTGTGTACGTACTTGTCGCTGAGCGCCTGTATGGCGGCGGCGGCGGCGTGCCAGCGCTGGGCGAGCTGCTCCAGCTGCTCCTGCACGGCGCGAGCCAGCGGCGCGCCGCACGCCGCCACCACGCCGCGCCCCGCCGCGTGGAGCCCGCCGGTGTTGTGTTGTGTGTGTACGTACTTGTCGCTGAGCGCCTGTATGGCGGCGGCGGCGGCGTGCCAGCGCTGGGCGAGCTGCTCCAGCTGCTCCTGCACGGCGCGGGCCAGCGGCGCGCCGCACGCCGCCAACACGCCGCGCCCCGCCGCGTGAAGCCCGCCGGTGTTGTGTTGTGTGTGTACGTACTTGTCGCTGAGCGCCTGTATGGCGGCGGCGGCGGCGTGCCAGCGCTGGGCGAGCTGCTCCAGCTGCTCCTGCACGGCGCGGGCCAGCGGCGCGCCGCACGCCGCCACCACGCCGCGTGGAGCCCGCCGGTGTTGTGTTGTGTGTGTACGTACTTGTCGCTGAGCGCCTGTATGGCGGCGGCGGCGGCGTGCCAGCGCTGGGCGAGCTGCTCCAGCTGCTCCTGCACGGCGCGGGCCAGCGGCGCGCCGCACGCCGCCACCACGCCGCGTGGAGCCCGCCGGTGTTGTGTTGTGTGTGTACGTACTTGTCGCTGAGCGCCTGTATGGCGGCGGCGGCGGCGTGCCAGCGCTGGGCGAGCTGCTCCAGCTGCTCCTGCACGGCGCGGGCCAGCGGCGCGCCGCACGCCGCCACCACGCCGCGTGGAGCCCGCCGGTGTTGTGTTGTGTGTGTACGTACTTGTCGCTGAGCGCCTGTATGGCGGCGGCGGCGGCGTGCCAGCGCTGGGCGAGCTGCTCCAGCTGCTCCTGCACGGCGCGGGCCAGCGGCGCGCCGCACGCCGCCACCACGCCGCGCCCCGCCGCGTGGAGCCCGCCGGTGTTGTGTTGTGTGTGTACGTACTTGTCGCTGAGAGCCTGTATGGCGGCGGCGGCGGCGTGCCAGCGCTGGGCGAGCTGCTCCAGCTGCTCCTGCACGGCGCGGGCCAGCGGCGCGCCGCACGCCGCCACCACGCCGCGCCCCGCCGCGTGGAGCCCGCCGGTGTTGTGTTGTGTGTGTACGTACTTGTCGCTGAGCGCCTGTATGGCGGCGGCGGCGGCGTGCCAGCGCTGGGCGAGCTGCTCCAGCTGCTCCTGCACGGCGCGGGCCAGCGGCGCGCCGCACGCCGCCACCACGCCGCGCCCCGCCGCGTGGAGCCCGCCGGTGTTGTGTTGTGTGTGTACGTACTTGTCGCTGAGCGCCTGTATGGCGGCGGCGGCGGCGTGCCAGCGCTGGGCGAGCTGCTCCAGCTGCTCCTGCACGGCGCGGGCCAGCGGCGCGCCGCACGCCGCCACCACGCCGCGCCCCGCCGCGTGGAGCCCGCCGGTGTTGTGTTGTGTGTGTACGTACTTGTCGCTGAGCGCCTGTATGGCGGCGGCGGCGGCGTGCCAGCGCTGGGCGAGCTGCTCCAGCTGCTCCTGCACGGCGCGGGCCAGCGGCGCGCCGCACGCCGCCACCACGCCGCGTGGAGCCCGCCGGTGCTGTGTTGTGTGTGTACGTACTTGTCGCTGAGCGCCTGTATGGCGGCGGCGGCGGCGTGCCAGCGCTGGGCGAGCTGCTCCAGCTGCTCCTGCACGGCGCGGGCCAGCGGCGTGCCGCACGCCGCAACCACGCCACGTGGAGCCCACCGGTGTTGTGTTGTGTGTGTACGTACTTGTCGCTGAGCGCCTGTATGGCGGCGGCGGCGGCGTGCCAGCGCTGGGCGAGCTGCTCCAGCTGCTCCTGCACGGCGCGGGCCAGCGGCGCGCCGCACGCCGCCACCACGCCACGTGGAGCCCACCGGTGTTGTGTTGTGTGTGTACGTACTTGTCGCTGAGCGCCTGTATGGCGGCGGCGGCGGCGTGCCAGCGCTGGGCGAGCTGCTCCAGCTGCTCCTGCACGGCGCGGGCCAGCGGCGCGCCGCACGCCGCCACCACGCCGCGCCCCGCCGCGTGGAGCCCGCCGGTGTTGTGTTGTGTGTGTACGTACTTGTCGCTGAGCGCCTGTATGGCGGCGGCGGCGGCGTGCCAGCGCTGGGCGAGCTGCTCCAGCTGCTCCTGCACGGCGCGGGCCAGCGGCGCGCCGCACGCCGCCACCACGCCGCGCCCCGCCGCGTGGAGCCCGCCGGTGTTGTGTTGTGTGTGTACGTACTTGTCGCTGAGAGCCTGTATGGCGGCGGCGGCGGCGTGCCAGCGCTGGGCGAGCTGCTCCAGCTGCTCCTGCACGGCGCGGGCCAGCGGCGCGCCGCACGCCGCCACCACGCCGCGCCCCGCCGCCCGCGCGCCCTGCACCGCGCACGCCCGCGACGACATCTGCGCGACAAACACGTGCACAATCAATCACGTTCAATTCAAAAGAAAACGAGTGTGCTTTAGACCACACGACTGAAGTAAAACTTCACAAACTTATATCTCCCTCTCAACTTCTGTTTGCCTCGCCCGATCACACTTTTCGTAACTCATTAACCAGCTTACTCCCCAAGTCAAGCGTGCGTAAAGAAGTTTTACTTCAAAAACTATTTACTATACTGTGGCATATTGCCTTAATTTACAGTTGCACCGCTACATTTACTAATCTACAGTAATATAGTGACGCACGGATTTGGGTCATTAGCATAACATAAATATTAGGTCCTTACATATTAAATTAGCGTTTTGTCGTACTGACCACTTTGATCTGAAATATCTCCTCTTTGGTTAAGAATTCCAAATTCAAATTTATAAATTCATTTAGCTGGTACATTTGAGTTTTGAAAACAGTCATTCATTTGTTTTTTCCTTATTATTTTTTTCTTTGGCGTCGCTTATTACCGCCCAATGGAAAACATGAAATATCGGTATATTTACGAGTACGAGTTCTACCGTGGCACCAGTGCTGCAGAAATAGCTCGAAGGATTAATGATGTGTACGGCGCTGGTGTCAAAAGAAAGCACGTTACGTTTTTGGATTCAACGTTTTCGTTCTGGAAATTTCGACCTTCAGAACCAACCCCGCGGACAGCCGGAGACCAAAGTGGAAAATGAAGAATTAAAGGCTATTGTGGAAGCGGATCCATCACAAAGCACTTCAGAGATAGCTGCAGGCTTCGGGGTAAGTGATAAAACTGTATTAATCCACTTGAAGCAAATCGGGAAAGTAAAAAAACTTGAACGATGGGTACCTCATGAATTGAGTGGATCGAACTTGCAAACACGCGTCGACTGCTGTGTTACTTTGCTCAACCGACACAATAATGAAGGGATTTTAAATCGAATCATTACTTGTGATGAAAAGTGGATACTGTACGATAATCGGAAGCGCTAGTCGCAATGGCTGAACCCTGGAGACCCAGCCACATCCTGCCCTAAACGAAAATTGACTCAGAAAAAGTTACTTGTGAGTAATAAAACAAAGTTTAACCGGATTAAATCGCGTATATTATTTAAATTATTAATATTATTATGTAGTGATCGCGAAAACCTAAGAAGTTATTACTTGTGAGTGTTTGGTGAACTAGCGCCGGTGTTGTTCACTACAGCTTTCTAAAATCTGGCCAAACGATTACGGCAGATATCTATTGTCAGCAACTGCAAACCATGAAGGAAGAACTAGCTGCTAAACAACCGAGATTGGTCAATCGCTCTAGGCCACTGCTGCTTCACGACAACGCAAGACCACACACTGCACAACAAACAACCACTAAGTTAGATGAGCTACAATTGGAATGTCTGCGACATCCACTGTACTCCCCGGACCTTGCTCCAACAGATTACCATTTTTTTCGAAATTTGGACAACTTATAAGGAGAAAAATTCAACTCTGAGGCGGCAGTCCAAACCGCCTTCAAAGAGTTTATTGATTCTCGCCCCCATGGATTTTAGTAAAGGGATCAATTAACTACCTATGAGATGGCAAAAATGCATAGATAACAACGGTGCATACTTTGATTATTAAATATATTTTACAAAAAAAAAATTACTTTATATTCCTCCCGTACAAAACGCCAATTTCATATCATCATCATCATCATTTCAGCCAAAAGACGTCCACTGCTGGACATAGGCCTCCCTCAAGCATCGCCACAACGACCGGTCCTGCGCCTTCCGCATCCAGCGGATTCCCGCGACCTTTACCAGGTCGTCGGTCCACCTTGTGGGGGGCCTACCCACGCTGCGCCTTCCAGTACGTGGTCGCCACTGCAGAACCTTACTGCCCCATCGGCTATCTGTTCTGCGAGCAATGTGCCCCGCCCACTGCCACTTAAGTTTGGCAATTCTTCGGGCTATGTCGGTTACTTTCGTTTTCCTGCGAATCTCCTCATTTTTGATTCGAACACGCAGGGACACTCCAAGCATAGCCCTCTCCATTGCCCTTCTAGTGACTTTGAGCCTTCTTATCAGGCCCATTGTGAGCGACCACGTTTCAGTACCGTAAGTAATTACTGGCAACACACATTGGTCAAAGACTTTCGTCTTGAGACACTGCGGTATTTTGGACGAGAAGATATTGCGTAGCTTCCCGAACGCTGCCCAACCGAGTCGGATTCGACGATTGACCTCTTTCTCGAAGTTGGACTTACCTAGCTGGACAGTTTGTCCTGGGTATACATAATCGTCAACAACTTCGAGTGTAGATTCTCAGATGTTTACGGGAATGGGTGCTATATGGGAATTCGACATAACCTTTGTCTTGTCCATATTCATTTTAAGACTCACTCTATCAGAAGCTCTACTGAGGTCATCGAGCATTGTACCGAGGTCCTCCATGGTCTCAGCCATGACTACTATGTCGTCGGCAAAGTGTCGAAGGTGAGTGATTTACTCGCCGTTTATGTTAATGCCTAGCCCCTTCCAGTCCAGAACCTTGAAGACATCCTCCAATGCAGCAGTGAACAGTTTCGGAGAGATCACATCTCCCTGTCTCACACCTCGCTGCAGAAGGATAGGTTTCGAGGCTTGGTCCTGTAATCGGAATGACATAGTGGCGTTTTCATACAAAGACTTTAACACTTCGATGTACCGATAGTCAATCTGGCACCGTTGAAGAGACTGTAGTACAGCCCAGGTCTCGATCGAATCGAAGGCTTTCTCATAGTCCACAAACGCTAAACAAAGAGGCAAGTTATACTCTTCGGTCTTCAATTTCATTTGTAAGGACCTAATATAATTGAATGTATTAGACTTTAGGCATTACAATGGAGACTTGGATATTATAAACTTGTTCTACATGTATTTAACTGAGTTTCTCTGAACACCAAGACATCCTCTTCTAACATATTACAGTACATTTTACAAAAATGGAAGACAGTCCCTTTAATTGGAGCGGAGTGAAGCGACGCACTTTAAAACCGACACCGCCCCAAAATCCGAGGCAGGACCAGGAAGAGAAAATTAAGTAATCTCAACTCCGGAGATACAGCATTGGTTGGGATCTATTGAGCAGTGTTTGAATGAGGTATATTGCTTCTGATGGAAAAACGCTGACCAGAAGCTAAAAATAAATACCCTTAGCCGAAGAGTGGGACATGGAGTTGCGCAAATGGTTGTTTAATTGGCAGTAACTGAAGCAAAAATCCAAACAAAGCCACACTAAAAACTAAACGAAGTCAGAGACCTTGCGGATTGTCTTATGGAAACCGCTGCGTGTACGAAACATTAAATCAAAATTCTTATTATTGTATTATCATCAGAATTACATGTGTATGCAAAATTTCTGCATTTTTGTACATTAGTAACTGGCTTAAAATAACTTGTAACATTTGTAACAGACAAAGTAAGCTAATCAAAACTTACAAAAAAACTAAAATCACTCTATACGACTCCATCCGGATCGAAGGACCAAAAACCAGTCAGTCCGGCTCGAAGGACCAAAAACCAGTCCGTCCGACTCGAAGGACCAAAAACCAGTCAGTCCGGCTGGAAGGGCCAAAATGTAAGGATTGCAATTTGCAACCTAAGTGGTATTGACTGCTGCTAATAATTTAAACTATTAGGTTCGATCCAAAAATATTTTATTCCACTGCTAAATGAAAGCTACGCTAAAATGATGTATTATGTAAATAAATGGAAGACGAATGTACCCTGTTGCTGTCCGAATATTGTCTTGTGTGTATATTGTTGCTCGCACTCAACGCGGCATTATTGATTAGCTGATCAGCAAAAGGGTGTTCGAATACAATCGAACAAATATAACAGTCAAGAATACTAACCTGCTTATCCAGATCGCGGACCTTCTGCTTCAGGTCCTTGAAGGGAAGATTAGGATCATTGGCGGATTCCAACGCTCGCTCGGCTGAATCCAGCCACTCCCCGCAAGACTCCAGCATCGAGTACAGGTTAGCCCACACCGACTGGCATTTACTCCATCTATACGACAAGAAAGGTTTTTTCATTAGGAAATTTTCAGTAGGAGCCCGGAGTCTGGATTTGTGCCCGGTTAGTGGCAATAGGCTCGCCCCCTATTACATAGGACTTATGAAATGTGGGTGTACTATACACCTCTTCCGCACCCCGTGACTCCCCATCTGCGCTAGATGGGCACTGTCTGTCCTGCGTGTGAGGTCCCGCGTGTCCAGTAGAGCGGGCAGCGTTACCTGTCGTGTCTCTGCTGGTAGGCGGCCTGCAGCGCGGCCCACTCGTCGCGCAGCTTGTCACGCACGCGGCGCGCCTGCGCGGGCGATGCGCGCTCACTCTTGCCGAGCCGCTGGAACTCGCGCTCCGCTTCCTCTACCGTCGCTGCGGTCTCAGCCATGCTCGCCTTGATGCGCTGCATTCACACAAGAAACAATCGGTTAAATATAAAATGGCAAGATTGCGGCAACTGGCGTTTTCTGATTTCAGAGGGTAAGACTGAATACATCACTTATCATATAAAGTGCCAAAAGTGGCCGTTTTTCGCACTTTTTCAATCTACAACTACAGCGAACTATAATTTAATGCATTAATAGTTTCTGATTAAACTACAGAACCTGTACTTTAATAGTTAAAAACGAATTTTAGATAAATGATGTATTCAGTGACATAGAGTAATATTTTTTTTACTGCTACATTCGCCTTAATAGAGATGAGATTTGCGCTTTTCAGTACATAATTTGGTATAACCAAGTTTAGGAGATAATATAAATTACTAATCTTCTACAATTCTAAAACGGAAAGACAAAGCATACTCTAAGCTGGTGGGTCTTCTCTAGAAACATGAAATTTTACACAGGAGCTCCTTATTGACGAGGTGTTATTATAGTTGTACAAAAAAGTCCGCAACACCATATATCTGCTTTTCTATATAAGCCACAATAACTGCTTTTTTAATAAAAACAAGTTTAACCGGAACACAAACATAAACCACTGATCTTTCTATTTAGTCGGAATATTTCTATACCACTACATTATGAGCATATGAGTCGTTCTCTCTTCTTGTACTGAGAGAGAAAGAAACAAAACATAAATGATGTCAGCTAGTTAACTGCGTTATACCAACATATTTCGGAGACAATTGAGCTTACTCTAGCACCTGCGTAAGATTCCGTAAAATCAATGATGTAAGCATTATGGAAATCTATTTGAAACACGCTAGCGAGTAATTTGTTCGATAACAACTCATGATCAAATGAAAAATTACAATCACATGAGACTTTCAATCTTCATGTCTCAGTTTGGCGAACCGACTTGTGGTACCATTTAGGTAACAGTCTAGGTGGTATTGCAGTTTCTATGGGCAAACGTAACCGCTTAATATCAGGTGGGTCTTTAGCTCGTATCGCCATACTAACCAAAAAAAAAACAAAAAAATTACAGACGTACTGGGCAGTAATACAGTAATTCATACCGAGAGGGCGTCTTCCTGCAGCGGGAAGTCGTCGTAGTCGCGGCCCCCCAGCGGCGGCGCGCGCAGCTCGGCCGCCAGCGCCGCCACCGCCTCGCGCGCCGCGTTCGCGCGCGTCACGCACTCGCCGCTCTGCGCGCCCTGCGCAACACCAGCGTCAGAGACCACTCCCCAATGTGCGACATGTAGTTGACTGATGGCTTCCACGTATCGGCTACTTTTATCCCGGGAACATAAGCAGTTTCCCAGGGATACGCGATAAGTATTTCCATGACAAAGCGAATTATAAGTAAGCGAAGCCGCGGACAGTTTAATTTGACACAAAATGTTAGCTTATGTAAAATTTATATCGCTAGTAGGGCAAATAGTGGATAGATATTATATAAATTCTTGAAAAGATTTGTAAGACGTTGAGGAAGCGTCCTAAGCGGTGGAATACAAGACGACACATATAGTAGGTCCGTGTGGTGCCGGACTGGTCCGTGTGGTGCCGGACTTAAAGAATAGCACCACCCTTATCTCTTCTCATGGGTGTCGTAAAAGGCGACTAAGGGATTCACCAGAGGATGGGCAGCAGCGTTCTCTGAGTATTTAACCAACCAACTGCGATCGCCAACCCGCCTGCCAAGCGTGGCGATTATGGCATATCCCCCCCTTAATTGGGGGAGGCCTAGGTCCAGTAGTGGACGTCTTTCGGCTGTAATGATGAAATGACATATAGTATCCAATAACCAACACTTCTACAGGAATTGAGGTGGGACCAGCAGGTAAGGGGCCATCCACAAATTACGTCACACGAATTTCATGATTTTTGAACCCCACGTGTGCGGCGCGCAGCTCTCGGCTCACAGCTTGGAGCCGCTCCACCGCACCCTGCATGAGGGTGTACTCACCGCCTTGGTGTTGTTGTGGGCGTCGTGTTTCTGCGTGGCAGTGGCCCAGGCGGCCAGCGCGGCGCCCACGGCGCGGTCGGGCAGCCCCACGTGTGCGGCGCGCAGCTCTCGGCTCACAGCTTGGAGCCACTCCACCGCACCCTGCATGAGGGTGTACTCACCGCCTTGGTGTTGTTGTGGGCGTCGTGTTTCTGCGTGGCAGTGGCCCAGGCGGCCAGCGCGGCGCCCACGGCGCGGTCGGGCAGCCCCACGTGTGCGGCGCGCAGCTCTCGGCTCACAGCTTGGATCCGCTCCACCACGCCCTCACGTTCCATGTACTCTGTTTGGACACCGTCCTGAGACAAATACACACTGTTGGTCAACTACGACCTGTAAAGGGGACCCAAACCGGCGTAATTCTAAAGACACAAGACAGAAAAACCTCTAACTTACCAACCTAGGCCCAGGGAACCTGATATGCATGTGGTAGTAATAGGCTACACAGACAAATTCACAATTAAAGCTTCTAAGCTAAAGAACCCGAAATTTCTTACGAGTAACAGAATTTTCCATGTTAAAGGGTGGCAACACCGGGCATTACTTGCCTATAATAAATGAAATATTAATAATGTCAACGTACGGGGTCACTGCTGAACTTCTCGTCGAACCCATCGCACCACGTCTGCAGATCTTCAACTAGTTTGTTGAGCTCCTTCAGGTTGTCTTCGGCTTGAAGCGCCAGGTTACGCTTGAGTTCGATCTCCGACATCACCATCGACCATTTGTTGCGAAGTTTGTCCTGTGAGAAACACAATACACAATTGTTAAATACGTATCGTGTTATAAATTTCGGATAATCAAAGTGTTAAGTACTATGTCGATAAACACGTAAGGTGTCGTGGAACACCCAAAATAAGCGAAGTTCTCTCTCTTGTTCTCTGTCTCGTTCACTAGCATGGGTAACAATACGCGCAGCACAGCCAATGACGTCCGTTGCATCGCTGCGTTCGTCACGTTTCACTTTTATGAGTTAGGTCCCCATCTCGAACGTAAGATAAGGAGCTTCGCTTTAAAAATTGTTACCTGGATGTGAGTCTGTATGTAGTCAGCCAGCAGCGGGTTGTCCTTGTGTTTGTCGTACACGAGCGAGTCGCCACGAGAGATCAGCGCCGCCGCGTCTGGAGCCAACTGGCCCAGCTGATTTTTCAGTATCTGCAAACACAAAGTTAAGTCTGTTTTTTCTATTATCTTATTTAGTAAACAATCTTGGTATGACTCTTTATTCAAATAACTTCTAATAAAATATAATAACTATTTTTGCACATTAATTAGGTTACAAAAAAAAATTGTGTGTAAAATTGCTACATAATGGTGTCGATTCTCTTGTTCACGAACTAAACTTATTTTAAACTATCGCTCTATTTTACGAATAGGGGATAAAATAAAGGAATGGCGACAATTATAGGGCTGCCAAATTAGACGGAATTAAAATTTCCATACAAGTTTAATCGTGATCTCGGAACGTGTTCACTAAAATACAAAGAAATGAATAAAATAAATAAATATTTTTGGGACATTTTTACACATCACCATCTAGTCCCAAACTAAGCAGAGCTTGTGGCATGGGTACTAGACAATGGATATAATACTTATATACTTTTTTTTTTGTAAATACATACTTAAAATACATAAGAAACAACCACCTGCACTAACTACTATGCAACACCTAAACTAATTTGACAGCACTTAAATTGTTGCCATCCCTTTCTTGTATCTCCTATTAGTAAAAGAGAGCGATAGTTTAAAATAATTTTAGTTCGTGAACAAGAGAATCGGATTAATGTCTTTTAATAATTATTTTTGATGAATTGCGTTACAAAGACATGCCAAGATTGTTTAGTAAATGAGACAAGTAAGAGCTCGGTGTCTAGACAGTAGACACAGTGCGGCCACGCCTCGGACACTCAATACAATATAAATGCTAGCACTACCTACATACACATGATTACGTCCGTACACGAACGCGCACCTACGTGTAAGTTAGGGATGCTCGCCGCTCATAATGCCGACTGGGTTCCAAGCGCTTCTCAGTAGTTATCAGAGATGGCGTGAGTGTATAGCGACTGGCGATTGGGTGGACGCGGGTGGGTGCAGGGTGCAGTGAGTGGCCGTTCTGTACGTTAGTAGTATCATGGTATAATAAGATGTTCCACCAGGTATTCTCTTCCCGCGATGACAGCGCGATGCTTCCAAGCTACGTCACGATCAGTGTTGCCATTGATTGATATTTTCAATATATTTATGGAGATTTATTTCATAAATAAATATAATATATTCAACAAAATAAATTCCAAACTATTTGTTATCTCGTGTTATTCATCTAATTAGTTATTAAAGGAAACTGTATAAAATTACTAGTTCAAAAGTGCTTCTTCTAGAAGCAAGAAAATGTCAAAATTTATTTTGCTTGGTTAATTTATTTACACAAAATGGCAGCACATCAAACAGACAAGTGTCACGCTAACAGCCCGCTATTGGCTCCACAAGCGATGACGAGCTAGCTGTCACGGGAAGAGAGTACCTGGTGAAACACCTTATTATACCATGAGTAGTAGCACAGCGTAATTAAAACTACAAGTGGTCCATCGCCTTTGAAGTTGCGGGAAATGCCGCTTCTGTCTAGACATTACGTCATACCGCAGGGTTGTCACATTTATTTTCAGTTTATTATTTTACTTTGTTCCGTATTCACCTATTGGTAATAATAATAAATATTTACATAAACATTTTATTTATTATCTTAAATATTATAAAACTGTAAATGTCTGTTTGTTTGTTGGTTCGAGCATCACGCTAAAACTACCGGACCGATATTGATGAAACATTTTTTGATTGAAATATGATGATTATACTTAAAAACTGGTATGGGTTTTAAGAAAGAAAGAACAAATCGTGACGTGCGTCGGGTAATGCCCGACAGATACGAAGCTTCTACGCCTTTGCAACTGGACTAAACTGAACTAGTCTGAACTGAACTAAACTGAAATGAACTGGACTGGACTGAAATTAACTGGACTGAACTGAACTGACCTGGACTAAACTAGACTGAACTGAACTAAAGTTGACTGGACTGTATTGAACTTGATTGAACTTGACTGAATTTGACTCAGCTTGACTCACCTCGACTCAACTCGACTCCACTCGACTCAGCTTGACTCATCTCGACTCAACTTGACTAAACTCAAACAACTCGACTCCAGTCGACTTAACTCGACTCAACTGGACTCAACTCGACTCAACTTGACTCATCTCGACTCAACTTGACTACACTCGACTCCAGTCGACTCAACTAGACTCAACTTGACTCATCTCGACTCAACTCAACTACACTCGACTCCAGTCGACTCACCTCGACTCAAATCGACCCACCTCGATTCAACTCGACTCCACTGAACTCAACTGGACTCAACTCGATTCAACACGACTCATCTCGACTCCACTCGACGACTCAACTAGACTCAACTCGACTAAACTGACTGAACTTGACTAAAACTGACTGAACTTGACTGAACTGAACTAGTCTGAACTGAACTAGACTGAACTGAGCTAGACTGAACTGAACTGGACAGGACTGAACTTCTGATGACTATAATTATTATTATCTCCTAAAGCACCCATCGTGTTGTCCCATATAATTATATCCTAAACTTGAGCTTTTAGACCCATCGTGTTGGTACTTAAATGAAAGGGCTTGATGAGCTCTAGAGAAATATATGGTCAAATCTTCTGATAGCCATATTTCCTACACTAAAGGTCTTAGACCCATCGTGTTAGTACTCAAATGAAAGGGCTCGATGAGCTCTAGAGAAATAAATGGTCAAAACTTCTGATGGCCACATTGTTTTTATTTTAAAATCACTTACGACATCTTGGATCTCAAAATAGATGTTATATTCGTAATCAGCACCCCGGGAAACCTCGAAATCGATACCCATATTGATTTTATTTTAAAAGTCACGTCCGCCATCATGAATCTCAAAGTAGATGTTATATTCGTAATCAGCACCCCCGAAAACCTCGAAAATGATACCCATATTGATTTTATTTAAAAAAGTCGCGTCCGCCATCTTGGATGTCAAAGTAGATATTATATTCGTAATCAGCACCCCCGAAAACCTCGAAAACGATACCCATATTGATTTAACTTGAAAAGTTGCGTCCGCCATCTTGAATGTCGAAATAGATGCTATATTCGTAATCTGCTCCCCCGAAAACCTCAAAAACGATACGTATTAATTTTATATATAAAAATCGCGTCGGCCATCTTGAATGTCGAAGCAGATGTTGTATTCGTAATCCAGCACCCCGGAATATAAACCATTTTAAACGAAATACTTAACAACGAAATTCGTCAACCTTTAATGATAACATGGACATTGAGAGAGAACGCAGGGCGCTGGCTGTCCGATGTAATATGCTGATCCGCAGATTTGCGCGGTGTAACAAGCAGGTAAAAATGACACTCTTTAGAGCTTACTGCCAGTCATTTTACACCTGTAGTCTGTGGATCAGGTATACGCAGAGGGCATACAACGCCCTGCGTGTGCAGTATAATAATGCGTATAGGATGCTGGCGGGGCTGACGCGTTTTTGTAGCGCTTCCGGGATGTTCGCTGAGGCGAGGATTGATGGTTATCATGTCATTATCCGAAAACAGTGTGCCTCGACCTTTCGCAGAATGCGTTCCAGCTCCCACAGCATCCTAAGCGCATTGTGCGACAAGTGGGATTGTCCAATGTTGCTACACTGGATAGGGCTACACACGTCTAGTGCGAACTATATCCAGTTGTAACTTCAGCAACATTTATTAATTTTAAGTTACTAACATTAGGTTTTTAGGTTTTCTTTTGTTTTTACTAACACTATATGGATCTACTTAGTTTGTGATCTGAAATAAAGATTTATATATATATTTAATGCCGTGTCCCAAGCGAGATGTATGGCAGTTGGGGCTCGCACCCTCCCCTCTCTCGCCCCTTACACCCCACACGATTGCTCTGTCTAGACGTGTCCGTTGGACGACTGGTAGGAAAGAGCAGAGCTAGAGTTCCTTAGACTGTGGTAGTAGTATGAAGTATAGTGTGGTGCGGCGGGTGACGCACCTCCAGGCGCTTGGCGGGGTCGCGCTCGGCCGCCACGCCGCCCACGGTGAGCAGCGCCACGTCCAGGCGGCGCGCCAGCCCCCCCCCCGCCGCCTCCCAGCGCGCCAGCTCGCCGTCGACCGCCGCGCCGAAGCGCGCGCGCAGCTCGCCGCCCTCCGCGCCGCTCGCCTCCGACTCCTCCGCAGCTGATGACTGCAAAAATATCGCTTGAGATAAAACAATAATGTCCACTGACCCCCAGTTTCTGGAGGGCTGATCAATTTGATCTATTGTCAAATCTAATGTCAGCTTCTGTGATTGGCCGCCGAAAATGTTAACAGCCAATCACATCGCTTGACCTGAGATTTTACAGTCAATTAGTTAATTGTTGCGTTGATCAGCCTTCCAGAAACTGGGGGTAAATGTTTCGTATATCCGTTTAGAATCAACTTATTGTTAAATTGTGGAATGCTTGCAATTATTTGGAAACGTGTTCCGTGTGGTGCCGGACGTAAAGAAATGCACCACCCTATATCTTCTCATGGGTGTCGTAAAAGGCGACTAAGGGATTCACCAGAAAATGGGCAGCAGCATTCTCTGAGTATTTAACCAACCAACTGCGATCGCCAACCCGCCTGCCAAACGTGGCGATTATAGCATATCCCCCCCAAATTGCTTGGGGGAGGCCTATGTACAGCAGTGAACGTCTTTCGGCTGAAATGATGATGATGATGATGATTTGGAAACGAGTAGGACTGACCAACCGTGAAACAGTATTCACCAGTACGCAGGTCAGTGTGAATCAGGCTCAAACAACCGCATAATACCTATCACCGAAGTTTTAATAAGATAAATTTTGATGTTTAAGTACCTACCTGCTACTAGAATACACAAATCACATGATTATTATTATTTGTAATTAAGTGATGTTCTTGATTTTTGCTAATAAACTTACCCTGTTAGGGTTGATAAAAATCATGTTTTTTTGTTTATGACAGTGTTTTTTGATTTTTGCTGATCTATAATCAGTTACGAAAAGTTAATTCAACATCTAATTGAAGCATCTCCTAACTCAATTTTCTTGACTATTTGTAGTTTGCTATTGCCATTTTATTCAATATTCACTAAAAAGTTACCATAACATTATGATTTTAATAAATCATCGAAATTTTATGGAAAAAAAATCAAGTTTGATTTAAATCACTGATTTTTATAAATAAATCACTTGATTTAAACCAGCATTTAGCATCTCCTAACTCGATTTTCTTGACTATTTGTAGTTTACTATTGCCATTTTATTCAATATTCACTAAAAAGTAACCATTACATTAAGATTTTAATGAATGAATTAAAAAATGAAATTTATGGAAAATAATCAAGTTTGATTTAAATCACTGATTTTTATAAAAAAAAAACACTTGATTTAAATCATGTTTTAAATCCATCAACCCTGATACTTAATAATTATCAATTATTTACTTTGGAAAAACAAACAACTGTCGTTCAAACAATACGAGGCACGACCTACATTGGAAAACCTACATCAATCATCAAGAATCATTGTGTAGCGACAATTTCACTGAATAAAGACATTCGTTAAAATCGCTAGTTGAAATCATTCGACAGAACCAAGCTACCACCCGCTACCACCGACCACGCTGCCTACGCTAGCAATTCTAGCTAATGTAACAATAATCATTCGACAGAACCAAGCTACCACCCGCTACCACCGACCACGCTGCCTACGCTAGCAATTCTAGCTAATGTAACAATAATCATTCGACAGAACCAAGCTACCACCCGCTACCACCTACCACGCTGCCTACGCTAGCAATTCTAGCTAATGTAACAATAATCATTCGACAGAACCAAGCTACCACCCGCTACCACCGACCACGCTGCCTACGCTAGCAATTCTAGCTAATGTAACAATAATCATTCGACAGAACCAAGCTACCACCCGCTACCACCGACCACGCTGCCTACGCTAGCAATTCTAGCTAATGTAACAATAATCATTCGACAGAACCAAGCTACCACCCGCTACCACCGACCACGCTGCCTACGCTAGCAATTCTAGCTAATGTAACAATAATCATTCGACAGAACCAAGCTACCACCCGCTACCACCGACCACGCTGCCTACGCTAGCAATTCTAGCTAATGTAACAATAATCATTCGACAGAACCAAGCTACCACCCGCTACCACCGACCACGCTGCCTACGCTAGCAATTCTAGCTAATGTAACAATAATCATTCGACAGAACCAAGCTACCACCCGCTACCACCGACCACGCTGCCTACGCTAGCAATTCTAGCTAATGTAACAATAATCATTCGACAGAACCAAGCTACCACCCGCTACCACCGACCACGCTGCCTACGCTAGCAATTCTAGCTAATGTAACAATAATCATTCGACAGAACCAAGCTACCACCCGCTACCACCGACCACGCTGCCTACGCTAGCAATTCTAGCTAATGTAACAATAATCATTCGACAGAACCAAGCTACCACCCGCTACCACCGACCACGCTGCCTACGCTAGCAATTCTAGCTAATGTAACAATAATCATTCGACAGAACCAAGCTACCACCCGCTACCACCGACCACGCTGCCTACGCTAGCAATTCTAGCTAATGTAACAATAATCATTCGACAGAACCAAGCTACCACCCGCTACCACCGACCACGCTGCCTACGCTAGCAATTCTAGCTAATGTAACAATAATCATTCGACAGAACCAAGCTACCTCCCGCTACCACCGACCACGCTGCCTACGCTAGCAATTCTAGCTAATGTAACAATAATCATTCGACAGAACCAAGCTACCACCCGCTACCACCGACCACGCTGCCTACGCTAGCAATTCTAGCTAATGTAACAATAATCATTCGACAGAACCAAGCTACCACCCGCTACCACCGACCACGCTGCCTACGCTAGCAATTCTAGCTAATGTAACAATAATCATTCGACAGAACCAAGCTACCTCCCGCTACCACCGACCACGCTGCCTACGCTAGCAATTCTAGCTAATGTAACAATAATCATTCGACAGAACCAAGCTACCACCCGCTACCACCGACCACGCTGCCTACGCTAGCAATTCTAGCTAATGTAACAATAATCTGCTGAATGCGCACACCACCTTGACGTTAAGATTGAATTCGTTGGCAAATACGTCAAATATCATAGTTTTATACAACGTGTATCAGAAATGCATGCTCATATTTGAAGAGCTTGTTCAAGGGATGCTATCAAACAACTTTTACTATGGGACTAATACTGAAATCGCGAAAAAAAAATATCAGCTTATTCTTAAATTTTGTCGACCGACATCGATGATTTAGTCCTGTCTGTGTCTAGTCTGGTCCCTAATGAGCTCTTAAACTATGATCACGCCTTTCTGATACAAGTTGTATATAACGCCACATAAATAAGACAAATTACAAGTTTTTACATTAAACTTATTTTATCGTAAATTATATAAAAATGAAATTGTATAATCTGATATCTTTTTATGGGATACACCCAGTCTGAAATAAATGACTTACTAGTATACACAAAAACTACTCGTAATCAACGAACCATAAGGTTGGTCAGAATCAGGCCTGCAAAAGCTTACCTTGACGACCTCCTCAGTCTTCTGATACTTCTCGCTGTGCACCTTGAGCCGCTCCTTGCTGACGGGTATGTGCGACTTGTGCGGCGGCGACTGGTCACTGCAGGCGGGCGGCTTGGGCGACATGGCCACCACCTGCACCTGCTGCTTGCGCTCCTCCTGCTTGATGGGCGTAGACGTCGAAAGTGGCTGCTTGTCCTCGAACTCGCTACATGACGTCGAACGCAACTGGAATGGTAGGTTAGGTTGAGATTGTCGACCTTGTGTTTAGTTGCAAATGGTTTAATTTATAACCTAACTTAGATCGCGAGTCTTTTTTTAACATCTTTCGTTAGGTATTATTTTAAACACCTAATAAATATCAACAACTTGACAACATGCTAATGCCTGTAATCGTGCTGATGTACGACTCCTCAATTAAAGCCAAGTCAATATTGTAAACAACCGGTGCGCGTCATGTCCCACTTTGACAAAACAAAAATGAAACCTATTGAAAGTCTGATAATTTTCTACAACAATCTTACACATCAAGTACCTGAAAAGAAGGTCACAGAGTGATAACAAAACGTTTACCTGCGGCGTGTCTTCAACTTCTGAGTAAATAACTTCATCATCAACAGTGCTACTGCCAGACCTCCTTCTTATCCTCTCAGGAGTGGACCCACTGATGCTGGTGCCGGTCTTCTTCAACGACTTGTCCGTAGCATCCACATCCTGTGGCTTCGCGTCAAGGCTATCTCTAGCAAAGGTCTCGGTAGCCGAGGGTTCAGGCAACGCAGCCTGATCCTTCGGAACTTCGTCTAATATCAGATACTCGTTGACTTCGTCTCGTCGCAGGTTTCGTTGAGCTTCCTTCTGTCTTAACGCGAGGTCATATAACAGCGGGCATTCTGGCGCCTCGCTTTCATCCATCGGCGTCGGCGGCGGTGTCTTCATAGAACCGTCAACGTCTTCCCTCTCTGTGTTAGGGATGAGATCAGGGACAGTTACCATAGTAACACGCATTGTTTTTGGCTTCTCGTCGTCTGAACTGTTCTTTCGCTTAAGAATGCCGAGCGTCGGTTTCATTCGATGTTCGAGTGTCTTCACTTCAACTACGAAGGTCTTGGGTTCAGTTCCCAAGTCAACAGTGTGCCGTCTTTCTTCACCAGCGAGTGGGATGTCTTCTTCGTCAGACTCGCTAAACGACTCATTCTCAGTATCATCGATAATTTCCACAGTTTCTACATTCTGCGGTATGAACTCGACGACGGCGTCTATCGCCTCAAAAGGATATATCTCCATCGGTTCTATTGGGCTCACAGTTGACTTCACTATCTCATGTTCCTTCACCTCGACCATGTGACACGGGTCAGCCTTCGGTTTTTCCACCTCCGGTGCTGGCTTTGGTTGTATTTTATTTTTAGATATTTGTGTGAACAGATCACTATCGTTCAGCAGGTTGAACGTGCTGCTGTTTTTCTTCGGTGTGTCCGGTGTGGATGGGACAGAGCTAACTCGCGACAGGGACGGCTCTATGGAGTCTGTGGACATCGCGCTACTAATACTGTCCGACATTGGACTTTCGGATATTCTCTTCCCTCTTTCTAACGAAGAACCCCTACTTCTGTTGCCACCTTCTTTGATCTCTTTTTTGATAGGCACAGGGCTTTTTAAGGCCAGGGGAATCTTAGACTTTTTGAACTCTGGTTTCTCAGTTTCTGGCGTATTAACGGGACTCTCTAAGCGTCTCTTAATAGTATCTGTTACGTTCTCGTATTCGACAAGGACCGCGTCAGTGTTTGTTTCTGTTGCGGCCTGCAAGCACAAACCGTGGACAGACTTTAGTCTCCATACCATCGTTAATGTGTTACAAGCCACACTGTTATTTACATGTTAGTCAAACTCGTGTGATCGTCGCTAGTACCTCGATGTCTGGAATGTGGCGGGTGATTTCCTAAGCGCCGCTGTGTTGTATGAGATGCGTGATATAAGCATGATTCCCGCCAAGGTGAGTCCATTAAAAGCTTGAGGTGGCACCAATGTATAGAATGGTTGTATGCCGTGAGACACAAAGCGTTGTTCACACCACACATTTACACCAACACCATCGTATTTACATATGTATAGAGACGGCGACGCCGTACACATGTCACGTCATCTTACAAGAGGACCCACGACAAACATCGTAAGTACGTTTAGTTTGTTATTGGACATGTTTTAATCGTCAAACTCTTAATATTATCATATATTGAACACCAATGCATCAATGAATCACTTACCGTGGCGATGAAGCGACTACGTGCAGTATATTCAGTGTATCGATAAAGCATTATTATCTAAAAAACATACTTTAAACGTTTTGACACAATGATCTTAAAATCTACCTTTTGCCTTTTTTTTCCATTCAAGAAGTCAGTTTGCCCACCAAATATCGAATGAATTAATGATTTCAGAGTTATTTATTTTTCTAGTTAGAGAGTACAAATTCAGGAGTTTTGAAATTGTCACTACTCGAACCATTTCTTTATAACTTTCAAACATTTGACACGTTAACTTACTTATACAACGTGTTATTGAAATAACTGAAAACCTCCTAAGGGGTCATTATACTCATTAGTATGAACATCTTTTACTATGGGACCAACCCTGAAATGGCGAAAAAAACTGTATAACAATCTGAACCCAAGAACGAAAATAAAACCCCACTTACCGTGATCTTGTCGAGAATCTTCTCCCACTGCTTGGTAAGCGCTTTATTGTCGAGTGCTTCAACATCGCTGGCCTTAGTTTTCAGTTCATTGGCGAGCAACTTCAATTTGGCAGACGACATGGTGTCGGGACAGTCCAGTTCCTGCTCCATGTCGGCGAGGTACCGCTGCAGTACGTCGATGTCGTTTCCGCGGCGAACTAGCCCGTGCTTCTTTAAATGTTCCCAGCGAGAGTTGATCCCCTCGATCTGCTCCTTTAGCTTCTCTAAGTACACTGGGTCGCAGTTTTTAGCAAAGTCCACATAGTTAGCGTTCAACTTGTCCTTGATGGCTTCCATGCGGGACATCTCTAGCTCGAGGGTTTGCTTACCCATGTTGGTGCCGAGTCCATCGAGCCATGACGTCACAGACTGTAGATCGTTCTGTATCTCCCTCGCTGTGAGCAAGGCGTATTCCAGCCTCGTCTTAGACTCGGTGATCTGAGCACCTAACTTGTTGTACAGTTCTTTCAACATATCGATCTTCTTGGAGAATTCCTGCGGTTCGGGAACAGCATTGTCCTCCACCATCTTGCGGCCAGTCTTGATGATGGACTCCACTTCTGACTTGATTTCACTCAGGGTGCGGTAGAACCTCTGTCAAATGGAAAATAATAAAGGTTAACAACTATGAAGTACATGCCCAGCGATTACTAAATAAATATATGCGTACTTACAAGCCATTTGTACAAAGCGATGCTTAAAATGACAACTAAATAAAGGGAGTCCCAATTCATGTTGTGAGTATAATGAAGTTGTAAATCGGAAGTGGTGTGCGAGTGCCGCGCGAGTGCGGCCACCACTGCGGGCTCCGCGCACTCTGTTGTTATATTTACTTTGTACGAACACAATATACAACAACATTTGGATTCCGTAGTCACGCGATTGTGACTGAATGACAACTGCCTAGCAAAATTAAGAATACAGAAAAAATTATGATCCGGTAGTTGACTACTGTACTGTTGATAAAAAAAAGTTAAAACCGACTTCAAAAAGAATAAATTAAATTGTGTGTGAAACAGTTTAGGAAGTAGAAGCCTTTGATTCGGTTTCATTTAAGAAAAAATTGGCACCGACTTCCTACACTGTTTCACACAAATTATTATTGCAATTAGTATTTTTTTTTTTAAGTTTATTTTATTTTTCTATTTTGAGTGACATTAGCAAAAGAAAGACAAGCGATTGCTGCAATCACCGATAATTTGCTGTCATCCATTGAAGAGTTTCGTTCTCCATCTCCTAAGATCTACATCAGATCTTCACCAAATACTACAACTACTGTCTGATACTTTCTGAATGCAAAGGCTCGATTTGTTGATGAAAATACCAAAATCGCTATATGTAAGCCTATAATATGAGGAATTCCTTTCAATTCCACATTGATCCCAATATCAGAACTAAATTATGAAATTTTCCAAATCGGTTGATAAATGACGGAGTTCTGAGGTAACAAACAAAAAAATAAACAATCAAATCGAGAACCTCTATCACCCAGTTCATGGCAATAGGCTCGCCCCCTATTACATGGCACTGATAACATAACTGGCGAAATGTGGGTGTACTATACACCTCTACCCCTTCGGAGCATACAGGCGTGATGTTATACATATGTACGTAAATAATAAAATATGCCAACTCCACACGGTCAATAAGGCTCGTATATCGGTGTAATCACAAATGGAATCACAGAATCCTTTCAATGTCAGCGATGAGAGCGCACGCGAGCCGCACTGTGCCCCGCGCTAGACTGTACCCAGAACTGTACCGTGCCCCGCGCTGGACTGTACCCCGCGCTGGACTGTACCCCGCGCTGGACTGTACCCCGCGCTGGACTGTACCCGGACGTCTTGCCACTGACTAGCGACTACACGGAATAAATCAATTACACGAGTTTAACTAAGCACATTAAATAATGGTAGGTTTAGCACATTTTGAAATTAAGCCTGCTTGTTTATTTTATTTACTTATCCGATTTCTACTGACAACGAACTATAAAAGACCATATAAAAAAACTCGGAGGTTATTCAAACAGTGATTATAACATCATAAACTTATTATACATATACTAGCGTAATTATATTCTCTTTAATTCAAACTACAATATGTCAACAACCATAGACTAAATTAATTTGATATGCTATAAAATATATGTGTATTAATATGATGAAAACGTTTTTATTTTGTGTACTACGTTTTTAGGGTTCCGTACCCAAAGGGTGCTAACGGGACCCTATTACTCTCGCTACGCTGTCCGTCCGTCCGTCCGTCTGTCTGTCACAGGGCTGTATCTTTGTAACGATAATAGACAACTAGTGCATCCGGTAACCGAGATCACGGCTACGGCTTGTTGTCAATATTCACATTACGATGAGAACTGAACGCGACACAACGTTATTGTTTACAAACAACACAACGCGCGCATAGTCACTACTGTTGACGCCGCTCACAATGAGCCATCACCGCATTATCTCGTTACGACGTAATCTGCTTAGTGCCGACCGCTGGAACACAGGATAGATACCGAAGGCCCACTCTACACAATATACTCTCGACTCAAAACCTTGTGCCACTGTTCCATGTTTACTACTGCAAGTAGTTGTTAGTTGGACTTCTATACTAACTATTCTTCCTACTATATTTTGTCCTCGTACGGATAATAACCAGCGTCACAACACACGACCGTACACTTTCGGTTCTCGGACATGACATGCAGGTGTTGCAACGATTGGTCACTCGATATGACACCTAACACTATTTCCCAATCCCAATATAATTTTGTAATTCTGTTACTAGTACTCCAACCTACCAGGACATTAATTATTGTTATTTTGGATGCATTAAAAGAGCCTCCACGTGTGGTGATATACAACTGATCGTCCAGCGCACCCTGGACAGTCAGCCCCGCTACCAATCTGCTCACTGGCTAACCTTTTTCCACGGCATGAGCTATCATCATTGTATAGTTCATGTCGACACGATAGAAGAAGAAGAAGATTATTAATCTGTCATCAATGATTCAAACAAACAGTTCATTGGCGATTTAGATTAGTGGTTGTATTTTTGTTTATAACTCATTCACGCTGCTTGCAATACGTTTCTACTTTATTTTCAAAATACCTCCGTTTATATCAATCAATAAAGCCTATTATACACCTTCATTGGACTTATTTATGTATCCAATAATAACAGCATTTCGCTTTCATATGGATATACAGCGAAGCTTCGCTGCGGATACAGGTATAAGTTACAAAACTGAAATTTATCTATACAGATTGTTATTATTGGATAAATAAGTAGTCCAGTGAAGGTGCATAATAGGCTCAATTGATTGATATAAACAGAGGTATTAATATTATAAAGAGGAAAGATTTGTTTGTAATTGATACATTCTGAAACTACTGAACCGATTTTAATAATTCTTTCATCATTAGAAAGCTACTTTATCCAGAAGTAACATAGGCTATATTTTATTTTAGTACGCGGGCGAAGTCGCAGGAAAAGTCTATTTCATAATTAAAGACTGTAGCACTGTGCATGCAGTAAGGGGCACTAGCCAAGATGGGTTAGGCCTGAGCGGGGCAGTCAGGGTCGCGCATTCCGAACATAAGGACACGCGCCCAGCCGAGCGGCACCGAGCGACCACTCGGGTGACATCTGGGTTACGGAACGTCGGCGTCGTACTGCAATTCATGTCAATTACTATTGATGCATTTTGCACGAAACTAGACTCACAGGAACTAGTTCGACGTAGTTGTACTGTGTAGGTGTATATGTACAGGTTGGATCGATTTGACGTTTTTGAAATGTCAAACCAAAGAGATTTAATATAGGGCATAGAGAGGCTATCAGACGAAAACTCAAAGAAAAACTGTGATCCCAGGTCACAATGACGACATCTAACGTGTAATAGCAGAAACACGTATTAAATTATTCAAGTCTGTGTTTTCTTTCTTGTCTTATTTAGTAAACAATCTTGGCATGTCTCTTTATTGAAAAAACTACTAATAAAATATAATTACTAGTCCTGCACATGTAATTAGGTTAAAGAATGTTATTAAGTGTGTGGAGTTGTTAACATAATGTCTTTTAATAATTATTATTGACAAATTGAATAAAAAAAGACATGCCAAGATTGTTTACTAAATAAGACAAATAAAAAAAACAGAGTGTAAAATATAATTCAGCTATCGCCCGGTAGGTGACCAGTGCTGCCAGATCCGATTTTCAATCCGTGAATTAAGCTTAAAAAATCTAGAAATCCGTAGATTCCCCTTTATGAAAACCGTAGATCTAGAGACTTTTTTAAAGCTTTGTCTGACTATTTAGACTTGCCTTTACTCCTAATATAGTTAAAATCTGGTAAATAAATATTGGAAACTAAACAAACATAAGCAAAACGTGTCTATGACAGAAAAACAATTTTATTAAGTCTAAAAGTTTATTCTCTCTGCCCGTGCCAGTGTCATTATCATTTAAAGTGTGTTTTTAACATAACATCACGCCTGTATTTCCCCGAAGGGGTAGGCAGAGGTGTAATAGTACACCCATATTTCGCCAGTTATGTTATAGTCCCATGTAAAAGGGGGCGAGCCTATTGCCTAAGTGTGTTTTTATGTACATTAAATAGAGAGAATAACTTATTACGTTCAAAAATCCATAGATTTGCTATCGATATCCGTATAACCGTAGGCGACGTCAAAAATCCATAGATCTACAGAAAAATCTATAGGTCTGGCAACTCTGGGTGAAGCTAAGTAGAAACTAGAAACTTGTGGTAGGGGTGTTACCATTTATCAGAGTATCGATAATATCGATAAATGTATTTTTTGTTTCACATTTGAAAAGATAAAAACCGGCCAAGAGCATGTCGGGCCATGCTCAGTATTATAGGGTTCCTTAAGTAGGTGTAATTACAAACGAATCAAATCGAATATTAATCATTGCTATTTTAGTTTTTGCAATAATCGGCAGCATTCGCGACTCAGAGCGTGTTGTTAGTAGCGCCATCTAGCGATAAATTCAAGAAGCAAAATTTAAGAAGTGTGTCATTTCAAAGTTACTTTTTGTGATTTTTTCAAATAGAAAGTAGCTAAAGGAGCATTATTTGCTAAGATCATTTTTATCTAAGGTCAATGACCTTTGAACTAGGACGTTTTAAGTATTTTTCAGTTTTCTCTCTATAACTCAAAAAATTATAATCACATTATACTCGAAATTATTTTAAAAGAGAGTTTTCACAAAGGTCTATCAATGTGGAATATTATAAGTTTCTACATTGCATAGTTTAGAAATGGCAGGGGGGGGGACACATTGCAAGCCACTTTGGCGGGCTATATTTCGCAGATGGTACACTTGATAAAAATGTAGTGTATGAAACATTACCTTCATTTTAGTAGACCTATTTAATGATACCCCACACGAGGGGGTGCAGCGAAAAAAAATTTTTCATCCCCATTTCACATGTATGGATGCCACCCCTAAAATACGTAAAAACGATTTTTTTGTTCTTTTAAAATTGAGATCTATATGTAGACCTATTTTTTTAACAAAATTTCATTTACTTATGTTTATAACTGTAGAAGTTATTAAGCTGTAAAGGATTAGGACAGACGGACAGACGGACGGACATGACGAAACTATAAGGGTTCCTTGTAGGACTTCGGAACCCTAAAAATAAGTGACAATAATTAGGAAAGCAATAAAATTATTCCAGTAGTTTCAGTGTTTACAACTTATTTATTCATAAAATTATGTTTAAATTATAGCAAACTCATTTAAGTAAATATAGGTACGTTAACTTTTTTTACCATAAAACATAACATATAGTAACATACAACAACATTTCACTATCGCTCTAAGGTTTGCTGTAAGAAAACTAATTTTAACATTGAAAATGTTTTTTCGATCGGTCCAGTAGAGGCCAGTTTACAGAAATAGTGCTAATTCGCTTTATCTACGGAAGTTTTAAGTGTATCAAAATAATTAGGGTGTCAAAATGCGCATTTTAAAAAGGGCTACAATACACAAAAATATTTTTTTGTAAAAAACAAAACCTTTTCTTTTAAATCGAAAAATGCTGAAAAATGTGGTCGTTTTTTGCCGGCTTTTCTCATGCAAACGCTCATAATTCAAGAAATTATCAATATTTTTCAATATGAAAAATATCCCGAAGTAGACGTCTTCTCTTCTAAAATGCTTATAGCATAATTTTGATGCAGCAACTGGAAGACAATTTTCTTCTCTGCGATCTATTTGAACAAACCGTATCCACTTCTCACGTGCTACATTATTTACTGGCGGAAACCTACAATACCAGCAACATACTTGAACGAATAGCACTTGTTTATATACTTATATTTAAATGACATGATTATGTTTGCATTCAATCCTTAAACAGTATTATATTTATTATTTACTATCGATAACAAAATCGATAAACATCACATCTCTAACAAGGCAGTAGTAAAGCTACTCAACAATAGATGGCGCTTATTACAATATTAGCACATGTTCTAGAATGATTTACGAAAATTATTTATTATATTTATTTACTAGTTAAATGTAAAAAATACTAACGAAAATAAACTGAAGTCAGATGCAGTAATTTTCCCATAACGTGATTTGCAATATCGCAATGCGCAACACGGCATATTTTCTCCGTTTTTTTTTTTGTTGTAGCTATACTGTCAACACACGGATGCGACCTAACATGCAGGGTTATGACATTAGACTGAGAGACTTGTTACCAATTAGTAACAAGTATTGGATTACGATTTTGGTCGTCTTGTCCTGTCTATCACTAGTAAATATTTAATGTCTTTGTGTCAAACTAATTCGCGAGATTCTGGAGTCCAGTGTAGGTAAAGATGAGATTGTTATTTATTTGATTTTTGTTGTTATTGTTGTTTTTGTTTTTTATTTTTATTTGCCTGCCTTTTTATAAGGTGGAACATGATTCTATCGACACTAATATTATAACACCATGTAAGACAACTGTTTCTGCGAATAAATATCTATTCTATTATATTCTATGGTTATAAAAGCCGTAGTTACGTCTTGCACTGGTAACCGTTAAAGGAGTCTGCCTACATAACCGGAGCATACGATGATCGTGTGTGAATCCATTCAATATATTATGAAATTCTCGAATACGTATCAGTGTTGCGTGGACGCCTTGAAGTGTTGTTTTTTTAGATAATGAGGCTATTAGAAAATTAACTGTTAGACAATTGGTAATAATAGCCATGATTTTAGACGAGGAACAAGAAAAATAAAACCAATAAAAGGATCCACGCTATTGGATCCACGATTCTCTAAAAGTACGAAAAACCGAGCGAGAATATTGGACATTATTCAGGCACTTAGTTGATGATAAAGAATTATATTTTTCAGTATTTTTTAATGTCTACAATTCTACATTGTAATTTAATAAATTGCTGAAAAATGTGTGCGCACGCTGTCGGGCTCGTGGCCCGCCAGCTAGTGATGCGATGGTGTGCATGTACTCACGAGACAGATCCTGAGCTGCGCGCGCACGCTGTCGGGCTCGTGGCCCGCCAGCTAGTGATGCGATGGTGTGCATGTACTCACGAGACAGATCCTGAGCAGCGCGCGCACGCTGTCGGGCTCGTGGCCCGCCAGCTAGTGATGCGATGGTGTGCATGTACTCACGAGACAGGTCCTGAGCTGCGCGCGCACGCTGTCGGGCTCGTGGCCCGCCAGCTAGTGATGCGATGGTGTGCATGTACTCACGAGACAGATCCTGAGCTGCGCGCGCACGCTGTCGGGCTCGTGGCCCGCCAGCTAGTGATGCGATGGTGTGCATGTACTCACGAGACAGATCCTGAGCAGCGCGCGCACGCTGTCGGGCTCGTGGCCCGCCAGCTAGTGATGCGATGGTGTGCATGTACTCACGAGACAGGTCCTGAGCTGCGCGCGCACGCTGTCGGGCTCGTGGCCCGCCAGCTAGTGATGCGATGGTGTGCATGTACTCACGAGACAGGTCCTCAGCTGCGCGCGCACGCTGTCGGGCTCGTGGCCCGCCAGCTAGTGATGCGATGGTGTGCATGTACTCACGAGACAGGTCCTGAGCTGCGCGCGCACGCTGTCGGGCTCGTGGCCCGCCAGCTAGTGATGCGATGGTGTGCATGTACTCACGAGACAGGTCCTGAGCTGCGCGCGCACGCTGTCGGGCTCGTGGCCCGCCAGCTAGTGATGCGATGGTGTGCATGTACTCACGAGACAGGTCCTGAGCTGCGCGCGCACGCTGTCGGGCTCGTGGCCCGCCAGCTAGTGATGCGATGGTGTGCATGTACTCACGAGACAGGTCCTGAGATGCGCGCGCACGCTGTCGGGCTCGTGGCCCGCCAGCTAGTGATGCGATGGTGTGCATGTACTCACGAGACAGGTCCTGAGCTGCGCGCGCACGCTGTCGGGCTCGTGGCCCGCCAGCTAGTGATGCGATGGTGTGCATGTACTCACGAGACAGGTCCTGAGCTGCGCGCGCACGCTGTCGGGCTCGTGGCCCGCCAGCTAGTGATGCGATGGTGTGCATGTACTCACGAGACAGGTCCTGAGCTGCGCGCGCACGCTGTCGGGCTCGTGGCCCGCCAGCTAGTGATGCGATGGTGTGCATGTACTCACGAGACAGGTCCTGAGCTGCGCGCGCACGCTGTCGGGCTCGTGGCCCGCCAGCTAGTGATGCGATGGTGTGCATGTACTCACGAGACAGGTCCTGAGCTGCGCGCGCACGCTGTCGGGCTCGTGGCCCGCCAGCTAGTGATGCGATGGTGTGCATGTAATCACGAGACAGGTCCTGAGCTGCGCGCGCACGCTGTCGGGCTCGTGGCCCGCCAGCTTGTGATGCGATGGTGTGCATGTACTCACGAGACATGTCCTGAGCTGCGCGCGCACGCTGTCGGGCTCGTGGCCCGCCAGCTAGTGATGCGATGGTGTGCATGTACTCACGAGACAGGTCCTGAGCTGCGCGCGCACGCTGTCGGGCTCGTGGCCCGCCAGCTAGTGATGCGATGGTGTGCATGTACTCACGAGACAGGTCCTGAGCTGCGCGCGCACGCTGTCGGGCTCGTGGCCCGCCAGCTAGTGATGCGATGGTGTGCATGTACTCACGAGACAGGTCCTGAGCTGCGCGCGCACGCTGTCGGGCTCGTGGCCCGCCAGCTAGTGATGCGATGGTGTGCATGTACTCACGAGACAGGTCCTGAGCTGCGCGCGCACGCTGTCGGGCTCGTGGCCCGCCAGCTAGTGATACGATGGTGTGCATGTACTCACGAGACAGGTCCTGAGCTGCGCGCGCACGCTGTCGGGCTCGTGGCCCGCCAGCTAGTGATGCGATGGTGTGCATGTACTCACGAGACATGTCCTGAGCTGCGCGCGCACGCTGTCGGGCTCGTGGCCCGCCAGCTAGTGATGCGATGGTGTGCATGTACTCACGAGACAGGTCCTGAGCTGCGCGCGCACGCTGTCGGGCTCGTGGCCCGCCAGCTAGTGATGCGATGGTGTGCATGTACTCACGAGACAGGTCCTGAGCTGCGCGCGCACGCTGTCGGGCTCGTGGCCCGCCAGCTAGTGATGCGATGGTGTGCATGTACTCACGAGACAGGTCCTGAGCTGCGCGCGCACGCTGTCGGGCTCGTGGCCCGCCAGCTAGTGATGCGATGGTGTGCATGTACTCACGAGACAGGTCCTGAGCTGCGCGCGCACGCTGTCGGGCTCGTGGCCCGCCAGCTAGTGATGCGATGGTGTGCATGTACTCACGAGACAGGTCCTGAGCTGCGCGCGCACGCTGTCGGGCTCGTGGCCCGCCAGCTAGTGATGCGATGGTGTGCATGTACTCACGAGACAGGTCCTGAGCTGCGCGCGCACGCTGTCGGGCTCGTGGCCCGCCAGCTAGTGATGCGATGGTGTGCATGTACTCACGAGACAGGTCCTGAGCTGCGCGCGCACGCTGTCGGGCTCGTGGCCCGCCAGCTAGTGATGCGATGGTGTGCATGTACTCACGAGACAGGTCCTGAGCTGCGCGCGCACGCTGTCGGGCTCGTGGCCCGCCAGCTAGTGATGCGATGGTGTGCATGTACTCACGAGACAGGTCCTGAGCTGCGCGCGCACGCTGTCGGGCTCGTGGCCCGCCAGCTAGTGATGCGATGGTGTGCATGTACTCACGAGACAGGTCCTGAGCTGCGCGCGCACGCTGTCGGGCTCGTGGCCCGCCAGCTAGTGATGCGATGGTGTGCATGTACTCACGAGACAGGTCCTGAGCTGCGCGCGCACGCTGTCGGGCTCGTGGCCCGCCAGCTAGTGATGCGATGGTGTGCATGTACTCACGAGACAGGTCCTGAGCTGCGCGCGCACGCTGTCGGGCTCGTGGCCCGCCAGCTAGTGATGCGATGGTGTGCATGTACTCACGAGACAGGTCCTGAGCTGCGCGCGCACGCTGTCGGGCTCGTGGCCCGCCAGCGGCAGCGCGCGCGTGCACTCGCGCTGCACGGCCTGCAGCGAGCCCGCCGCGGCCGACAGGCGCTCGGCGATGTCGCCTTCTGCCGGGGGGGAGGCAGGCTCTGTGGGGGAGGCGGGCTCTGGGGTCTCGTCGCTCGCGGACTGGAGCCACTCCTCGGCTGTCGCGAACTTGTGCTGGGTACAAGAATTGAAGTGTGAGTATTTGAGCAGCTCGTTGAGTGGCACTGAGGTAATATGTACCAGGGATATTATGGATATGAAATTTCGGATCTGAATACGGATATAGGAATAATATTATACCGGTTTCAGATACGGTTACGGATATGGAATTATTTCGGATTATCTGTTAGTTTCGGTTAGAGATATTAGATTTTTAACAGCCGGGCAAAAATTAAAATATGTCATAATTAACATGTCTCATTTAGACTCCTCTCCTATCAAAATTATTCGAAACTTTTATATTGGATTCGGTTACGGTTACGGATAGATTTTTATTTCGGATATCCGATAGTTTCTGTTATGGTTACGGAGCTCCATAACATCCTTGATATGTACTACGGACTAGAGTAGACATTACGAACAAAAGCTCTCGCGCAACTTGCTGGCGAGCGTGGCTAAGCGAAAGAGAGTGCAGGAGCTCTAAAACGTGCTACAAACATGTTGTTGGAGGTGTGTTCTCTAGAACGTAGTATGTACATGACGTCAGCGTACGCACCTGCAGCAGCTCCAGCTGGTCGTGCAGGCGCGCGGCGGCCCCGCACTTGCCGGCGGCGCGCAGCGAGGCGGCGCGCGCGCGCACGTCGCCCAGCGCCGCCCTCTGCGCGCGCAGCTCGGCCGCCAGGCGCGGGCCCCGCAGCCGCGCCGGCAGCGCCGCCAGCCACTGCTGCAGGCGGTCCACGCTCTCCTCGTGGCGCGCCGCCTCGCGCGCCGAGCGCTCCAGCAGCGCGCTGCGCGACGCCGCCTGCGCACACACACACACACTACAGTTACAGCCACTGCTGCAGGCGGTCCACGCTCTTCTCGTGGCGCGCCGCCTCGCGCGCCGAGCGCTCCAGCAGCGCGCTGCGCGACGCCGCCTGCGCACACACACACACACTACAGTTACAGCCACTGCTGCAGGCGGTCCACGCTCTCCTCGTGGCGCGCCGCCTCGCGCGCCGAGCGCTCCAGCAGCGCGCTGCGCGACGCCGCCTGCGCACACACACACACACTACAGTTACAGCCACTGCTGCAGGCGGTCCACGCTCTCCTCGTGGCGCGCCGCCTCGCGCGCCGAGCGCTCGAGCAGCGCGCTGCGCGACGCCGCCTGCGCACACACACACACACTACAGTTACAGCCACTGCTGCAGGCGGTCCACGCTCTTCTCGTGGCGCGCCGCCTCGCGCGCCGAGCGCTCCAGCAGCGCGCTGCGCGACGCCGCCTGCGCACACACACACACACTACAGTTACAGCCACTGCTGCAGGCGGTCCACGCTCTCCTCGTGGCGCGCCGCCTCGCGCGCCGAGCGCTCCAGCAGCGCGCTGCGCGACGCCGCCTGCGCACACACACACACACTACAGTTACAGCCACTGCTGCAGGCGGTCCACGCTCTCCTCGTGGCGCGCCGCCTCGCGCGCCGAGCGCTCCAGCAGCGCGCTGCGCGACGCCGCCTGCGCACACACACACACACACTACAGTTACAGCCACTGCTGCAGGCGGTCCACGCTCTCCTCGTGGCGCGCCGCCTCGCGCGCCGAGCGCTCCAGCAGCGCGCTGCGCGACGCCGCCTGCGCACACACACACACACTACAGTTACAGCCACTGCTGCAGGCGGTCCACGCTCTCCTCGTGGCGCGCCGCCTCGCGCGCCGAGCGCTCCAGCAGCGCGCTGCGCGACGCCGCCTGCGCACACACACACACACTACAGTTACAGCCACTGCTGCAGGCGGTCCACGCTCTCCTCGTGGCGCGCCGCCTCGCGCGCTGAGCGCTCCAGCAGCGCGCTGCGCGACGCCGCCTGCGCACACACACACACACTACAGTTACAGCCACTGCTGCAGGCGGTCCACGCTCTCCTCGTGGCGCGCCGCCTCGCGCGCCGAGCGCTCCAGCAGCGCGCTGCGCGACGCCGCCTGCGCACACACACACACACTACAGTTACAGCCACTGCTGCAGGCGGTCCACGCTCTCCTCGTGGCGCGCCGCCTCGCGCGCCGAGCGCTCGAGCAGCGCGCTGCGCGACGCCGCCTGCGCACACACACACACACTACAGTTACAGCCACTGCTGCAGGCGGTCCACGCTCTTCTCGTGGCGCGCCGCCTCGCGCGCCGAGCGCTCCAGCAGCGCGCTGCGCGACGCCGCCTGCGCACACACACACACACTACAGTTACAGCCACTGCTGCAGGCGGTCCACGCTCTCCTCGTGGCGCGCCGCCTCGCGCGCCGAGCGCTCCAGCAGCGCGCTGCGCGACGCCGCCTGCGCACACACACACACACTACAGTTACAGCCACTGCTGCAGGCGGTCCACGCTCTCCTCGTGGCGCGCCGCCTCGCGCGCCGAGCGCTCCAGCAGCGCGCTGCGCGACGCCGCCTGCGCACACACACACACACTACAGTTACAGCCACTGCTGCAGGCGGTCCACGCTCTCCTCGTGGCGCGCCGCCTCGCGCGCCGAGCGCTCCAGCAGCGCGCTGCGCGACGCCGCCTGCGCACACACACACACACTACAGTTACAGCCACTGCTGCAGGCGGTCCACGCTCTCCTCGTGGCGCGCCGCCTCGCGCGCTGAGCGCTCCAGCAGCGCGCTGCGCGACGCCGCCTGCGCACACACACACACACTACAGTTACAGCCACTGCTGCAGGCGGTCCACGCTCTCCTCGTGGCGCGCCGCCTCGCGCGCTGAGCGCTCCAGCAGCGCGCTGCGCGACGCCGCCTGCGCACACACACACACACTACAGTTACAGCCACTGCTGCAGGCGGTCCACGCTCTCCTCGTGGCGCGCCGCCTCGCGCGCCGAGCGCTCCAGCAGCGCGCTGCGCGACGCCGCCTGCGCACACACACACACACTACAGTTACAGCCACTGCTGCAGGCGGTCCACGCTCTCCTCGTGGCGCGCCGCCTCGCGCGCCGAGCGCTCGAGCAGCGCGCTGCGCGACGCCGCCTGCGCACACACACACACACTACAGTTACAGCCACTGCTGCAGGCGGTCCACGCTCTTCTCGTGGCGCGCCGCCTCGCGCGCCGAGCGCTCCAGCAGCGCGCTGCGCGACGCCGCCTGCGCACACACACACACACTACAGTTACAGCCACTGCTGCAGGCGGTCCACGCTCTCCTCGTGGCGCGCCGCCTCGCGCGCCGAGCGCTCCAGCAGCGCGCTGCGCGACGCCGCCTGCGCACACACACACACACTACAGTTACAGCCACTGCTGCAGGCGGTCCACGCTCTCCTCGTGGCGCGCCGCCTCGCGCGCCGAGCGCTCCAGCAGCGCGCTGCGCGACGCCGCCTGCGCACACACACACACACTACAGTTACAGCCACTGCTGCAGGCGGTCCACGCTCTCCTCGTGGCGCGCCGCCTCGCGCGCCGAGCGCTCCAGCAGCGCGCTGCGCGACGCCGCCTGCGCACACACACACACACTACAGTTACAGCCACTGCTGCAGGCGGTCCACGCTCTCCTCGTGGCGCGCCGCCTCGCGCGCCGAGCGCTCCAGCAGCGCGCTGCGCGACGCCGCCTGCGCACACACACACACACTACAGTTACAGCCACTGCTGCAGGCGGTCCACGCTCTCCTCGTGGCGCGCCGCCTCGCGCGCCGAGCGCTCCAGCAGCGCGCTGCGCGACGCCGCCTGCGCACACACACACACACTACAGTTACAGCCACTGCTGCAGGCGGTCCACGCTCTCCTCGTGGCGCGCCGCCTCGCGCGCCGAGCGCTCCAGCAGCGCGCTGCGCGACGCCGCCTGCGCACACACACACACACTACAGTTACAGCCACTGCTGCAGGCGGTCCACGCTCTCCTCGTGGCGCGCCGCCTCGCGCGCCGAGCGCTCCAGCAGCGCGCTGCGCGACGCCGCCTGCGCACACACACACACACACACACACACATTACACAACTCGACTCCACTCGACTCAACTCGATTCAACACAACTCATCTCGACTCCACTCGACGACTCAACTAGACTCAACTTGACTCAACTCGACTAAACTGACTGAACTTGACTGAAACTGACTGAACTGAACTGAACTAAACTAGGGCACGCCGCAATAGCGGCGGTAAGGCCCGTCATGGAGGAGTGGCTGGAGAGGGCGCCACACCTAACGGCTGACGCAGATACTCTCGGGGCACGGGATGCTTCGGGAAGTATCTGTGTCGCATAGGCCGGGAGCGGACGCCCGAGTGTCATCACTGCGGGAGCTGCCCAGAGGACACGGCGCAGCACACATTGGCGGAGTGCCCAGCTTGGGCCGCGCAGCGCCGTGACCCCATCACTGCAGTAGGCGGCAGCGATCTCTCTCTTCCGGCCGTGGTTCTGTCTATGGTAGGGACCGAGAGCGCTTGGGAAGGCGTCGTCTCCTTCTGCGAGGATGTAATGCTCGCTAAGGAGGCGGCGAAGAGGGTTCGAGAAGCGTTGACCTCTCTCCCCATCCGCAGGAGACGGCCCAGGTCGTCTCCTGCGGATGGGCAGGCGGATGTCGCAGGAGGGCGTATGCCGACCTCCAGCCACCCTAGGTGTGGGCCTGCGGGCGGCGGACTCGGGGTGGCCCGCCGCCCGACCAGTCAAGGCCCGTGACGGTGGCGCGTAGTGTTCCGCGCGCGCCAGTCAAGAGGAGGGTGTGACCGATGTGGCTGCCACACGGGGAGATGGGGCTCGCCTACTAATGGCGAGCCGGGACCTACCGAGGATGGTTGGGAGATTAAAAGTTTCCCACGCCCCCGGCCAAGAGTCGTTAGAGGAAAATCGTGGTGGTTTTTAGTCGGTAAGAGTCCGACACTGGCTCCGTCTACCCCAGGCGGAGAGCGTCCATGAGGATTTTCCCCACAAAAAAAAAAAAATAAAAAAAATACTGAACTAGACTGAACTGAGCTAGACTGAACTGAACTGGACTGGACTGAACTTCTGATGGCTATAATTATTATTATAACTCCTAAAGCTCCTAGACCCATCGTGTTGACCCATATAATTATGTCCTAAAGTCATAAGTCATTTAATCATTTGTGTAACATAGGTACAAAAAATAATGTAAACTTGAGCTTTTAGACTCATCGTGTTGGTATGTAAATGAAAGGGCTTGATGAGCTCTAGAGAAATAAAGGTCAAATCTTCTGATAGCCATATTTCCTACACTAAAGGATGTAGACCCATCGTGTTGGTACTCAAATGAAAGGGCTCGATGAGCTCTATAGAAATAAATGGTCAAAACTTCTGATGGCCACATTGTTTTTATTTTAAAATCACGTAAGTCATCTTGGATCTCAAAATAGATGTTATATTCGTAATCAGCACCCCGGGAAACCTCGAAAACGATACCCATATTGATTTTATTTGAAAAGTCGTGTCCGCCATCTTGAATCTCAAAACAGATGTTATATTCGTAATCAGCACCCCCGAAAACCTCGAAAGCAATACCCATATGATTTTATTTAAAAAGTCGCGTCCGTCATCTTGGATTTCAAAATACATGTTATATTCGTAATCAGGACCCCCGAAAACGATACCCATATTAATTTTATTTAAAAAGTCGCGTCCGCCATCTTGGATGTCAAAATAGATGTTATATTCATAATCAGCACCCCCGAAAACCTCGAAAACGATACCCATATTGATTTAACTTAAAAAGTCGCGTCCGCCATCTTGATCTCGAAATAGATGCTATATTTGTAATCTGCGCCCCCGAAAACCTCAAAAACGATACGTATTAATTTTATATATAAAAATCGCGTCGCCCATCATGGATGTCGAAGCAGATGTTGTATTCGTAATCCAGCACCCCGGAATATAAACCATTTTAAACGAAATACCTAACAACAAAATTCGTCAACCTTTAATGCCGTGTCCCAAACGAGATGTATGGCAGTTGGGGCTCGCACCCTCCCCTCTCTCGCACCTTACACCCCACACGATTGCTCTGTCTAGACGTGTCCGTTGGACGACTGGTAGGAAAGAGCAGAGCTAGAGTTCCTTAGACTGTGCTATAACTAACAAGCTGTTGTTCGCACCTAGAAGGCCGTTCGGCTACCATGAGTTTCCACACATTGTCATAATTAATTTGTAGGTAATGTCGTCTCGTCCAGTTTGCGATCCAACACTAATGTTAAATAAGTACAAGTCCACAACAAATCTGCGTTGTAGCGTACCTCAGCGCGCAGAGTGTTCCAGGTGTCGGTGACGGCGTCGATCTCGGCCTGGATCCAGGCCGGCATGATGTGCGCGTCCACCAGCTGCCGCCCGATGTCCTGGATGCGCGATAGCCGCTCGTCGCTGTGGTTCTGGATGTAGTTCTCCAAGTCCTAGGAAAGCCATACGTATCACTAATATACAGGACGATTCATTACAATGGGTCAATGGGGAGAAATCTTTACAGCTAGAGAATTTTGTTCTAAGTCAACGTCGACTTTAGAGAAATGAAAAACTGCGTTCAAATATTTAAAAAAACTTATATTGAACGGTAATAGAACCCAGCAATTTTCGAGATAGCGTCTAACTTGTAACATGAACTAATTTTTGAGTTAAGCTCGCCGATGTACATAAGCTTTCTTACTGTAATAATAAAATATGTGTATGTGTTTACAATAAAGTATAATAATAATGAATTGAAAGTGAGAGGACCAATAGCGTGATGACGAGAGGACTCAAACTGCGATGTGCAACTCGCTCTAGAGGCTCATTCCAGGGCCTTAATTCATGCAATTTTATGACGCGCCAATTAAGTTGCAGTGACGCTGTAGTTCGTATCTGACAGTGACCGCCGAAGATAAGAAAATACGAAAAGCGTTGTTTTGATCACAACTTAACGGCATCTACACTTCTTTAGTTACGTGAATTGGCGAACTGTATTTTTACATCTCATTTTTATTAATGTTTTAATTTTCTACTTATACCAGGCCACTCAGAAAGTATTGCGAAAAAAAGTTTTTATATATGGGAGACTGGCCAGTTATAATGTTTTTCGAAAATATGATTATTTATAAGTAAAAATAAGTAAGTTCCAATTTCAAAATTTCCCTCCACATTTTTTGCGAGTTAATTCAAAGTATTGTGTCTCACTGAAATATGGATCTGCGCCGGGAACATTTTAGAGCTATGATTTTATACGATTTCAAGTGTCGCCTGAAACCGGATGAATCGTACGATAGACTTCAAATGGCATTCATGGATGAAGGCCCTTCCAAGGCAACCGTGTATCGTTGGTATAACGAATTCAAGTGCGGTCGACCAACTTTGGGGGATGACGAAAGAAGCGGTCGCCCTTTGACGGCTGTTACCGAAGAAAACGTGCTAGCAGTGAAAAATTTAATCCAAGACAATAGGCGAATTACATATCAGGAGATTCAACACATATTGAAGATTGGATCGGGAAGCGTTCACGAGATTCTACACAGCCATCTTCGCGTGAGGAGGATAGTATCACGCTGGGTGCCGCACAACCTCACCGATGCTCAGAAGCAGGCCCGGGTGGAATGGTGCCGTGATATGCTTAACAAATTTGAAGCAGGCTCGTCTCGGCGTGTTTACGACATCGTTACAGGTGATGAGTCCTGGATTTATCAATACGACCCAGAAACCAAGCGCCAGTCGACTGTTTGGGTGTTTCAAAATGAGCCAACGCCTACCAAAGTGAAGCGATCTAGAAGCGGGGGTAAGATTTTGATCGCTAGCTTTTTTAATTTGACTGGCCACTTGGTATCAATTCCCTTACGGGATCAAAGAAGCATTAATGCCGAATGGTATACTACCAAATGTTTGCCAGAAGTTTTCTCTGTTATAAGCAACAAGCGACCAAACACAGGGCTCCGCGGGCTACTGCTCCACCACGACAATGCACCTGCGCACACCGCACTCAAAACGAGGGACTTCCTGGACAGCACGCCAGTCAAACTCCTGGGTCACCCTCCTTACAGCCCTGATCTAGCACCGTGTGACTTCTTTTTATTCCCAAAAATAAAAAATCAGCTCAAAGGGATACAATTTTCGTCGCCGGAAGATGCGCTGGCTGCGTTCGAGCAGGCTGTAAACGAGGTGTCTGCGGCGGACTGGAAAAAGTGTTTTGAAAACTGGTTTAGGCGCATGAATCTTTGTATAGAGGCTGGTGGAAAGTACTTTGAAAAGATTTGATAAAAATATATGTACGTATAGAACAATTTTTTTTAGTTTCGCAAAACTTTCTGAGTGTCCCACGTATTTTACCTATCATGACATTGTTAGCCTAATTTTATTAAATTGACATTATATTCAATTTTTCATACCTTTTGATACTTATTGTGTCCTTCTGCAATAGGTAATTCATTTTATATAATGTAGAACAAGAAGAATTTCAATGTAGCCTAGAATCAAAAGTATTTTTACGCCCCCAGTGGTAAATATTGTAGCTGCACCTAACATTCATGTGCTTTCACATTGTATTGTATACTCATGTTTTAAGCAAATAAATTTTCATCATACAACCTGTATCAGAAATGCGTAGTCATATTTGAAGAGCTTATTCAGGGGATGATATCGAACAACTTTTACTATGGGACCAACCCTGAAATCGTAAAATAAAACAGCTGATCCTTACGTTTTGTCGAGCGACATCGATGATTTAGTAGGGAACAGCTGATATTTTTTTCGCGATTTCAGTGTTGGTCCCATAGTAAAAGTTGTTCTATGCAATGCCCTGAATGAGCTCTTAAAATATGAGCACGCATTTCTGATACACGTTGTATGTTGGCATAGAGTACGGTGGTGGAGGGTAGTGCACTCACGTAGAGCTCGTCGGAGATCTCCTCGGCGTCGGCGGGCGCGTCGGGCGAGCGGCGCAGGCGGCGCTGCAGGCCGTCCAGCCACGCCGCCTCCTGCGCCAGCCAGGCGCGCAGCTCGCCCGCCTCGTGCCACGCCTCCGCCAGCACCCTGCGCCGGGGTAGTGTCTCACTCGCCTGCAGCGTCGCCCGCGGTGCGAGACCGCGACCAACGCTACACAAGCTTCGCTTCTTGTAAATACAAGCGCGAATAGAATGTGAGCACGAATAGCTGTGGCCTGATTCACAAACGTTCGAAAAGTTTCCGTTTCCGAAGTGTAATTTGACCGGCAAACGAAACAAAACGACCACTTTCTGCGACTATGAATGATGCAAAGCATTCGAAACATCAGGAAAAGCAATTTTAATAATAATACACGATGTAATTCGGTAAAACTTGTTTTATTAAGAAACAAAACGATTTGAGAACCGAACGGATTTGGAAACGCAACGCGAAATTCATGGAAACTCTCCCGTGAGCCATTTGTCGTCGGAAAGCACTCGATGTAAAATTAAAGAACTATGAATAGCGTTTCCGAATGCGTTCGATTCTCAAATCGATTTTTTTCGTAATAAAACAAGTTTGACCGGATTACATCGCGTATTATTATTAACATTGCTTTTCCTGATGTTTCGAATGCTTTGCATCATTCGTGGTCGCAGAAAATGGTCGATTTGTTTCGATTGCCGGTCAAATTACACTTCGGAAACGGAAACTTTTCGAACGTTGTGAATCAGGCCACTGGTCAAAAATTCTGATGGTCATATCTCCTAAACGATGAGGAGTTGGTACTCAAGTGAAAGGGCTCGAAAAGCTCTACACAAATAAATAGTACAAACTCCTGATGGCCACATCTCCTAAACTATAGCTCTTAGTCCCATCGTGTTGGTACTCAAATGAAAAGGCTCGATGAGATCTACACAAATAAATAATAACAATTTCAGCCAAGCGATTTTCGACCTTATTGACAAGTGTTCAATTTCATAGAATTTAATAGTTATCATTTATTAAAAGTCCAAATGTTGAAAGCCTAGTTTTTCCCAAAATGTCACTGAAGTAAATAATCTCTCGACAGAAATTGTTACTATGTATTTGTGTATTTGTGTAGACCTCGTTGAACACTTTAATATGAGTAGGAACTGTGGCATACTGCCTTAATTGACAGTTGCACCGCTACATTTACTAATCTACAGTAACATAGTGACGCACGGATTTGGGTCATTAGCATAATATAAATATAATTGAATGTATTAGACTTGAGGCATTACTATGGAGACTTGGATAATATAAACTTGTTCTACATGTATTTTACTGAGTTTCTCTGAACATCAAGACATCCTCTACCAACATATTACAAAATACATAACAAAATGGATCTAAGTCCTACGCTTCAGGAGATTTAACCATCAGAATTTTGACCATTTGTTTGTCTAGAGCTCATCAACCCCTATATATATACCGCTAGATAGTATTTAAATTGTTCGCTAGATGTCACTGAAAACAATAAACGGGAGCATTAGATTGTCTATCTTCAGTCGAGTCTGCTGTGACCATATTTTTGTTATTTCTAACATCGTTTTCCTAACAAAATGGAGGCGTGGCCTAGCTGTTTGGCTACATTTGATTGGCCTGAGCAAAATGCTATCGTGTTCTGTTAAAATGTTTTTTTAGATTTTGGTCGCAGGAGACACGGCTTTTTTCGTTTTAAAAATTTATTAAATTTCTTTTTGTTAAGAACTGCCAAAAAGTTCCGCTAGATGTCACTTATTATAACAATACGCATTGGCACTCCATACAACCGCTTTGATATATCTGTCTATTGAATACCGAGTGGCCATTCTGTACTTCTACGATAGCTATAACGGTATCAGAACAACATTTAATATATTTATTGGTTCTTTGGCCTCGGCTAAATCAAATATGTCTCCTAGTGGCTACTTAGTACACCAAGTAGTACAGTTTCTGATAGTTTGTCGTTTTATGTTACTCCTTTTTATATTAATATAAAAACCAATTTATTCATTTTTACGTGTCATCTACGCATGATGTTTTCACTGCCACAGGGTGGACACCTGTTATGTATTTAACTTGTCTGTTACACCCAATTTGGGAACAAAATAAAAAAAAAATAGAAAGGAAATTATTGAATCTGTGCATCTCTCAGATTAGTTTTTTCTCATTTGACTCCTGGGCTGGCGAGCGCGCAACGAAGCTATAGGAGCCTCGCTTGGCCACACTCCACCCAAACATTCAAATTGGTCACATTCGCACAACTTCAGCATTTTTATTTATTTTCCTTTTTATTATTACGTTTTGCTATTTGGTCAGTTCATAATGATATCATAATATACAGTACCGACCCCGGGAATGCACTTTGTTAAACTTTGAATAGTATCGTAAGATTCCACGAGACAGGCTTGTCCTAGTGTGGAATCCACAAGTTAATTGTTTCCTTATGTAATACCCACTACTTATACCTAATACTATCTACCTGTAATGTACCTCTTAAAAAAATGTAAAAACTACAGTTATTTTTGGCAAATAAATGATTATCTTATCTTACTTGTAGCGCTCGTACACGCCGTGCGTGACGTCGGTCCAGCGCGCGTTGAGGTGCGTCACGCGCTTGGCCAGCGCCGCCGGCCGCCCCTCCGCCGCCAGCAGGATGTCGTTGCCTGCAACCTTATCTTATCTTATCTTACTTGTAGCGCTCGTACACGCCGTGCGTGACGTCGGTCCAGCGCGCGTTGAGGTGCGTCACGCGCTTGGCCAGCGCCGCCGGCCGCCCCTCCGCCGCCAGCAGGATGTCGTTGCCTGCAACCTTATCTTATCTTATCTTACTTGTAGCGCTCGTACACGCCGTGCGTGACGTCGGTCCAGCGCGCGTTGAGGTGCGTCACGCGCTTGGCCAGCGCCGCCGGCCGCCCCTCCGCCGCCAGCAGGATGTCGTTGCCTGCAACCTTATCTTATCTTATCTTACTTGTAGCGCTCGTACACGCCGTGCGTGACGTCGGTCCAGCGCGCGTTGAGGTGCGTCACGCGCTTGGCCAGCGCCGCCGGCCGCCCCTCCGCCGCCAGCAGGATGTCGTTGCCTGCAACCTTATCTTATCTTATCTTACTTGTAGCGCTCGTACACGCCGTGCGTGACGTCGGTCCAGCGCGCGTTGAGGTGCGTCACGCGCTTGGCCAGCGCCGCCGGCCGCCCCTCCGCCGCCAGCAGGATGTCGTTGCCTGCAACCTTATCTTATCTTATCTTACTTGTAGCGCTCGTACACGCCGTGCGTGACGTCGGTCCAGCGCGCGTTGAGGTGCGTCACGCGCTTGGCCAGCGCCGCCGGCCGCCCCTCCGCCGCCAGCAGGATGTCGTTGCCTGCAACCTTATCTTATCTTATCTTACTTGTAGCGCTCGTACACGCCGTGCGTGACGTCGGTCCAGCGCGCGTTGAGGTGCGTCACGCGCTTGGCCAGCGCCGCCGGCCGCCCCTCCGCCGCCAGCAGGATGTCGTTGCCTGCAACCTTATCTTATCTTATCTTACTTGTAGCGCTCGTACACGCCGTGCGTGACGTCGGTCCAGCGCGCGTTGAGGTGCGTCACGCGCTTGGCCAGCGCCGCCGGCCGCCCCTCCGCCGCCAGCAGGATGTCGTTGCCTGCAACCTTATCTTATCTTATCTTACTTGTAGCGCTCGTACACGCCGTGCGTGACGTCGGTCCAGCGCGCGTTGAGGTGCGTCACGCGCTTGGCCAGCGCCGCCGGCCGCCCCTCCGCCGCCAGCAGGATGTCGTTGCCTGCAACCTTATCTTATCTTATCTTACTTGTAGCGCTCGTACACGCCGTGCGTGACGTCGGTCCAGCGCGCGTTGAGGTGCGTCACGCGCTTGGCCAGCGCCGCCGGCCGCCCCTCCGCCGCCAGCAGGATGTCGTTGCCTGCAACCACACATGTCACCTTGAAATACTTGAGCAAACATTAACAAACTGCCCCTTTCATTTTGGATATGAGGAGCAAATCTGCATCAACTCGATTCCCGATGGTGACCTAAGCCTAACCTGCACGGGATGCAGGCCTGATGGATGTCCGGGGAAGTACTACCACCGTGCCTACTTCTCCGCCAAATAGTGATGCTTGCAATGCTGTGTTTCGGTCTGAAGGGTACGGGTGCCAGTGAAATTACAATCACATGAGACTTTCCATGTCATGTCTCAGTTTGGCGAACCGACTTGCGGTACCATTTAGGCAACAGCCTAGGTGGTATTGCAGTTGTTATGGGCAAAGGTAACCGCTTAACATCAGGTGAGCCTTTAGCTCGTTTCGCCATCCTATACTATAAAAACAAAAAAACTAGCACTGATTGAAAACCGACAGGT
The DNA here is from genome assembly GCA_949699075.1 of Asteroscopus sphinx. NCBI lineage: Eukaryota > Metazoa > Arthropoda > Insecta > Lepidoptera > Noctuidae > Asteroscopus > Asteroscopus sphinx. The sequence continues at coordinate 243,163 of OX453022.1, read as the reverse complement.
AATTTAAAAACTGCCAGCGTTACTGATACGGGTAGTTTTTTTTTAATGAGATATAGATCTGCTCTTGACCGCAATCTAGACAGCTTTGTCAAGATGTGGTCGACGATGGAGCGAGCAAACCTATTAGGTGCTGATTGACTCCAGCTTTAAAGGCGTTAGGGTATTAAGTGCCCGGAAATACAGATGCCGGCAGTGAATTCCACAACTTGGCTGTGCGCTTTATGAAAGAGTTCTCAAAGCGCTTGGTCCTGATAGTAGGGATTTCTACCAAATGTGGATGATATCCTGGAGTTAATTCTAAAGTCCACTACACTCTTGCCTATCGTGTCGGGTATCTGTATTACCCATGCTACTAATATAAGTTGACTATGATATTAGTGTACTCACTGGTCTCGTTGAGGTTGCGGAACTGCTGCGTGTGGTCGTCGCACTTGTCCTTGAGCGTCTGGAAGCGCGCCTTCATCTGGTAGAGCTCGGCCGAGTCCGTGATGTTGCACTCCTCCTCCTTGGGCATCTGCTCCTCGATGCTCTGCAGCCACGCCTCGATCTCCGCGATCTTACGGAACACCTCCTCGGTTCGTTCCAGCGCTCGTCGTAAGCTTTCGTTGAACTTGAACGCCTGGTCAGTGACGTTGTCGTATCGTTTCTTCAAGTCGGTCGTGTCGTTTTGTATAGTTTTAGCGACGGCATCGTTGCAGTCTTCGAGAATGGACTCTTTGGTGCTTTCGATTGTTTCGAGTTTAGTTTTGTATGTTTGTTTTTCTTCTTCGTATTTCTGTGAACAGATCACATTGCGTTATAGTACCATGCGGCGCCACAACCCGTACCGAGCTTGGGCTACTCACGTTGCTGGCGTGCAGCAGCTGCTCCAGCGGTTGCGGCTCGCCCAGCGGCAGGAGCGCGTGCTGCTGCAGGAAGGCGAGCAGCGCGTCCAGCCAGCGGCGCAGCGCGGCGCCCTCCTCCTGCAGCCGCTGCAGCAGCGCCAGGCCTGAACACATCATTGAAAACATGCTCACCAACTCCAACATTATTTGCCACGTCGGTTTTTAACCTAACTAGAAAAAATTTACATAAGTATTGGCATTAATAAATAATTACTCGATTTACTGCTAGCTATTACTATTTTATTATTACACTAGCTGTGCCCGCGACTCCGTCCGCGTGGATGTCGGAAAATAACACCGTGTCATAATTATGAACACAATATCTTCAAATATATACATATAAGCGCCTACACAGACGATTACACTATTTACCGACCATACTATATTTTGTTTTTACAACCAACCGGCTAAGGTGATGGAATTTCATGGAATTAGCCCTAAACTCCCTCATTCTGAGAAGACGCTCGTGCCCAGCAGTGGGAAGTAATTGGGCTGATTATGTTATTTTATAACACTAACCACATCTCTTCTTATGCTGAGAAGAGGCCCGTGTCCAGCAGTGGGACTAATGGGCTGGTAATGTTATGTTATTCAAGTTTTTTTTTTTTTTTTTTTATATATTATAGGATGGCGAAACGAGCTAAAGGCCCACCTGAAACTAAATACTAATAATATCCAGTTCATTAACTCTTCTCATTTTGAGAAGAGGGCCATACCCAGTAGTGGGACAGTAATGGGTTGACTACGTTATGTTATTCTATATTTTCTAGTTTCTTAACTCTTCTCGTTCCGAGAAGAGGTCCATGCCCAGCAGTGGGGCAGTAGGTAATGAGCTGATTATGTTATGATAATCTATTACACTAACAATATCCAGTTCCTTAACTCTTCTCATTCCAAGAAGAGGGCCATGCCCAGCAGCGGGACAGTGATGGGATATGTTATGTTATTCTATATTTCCTATAATACTAATAGAATCCAGTTGTATTTTTAAGGGAGCGTTGTGGAGTGAAAGAAGATGTAGTGACAAAGATTGAGAAAGGTATGTTAAGATGGTTTGGACATATAGAGAGGATGGACGAGAGGAGATTGACGAAACAAGTATACGAAGCGAGTGTGGATGGAAGAGTTGGAAGGGGACGACCTCGGCGAACGTATCGCGATCAAATCGCGGATGTTCTCAAAAAATGCCGGGTTAAGAGTTCTCTAAACCGACGAGCATGCATGACGAGGTTAATGGACGTAGATGAAGCGAAAGAGGTGTGTCAGGATCGTAGCAGGTGGAAATCCATAGTCTCTGCCTACCCCAATGGGAAACAGGCGTGATAATATGTATGTATGTATGTATTTTTAGGAACCTGCAACCTGCATCCAACCAACAATCATGACCTCTACTTTGTATGCAACTTAATACAATAGAGGGGTCAAGCTGTATCGCTGGATCTACTCAACCGATTCAGATAAAACATACCCTATAATTTAAGTTAGACTAATACCAATACAAATGCTAAGTAACAAACAGACAGACAGACAGACAGACATAAATTTTTTAAACGATTGATTCGTGTTCTATAGCTTATTTCTAGTCCCCCTAGCCGTATTTCGCGAAAAAAAACTCAATGTACAGACTTTTCGACCTTTACAGTTTTATTATAGTATAAGATAAGATATAAGATAAGATAAGATGTGAACACTTGTAATTGGCTTTATTTATGTTAATTCAATTCTTGATTTAGCGTGAATACATAGGAATACATAAGATGCTATAAATTGTAATTTGGTACATAATGTTTCGCCTAAAATAGAGCATGCATTTGGACATTAACTACTATATTTACCCAGCTATAATTTATCCGAAAAAAAGTCACTATACTGCAAGCTCATAAAATCTAATGTTTGGGACTCACCATTCTCTAATTTCTGAATCTTTTGATCTAATATAGTCCGGGTGTCTCCGAACTTCGTGACCAAGTTCTCCACACTGCTCCTAAAGTTCAGCTCCTGCACGCTTCCCTTCTCGTAGTTGTCCCGGCGATCCTTCACGACTCTGTCGTACGTGGACTGCAGCTCGTCAAACTCCTTCTGGAGCTTCGTCAACTGCTCTATTTTAGCAGTCATGACGTCAGGCGTCGAGATCATTGCGTGTTCTGCGATGATTTGCGACTCCATCGCTTGGATTCTGTTCTGCAAGCCTTTAAACTCGTCCTCAGTTTGTTCTGGAGGCTTTTTATGAACGGCTAGTTTAATGTCGACCTCTCGTGTCGTCAGGAGCAGTAGTAACTGTTCGAAGTTGTCGTTGATTCGCTTGGAGTCGGTCTCGATGTCGTCTTTGTGCGCCTTCGGTATGGGCTTGGTGAGCAGTATGATGGCCTGCGCGTTGAGTTCCTTGAGTTTCATGTTGAGCTGGCGCATGGCGCGCAGTCTGTTCCGCAGGTGTATGAGCTGGTTGCTGGACGGTTTCTCCAGCAGCATCTTATCCTTCCAGGCGTGCGTATCATCCAGCTGTCTCTGCAAGTCCTCTAGGTTCCTGTAGAAGTTCTCTTTGTCTTCGAGCAGGTTCATGGTGTTACGTATGTCAAGTGAAGTTCGTTGTATGTTTTCCCATCGTGCTTTTAAGTCATCTATGCTTTCTGCATGTCGTTTGGCCTCTTCTGTAATGAAAAGTACAGGAAAAGTAAATATTTTACAACATGTAACGCCACGTCAGAACTGCTACACGATGTACTTACGTCCGGACAGGTCGTGGTTACTGAATTAATATGCTACGTAATACGTACCCTGGAGTCCCGCCTCAGCGGCTAGTCGTCGTTGTATTTCCTCCACGTTAGCAAAGTCGGCTCGTTGTGTCTCTATCTCCTTCTCCACTCGCTCTAATATTGAAGGGATTTCTTTCTTTGTGCCATTTTTGTTTTCCAACTCTCGTTTGCACTAGAAATAATTACAATGCAATGATATAAATATACTATTAATTTATTTATAATTAGGAAAACCAACAGCTATATAAAAATTAATAAACAGCTAGCATAGGTTACATTAAGCCAATTACAGGTTTCCACGGATAGTAATAGGATAAATTAACACTGATTTTAACAATCACTGGCAAGCACAAAAACTACAATTGATTAGAGTTGAAAAATATTACATAAAATACTTGAATATTACTTATTCAGTCATTCTAAAGAAGTCAAGGTTTAGCACATTGCGTACCGCAGAGCTTTTTGAAGAAAATGGGTCAAATGAGAACCCTTTACAAAGTTCATTAGTCTTTGCTCGCCCGCACGGTATATGAATTTTGCCTATAGTTCGTGGAACAAAATGGGATGGAGATAGGTGGATTGAACCTAATCATTTTTCGGGGAAAATTAAATCGTAGCTTTTGTAGAAGATCTGTGCAATCAATTTCATTACATAGCATTTTTAATTTTTAATGGAAATGTGCAATCAGCTAGTCGACGACGATTTACAAGTGGCTGTAAGTGAAATTTCCTGCAGAGATTTATGTAAGTTTCAGAACGATATAATACCATATCGTTCTGAAACTTACATAAATCTATACGATATCGTAGACGAAAACACAAAAAACTAATAAATCTTTCTTGGATATTTTCAATACGATTGATGTATTTATCATAATATGGGTGCCAAATTTGTGATGCATATTCAAGGTGACTCCTTACAAATGAACAATACAAAATTTTAAGGGTTTTGATTTTTTTTAAACACCCCGCAAGTCTCATTACAAAGCTCCTATACATGAATAGTTCCATTCTAGAGCGGTGTTCATCGTACAGCGTGTCTTCTGATAGCGGTATTTGTTGTAGTGAAGGGGCGCTATACTCACGTCGTCAAGTGCTTTCTCCGCGTCGTCGGCCCAAGTCTCGAAGGCCTTGTACCCGAGCTGGAAGTCCGTCCTGGCGTCGGAGGACAGGCGCGGCTTCTTAGAGCCGCTGTGCGAGTGGTCTCGCGCGGCCTCGTCAGCATTCGCCAGCTCCGGCGCGGCCGGGGTGGGCGCCTCGCCCCCATCCAGGTCGATGTCGAAGCCCAAGTCCTTTATCTGTAGATACAAGTAGTAGTTAGTATGAATGTTTATGAGCTCGGCCAGCAGTACCCGTGGTTACAATCAGGAGAGTCACCCGTTGCGCCTGCACGTCGAGGATCATGAGCAGCGCGTCGAGCCTGTCCTGCAGTGCTTCGGCGCGGTCGGCGCGCGCCGGCTCGGGCCCGCAGCGCTGCGCCAGCTCGGCCGCGGCCTCCAGCAGCGCCGCCGCCCCGCGCTGCTTCGCCAGCAGCTCGCGCTTCAGGCGCTGCAGCCCCGCCACGCGCTGCAGCACGGCGCCCACCTCGCTGCAGGGGTTCGCTTCCATCTGCTTCAGCTCCGTCTCGCACATGTCGGCCGCTTGCAGGAGCTCGCTGTGCTGCGCGTCCAACGCCGCCCAACGCGCTTGCAGGTCGCTCAAGCGCTGCAGCTGCTGCATCGTCCATTGGCACGTGTGAGACCAACGCTCGCTTAACGCTGTTAGCTCGTCCTCGATCTCTGTTACACCTACCAATTATAAATAGGTTAAGAGGCCATTTTTGTTTTACTCTATTTTTATACGTGGAGACTTGTAATTGGCTGTCAGTCTAGCACATTGTTCTTATTCTGTTTTCTTTAGATGTAAGTCTTCCATAAAAATTAAATAAATAAAGAGGTTGACAACACCTAAAAAATCAGACCTCTGCGTTCACTGTTGTTTTGTATAGAACTGAAAGAGAGGCAACGAGAGGAGGGACGTCACGGGTGCGCCGCTTAACATAAATGAAAACTAAAAATATTGTTTTTAAATAAAAAACTAAAAGCTTATTTGAAAAAAAAGAAACAACTATGTTTTAGATTATTGTCTTTCTTAAATGTTTTCTTAATTTCATTTATAATATTTGGTAAATAATAAAAATTGTTTGCTTTAAAGCATGTTTTAAGAGGTTAGTTTAAAATTTAATTTATATCGAGAAAACTTCAAGAAAACGTATTTTTAGAAAATATGATCTAGATTAAGGTGAATGCTACATGGTAGCCCGCGAAATTCAAAATTTCTTGGGTTTTGGTGCAAACTGTAGCTCTATTTCGCGTTGTATATCAAGTGAAATATAATTCACGACAGTAATAACAATATATCTATTGAATAATACTCATAATAATAATAAATAAATAAATAAATATAAATATCTTCGGGACATTTTTACACAGCACTATCTAGTCCCAAACTAAGCAGAGCTTGAGCTATAACTAGCTATATAAGCTGTACAAGCTCGATAATCGATAATTTGATCGTAAATTAATATTATCGAGCTTGTACAGCTTATAGAGCTAATTTTTTTTTTCTTAACGGGTTTGCGTTTGACCGCCACCTCACCTGATGTTAAGCGATGGTGCGGTCGACGATGGTGCACGCTTGCCTAAATAAAAACATATTCACTCGAGTCTTGAAGACCACCAGATTATACTTCTCGGGAAACATTGACGCCGGTAAGGAATTCCACTCTTTGGCGGTACGCATGATAAAGCTATTAGCAAACCGGTTCGTGCGTAAGGGTGGAATATCTATTATATAACGGTGGCGCATTGCCGTGCGTCTGATTTATATTTTTTATGAGTATTATTCAGTAGGTATATTGTTATCTGTACGGTGCAACCATACATGCAATTATTGCACTCTCATCAATATTATAATAATTCAATCAGTTCACGCTCCGACCGCGTCATTGCAACACCTATCATTATCAATAGTTAAGGAGTGGACTCAATACAAGTATCAAGAGAAAATATATAGTTTTATTTAATATCATTATCAATATCAATCAGTAAAAGACGTATGGTGAGAACCGTACATCTTTTTGGTCCTTCGAGCCGGATCTGAACCAGCGACCTATGGATTATTATCAAAAAACTACGATACGGCAAGAGGATGGTCGGTATCAAGTAAGATTGCCTCTTAAGCCTAATTTTTCAGATAAGTTAGGATTTTCTAAACCGAAAGCTGTAGCGCAGTTTAAATCATTAGAGCGAAAGTTTCAGCAACATCCTAACGTTCAAGCAGATTATCAGAAATTTATGACTGAATATCAAGAATTAGGTCATATGAAACTCGCGAGCAACAGCTCAAAACCCGATTGTTTTTTAACGCATCATAACGTACTTCGTCCAGACTCAACCACTACCAAGTTTAGGGTTGTTTTCAATGCGTCTGCCAAAACATCGACAGGCAACAGCCTGAATGACGTCATGGAAGCTGGACCAAATCTACAGCAGGACCTCCAGTCCTTGATCCTCAAATGGAGGCAGTATAAATTTGCATATACAGCAGACATTGAGAAAATGTTCCGCCAAATCTGGATTCACGAAGATGATCAGCGATATCAGAAGATTGTTTGGAGGAACACATCATCAGACCCAAGACGTCAAAATAACCCAATACAGGATTATCAGTTAACGACAGTTACCTACGGAACCAAAGCCGCACCTTTTCTCTCTTTGATGACGTTAAAACAACTAGCACGTGATGAAAGAGCCAACAACAAAAACAACTTAGCAACAGACGTCTTGGAGAACTCGTTCTATGTTGACGATCTGTTACATGGATCCCATTCACCCGAATCAGCAAAAACACTAACACGCGACCTAATCAAACTTTTAAAATCAGGAGGTTTTAATCTCAGAAAATGGAAATCAAATGTCCCTGAGTTATTAGAACACATACAGACCGATAACAAAACTCAAGACAGTTTTAATTTTAAGCAATCAGAACCATCGAAGACCTTGGGCCTCATCTGGGACCCCAAGGAAGATACTTTCCGGTTCGAATTAAAAATCGAGCTATCAACTACTCCAGTAACAAAACGATCTTTATTGTCAGATATATCAAAATTATTTGACCCCTTGGGATGGCTATCACCTCTGTCCACAAGGTTAAAAATCATTTTTCAAAAAGTTTGGATACATGATATAAAATGGGATGATCCCCTGCCTAAAGATATTCTGACCGATTGGATAAGCGTCAGAGATACTATTTATCGTGTAAATCAATTACAGTTGCCACGCTGGATAGGCACACAGGAACGTGACAGTATAGAATTACACGGATTTTGCGATGCGTCACAGAAAGCGTACGCGTGCGTGATATACTGTCGAATCAAAGGGCATAAGCAGTCTACGCCTATTTTACTAGTCGGAAAAACAAGACTAGTCCCATCAAGCAAATCAGTATCATTACCAAGGTTGGAGTTATCAGGAGCTCTATTACTATCAAAACTTATATCAAAAGTTCAGCAGTGTCTAACAAACTATAACGTAACAATTTACGTTTGGGTAGACTCTATGGTTGTGTTAGGTTGGTTAAATGGTGACCCAACAAGGTGGAAATCATTGGTGGACAATCGGGTACGCCAGATAACCAATATTATGCCTATGAACTGCTGGCATTACGTAAAATCATCAGAAAACCCAGCAGATTGTGCCAGTCGAGGCTTGACCGCCGCTCAACTGGAAGATCACTTTCTGTGGTGGAAGGGTCCTTCGTGGCTTTCGACATATGACGCAATAAAGGAACCAAAATTATCAAACTTCACAACAAACGAAGAAATCAAAAATAATAAATTACAAGTAAATGTAACTCAGCAAAATAACGACTGTAGCGTTATAAGAGATCTGATATCAAAGTACAGTTCATTTACACAACTTATAAATGTATATGCAAGGCTTTTGCGTTATTTTAAACGATTACGACTCAAGCAAATGGTACAAACTAAACATCTAAGTCTACGAGAAATCAGACAAGCAAAAATGAAACTAATTAAGTTTGTACAAGAAACAGATTTTTTTGAGGATATACAAAATTTACAACAAGGCAAACCTATATCAAACAAGAGCAAAATATTGAACTTGAATCCGTTTCTCGATCAATACGGCATTCTTCGAGTCGGCGGGAGGCTCAACCGCGCCAACATCGATCCTCAAATGAAGCACCCAATTATTCTATCAAAAACTTGTCGTTTAGCAGAACTTATCATTGACGAGTCTCACTTTCTAACGTTTCATGGCGGACCTCAACTAACATCAGCATTTACACGCCAGAAATATTGGATTGTTGGCGGAATCAGAGCCGTCAAAATCCGGGTTAGACGTTGTGTTAAATGTCGCCGTCATAACCCTAGCAATCAGCATCAAATCATGGGAGACTTACCACCAGAAAGGACGAACCCATCACGTCCATTTCAAAATGTTGGTGTCGACTATACAGGACACATCTTTATCAAGGCCAACAAGGGTCGTGGGATAAAACGATAAGATAAGACAACTAAGGGATATGTTGCCGTATTTATCTGCATGGCAACTAAAGCAGTTCACTTGGAGTTAGTTTCGGATTTGACAGCATCGTCATTCATAGCTGCTCTTCGTAGGATGATAGCCCGAAGAGGACTCCCTAGCAATTTATTTAGTGATCAGGGAACTAACTTCATTGGAGCAAACAAGAACATACAGGAAGAGTATCAAGAAATATTAAGCACATTCGATCAGGAGTTTCAAGCAGAGTTAGTCAAAATGGGAATTGACTGGCACTTTAACGCACCTTCGTGGCCATCAGCAGGCGGGCTATGGGAGGCAGCCGTTAAAAGCCTCAAATATCACTTAAAGAGAGTAGTGGGGGAGCAAAGATTAACGTTTGAAGAGTTTTGCACGCTTCTTTATCAGTTGGAGGCTTGTCTTAATTCTAGGCCGTTGTGTCCATTAACAGAGGACTCAGCAGATCTCAACTATCTCACACCCGCTCACTTCTTATCAAGCGGACCTAATTTAACACTATACGAAACTGAGAAAGATTTACGAACAAGATGGAATCTATCCCAAAGAATCTATCAAGATATATGGAAGCGCTGGCGTGGTGAATACTTGACACAGTTGAACACCAGGAGCAAATGGAGACGCCCTCAAAATAATATCAAAATTGGAGACTTGGTGTTGATACATGACGCCAATCTACCACCAGGAAAGTGGGCAATGGGAAGGGTGACACAAGTGCACCCCGGCAGTGATGGATACGTCAGAGTAGTCACACTGCAAACAAAAAACGGATCAATGAGAAGACCCATCGTCAAGCTTACACCATTGCCAGATTGCTCCGACGAAGAAGACAAACAAGTGTCAACTTCAGATCAATCACATCAAAATATCAAAACATCACCTCAACTCAAAACCCGAACGAGTCAAAGCCTTAGTTCTACCTACACCACTATAGTGTCTTTATTACTACTTTTATCATGCTTAGTATGCAACGTGCATAGTGCATACAATATAACACAATTACAAGGCAATCAAGCAATTTATTTTGATAAAATATCAGAAATGAATTTAATCCAAGATCAATGGAAAATAGTAGTATATTACGACATGCACCCATATTGGCATGGATCAAACATCTTTAGCATCTATATGAATCACCTTGAAAACCTATGCACACAAACAAAACGGAGATCACATTGTGACGTTATCATGTTGCAGCTACGTCACAAATTCATGGAGCTAGAGTACTACGACCGCATGTTGCTCAGTCAGCATTTTGAAGCACATACGCGCACGCGCCGAGGTCTTATCAACGGGATCGGTTACGTTGCAAACAGTCTCTTCGGAGTACTCGACGAACATTTCGCCGAACAATACCAAAAAGACATTACTTTAGTCAGAAAAAATCAGAAACATTTAGCATTACTATGGCGAAATCAAACATCTATCATTGAAGCAGAGAACAACTTGCTGAAACGAGTGGAAAGTACGATGGAAAAGCAACATAAAATATTTAATCAACATTTAATCAACTTAGACCAAGCTCTCTCCACATTAAAAAATGAGGTGGAGAAAGTAGCAGTCACAGAAGACTTTATTTTATCAACATTGATTGCGAGCAACATCCTGAGCAGTCTAAAGAACATTCAAGATTCGTTGTTGGACACGATCACCAACGTTCAACACTTCAATGTTCATCTTATAACACCGGCTCAACTACAAGATGAGCTAAATATCATTTCAAATCAATTGCCCAAAGAACTATCATTACCTATCAATAGCATTACTACTGACCTATACAAAATATATCAAATCATGCAAGTAAGAGCTCGTATGACACGAGAGTATTTCATTTTTGAAATACAAATTCCTCTAGTAAATCGAGAGAGTTACGAAATTTATCACATGATTCCTATTCAACATCAAATAAAAGGAAGTATGGTAAACGTAGTTCTAATATCAGAGTACATCGCCATCAATATCAGAAAGGATATATACTTACCTATTTCCGGATATGAGATCCAAAAATGCATTCGATTAAATGCCAACACAAACCTTTGTCAGCTGCAGAAACCAATTTATCAACGAGATTCAGACCAAAATTTTTGCATCAAAAATCAAGAAGGAAATACCTGTACAACTATCACTGCTACATGCAAAACAACGTGGACACAGCTAAACGTAATAAACACATTCATAATCACTTGTTGTGGCCATTGCACTCTACGGATAATATGCGGAGATCAAGTTACCACTGAACAGGTGACCGGAGTGAAAATAATAGCACTAGGAAACAACTGCGTCATCAAGGGTGAGACCTTTATTATTACGTCACATAAACAACAAACGACTAACATGAAAATTAAGCCAGATATTATTGCCGTAGAGATCGCTCCCGTCAATAACTTAATCAATTTATCAATACCAACCAATGAGTATAAGGAAGAAAGATACCAAACATCTTTGCAAAATATCTCAAAACAAATAGAGCAAATGAAAGCAGCCTCAGAACAAACTGATGATGGTGTGACTTATCACGATGTCCACCATTACGTGGCCATCTACTGCGTGGGGGCGGCAGGGCTAGCCTTCGCTGCGTTTGCGTACATACGCTCGCGCCGGCGCCGCCGCACCGTGCAGCTGGCGCCCACACCTGCACAGCCTGGCGTACACTATCGTGCCAGTACGAGTGATCTGCGTGCGACTAGTATGCCAAATCAAAGTGATCAGTGCGCGAGTGAAGTGTATCATAGTGATCAGCGCGCGAGTGTAACAAACAACTCAAATGCGTGTGTAACCGATAGAGCTACTTCACCTGTTATTAGAAAATGTAGTTTCAAAACATCAACTAACAACTTAGCAATTTAAGTATCATTGTTTTATCATCTTGTATCATCAGATCATACTAACAACACCATCTTTCAGCATCAGTCATCTCGCGCCCGGGAGTATGTACGGTGCAACCATACATGCAATTATTGCACTCTCATCAATATTATAATAATTCAATCAGTTCACGCTCCGACCGCGTCATTGCAACACCTATCATTATCAATAGTTAAGGAGTGGACTCAATACAAGTATCAAGAGAAAATATATAGTTTTATTTAATATCATTATCAATATCAATCAGTAAAAGACGTATGGTGAGAACCGTACGTGTTATCACTGTCGCAAATCATATTTTGACCGATAAACAACGCCAAGTAGAACTACAACTTGCAAAAACGCAAGAAATTTTGAATTTCGCGGGCTACCTTGTAGCATTCAACTTAACATGTATTTTTTTCACTGCCACAAACTGATTGCATAGAGCTAAAAATGTTTTTTAAAAGAAGCTTTTTTGTGGTATTTGTGTGTTGTCAGCGTGTTGATAAGAATAATCGCGCTCGCGCTGCGTTACCGTTGTCGGGCGCGTCGTCGTCCACCACCACGACGCAGTCGGCGAGCGCGTCGACGCGCGGCTGCTGCGCGCGCAGGTCGTCGTGCAGCGCGGCGACGGCGCGCAGCTGCGCGGCCACGGCGCCGGCGCCGCCCCGCAGCGCGCCCATGCGCGAGATGCGGTCCTCGGTGGCGGTGAGCCACAGGCGGAAGCGCTGCAGCTGCTGCGCCTGCGCCTGCATGAGCGCGGCGTGGCCGGCGGCCTGCGTGCGCATGGCGCGGCGCCGCAGCGCCTCCCAGCGCTGGTTGAGCAGGCGCAGCTGCAGGCGCACCTCGGCCGCCTCGTCGCGCGACAGCCCCGCCTCCAGCACGAGGCGCGCGCCCTCCTCCAGCACGCCGCCCACGCGCATCTGGTGCTCCGACAGCTCCAGCAGGAACTTCTGCAACACCACACGCGCCACCTTAGCAACACCCAATACCTTACCGTACCTAACCTGCGCCCAAAGAGATTTAATATAGGGCATAGAGAGGCTATCAGACGAAAACTCAAAGAAAAACTTTGATCCCAAGTTACAATGACGACATCTAACGTGAAATAGCAGAAACACGTATTAAATTATTCAAGTCTGTGTTTTCGTTCTTGTCTTATTTAGTAAACAATCTTGGCATGTCTCTTTTTGAAAAAACTACTAATAAAATATAATTACTAGTCCTGCACATGTAATTAGGTTAAAGAATGTTATTAAGTGTGTGGAGTTGTTAACATAATGTCTCTTAATAATTATTATTGACAAATTGAATTAAAAAAGACATGCCAAGATTGTTTACTAAATAAGACAAATAAAAAAAACAGAGTGTAAAATATAATTCAGCTATCGCCCGGTAGGTGACCAGTGCTGCCAGATCCGATTTTCAATCCGTGAATTAAACTTGAAAAATCTAAAAATCCGTAGATTCCCCTTTATGAAAACCGTAGATCTAGAGACTTTTTTAAAGCTTTGTCTGACTATTTAGACTTGCCTTTACTCCTAATATAGTTAAAATCTGGTAAATAAATATTGGAAACTAAACAAACATAAGCAAAACGCGTCTATGACAGAAAAACAATTTTATTAAGTGTAAAAGTTTATTCTCTCTGCCCGTGTCAGTGTCATTATCATTTAAAGTGTGTTTTTAACATAATATCACGCCTGTATTTCCCCGAAGGGGTAGGCAGAGGTGTTGAATAAATGTGGAAATGATCAGGTGATTTTATGGACGCATTATGGACTAAATATTAATAATAAAACAATCAAAGCATTGCTATCCATTTATCACTTTTTTCACAACTGACGTCTGTCACAAAACAAAAACTAGACAATATTCAACATACCGCCCACCAAGGACTATCTCATATTATAGTCCTTTTATTACATTGCAAATATCTAAATACCTATAACAACTATGTTACATGGGTTCACATAGATTCATGGTACCGCCCACCATGACATCATTACACAATTATTGTAAAAAAAAATATATATATTACAAAATTGAACTTGAAACCCTTGAAACAAAAATATGAGGAAACAAAATAAAGCAAATATTTATATCATATAATAACCAAAAAATAAAACTATTTTGCTATAGGCAAAATGCATAAACGAGAAGTTTGCCTCTTTATCAAAGAATTTTGAGTGCGCAATGTTACCACTCTTGTAACATTGTCCATCCCAGGGTGCTTTTCTACAACTTTAGCTAACAACCATTTGCTTGGCGGTAAATCATCTTCCTTCACTACTACTACATCCCCAATGTTAGGTTCAGGGTTTGAGCTGGACCACTTGTATCTATGTAGAAATTTTGTAAGGTACTCATGTGACCAGCGACGCCAAAAATTCTGCATAATTCTTTGTGTTAAGTGCCACCTACGCAAATTTGATACAGTGGATGTTTCAAAATTGTGATCAGGTACGGTCACCAATGGTTCACCAATAAGAAAATGACTTGGTGTTAAAACATCAAATGCATCTGAGTCTGTGTTCAACGTAGAAAGCGGTCTGGAATTAAGGCAGGCCTCAATTTGCACGACAACAGTGGATAATTCCTCATAAGTCAGTGTGGATTCCCCTATAACGCGTTTCAAATGAAACTTCACCGACTTGATGCCAGCTTCCCACAACCCCCCAAAGTTAGGTGCGCGAGGCGGAATGAAATGCCATTTCGTGCCATTTTTGGCTAAAGCTTCTGCGATCTCGTTGAGAAATGACGACCTTTCTGTAACATACAACCTTTGTAGCTCTCTTGAGGCCCCGACAAAATTCGTTCCATTGTCACTCCAAATATCAGTGCACAAGCCTCTTCGGGAGACGAATCTTTTAAATGCAGCCAGGAATCCTTGTGTGGTTAAATCACTGACCACTTCAATATGCACAGCGCGTGTCGCCATACAAACAAATAAACAAATGTACCCTTTGTAAGCGCGATGACCACGCCCTTTAGTCGTCCGTATATGAATGGGCCCGGCGTAGTCCACTCCACTACACTTGAACGGTCTAGAAGGACTAGCCCGACACTCAGGTTTTTTTTTTTTTTTTTTTTTTTTTTCAATTTATTTAACTTAAAAACATACACAAAAATGATTATAAGAACATCACAAAAACCTTACACAGGTTTGTCTGGATGTTGAGACACTGAGCTTTAAAAATAGGTAATTCATACAAGTATCAGTAATTTGCAATAATAAGTAATGCGTAGGTTGACACAAAAACATTGAAGGAACGTTTTAGATAAGCAGCCCGACACGTGGCGCAGATGGCCGGCCGAAGCGAAGCAAATGGAATGGACGGTTCAAACAGGGTGATGCAATTTTAGTGTTTGAGTTAGTTGATCAATTGTTTACAAAGAATTAAAGTATTGTTTATATTTATTCTTATAATTTTTATCTGTTATTTCTAATTGTGTTTTTGTTGGTATTTCAAAATTAATTTTTCAATTACATGGATTCTCGGATGCTTCTAAGATAGCGTACTCAGCAGCAGTTTATGTCCGAGTGATGAATGCTGATGGCAACGTACATGTTACATTGGTAACTGACCCATCAAAGGTTGTACCGTTATGGCAGCATTTTTTACACAAGAAATACAATTTCGCACATGTTTCTTTATCAAAGTTTTCGCTCCTATTAAGTAATAGCCAGTGCTTAAATAAGTTAGCATTAACTGCGGTCCACCGTGAAAAGTTTTAAAATGCGCGTCGGCTATCAGGAGATTCGCGAGATTACTCTTCTTGGGTAACAATATTGGGTGCTTTATATTTAAAGAAAGATGCGATTTTTCCAACCTACCACCTACTCGTAAAATATTTTCACTGTCCAAGAAAAGATTCAATGATTTAAGAGGCCCGCTCAACTTACTTAAATTCCCTTGTTTCCTTATAAGCATTATGTCATCCTTAAAACCTTCCTCTTGGCAATTTCTAACAGCACATTTCAAAGCTTCATCCAATTCTTCTGACGACAGATAGTTGCTAAATTGTCGCACGTTTCCACGCAATCTTAGGAAGCGTCTACAGTATGCCACAACGCGAATTAATTTTGTTATTGAAGAATATCTATTCCATAAGGAATCTTCTGTCACAGTGACATGAACCTTTGTTTCTTCTAAATCTGTCAGCAATTGCTTTGGCTTGTTATAGTGTATTATTGTCTTAGATAGAAATGCTGGACCGTTGAACCATAAAGAGCATTTTAATAATTTGGTGGGACTGATACCTCGTGATCCTAAATCAGCAGGATTCTGGCTTGTCGGTACATGAAACCACTGAGTAGAGTCAAAAGTAGTCAGTATCTCTGAAACACGATTAGCAACAAACGTTTTCCAGCGTCTCGGGTGACTGTTAATCCAAGCTAAAACTACAGTCGAATCGGTCCATGCCTTAACATTGACGATGTCTATTCCCATGACCGTAGCTACTTCTACTAAAAGTTTAGTTAGCATTACAGCTCCACAAAGCTCTAATCTTGGAACAGAAACCTGTTTAATGGGTGCTACCTTTGTCTTTGCCGTTACCAATGTAACATGTACGTTGCCATCAGCATTCATCACTCGGACATAAACTGCTGCTGAGTACGCTATCTTAGAAGCATCCGAGAATCCATGTAATTCAATAAGTGTATCATCTGGTTTTGTCCCATGCCAACGAGGTATTTTAATTTGTGATAACAATACTAGTTCACTAAGGTAAGTATTCCATTCCTTTAATATGTTGCTTGATACTTCTTCGTCCCAGTTTAATCCTGCAATCCATAACTTTTGAATCAGCACCTTTGCTGTTATTACACAGGGCGCAACCCACCCTAAAGGGTCATATAATTTTGCAACATGAGAAATTATTTTCCTTTTCGTTACAGGTCCAGGTTCTTGAGAGAGTGATACCGCGTACTGGAACTCATCGTTGCGTCGATTCCAGGTTAGTCCTAATATTTTTACCACCTCGTCTTCCTTTAGTTGTAATCTTTCTCCTATTTCTCCCCGACCTTCATTAACTTCTTTTATTTTATGAAGTAAATCTTCATTATTACACATCCACTTTTGCAGTTCAAAGCCTGCTTTACTTAACAATGAATTCATATCTTTGTAGATAGTCAATCCTTCTTCCACGTTACTACAGCCAGTCAGCAGATCGTCAACGTAGAAGTCATTGATCACTCTTTCTGCAGCTCCTGGATAATCCCTTCCATCGTCATGCGCAACTTGTTGCAGAGCCTTCACCGCCAAGTAAGGTGCAGATGCAGTGCCGAACGTGACTCTTAACATCCGATAAAACTTCACTTCGTTTTCTGGCTCTTCCTTCCACAGTATTCGCTGAAAGTCAGTATCTTCGGCGGCCACCTTTATTTGTCGGTACATTTTAACGATATCTGCTACTAAACATATAGGATGTTTCCTCCAGCGCATTACCAAATGACGAAGTTCCGGTTGTAGTCTTGGTCCAATCATTAATTTATCATTCAATGAGTAACCTTCCTTACATTTGCAGGATGCGTCGAACACCACGCGTACTTTAGTTGTGTATTTATCTTCCCTCACAATTGCGTGATGTGGCAAATAAATTGAATTATTCTTCTCTTTTTCTTGATTTGGAACCTTTTCCATATGCCCCAACTGCAAATATTCATTAATAACTTGTGTATATTTTTCTTTCAAGACCACATTTTTTTTAAACTTTACGTGTAATGAATTCAGCCTTCTTTCAGCTATCTCTTGAAATCTACCGATTGGGTTAGTACAATTCTGCTCGCGAAACGGAAGTCGAACCACATACCTTCCATTTTCATCCCGTTTTGTTGTTGCAGAAAAATAATTTTCACACTGTTTCTCCTCTTCTGACAATAACTTCTTTTGGTTAGTGGGTTCAAACTCCAATTCCCAAAATTTCTTTAACGCCTCATTGTCATCCATGTGAACATGCATTACCACCAAATTAGAAGAGGTGCAAGTTGATGTGTTTACTGTACCGGAAATTATCCAACCCAACTTGGAGAATTGAGCAACTAAATATCCATCTGCATTCTTTTTCAAGCCCTCCTCAATGATCTGGCTGTATACTTCGGCACCTAATAACAAATTGACCTTATTAGGCACATTATATTGAGGATCAGCTAAATTTTTTTGGTCTAAGTCCACCCATTCTACTACAGTTACTTTCTTAACTGGTAGACATGTTGTTATAGACTTTAAAACGTAAGCCTTCACTTGTAGGTTGAAAGTAGAATTTATCCGTGATTTCATATTAATTGAAACCATTGACTTTGATATAATTTCCTTGCTTTCCCCAACTCCTTTTATGGTGTGAGTGGAAGGATATTTCTTTAACCCTAAAAGCTGCACCGTAGCTTCAGTTACCAAAGACACTTGTGAGCCTTGGTCGATTAATGCCCGAATTATTTGGTATGTCCCTGATTTTGACTCTGCCTTTACTAAGGCTGTAGCTAATAAAATCGATTTCATCGATTTTCCTGTTGAGAAACAGGTTACAGATGGTTGTTGCTCCCCCTCAATTTGGGGACTCGGGTCTAGTGATACTAGTTCACAACCCTTTGTTGGCAAATTATCGTCGCATGCAGACACCACCGTGTTCGCCTGTTGATTGGTGTCTGAAGTCACACTCTGAGGATGCAACAAGAAATGATGATGCCTTCTACATATACGACATTTATTACTGATTTCACATATTCTTGCGGAATGATTGTTGCCCAAGCAATTGAAGCAAATACCTTTTTCGAATACGAAATTACGTCGAGCATCACAATCCAATTTAATGAATTGCTTACAAGAACTTAATTTGTGTGGTTCTGAACAGCATGGACATTCAATGTCACTAACATGTAAACTGCATACCTTATTTACACCCGTGTTCTGATAACCTTGAATTCTGGATCCGGAGCTTGTTCTATTATCTAAGAATTCAAAAGCCCTGTACCGGTTTGTTAAAAAGTCGGTGAACTGAGTTAATGTCGGAAGTTCCTCTGATGAATTATGTGAAGTAATGCTGAGCTCCCACTGCTTGCGGGACTCTGGGTCCAATTTCAATGTTATGATATGAATTACGATGATGTCCCAACTTCCAACATTGATTCCCAAGTTAGAAAGAGCCTGTAAGCAATCATTAGTGTTATCAATTAGTTCCTTAAGTCCAGCAGCTGATTCGGAGTTGAGATTTCGTTGACTTAGTAACCTTTTTAGAATGTAGTGCGATAAGTAACGCTTATTATTATAGCGTGAATTTAATAGTTGCCAGCACCGTTCGTAGTTAGCTTCTGAAATTGGTATTTGTCTGAGTAGCTGTTCTGCTTCTCCAAACAAATAACCCTTCAAATATTGCATTCGTTGCACATTGTCCAAGCTCTGGTTATTATGGATAAGCGACATAAACAAATCTCTGAAAGTTACCCAGTCTGAATACTTGCCTGAAAACACCGGAATTACAATTTTTGGTAATTTTACATGACACTGTTTTGCATTACTGCCTGTAATCTTAGGATTTTCTTTTACCTCTTTAATATCGAATGACTCTAATATGGTTTCTAGTTCAATTTTGTACTGAATATAAATTTCATCCGCTAAATTGTACAAATCGTTTTTTACATAAGTGCTCTTTTTTAATTTTTCGGGGTCATACTCCTCGTACATTTTACTATGCCCATCTGAAAACTGATCCCACAGCTTTTCCAAGCTATCTAGTCTAACTTTAATGTAAGGACGAGTTATTCGATCTTTAGGCGACTTTTTAAAGTTGCTGTGAGCTTTTTCAATTCTCATATAAATGTCTTCTTGTTTGTTAACTAACGACTCCATGCTTACAGTGGAACAATTTAAAAACTCAAGTTCCAGAACCATAAAAAGTTTCCTAAATATTCTAAAAACTATTACACGTTCAAAAAAATAATCATAGAAATAATACAAGTCCTCTATAAATTAACGTCCACAGAACTACTTTGGTTTGGTTTTCTCCAAAATAAACTTCTTGTAAATAATGTTCGAAATTGTACAACTCACAATTGTCCAGATTATGCTCAATCCACAATTTTACCTCCTTCCTCCAGGGAGCTCAAACACTCCCGGCTTCTTCCTCCAGGGAGTTCAAACACTCCCGGCTTTTTCCTCCAGGGAGCTCAAACACTCCCGGCTTCTTCCTCCAGGGAGTTCAAACACTCCCGGCTTCTTCCTCCAGGGAGTTCAAACACTCCCGGATTTTTCCTCCAGGGAGTTCAACACTCCCGGCACCTCCCGACGTGGATGTCTCTCTCAAGGGACGTACCAGAGTCCCAGTTCAGGCATTCCACGCGGGGCGTGAAACAACGTTTGCTGCTCACGCAAATTTATTATTCAACACAAAATACATCCCACTCGAAGGACCATGAATAAATGTGGAAACGCTCAGCTGGGTCAGACAATATTCAACAGGTGTAATAGTACACCCACATTTCGCCAGTTATGTTATAGTCCCATGTAATAGCGGGCGAGCCTATTGCCTAAGTGTGTTTTTATGTACATTAAATAGAGAGAATAACTTATTACGTTCAAAAATCCATAGATTTGCTATCGATATCCGTATAACCGTAGGCGACGTCAAAAATCCATAGATCTACAGAAAAATCTATAGGTCTGGCAACTCTGGGTGAAGCTAAGTAGAAACTAGAAACTTGTGGTAGGGGTGTTACCATTTATCAGAGTATCGATAATATCGATAAATGTATTTTTTTTTCACATTTGAAAAGATAAAAATAAGTGACAATAATTAGGAAAGCAATAAAATTATTTCAGTAGTTTCAGTGTTTACAACTTATTTATTCATAAAATTATGTTTAAATTATAGCAAACTCATTTAAGTAAATATAGGTAAGTTAACTTTTTTTAACATAAAACATAACATCGCCGTCCCCGGGGAATAAAATGACAATTGCAAAAACTTAACTTTTCAGGAAAAATAAAAAACTGATTTTTGTTGATTGCTCGCCAATCACTGGACTTTAACAGAAGCAAGAAGGCTCAAATGAAAGCTAATTTATTTTGTATTTCCGTAAATGTAGTATATAATTAATAACTTTAATTAATAAAAAGATATTAGCAAAATAAGATATTAGTAAAAAAAATATTGCGTCAACAGTTTGTATTGTCCTTTGTCATTTTATTCTCGGTTCTTTCAAGCGAGGCTTAATATTGCAACATTGTCTTATAATTTTATTCTATGGTAACTTATCATTTTATTCTGGTTAATATTGAATATGTTTTGTATGGTAATCACACCTGTTATTCTTGTTCTGTCAATGAAACTAAGTTATAGTAATCAACGATTGTTTAATTTAAAATTAATACAATAAACTTAGAACAAAAAATTATTATTCCTCATCTCGCTTGTCATTTTCTTGTGCATGACTCTCAGAATTCCCGACAAAGGTTAGGGACCTCATAAAACCCATGATAATAGGATGGGATTGCTTTGGCCTTACAAAGACTCATCAGATCAGCATGTAGAGCCTTGGGTAGTGGCAGAGAGTTGGCATATGCTGCTTTCCACTCATGTTCAGTGGCAGAGTTCGGTGTGTTTGATGCAGTCCGCATAGCACCCCGTTTCCTTCTTGCTGGTACCCTTTGTTGAGGTTGGGTATCCATTTGGGAATACTCCACATCAAAATCATATTTATATCGTAGAATATGCCGCTGCAAATGAGAAAAATTCACTTCTATAACTTTGGACTGCGATATTTTCTGACCAGCTTAATCTTGGATCCAATTCCTGTTGTTTATTAAGCTTGATGTCATAGAACTCACTCTGGAACATCTATTATTATGACGTACATCTGATTGGGAGTATATACAACCCTGTGTACTATAATTCATTCATGTTCAATTGTTGAATACACCTTGTACCTTGTATTTTTGGGATTTTCCTACATTTTTGTAACTAAGTAAAACTTAGTACACACCATGACTGTAGTAGGCTGAATCTGAGTCCTCGCCAGCCACGTCAATCTCTTATTATAGCAGTAATTCTTGCAGTCCTTTGTTTATATTCTCTGAAATAGTTTACATAACTTGTCGTAAAGTCGTCACTTTCACAAAACACTACGTACAGTAATTGGCTTAGTTAGTTATTAAGAAACAAATGGATAACTTTTCCGAAAGGACGCTGACTTACGGAGCCGAAACGTAGACACTCACGATACGGCTGGTTTACAAATTTTAAATAGCTCAGCGTGCTATGGAAAGGGCTATGCTCGGAGTTTATCTGAGGGATCGGATCCAAAACGAGGTGATCCGACAGAGAACCAAAGTTGTCGACATAGCTCACAGGATAAGCAAGCTGAAGTGGCAGTGGGCTGGCCATATTAGCCGAAGGACCGATGACCGTTGGGGTAGGAGTGTTCTAGAGTGGAGACTGCGATTCGGAAAATGTAGCGTAGGAAGCCCTAAACCTAGGTGGAGTGGCGATCGACGCAAGGTGGCTAGTGAAAACTGGATGATAGTAACCGATGATAGAAGTCGGTGGCGTGCTATTTAGAGAGGCCTATGTCCAGCAGTGGACTGTGATAGGCTGATTATGCAGGACGTTCATGAGCACATTGATATAGTTCTGCCAGTCGCGAGATAAATGCAGCAGCCAATTTTTCTGTAGGGGTTATGCTACTCTCGGTCTCTCGCATGCAGGACGCAGGTATCTTGTTTTGACAAGTGTGATGAAACCATTTTCAAGAGATGGTCAAAGCATGGCTTCTTCATCCTATAGTCATTTGCATAGTCCTCCTGCTCTTCGGTTCTGTGGATTTGATGTAACTAATTCAGATATTATGTGTTATGTGACGCCTTTCTTTAGAGCAAAAGCAATAGGTAGTTATTCTTAAGCAAGCTGTTTTCTTATTCGTTTTTTTGTTGTACATAATTTTATAACTCCATAAATAACAGCAAAAAAATTATGAAAACAATTGTAAAGCTGTATTAAGACCTACGGATCTCAAATATGGCATAACATGAAAACTAAGACAATAGCGATTATCATGTTATTCTCCGGGGACGGCGACATATAGTATCATACAACAACATCTCTCTATCGCTCTAAGGTTTGCTGTAAGAAAACTAATTTTAACATTGAAAATGTTTTTTCGATCGGTCCAGTAGAGGCCAGTTTACAGAAGTAGTGCTAATTCGCTTTATCTACGGAAGTTTTAAGTGTATCAAAATAATTAGGGTGTCAAAATGCGTATTTTAAAAAGGGCTACAATACACAAAAATATTTTTTTGTAAAAAACAAAACCTGTTGATTTGAATAAGGTTCACTTTTGTATGGCGTCGATGGAGAGAAATAAAAATACGTGTGTGTCACGGCAAGTGTATTGAGCGACTCGTTTGCTACAGGGCGGTCAGCCTAATATAAACAATATTGAATGAATCACAACAAAACCTTTTCTTTTAAATCGAAAAATGCTGAAAAATGTGGTCGTTTTTTGCCAGCTTTTCTCATGCAAACGCTCATAATTCGAGAAATTATCAATATTTTTCACAATGAAAAATATCCCGAAGTAGACGTCTTCTCTTCTAAAATGCTTATAGCATAATTTTGATGCAGCAGCTGGAAGCCAATTTTCTTCTCTGCGATCTATTTGAACAAACCGTATCCACTTCTCACGTGCTACATTATTTACTGGCGGAAACCTACAATACCAGCAACATACTTGAACGAATAGCACTTGTTTATAAACTTATATTTAAATGACATGATTATGTTTGCATTCAATACTTAAACAGTATTATATTTATTATTTACTATCGATAACAAAATCGATAAACATCACATCTCTAACAAGGCAGTAGTTAAGCTACTCAACAATAGATGGCGCTTATTACAATATTAGCACATGTTCTAGAATGATTTACGAAAATTATTTATTATATTTATTTACTAGTTAAATATAAAAAATACTAACGAAAATAAACTGAAGTCAGATGCAGTAATTTTCCCATAACGTGATTTGCAATATCGCAATGCGCAACACGGCATATTTTCTACAAAATTTGTTATTGTTGTAGCTATACTGTCAACACACGGATGCGACCTAACATGCAGGGGTATGACATTAGACTGAGAGACTTGTTACCAATTAGTAACAAGTATTGGATTACGATTTTGGTCGTCTTGTCCTGTCTATCACTAGTAAATATTTAATGTCTTTGCCTGCGCCTTATTACTAATGCACCTGCAGATGTAACTCTTTTGACTTTTTACAAAAGAACGCAGGCAATATAGGTAAATATTCTGAAAATACATATGAATACGCAGCACCCATAAAATACAAGGTGTCAGGGAAACGCTTCCGAAAACGAAGACAGATGATAGCGCTGGTGATTACTGATACGAAACCACGAAAAAAATGCGATTCCTTTTACAGGTATTTTTTTTTGCATTTTTCATTATGTATGAATTTTATTTAACTGCCCAAAGCTGGTTATGTGTGAAAAATGCAAAAAAAAAAATATGAAATAATCTAAAACAAGAATCGCATTCTTTTTTCGTGGTTTCGTATCTGTAATCACTAGGGGGTCTACTCCCGTTCAACGATATTCAATAAATCGTACGATTCATCGCACAATTTGCTACTCCGGTCAACCACCGTTCCCTTATCGCATGCGATGATCGTGTTTTGACGTTTGTTTTTCTCATCTCCAGTAAATTGTATACGACTATGAACCGTAGTCTATATTAATTGTACCTTTTTATGTGCCTATCTTTATTATGTAAGTATCAGTCGGATCGAAAGTTCGTACTTCGTTTGTCGTTCGTTTTACGAGGGTTTTAGGTGCTGTAGGTTTACGCGAGTAGACCTACAGCACCTATCTTCGTTTTCAGATGCGTTCCCCTTACACCCAGTATATGGGCGGCTAAACGTATCTGAATACCAATAGTTTGACATAATGAAGTTCCAGGAATGTGTGTGGTGGCACTGACCTCGTGCGCGTGGAAGTGCTGCTTGAGCTGCGCGAGGTCGGCGCTGGCGGGCGCGCGCGTGTCGGCGAGGCGCTCCTCGGCCTCCAGCAGCCACGCCAGCACCTCCTCGAAGGCCGCGTAGTAGCCGCCCAGCTCCAGCGAGCCCGTGGTGGCGGTGGACAGCGGCCGGCTCACCGACAATTGCTGCAAAACAAACACAAGCGCTTATTTTGAGTACTATTGACAACCAAACGTCAAATCGTCGTCCACAGTTTTACCACAGAATAGCTAATAGTACTAATATACAGAACAGCCACTCACCACCCTTCGCCAACTTAAGATTCGTCAACGGCGCCCCGCACGCGCCCGCAGTGTGACGGCACTTTGACTGCACGATTGCAATGGACGTCAATCGCCAATCGCTGCACGCCATCTCTGAGAACTACTGAGAAGCAGTTGGAACCCAGTCGGCACTACGAGCGGCGAGCTTCTCTAACCTTCACGTGTGTGTGCGTTCGTATACAGACGTAATCTTATATATGTAGGTGGTACTAGCATTTAATGTTGTATTGAGTATCATAGTATGGGTTTTCTAGCTAATCCTTTCGTGAATAAGTAAATTTTATACAGTGTAATATATGCTTACCTCAGGTGGATGTGATGCCACAGGCGTGCTGGGTTCGGAGTGTATGCTCTCCATGTCGGCCACATCTTCGCTGGAGTGCGGCAGAGATTGGAAGAGGCACATCACATACATCATTATCGACTTCTTGTCCGGGTTCGGCGTGTTTACATCTGAGGAAGGAGTTATAAGACTCGTTTTATTCAGCGGAACAAGAGAAAATTTTAATTACTGGAAAAAAAAAAATCGTAGCTGTGCTGCAGCCGTAACTGCGTCAAACTGACCCGCTGTTTCGTTGACTGTAACCACCGGCTGCTTACAGGATAATAATGGTGTGACTTACCCTCGGATGCATAGCGTGCAAGGCGTGCTCGAGGCGCGCGGCGGGGGGGCGCGCCACCACGCCCGCGTAGTGCACAGCTGCGGTGCATAGCACTGTGACTCACCCTCGGGGTCCAGCAGGCGGTCGATGCCGAGCTGCGCGTGCGCCAGCGCGAAGGCGTGCTCGAGGCGCGCGGCGGGGGGGCGCGCCACCACGCCCGCGTAGTGCACAGCTGCGGTGCATAGCACTGTGACTCACCCTCGGGGTCCAGCAGGCGGTCGATGCCGAGCTGCGCGTGCGCCAGCGCGAAGGCGTGCTCGAGGCGCGCGGCGGGGGGGCGCGCCACCACGCCCGCGTAGTGCACAGCTGCGGTGCATAGCACTGTGACTCACCCTCGGGGTCCAGCAGGCGGTCGATGCCGAGCTGCGCGTGCGCCAGCGCGAAGGCGTGCTCGAGGCGCGCGGCGGGGGGGCGCGCCACCACGCCCGCGTAGTGCACAGCTGCGGTGCATAGCACTGTGACTCACCCTCGGGGTCCAGCAGGCGGTCGATGCCGAGCTGCGCGTGCGCCAGCGCGAAGGCGTGCTCGAGGCGCGCGGCGGGGGGGCGCGCCACCACGCCCGCGTAGTGCACAGCTGCGGTGCATAGCACTGTGACTCACCCTCGGGGTCCAGCAGGCGGTCGATGCCGAGCTGCGCGTGCGCCAGCGCGAAGGCGTGCTCGAGGCGCGCGGCGGGGGGGCGCGCCACCACGCCCGCGTAGTGCACAGCTGCGGTGCATAGCACTGTGACTCACCCTCGGGGTCCAGCAGGCGGTCGATGCCGAGCTGCGCGTGCGCCAGCGCGAAGGCGTGCTCGAGGCGCGCGGCGGGGGGGCGCGCCACCACGCCCGCGTAGTGCACAGCTGCGGTGCATAGCACTGTGACTCACCCTCGGGGTCCAGCAGGCGGTCGATGCCGAGCTGCGCGTGCGCCAGCGCGAAGGCGTGCTCGAGGCGCGCGGCGGGGGGGCGCGCCACCACGCCCGCGTAGTGCACAGCTGCGGTGCATAGCACTGTGACTCACCCTCGGGGTCCAGCAGGCGGTCGATGCCGAGCTGCGCGTGCGCCAGCGCGAAGGCGTGCTCGAGGCGCGCGGCGGGGGGGCGCGCCACCACGCCCGCGTAGTGCACAGCTGCGGTGCATAGCACTGTGACTCACCCTCGGGGTCCAGCAGGCGGTCGATGCCGAGCTGCGCGTGCGCCAGCGCGAAGGCGTGCTCGAGGCGCGCGGCGGGGGGGCGCGCCACCACGCCCGCGTAGTGCACAGCTGCGGTGCATAGCACTGTGACTCACCCTCGGGGTCCAGCAGGCGGTCGATGCCGAGCTGCGCGTGCGCCAGCGCGAAGGCGTGCTCGAGGCGCGCGGCGGGGGGGCGCGCCACCACGCCCGCGTAGTGCACAGCTGCGGTGCATAGCACTGTGACTCACCCTCGGGGTCCAGCAGGCGGTCGATGCCGAGCTGCGCGTGCGCCAGCGCGAAGGCGTGCTCGAGGCGCGCGGCGGGGGGGCGCGCCACCACGCCCGCGTAGTGCACAGCTGCGGTGCATAGCACTGTGACTCACCCTCGGGGTCCAGCAGGCGGTCGATGCCGAGCTGCGCGTGCGCCAGCGCGAAGGCGTGCTCGAGGCGCGCGGCGGGGGGGCGCGCCACCACGCCCGCGTAGTGCACAGCTGCGGTGCATAGCACTGTGACTCACCCTCGGGGTCCAGCAGGCGGTCGATGCCGAGCTGCGCGTGCGCCAGCGCGAAGGCGTGCTCGAGGCGCGCGGCGGGGGGGCGCGCCACCACGCCCGCGTAGTGCACAGCTGCGGTGCATAGCACTGTGACTCACCCTCGGGGTCCAGCAGGCGGTCGATGCCGAGCTGCGCGTGCGCCAGCGCGAAGGCGTGCTCGAGGCGCGCGGCGGGGGGGCGCGCCACCACGCCCGCGTAGTGCACAGCTGCGGTGCATAGCACTGTGACTCACCCTCGGGGTCCAGCAGGCGGTCGATGCCGAGCTGCGCGTGCGCCAGCGCGAAGGCGTGCTCGAGGCGCGCGGCGGGGGGGCGCGCCACCACGCCCGCGTAGTGCACAGCTGCGGTGCATAGCACTGTGACTCACCCTCGGGGTCCAGCAGGCGGTCGATGCCGAGCTGCGCGTGCGCCAGCGCGAAGGCGTGCTCGAGGCGCGCGGCGGGGGGGCGCGCCACCACGCCCGCGTAGTGCACAGCTGCGGTGCATAGCACTGTGACTCACCCTCGGGGTCCAGCAGGCGGTCGATGCCGAGCTGCGCGTGCGCCAGCGCGAAGGCGTGCTCGAGGCGCGCGGCGGGGGGGCGCGCCACCACGCCCGCGTAGTGCACAGCTGCGGTGCATAGCACTGTGACTCACCCTCGGGGTCCAGCAGGCGGTCGATGCCGAGCTGCGCGTGCGCCAGCGCGAAGGCGTGCTCGAGGCGCGCGGCGGGGGGGCGCGCCACCACGCCCGCGTAGTGCACAGCTGCGGTGCATAGCACTGTGACTCACCCTCGGGGTCCAGCAGGCGGTCGATGCCGAGCTGCGCGTGCGCCAGCGCGAAGGCGTGCTCGAGGCGCGCGGCGGGGGGGCGCGCCACCACGCCCGCGTAGTGCACAGCTGCGGTGCATAGCACTGTGACTCACCCTCGGGGTCCAGCAGGCGGTCGATGCCGAGCTGCGCGTGCGCCAGCGCGAAGGCGTGCTCGAGGCGCGCGGCGGGGGGGCGCGCCACCACGCCCGCGTAGTCGAACATTTGCGGGCGCCAGCGGTGCAGCAGCGCGTTGAACGCGAGCCCGTCCGACCACGACGTGCTGAAGTTCTTCACGTTCACGCCCGCGTAGTTCTGACACACCAGACATTATCACTATTACAAAACTGCTTGAAAATGGGTTGGCTTGCCTCAAGCGGGACAATAGGTAGGTAGGTACCCTGGTTCACAGAATACAGATACTTAACGTCGCACTGTACAGACCTGCGTGTGAGTGCGACACCACGCCAGCAGCGTCTTCTCCAGGTTGGTGTGCTGCAGTTCCGACATCAAGTCCTTCAGGTGGTAGTGCACCTGCCAGTGCAGGATTATGCTCCACACCAGACCTGCAACGTACGCGAACCATTCCTATATACCGACACTCAATAATAATTCCTTCGAAAAATTATTAAAACCAAACCATTACAGACATAGTGAACCAAGGAGTACAACCTGTGGCTTGATTCACATACATACATACATATTATCACGCCTGTTTCCCATTGGGGTAGGCAGAGACTATGGATTTCCACCTGCTACGATCCTGACACACCTCTTTCGATTCATCTACGTCCATTAACCTCGTCATGCATGCTCGTCGGTTTAGAGAACTCTTAACGTGGCATTTTCTGAGAACATCCGCGATTTGATCGCGATACTTTCGCCGAGGTCGTCCCCTTCCAACTCTTCCATCCACACTCGCTTCGTATACTAGTTTCGTCAATCTCCTCTCGTCCATCCTCTCTATATGTCCAAACCATCTTAACATACCTTTCTCAATCTTTGTCACTACATCTTCTTTCACTCCACAACGCTCCCTTATCACGTTATTCCTTACTTTATCTCTCAAAGTTACACCACACATACTTCTCAAAGCTCTCATTTCTACTGCATTTATTCTGCTTTCATGTTTCTTCTGCCATACCCAACTTTCACTACCATACATAAGTGTAGGCACTAACACTCCCCCATGAACAGCCAGCCGTGCCTTTTCCGACACTTTGCGGCTGTTCATGAAGGTGTGTAGTGGCTCATTCACCTGATTACCAGCACTCACTCTCCTTTCAATGTCCTTCACATGCTTGCCATCTCTCGTAAACATGGAACCCTGTAATGGAATGTATACAAAATCTTTTACTTGTTCCACCTTTTCGTCACCTATCAAAATATTGCACTCTGTCATAACTTCTTCCTTTTCAAAAACCATAACTTTTGTCTTACTGACATTAACTTTCATTCCTTTACTCTTCAAAGCACCATCCATAATGATTCACAAACGTTCGAAAAGTTTCCGTTTCCGAAGTGAAACACCAGCAAACGAAACAAAACGACCACTTCCTGCGTCCACGAACATAGCAAAGCATTCGAAACGTCAGATAAACTAATTTTAATAATGATACACGATGTAATCCGGTTAATCTTGTTTTATTAAGAAACAAATTGATTTGAGAACCGAACGACTTCGGAAACACAATGCGAATGTTACGGAAACTCTTCCGAGAGTTATTTGTTGTCGCAAAGCATTCGATGTAAAATTAAAGAACTATGAATACCGTTTCCGAATCCGGTCGATTCTCGAATCCTTTTTTTTCGTAATAAAACAAGTTAAACCGGATTACATCATGTATTATTATTAAAATTGGTATTGCTGACGTTTCGAATGTTTTGCAGCGTTCATGGTTGCAGGAAGTGGTCGTTGTTTCGTTTGCCGGTCAAATTTCACTTCGAAAACGGAAACATTTCGAACGTTTCTGAATCAGGCCACAGATTACGAAGAGTTAAAGTGAAGTTGTATGTGGTGTTACCTAGCGTGAGCTTGGGGTTGGCGTCGACGATGTCGTTGCTGCTGATGTTGACGAGCTTCACGCCGCTGCCGTCCAGCACGTGCAGCGCCGTGTTCACGTTGTTGATGTGGTGCACGCGCATGCGCCCGCGCTCGCGCCGCTGCAACACCACACCGCAGACCATCAGAACATAGGCTCACATACTATGAACACTCCTTTCTTAGTTAATGTCCAAATAGCAAAAGGCAACTGTTACAAAAGTTTTATATGGATCCCCCCATCATCATCATGTCAGTACTACATTGGCTGGTTTGTTCTAGATTACGATACTGACGTGTCAGCTGTTTTAAATATCTAACAGATAATTCCCGCAGACAGTAAGAGAACACCGATATACTTACATTTACACACAACGGTGTGACGAGGCCAAGTCGCAGCTAATTTACACAAATCAAAGAGAAAGTGAAAGCAGTCACACAAAAGGAAGTGCAGGAATTAAACAGCTAATGGACATGGCCTGCGCCGACAAGTGCGAGTCCGTCTTTCAGAACAAATAACTATTATTGTGACCTGTAGTTAAGGCATTTCGGACTCTAATCCCAGTTACACAGGCAAGAAGGTTAGCCTGTGCAGGACTTTTCCAGCAATATCCGACTATAGATCTTTCTTTCTCCGAGCCTTTTATTTAATTTTTATTTGCAATCAGACCCCCGCACCCAGTTACTGGATTATGTCGACACCCTAAGGTTAGACTAGTTGTCAGACACTCGGGCTTCTGACTACCTGTAAATAGTACCATAGATTATAGTGTGGCAAACTAGACCAACAGCTCAACGTGCTCTCCGAGACACGGAGGGGTCTCGATGTACAACGAAACGGTCACCCATAACACAACCTCTGCTTACTTTGGGACTAGATGGTGCTGTGTAAAAAATGACCCAAATATCTAAGGACTGACCGCGGCTAGCGCAGCTTAACCGAACCATCCGACTATAGATCGTTAACATCATCGTCCGATCGTTATCCGTCCGACTTCTTGTATAGGAACTTTCCAAACCGTCAGGCTAAGCAAGCGACAGCTACACTTACATATTGCTGCGCGGTGAGGATCTCGAGCAGCGACAGCAGGATCTCTCCATCCCGCAGGTCCAGGAACAGGTCTTCCACCAGCGGCTTGTCGTTCTGTAACGTTACACAAACGCTGTGGTACGGGTTTTTGCCTTGATTCTATTGACTTGAATATTTAGAAGTAGAAGGTATAAATAGTGTTTATTCCAGGAGGTTTTATTACATCAAAAAAGTTCACTTTCTTCACCCTGACAGAACCATCCTACTATCAAGTAGGTATTCCTCCAACTTTGCATCTATTAGCTACACTGTTGTTTTAGAAAACCTACTTTACTTAGTACTTTACCACGGAGCCCGACCACACACCACACCAGCGCAGCTGCAGCGGTTCGAAAGACATTGCGCGTTTCATCTGACTGCTGTTGATAATGTAGCCAGCCATTCCCAAAGTGGCCGATAACTCCCCCTTGTAGGCGCTGCAGGCCTAAAGGGGGGCGGGTAAGAGACCCAGAAAAAAATGGGGGCGTTGTGTAAAGGATTGGGGGGCGATTTGTAATTTCATCTAGCTAGGAGGACTCTTAGATACCGACTGAACTCTCGACTTTCAAGTAGACAAAATAAGTTTGGGAATCAATGATCTAGACTATTAAGGACGGACACTCGTCCATTCTTATATTTCTCAATACATAACTGGACAAATGACTACATTTAATATATTGTTACTTGCGAGTCTTGTGTTGATACCTGACACGGCGCAAATAGAAAGGTAATAACAAAACATGTGTGCCTTACAGTAGAACAGTAAATAATGTAATACATTTTATACAATGACTGACAGCCATGAGTGCGTAGTATGTGCAGCATTGTCACAGCTTGGACCTCCACAGTATTTATTACAATGATGCGAGCTGCAAACGCTGCGCCGGCGCCGAGCGAGCTGTGTGTCGAGGATTGACCTTAATTACTCCATATACACAATTTGATACACACAACAGTATCTCCGTGGATACCACCACGCAGACTGAGTGGTTGACAAACAGTGACGTCATCACAGCTAACATAGTTCATCACGCCTCCAGATGTGACCAAAACTTGAAACTTTCTACGCTTCCATTTGTGGAGGATTGCGTTATTTATTAGTTATCAAATTGAGGTTACAGCTCAGCGTAACATCAAGCGTTCAGGAAAACATCCAGTGTTTAGAGATCGATAGTTCATGAAGTTTAGGCTTATTCTACCTATGCTGCACACCATGATTTAACTAAACTGCCAATATATCCGCTATTAATAGATAAACGCCAGTGACACATCGCAACGTAACAGTGTGCAATCTATCGGTTTGCCAAGGGCTCAGGCACATAATAAATTTTAGTCTATCAATATGTCTATCATTAAAAAAGTCAGGCTCCAATACTAACAAGTATCAATGTGTACGCACTATACTATTCATTCAATAAGAATAGAATAAGAATAAGAATAAGAATTATTTATTTGCTAGAATATGAGTAAAAATAAGTTGACATTGGTAACATAAATAAAGTCCTGTCATACTCTACCAGAATTTGGTATGCAAATATTATTTATAAATGTAAACAAGTGCTAATATTAATTGACAAAACGAAATGTCATATAAAATTATTTACATTAGAAAAATTAAAAGTATCAAAATTGACATACATTATGTGAAAAATCAATTTACTTAAGGTAAAAAAACAAATAACTTATAATAATTGTAAATCATTAAAACATCATTAAATCAGCACTTTATCTTTTAAGAACTCCGAAATATTATAATAATTTTTTTCTATTAAAAAGGCTTTTAGTCTACTCTTAAAATGGTTAATATTTAAATCTTTAATGGGCCCCGGTATGTGATTATATATGATTGGCGCCATGCAGAACACACTTTTATGCATCAGTGCTGTATTGTGCTGTCTTACACATAATCTATTATTATCACGCCGACTACGGGTATTGAAGTCTGACAATTTCTTAAATAATTTTGGATTCGTTTTGACGAAAATCGCAACTTCAAATATATATAAGGAGGGGAGTGTCAATATATTGTATTTCTTAAAATATGGCTTACACGTATCAGTACAGTTCAATCCAAACATAGCTCTGATACACCTTTTTTGTTGCTTGAAAATTAGTTCCCTGTTACATGAGTTACCCCAAAAAATAACGCCATACCTTAAAATTGAGCCTATGATGCCATGATAAGCTGTTAGGAGAGCATCTTTTCCTAAGACTGATGCTAGTTTATATAAGGCATAAGCAGATTTACTTATTCTTTTGCTTAATTGTTCTGTATGTTCTTTCCAATCCAGTCTTTGGTCTATATTTAAACCTAAGAACTTGGTTGTATTTACTTGAGCAATGCTTTTATTACCGTGATATATTGACATATTATGACATATATTTGGACGTTGACTAAACAGCATTAATTTTGTCTTATCAATATTTATCCTAAGATTATTATTATCTAACCATTTAATTATTGATTGAATTGTGTTATTGATTTCATGTTCGTAATTTAATTTGTTTGTGCATTTAATAGTTACAGTGCTATCGTCGGCAAATAGTGACATATGATGATTTGTTACTTTTGGCAAATCATTGATATATAATATAAATAATAAGGGACCTAGCACGCTCCCCTGTGGTACGCCGTATGAAATTGATCGATTATTTGACCTATATATTCGTTCACATTTAGTTTTGATATCTATTTTCGAAATTTCTACATATTGATTTCTTTTTTTTAAATACGATTTTATTAGCTGCAATATATTTCCTCTTATTCCATATGCATCTAGTTTATCAAGTAAGATATTATGATCTACGTAGTCAAAGGCTTGAGTCATATCACAATAAACTGCACTTACAGGTATGTTACTATCAACGTTTGTAATAACATTATTCAAAAAATCGTAAACGGCCATATTAATCGTTCTTTTTTTTCGAAACCCTTTTTGATCTTCAGTAAGAATGTTATTTTTATCTAAGTATTGATTTAGTTGGATATATATATATTTCTCAAAGACCTTTGAAAGTACCGGTACAAGCGCAATCGGCCTGTATGACTCTAAGTTTTCTTTATTAGCTTTTTTGAAAAGCGGTTTTACTATGGCAGTTTTTAGATGCTCCGGATATTTACCGGCTGCAATACACAAATTAACAATAAAGCTTATATGGTCACTAACGTCATTCGCTACATATTTAATTATATTTGTAGAAATACCATCATGTCCTATGCTACTAGTATTTTTGAGTGATTTAATTATATTCCTTATGTCATAGCAAGTGCTTGGTGACATAAACATAGAATTATTTAAAACTGGAATATTTGATGTCACTTGAAAACCTGCATGAGGAATAGGCTTTATTTTGTCAATAAAAAAATCATTAAAAGCTTTCGCTATTATTCGTGGGTGCGTTTCTGTTTTATCATCAATTTTGATAGTGTCAATAGAACTTTTTGGTAGATTTAGTTTTGCTTGATTAATTATTCCCCAAGTAGTTTTTGATTTGTTTAGTGAAATTTTTATTTTATATGCATTCTGAGCGCGTTGAGTGAGTTTGATAATTTTTTTAAATCTAGCAGCATATTTCTTATATTCTTTTTTATTTGTGTCATCTGGCTTAAATCTGTATCTCCACAATAATTCCCTTTTCTTTCTACTACATGCACTTTATTCAATAGTGGGCGGCGCCGATCATGG
Organism: Asteroscopus sphinx; assembly: GCA_949699075.1. Lineage (NCBI taxonomy): Eukaryota > Metazoa > Arthropoda > Insecta > Lepidoptera > Noctuidae > Asteroscopus > Asteroscopus sphinx. The sequence continues at coordinate 207,828 of OX453022.1, read as the reverse complement.
AACTACGAAATAAGTTTTTTTATTCCGTGGCACCGATCATTGCTGCCCATCCTCTGGTGAATCCCTTAGTCGCCTCTTACGACACCCATGAGAAGATATAGGATGGTGCAATTCTTCATGTCCGGCACCACACGGAACAGTCATTGAACAAAATATACACAGCAAGATGTTCACAAATGTACTTATTGTATGCAAGTTAATAAAAAAAAATTTAAAAAAACATACAAATAAAAAAAATTATTAACAAAAACAAAAAACCCGACTGCGTGTAAAAATAACAGAAAAGATATAAACAAGACTTATCAACACGCAGGCGGAGGCAACGTATGTTTTTGGTCATAAATTACATAATAGTTCATAGGTAGCCTCCGCCTGCGTGTTGATAAGTCTTGTTTATATCTTTTCTGTTATTTTTACACGCAGTCGGGTTTTTTGTTTTTGTTAATAATTTTTTTTATTTTAATTTTTTTAGTTTTGTTATGTTTTAATTATCATACTATTATTTTTTTTTTTTTAAAGTCAAATTCATTTTTAACATTGAATATTTTGTTGTTTTTTAGCATTTTTCATTCCAAATTTCATTTAAACATATAAGTTGTATATATTTTTGTAAAGCATTTATAAAACCCTTTATTTTGATACACCACTCGATAGTTTTTGAAGGAAAAAAATTTTTGTTGATGAGGTAATATGGCGCCAAAAAGCGGCCATTTTAATTTTTTAAATTTTGATATACCCAGTGTCACTCTCAGAATTAAGACGAATCTAACGACACCTCTCAATCTCAAATCCATCAAGCCGTTTAGGCTACAGAGCGTGCCAAAGAAATATACATACATACATACATACACTCGAAAAACATAACCCTCCTTCTGGCGCAGTCGGGTAAATATCCCCTATATCGGGCGACAGGGTAATTTTGTCAAGCTATTTTTGTCAAGTCTTCATTTAAGTTTTTATATAATCTAAGGGAGATGCCCCGAAAACTTACTCACAATTTTTTTAAACCCGTTGAAAAAACCCTTGTTTGAATTTAACGATAAAAAACTTGATTTAAAACATAGGAACACATGTTTAAAAAATTTTAAACTAACTTTTTTTTTTTTCTACTTTTTCTTATAATTTAAGAAAAAACTGTTTTTTTTATAACCCTGAGTTTTTTTAAATGTATAAGGTCTTAATAGATAATTATTAGTAGCTTATTATAATTACGATCTAGTCTACAAGACTAATAAGTAATTTTATGTTAACTTAAACTGCTAGCTAATAATATTATTTCTACGACTCTGAGTACATTACCTTTACTAGCTGCGAGTTTATCCACTTGGTGAACGTTTTCTTTTGAACATCTTCCCGTTCATCTGAAACAAACAAATAAGAAATATTATTACCTAATCTCAAAAACCATAAGACGTGGCGCGTCTGACTTTAACAAGGAGATCCAGCGATGCTGACAACGTCAATTTTAATGACGTGAATTTTCAGGAGTTAGTAAAACCAAAAGAAAGTTGGCTATACAACGAACCCCAACAGAAAATAAACGTCTCAATTTATGAACACATGACGTGCAGGGACGGGGTCGTTCTTAGATCATGGATGACGTACGAGGACCAGCGTCAGCCTGGTGGCAAGGAGCCGGCTTCAGGAACGCCTCCCAGGTCTTAAGCAGCGTGAGCATAGCACGGCACACGACGTGCAGGGCCCGGGTTAGCACCAACACCAGCGAGCTTAGCACCGCCACTACAATTATATTCATAAATGTGACACTCAACGAATGTACACAGTCACAGACAATGCGCATAGACAAGCTAGTTGTATTCCCGAGTGCGGACTGAAAACTAATACATTATAGGTAGTATCGACGGATGACGGTGGTCCCGTTATCCTCGCTCCAGCGAACTTTACTGTCGCTTTGTTTGTGGCGGCCGTTGCATAATGTGATGTATCACGGAGTCACATCGACCTTCGATGTTTTGCACCGCAGACCACGCAAATCAATTGCTTAAGATTCAGCTTCATTTAAAACCGGTACATCGTCACAGAACTCAGAACTTCAGAAGTTCATGACACACTACGCAATCTTAATCGTAGAGGCTCTACAAGGTTCTCCAGCTGAGGCTCGTCGGAAGCTGTGGCTGGAAAAATTACATCCACCCGCAAACTAAATCCAACCCAGCGATAAACTGAAAGCAGGGTTTAATCTCCCTTGGCCTAAATGGAAGTACCTAAACCAATTGCGGACCCAAGTAAGCAGATGCAGGCTTGACATGAGCAAGTGGGGCTATAAGTGTAGACCAAACGGCTACAGCCTGCACGTGTGGCATTGATCCTCCATCAATGTCACACTTGCTACGTTGCTCGTTATGTACAAACACTTGCACATTGAGCGACATTAACAATCCCACAAACAACGCACAAGACGTGGCCTGATTACTGTGCCATTGTCAATAATTTTTTGTACCATCGGCACGAAGAAGAAGAAGACTACGTAATCCAAGTGTGCATAGCCATCACAGATTGCGAGAAACGAAGGTCAACAGCTTATGGTGACCCACACGGCACCTCGATGTGTAAATGAGCTCTTAAAGGACATTTGCACTTCGTCTATAGTATATTATAGAGTTAATTTAACGTGTTTGTTATACCTAGTAACAAAACGTTTACTTTCAACACAACCTGATGAAAGCACAAGTGTGATTCGCGAGATAACTGTCGTTGTAGAGCAGAGAGCTTGGACAACGTCAGTCCAAGCATTCGTTTTCAAATACTTGTAATAAATGAAACGTCACGATTTTTTACTAGTTATTAAAGATACCAGATCTTCTGAACATCACTGCAATTTTTAAAATTGCTGCGACGAAGCCCGATTTTTATAAATAAAATATGAAAACTAATATTCGGTTTGTTCCACTATGGAATCGTAATCATAATAACTAAAGGTTATTGGTACGGTACGATTTCACTGTAAGGCAAAATAAGACTAATTCTGAGACCTCGCGTCTATCTGAGAAGAGAACCATCATTCTGACAGCATACAGTGTTATTTAAAGTATTTAATTTACTCTTAACAGAATAAACGCAAGTACTGAAAGTAGTTTGTTCAGAACGTGATTCGCGTTCAAACAAACAGACAAACATTTAAAAAAATCTCGAAATTTATTTTATTACTTATTCTTATTCATCCCCCATTTTTTTACAAAAAATATTCAATGTACAGACACAGCAGACTTACATTCTTATTATATGTATATATAGATAGATAGATAGATATAGAATAGATAGATAGATATAGATAGATGTCATCACGAGATATTTACCGTGCGCCAAAATATCGGGAACTCGTGAAAAAGGACTTACATGTTAAATATCCCGTGACATGCAATAATATACGTTCTATACCCACGTTTAATGTGCATAGCCCACCCAATTATAGTGTAGTGAAGATAGTGATAATATTATGTAGTGATTATTATTATTATGATCGTCATCGTCATCATCATCATTTCAGCCAAAAGACGTCCTCTACTGGGCATAGGCCTCCCCCTAAAAGACTTGGCAGGCGGGTTATGGATATAACAGTGCATGAAACATTTTGTTCGAATATGTTGATCTTCGATCCTCGGATCGTTGCTGCCCTGGTGACAGCAATACTATTCCAAATAACATGAAAATGATTATCAAATTAAATCTGTCGGCCACGACTGAAGCCAGCATAGTCTTGATGTCTTCCGCCGCCAGTTCATACAGTCTATCACAGCTTGTTGTTACCCAATTGTCCCAGAAGGAGAATAATGTTTTAGCGCTACTTTTTGTCTTCCAAATACTAATATTTTCGACTTGCGTAGCATTGTCTTTCAGTATAATTATTTATAGGTAGGGAATTGTTTTATTGTGGAACGGTTATTTCAGTGTCAGTAGACTACAGAATCAGGCTTCTCTTAAATTAAATATCCAGAATAAATAACAGACGTCATACGGCGCTCGCTATCTGAATACAATTTGTAAAGGTTAACAATGTGAACCTTTGTTCATCTGAAATGTGAACATTACCGATTCAGCATTTCAGCCTCAGATGAACGAGATTCAGCGAAGTGTGTGTCATCATCTGTGAAAAGCAATTGTTTGATCTGGTTTGATCGTTCATTCATTCATTAAACACCACTGCGTCAAATGGTAAATTCGTGGAGTTCGCACGATCTTGTACAATGCGGCGCGAGCTGTCAAGGCCGTTGCTTAGATACGTGTTAATTAGGCGCAGGAGTTGAACGCTATGCGCGCACTGATCGTGCGAGATACATTACTTATACCAGGCCCCTCAGAAAGTATTGCGAAAAAAAGTTTTTATATATGGGAGACTGGCCAGTTATAATGTTTTTCGAAAATATGATTATTTATAAGTAAAAATAAGTAAGTTCCAATTTCAAAATTTCCCTCCACATTTTTTGCGAGTTAATTCAAAGTATTGTGTCTCACTGAAATATGGATCTGCGCCGGGAACATTTTAGAGCTATGATTTTATACGATTTCAAGTGTCGCCTGAAACCGGATGAATCGTACGATAGACTTCAAATGGCATTCATGGATGAAGGCCCTTCCAAGGCAACCGTGTATCGTTGGTATAACGAATTCAAGCGCGGTCGACCAACTTTGGGGGATGACGAAAGAAGCGGTCGCCCTTTGACGGCTGTTACCGAAGAAAACGTGCTAGCAGTGAAAAATTTAATCCAAGACAATAGGCGAATTACATATCAGGAGATTCAACACATATTGAAGATTGGATCGGGAAGCGTTCACGAGATTCTACACAGCCATCTTCGCGTGAGGAGGATAGTATCACGCTGGGTGCCGCACAACCTCACCGATGCTCAGAAGCAGGCCCGGGTGGAATGGTGCCGTGATATGCTTAACAAATTTGAAGCAGGCTCGTCTCGGCGTGTTTACGACATCGTTACAGGTGATGAGTCCTGGATTTATCAATACGACCCAGAAACCAAGCGCCAGTCGACTGTTTGGGTGTTTCAAAATGAGCCAACGCCTACCAAAGTGAAGCGATCTAGAAGCGGGGGTAAGATTTTGATCGCTAGCTTTTTTAATTTGACTGGCCACTTGGTATCAATTCCCTTACGGGATCAAAGAAGCATTAATGCCGAATGGTATACTACCAAATGTTTGCCAGAAGTTTTCTCTGTTATAAGCAACAAGCGACCAAACACAGGGCTCCGCGGGCTACTGCTCCACCACGACAATGCACCTGCGCACACCGCACTCAAAACGAGGGACTTCCTGGACAGCACGCCAGTCAAACTCCTGGGTCACCCTCCTTACAGCCCTGATCTAGCACCGTGTGACTTCTTTTTATTCCCAAAAATAAAAAATCAGCTCAAAGGGATACAATTTTCGTCGCCAGAAGATGCGCTGGCTGCGTTCGAGCAGGCTGTAAACGAGGTGTCTGCGGCGGACTGGAAAAAGTGTTTTGAAAACTGGTTTAGGCGCATGAATCTTTTTATAGAGGCTGGTGGAAAGTACTTTGAAAAGATTTGATAAAAATATATGTACGTATAGAACAATTTTTTTTAGTTTCGCAAAACTTTCTGAGTGTCCCACGTACTTATAACGATTTGATGAAATTGCATGTTAACTGCGGCTGGGATACATTGCGACTGCTTGTGGAACAGCTATTTACTCTTTGTTCAAACTAAAAGCTGACCACACCAATAGTTGATGTGGTCAGTTTTACGCCCTTAAAAAAATGTCTTCCATTCTCTTAGAATAACTAATAGAAACCAAGTCCGCGCGCACAATTTGAAGCAACTATATTGGAGCCAGAAATGGCTCCGTTCAGTACAGCTTACGCGCGCTGTGTCAACGAACATTATAGGTACGTGCCGCTTGCACACATCGATTGTTTTTGTGCTTCAAGTTTGAGCAGAAATTTGATTGAAACTATCACTCTATACTAAAATAAAATAAATAAAATAAAATAAAATAAAATAAATAAAAATAAAATTAAGTTTGCGCTAGTAGACGACGCGCGCTCGAACTCGTTGATGGGCGCGGCTCTTCTTCGTGTCGATGGTATAATATGCAAGGGTGGTATGCCACTGGTCAAATTTCTTTGTCCAATCAAATTTATTTGATGGTCAGTGTTTTATTACATACAACATTCGATGAAAATAATCCAATTTCTTTGATCAGTCACATTGAATAAAAAAAATTGACCAGTAGCATACCACCCTAAGAGACTACCCTCTCTTGGGTTAGACTTGGCAAGCCTAAAACTTTGCCACTTCAACGGAGTTATCAGCAGCGCAAAGGTCGCCCAGGCTACAGATATTGAGGCATAAAGGGCAGTATATGTGCTCACTCGGTTAGATGGATGGATGGATGGATGGATGGAAGCGGGTGGAGAAAGTGTCTTCAGCCACAGTTTACGATGGGCCTCAACTACCGATTTTAAAAATCTGCCGACTTTTTAGCCTTTGTGTTGGTAATTGAGCGCCAAATAGTGGATGTCTTGCATCAGACTCCTGTTTGTTTTTCCACTGCGCACGCAACTTCTCTACGAACTTGTGGGGGTGCTATACCAGCTGTAGGATAAAGTACGCTAAGTGGATGCGGTTTGAGGCAGCCTGTGATAGTTTGGCAAGTTTCTTTTAGTGCAACATAAGACCGTTTTCAGTGTAATACTTTCCGAGAACCTCCAAGCTTACCACTAGATTTTTTTCAGCTTCCGTAAAATTCTTTGTTCGTGTAGGCAGGGCGAGGTCATCAGTGTAAAGGAATCTCTCACAGTGTTCAACATTAGGTCGGTTGTTGGTGTAGATCTTGAAGAGAATGGGTGCTAAAACACTTCCCTGTGGAAGGCCGTTCTTCTGAGGTCTCCATCTGCTTTGTTCTGTGTTTACAGTACTTGTTAGCGTCTATTCCGTAGCAGTTCACTCAATATCCGAAAGAAACCCGGGTCGTCAATCATATCTGTCAGTTTTGCTAGTAGCCTCTTGATGTTGACTACGGAGATTTCGATAGTTCTTGTTAACGGTGTTTAGCGTGCTCAGACTCTACAGTCAGTTTACGGTTTCATAAAATTTAGTTTTTAACCGATGGAGAAGAAACTAGTAGCTAGTGTCCTACATGTGCGGCACGCTCAATATTGTACGACTTCCGTTAAACACCATTTAACAGATAAGTTCACCTCTACTTTACGTACTAATTCGTTCATTACTTCATTCGCCGGCCCGGAAGGGAGCGGCAACCCGGGACTGCCCGGGAGGGGTCGTCGCACATCATTTTGTGACTTTGTTTATTTATTTTGTTCCCCTTCCTACACAAACATGTGTGCGCAAACTACCATTAAAATTACATCACATGAAAGGATCGGCTTATGATTATGACAAAACAAGTTACGTTTAAAGTTAAATGCTGCTTGGAAATAACCTGGAACCAGAGCACTGTGTGAGCGTTAAAAGTTAAAGAGTGAATGCTGACTCATATTCTATTTAAGACAGGCCATTCATCTAATAGCTAGTTTTAAAAGGCAATTGTCGTATCACAGCTGTGACAAGCTGGAGCGCACGTCGCCGTCCGTCGCGTCTCCAGCCCCGAGCATGTGACACTCGCGCGCATGTGGGCGGACCCGACCATTGTTACGTAAGGAAAGTTGTAGAATAACACCAAACGTTACGCCGCTAATCTATACCAGGCCCCTCAGAAAGTATTGCGAAAAAAAGTTTTTATATATGGGAGACTGGCCAGTTATAATGTTTTTCGAAAATATGATTATTTATAAGTAAAAATAAGTAAGTTCCAATTTCAAAATTTCCCTCCACATTTTTTGCGAGTTAATTCAAAGTATTGTGTCTCACTGAAATATGGATCTGCGCCGGGAACATTTTAGAGCTATGATTTTATACGATTTCAAGTGTCGCCTGAAACCGGATGAATCGTACGATAGACTTCAAATGGCATTCATGGATGAAGGCCCTTCCAAGGCAACCGTGTATCGTTGGTATAACGAATTCAAGCGCGGTCGACCAACTTTGGGGGATGACGAAAGAAGCGGTCGCCCTTTGACGGCTGTTACCGAAGAAAACGTGCTAGCAGTGAAAAATTTAATCCAAGACAATAGGCGAATTACATATCAGGAGATTCAACACATATTGAAGATTGGATCGGGAAGCGTTCACGAGATTCTACACAGCCATCTTCGCGTGAGGAGGATAGTATCACGCTGGGTGCCGCACAACCTCACCGATGCTCAGAAGCAGGCCCGGGTGGAATGGTGCCGTGATATGCTTAACAAATTTGAAGCAGGCTCGTCTCGGCGTGTTTACGACATCGTTACAGGTGATGAGTCCTGGATTTATCAATACGACCCAGAAACCAAGCGCCAGTCGACTGTTTGGGTGTTTCAAAATGAGCCAACGCCTACCAAAGTGAAGCGATCTAGAAGCGGGGGTAAGATTTTGATCGCTAGCTTTTTTAATTTGACTGGCCACTTGGTATCAATTCCCTTACGGGATCAAAGAAGCATTAATGCCGAATGGTATACTACCAAATGTTTGCCAGAAGTTTTCTCTGTTATAAGCAACAAGCGACCAAACACAGGGCTCCGCGGGCTACTGCTCCACCACGACAATGCACCTGCGCACACCGCACTCAAAACGAGGGACTTCCTGGACAGCACGCCAGTCAAACTCCTGGGTCACCCTCCTTACAGCCCTGATCTAGCACCGTGTGACTTCTTTTTATTCCCAAAAATAAAAAATCTGCTCAAAGGGATACAATTTTCGTCGCCGGAAGATGCGCTGGCTGCGTTCGAGCAGGCTGTAAATGAGGTGTCTGCGGCGGACTGGAAAAAGTGTTTTGAAAACTGGTTTAGGCGCATGAATCTTTGTATAGAGGCTGGTGGAAAGTACTTTGAAAAGATTTGATAAAAATATATGTACGTATAGAACAATTTTTTTTAGTTTCGCAAAACTTTCTGAGTGTCCCACGTATGCTAACAAAATAATATTGATGCCGATGCACACAAAACATTAAATGCAGTCAACGATTAATTCGCGGCGTGCGGAACTACAACAGCGTTAAAATAGTTATACACTCGCTGATATATTTAGCAATTGCTCGAGCGACACTTCATTTAAGTACTTAATTGAAGTTAACAGTACGCGCGGTAACAACAGGCGTACAATAGATAACGCATGTCCGATGATGCGTGGAAATGCTGAAACAATCCATATTTCGCTGCGTAGCAATTATTTCTAGTAATTTCTCTTCATTAAGCGGAGAGTACCCGGCACTGGGCGGGTGCGGCGGCTGCCCGCACACGTGCTGCACATCACTCTATCAGTACGTAGCGCACGCCGTGTCAATGATCCTACGCGACCCGCGACGGAGATTGGACAGCTTATGTAAAATATACGTAAACAGAGTGTTAATAATTATTTATTATTTTAACGCATTTATTTATAATTAGTATTTAGTAAGGGTAGGCATATCTATACGACTTTGAATTAACTGCAAAGTTAGTCGAGTCGGTTAAGAAACACTGTTTCTTAATAAGATATCGCTGACGTCACCCAAAGATGTACCAAGTGGATGAGAATTTCGTTACCACGAGCAATGTTCACGGTAGCTTAGTGGCTAAAGCACTGGCGTACTGAGCCAGGAGTCGCAGGTTCGAATCCTGCTCGTGAGCGATTTTTTCTTCCCACAATTTAAATCGTTAGAGTGTAAATACACGAGCCGCGTGTTGTCCTATCCCCGACGATGACATATTATTGGTTTAAAAAGGAAAAGTGTTTGTACCCCCTGAGTGTAGCCCTTGGTGATTAGTTCATAATATCCACGCAGTTGTGAAACTTGTGATCGTTACATGATTTTTTCTACCTGTCTCAATTGAAGTTGCCAATAACCGCTTCAAAATGCTTCATCTACAAATTCTTCGAGTAAAATGCAGAGGTTTTGTGTAACGGAACATAAGGAAGTCCTTCCTTCATTGAGGGCCACATTAACATGCTAATATCATTACGACTGCGCATGCGCAATGTGGCCAAGTAAAATGATCAAGTTAGTGACGTTAGTATGCAAGTTAGCGCCGGTGTGTCGGCAGTTGTCAGTCGAAGTACGGAAGTGCAGCGATTACGACTTACGAGCGGCGATCAAGCATGCATACCTATGTGCTGGACAACAGCGCGACAGGCGCTCCCCATGCAGTGCCAGTGCCAGGGCATGCCACGCGCAGCCCACAGCATAAATACGATTAGCTGCTCATGACAACCCCAATACTACTCAACTAACTACTCAAATGTATATTTCCTCACTATTAACCGTGACTATTTTCTATGGCTGACACGAGTTAGTGATGGACATTTGGAGGATTTTGGAGTGCGCTGGAATTCTGGTCTCATTCTCATACAAGTGTCACAAGAGAGAGAGACTTTATCAAGCTTTATCATTCTAATAAAATGAACAGTGACATTTCTAAGCTTCAATCGAGAATTCTGAACAAAACATACATTGGATGGCGGCCGCGGCGCAGTTGAGTTTGCGCGATTATCTTGGGAATAAGGAACACAGCCGCTGCGCCTAATCTTCTCACGAGAGTTAGTGCTCATTTGTTTTACAGCCTGCATGTTCCACGGGCTCATAGCTCTCATTCGATAGTTAGTCACTCAATGAAATTAGTAGCATGACATCATCGCGGTAATTGTGCAAGACTACGAGAGGCGCGCATGGACGCCAACGACTCAAGTTCATGAGACGCAGCTCTTATCGACTCTCTACGAAATTCTTCAATGTCTTATTCGGCAACATTTCAAAAAGAGTAACCCAATCTAATACCTACATCACAATCAATTTTAATAACAGTTTTTTTAATAGAGTAATAATGAATACCGCTTGTCAAGTGATGAAGGATTCTCAAAGCACTGCATATCATTATTCGCAGCAAGTTTCTTTTACATCGTAAGTACGCGTTTGGGTCATAGCTTTATGAAGTTCGTCCAAGTTCCTGGCTCTGCCATCGTGTAATCATTCTAATATGTTCAAATGCAGTGTGTGAGTTCTCGACAGTCACGGCGACTAGACTTGTGAGTTGTTACACAACGATCGTCGATCAGTAATAACGAGATCTTACATTATATCGACTACTTACTCCTCGTCAGTAAATATTGTCTAATCTGTGTCGTCAGTACCAGTTACCTTAACATCATTAATAGACGATAACATGGTCCGGTCTGGACCACGGACTCTGTCTTCTCTTAAACCAAAACCAAATCCATTCGTGTTACTGTAGTGAGTAGTCTGCCGACATCATAGACATGTGTTATATTTCTATGGCCGACATTATGATTGAATTTAGTTCGATAGAATACCAAATCCGTTGGTCGGGATCTGGATGGAACCAGATCTGATCGTGTATGGGCAGTTACAGCGCGTAACACGGTGCGCCACAAAACATCATAATTAATGGAGAACTTGGCGATTACTATGCGTACATAATATGATCCAGTTATTTTTCATTTAAGGTTCAGCTGCTTCGACCATGGCCTTCTCTGTGATCAGTTTGAGCCACATCAAATCGAAATTATAAAACTGACTAAGTCATTAAAGTCAGTTTGTAAGTAAATCGATCAAAAAATGATTTTCATACAAACTCTAACACCCTATCCTACCCCCTTAGAGTTTAAATTTCCAAAAATATTTGCTAAGTGAATGCTTAAGTTACATAAAACTTTTTAACAAAAAATTGAACCGACGAAAAGTGAAACTGAAAAGCGAAAAATAACTAATTATGAGTCGGCGCCAAACGAATTTTTAACAAGCAAAGTGCGTGTAAGTTGCAAGTGGCCGAGCGGAGAACGCATTTTTGGAAAGTTATTGTTTATCGTTGAAAATTTCACGTTGTATTTGATGTGACATTGTTTTTATTATTTAATTAAAGTAATTTAATGATCTTCGTTGATTGGTTGTTTGGCGCCGACTCATAATTAGTTATTTTTCGCTTTTCAGTTTCACTTTTCGTCGGTTCAATTTTTTGTTAAAAAGTTTTATTTTTCATTTTTTTTGTGGTTAAAATCTAACTCCAGGTCTCCATTATGTCGTAGTGTCTAGAACTATATTTATGTGTGTCAAGTTTCAACAGAATCGGTTAACAGGTAAGAATTCAGTGGGTGAACAAAAACTCATCCCCTGTTTTAGTACCCTTAGGGGTGGATTTTGATTTTGAAATTTAAATGGGACCAACTTCAATATATACCCCATCCATTAAAAAAAGAATCATCAAAATCGGACCACTCTGTAAAGGTTATGCGTGGTAATACATATAAAAAAAAAAAATATATACGCGTCGAATTGAGAACCTCCTCATTTTTTTCGTCGGTTAAAAAGGAACCTACTGTCCAAATTTCATGCATCTAACTTGAGTAGTTTCGGCTCTCCGGTGATGAATCAGTCAGTTAGCAGTTCAGGACATCTCTCTTTACAATGTGATCATCATCATTTCAGCCGAAAAACGTCCACTGCTGGACATAGGCCTCCCCCAAGCATCGCCACAACGACCGGTCCTGCACCTTCCGCATCCAGCGGATTCCCGCGACCTTCACCAGGTCGTCGGTCCACCTTGTGGGGGACCTACCCACGCTGCGCCTTCCAGTACGCGGTCGCCACTCCAGAACTTTACTGCCCCATCGACCACCCGTTCTGCGAGCAATGTGCTCCACCCACTGCCACTTAAGTTTAGCAATTCTTCGGCTATGTCGGTTACATTCGTTCTCCTGCGAATCTCCTCATTTCTGATTCTATCACCCAGGGAAATGTGTGCATTTTCAGAAATAATAAGGGTGCGTCGATTATAAAAAGTATGACAGCATAAAATACCAATATGTCTACACAATAATCTGTACAATAATTTATGAAAATTAATATTAGGTCCCCCCTTAATTGGGGGAGGCCTATGTCCAGTAGTGGACGTCTTTCGGCTGTAATGATGAATATTAGGTCCTTACATATGAAATTGGCGTTTTGTCGTTAGTACAGTCAACTGCATGACAGTGGTAACACTTCAGTTCAAAAACCGCCCTTACTGCTTACGAAATAAAGATGCTGCTAATGTCAAAGTGTTACCACCGATGTGCGGTCGACCGTACTATTAGATATTCTGTGGTTTTGTACGGGAGGAATATAAAGTTTTTTTGTTTTTTTGTTAAATATATTTAATTAGTCAAAGTATGCACCGTTGTTATCTATGCACTTTTGCCATCTCGTAGGTAGTTCATTGATCCCTTTACAAAAAAAACCATGGGGGCGAGAATCAATAAACTCTTTATTAATTCTCTTTATTATTTTTCTTTAGTTATGAGGAAACTGAGAACTTGTTTATTGTACAGAGCTGATTGATGAAAATGATTAATGTTGTGTTTTTGTTTTTCGGTATTAAAAACACACTACTTATAACTCAAGAATCCCCCAACCTTTCCCCACTCTTCACTACACAAAACATACACACACACACTACACACCCACATCTTCTGTTTTGGACAAGCATTTTAAGTCTACTAGAATATTAATGCATCTTTACATGTCTGTTTTGGCTATTATTATTGTTATTTTTGCCTAATGTTTGAGGGGTATGGCGCTGTATACCGAGATACAGGACCTGTCCTACTTCGGATACAGATGCTCCCATGTTGTATACGTAAATATTAGCCCTTAAGTTTTGCTATAAGTGGTTGTATAAATTGTTGGGTGGTTGTATAAATTGTTGGTGAAATAAACGTTACTTACTTACTTACTTACTTACGTATAGGAGGTTTGGACTGCCGCCTCAGAGTTGAATTTTTTTCCTTGTAAGAAGTTGTCCAAATTCCGGAAAAAATGGTAATCTGTTGGAGCAAGGTCCGGGGAGCACGGTGGATGTCGCAGACATTCCAATTGTAGCTCATCTAACTTAGTGGTTGTTTGTTGTGCAGTGTGTGGTCTTGCGTTGTCGTGAAGCAGCAGTGGCCTAGAGCGATTGACCAATCTCGGTTGTTTAGCAGCTAGTTCTTCCTTCATGGTTTGCAGTTGCTGACAATAGATATCTGCCGTAATCGTTTAGACAGATTTTAGAAAGCTGTAGTGAACGACACCGGCGCTAGTCAACCAAACACTCACAAGTATTGTAGTATTTGTATTTTTACTTGTATGTCCTGTGTCTTGTTTTTGTACTAAATAAACGTTTTATCTATCTAACTATCTCTATCTATCTAAGTAACTTTTTCTGAGTCAATTTTCGTTTAGGGCAGGATTTGGCTGGATCTCCAGGGTTCACCCATTGCGACGAGCGCTACCGATTATCGTACAGTATCCAGTTTTCATCACAAGTAATGATTCGATTTAAAATCCCTTCATTATTGTGTCGGTTGAGCAAAGTAACACAGCAGTCGACGCGTGTTTGCAAGTTCAATTCACTCAATTCATGAGGTACCCATCGTTCAAGTTTTTTTACTTTCCCGATTTGCTTCAAGTGGATTAATACAGTTTTATCACTTACCCCGAAGCCTGCAGCTATCTCTGAAGTGTTTTTTGATGGATCCGCTTCCACAATAGCCTTTAATTCTTAATTTTCCACTTTGTTCTCCGGCCGTCCACGGGGTTGATTCTGAAGGTCGACATTTCCAGAACGATAACGTTGAAACCAAAAACGTACCGTGCTTTCTTTTGCGACACCAGCGCCGTACACATCATTAATCCTTCGAGCTGTTTCTGCAGCACTGGTGCCACGGTAGAACTCGTACTCGTAAATATACCGATATTTCATGTTTTCCATTGTGCGGTAATAAGCGACGCCAAAGAAAAAAATAATGAGGAAATAACAAATGAATGACTGTTTTCAAAACTCAAATGTACCAGCTAAATTAAATTATAAATTTGAATATGGAATTCTTAACCAAAGAGGAGATATTTCAGATCAAAGTGGTCAGTACGACAAAACGCTAATTTCATATGTAACGACCTAATAATTACTTGTCATATCAATTTACCTATTGCAATTAAAATTTGTTGGAGTGTCGAGGTTTTGAGCTACTGAATAACATATTTTTTATGGCAAAGAATGGCGAAATGAGCTAAAGGGCTACCTGATTTAAGTAGTTACCTTTGCCCATAACAACTGCAACACCACCTAGGTTGTTGACTTAATGATACCGCAAATCACGTTCACTAAACTGAGACAAGATGAAAAGTCTCATGTGAAGGTAATTTCACCGGCACCCGTACCACAGGCACCGGAACACAGAAAGCAAGCATCACTATTTGGCGCCAAAAATAGGTGCAGTAGTACTTCCCTGGATGAGCTCTTACACAGGGATCTACTCTATTACTACTATAATTATTATTATACATATTATGTATTTAATATATTATTATATTATGTATTTAATATATTATTATATTATGTATTTAATATATTATTATATTATGTATTTAATATATTATTATATTATGTATTTAATATATTATTATATTATGTATTTAATATACATATAGTGATACACAAAATATGTTAATTTTCCACAGCCAGCACAAACCAGTTCCATAAGGAAGAACATGATCTGCTGAAAGATGATCCCACTAACATTTCATACACAGCTTTCTTCAACACAATTGGTGCATGACTTGACAGATTCTGCACAATGCAGGAATCTACTTACATTCAGATGCTTGCCGTATGTGATCATGCTTGTTGACAAACTGATTTATTTCATTAATTGTAGTATTTACATTTTTTTACCAACATGCCATTATTTGTAGTATTTATATTTTTTTACCGACGAGTAGGGCTGCCAACCATCCAGGTTTCCCTGGATTTGTCCTAGTATGGAGGGCATCCGGGGGAGTCTAGTTGAGTTTCTCAAGAAGTGTCTGGGTCATCATTTCAGCCGAAAGACGTCCACTGCTGGACATAGGCCTCCCCCAAGCATCGCCACAACGACCGGTCCTGTGCCTTCCGCATCCAGCGGATTCCCGCGACCTTCACCAGGTCGTCGGTCCACCTTGAGGGGGTGCCTACCCACGCTGCGCCTTCCAGTACGCGGTCGCCACTCCAGAACTTTACTGCCCCATCGGCCATCCGTTCTGCGAGCAATGTGCCCCGCCCACTGCCACTTAAGTTTGGCAATTATTCGGGCTATGTCGGTTACTTTTGTTCTCCTGCGAATCTCCTCATTTCTGATTCAATCACGCAGGGACACTCCGAGCATAGCCTTCTCCATTGCCCTTTGAGTGACTTTGAGCCTTCTTATCAGGCCCATTGTGAGCGACCACGTTTCAGTACCGTAAGTAATTACTGGCAACACATAATAGTGGTCAAAGACTTTCGTCTTGAGACACTGCGGTATTTTGGACGAGAAGATATTGCGTAGCTTCCCGAACGCTGCCCAACCGAGTCGGATTCGACGATTGACTTCTTTCTCGCAGTTGGACTTACCTAGCTGGATAGTTTGTCCTAGGTATACATAATCGTCAACAACTTCCAGTTGTTCGAGTGTAGATTCTCCGATGTTTACGGGAATGGGTGCTATATGGGAATTCAACATAACCTTTGTCTTGTCCATATTCATTTTAAGACCCACTCTATCAGAAGCGCTATCACTCTACTGAGGTCATCGAGCATTGTACCGAGGTCCTCCATGGTCTCAGCCATGACTACTATGTCGTCGGCAAACCGAAGGTGAGTGATGTACTCGCCGTTTATGTTAATGCCTAGCCCCTTCCAGTCTAGAACCTTGAAGACATCCTCCAATGCAGCAGTGAACAGTTTCGGAGAGATCACATCTCCCTGTCTCACACCTCGCTGCAGAAGGATAGGTTTCGAGGCTTGGTCCTGTAATCGGACTGACATAGTGGCGTTTTCATACAAAGACTTTAACACTTCGATGTACCGATAGTCAATCTGGCACAGTTGAAGAGACTGTAGTACCGCCCAAGTCTCGATCGAATCGAAGGCTTTCTCGTAGTCCACAAACGCTAAACAAAGAGGCAAGTTATACTCTTCGGTCTTCTGTATAACCTGCCGCAACGTATGTATGTGGTCTACGGTGCTAAAGCCTTTTCGGAAACCGGCTTGTTCGGGAGGCTGGAAGTCGTCAAACCTGCGCGAAAGACGGTTCGTAATGACTCTCGAAAACAGCTTGTAGACATGGCTCAGAAGTGAGATGGGCCTATAATTCTTCAGTAGAGCATTATCGCCCTTTTTGAAGACGAGTACCACCACACCTCTGCTCCATGCCTGTGGCGTTCTTCCCTCGAGAATGACGGAATCAAACAGCTTCTGAAGGGCCTTAAGGATCGGTTTTCCACCCGCCTTCAGGAGTTCGGCCGTAATTCCGTCATCACCCGGTGCCTTGTTATTTTTGAGCTGCTTCAGAGCCATCCTAATCTCGTACAGGCTGACGTCCGGGATATCTTCGGTATAGTGTCGGGTCAATCGAGCTCTTGGGTCGTGAGCCCGATTTACAGCGGGTGTCCGGGTGGACGTGTATAACTGTCCATAGAACTTCTCGACCTCCTTCAATAGCTCTGGCTTGGAGGATACGACTCTGCCATCGTCGGTCCTCAGTTTTGCAAGCTAGCTCTGCCCACTAGACAGGTCTCTTGCGAAGACTTTGGAGCCCTTCCTTGTTCTTCTCTATCGCGTCTTTAATACGTTCCGTATTAAATTGGCGTAGGTCACTTTTCAAGGACTTTGAGATCTGTCTATTGAGCTGCCGGTACTTAGTCGCATCATCTGAGGACTGCAGAATCATCTCGCGTCTTTCCGCCATAAGCTCAAGAGTGTGGTCAGAGAGCTTTTTGTTTCTATTTGTACGACGGGTCCTAAAGATCCTAGACCCGACCGTATGGACAGTTTCCACAAACCCATCGTTGTAATCGTCCACTGAGCTCCCTAGGCATTCGAAACGATTCTGAAGTTCGAGCTGAAAGCTCTCGGGGTTTTGGATTTGGATCGGTGCTGGACGGAGCGTAGACTTCATCAGTCGAGATCTTTCCAGCTTGATGTTCAGATTCAATGTGCCTCTTACCAAACGGCGATCGCTTCCGGTTTTGACCGCGTTGATCACAGAGACATCATTGAATATTTGCTTCTTCGTCGACATAATGAAGTCAATCTCATTTTTTGTTACACCATCAGGGCCCAACCAGGTCCACTTCCTATGCTCACGCTTTCTGAAGAAAGAGTTCATCATATAGAGTCCCTCCTTCTCCATAAAGCCGGCCAGTAGATGACCCCGGTGGTTCCGATATCCATATCCAAATTGCCCCACTCGCAGCTCATCATCGTAGCGATTGCCCAGTTTCGCGTTGAAGTCTCCCATGACAACAGTGAAGTGAGTTTTAGAGCCATGCATGGCTCTCAAGATATCCTCATACATAGTCTCCACCTCATCGTCGGGGTGATTCGAGGTCGGGGCGTATACCTGTATAACCTTCAACGAATACCTTTCGGTTATTCTGAGTATAAGGTACGCCACCCTGGTCGAAACACTCTCGATCTTCACTACGTTGTTCACAAGAGACTTGTGGACGATAAACCCGACACCGCCCTGGGAAAGTTGGTCGCCCTCCCGGAAATAGAGCAAGTTACCGGATTTGAGGATTATCGTGTCCTCCCCCTCTCTTCGGACTTCAGATAACCCTACGATATCCCATCGTAACTTGCTCAATTCTTCCTCGAGTTCGACAAGCTTCTCGTCGGTCCGCAGTGTACGTGTGTTGTATGCTGCCAGGTCCAGTCTTTTTTTGTTATGGTAGGCGGATCTCTGCCGGGGATTCTTAGCACCCCCTGCCCCGCCGTTACCTAGGCCGCTACCGTAACCAGGGCTAGCGGGGCCGCCGGGGACTAGGGGCCGATTTTTAATTGTGCTTTGCATGAGGGGATATGCCATAATCGCCACGCTTGGCAGGCGGGTTGGCGATCGCAGTTGGTTGGTTAAATACTCGGAGGACGCTGCTGCCCATCCTCTGGTGAATCCCTTAGTCGCCTTTTACGACACCCATGAGAAGATATAGGGTGGTGAAATTCTTTGCGTCCGGCACCACACGGACGAGTGTCTGGGTAATACCGGGAAATTAACATTTCAATTTATGTTTAAGTGTGTCTAAGGGAAAAACCTGGTCCCTGTCCAGGGTTTTTGAAGTATTTGTCTGACATTGGCAATTTAGGTAATGGCACCCCTACAGATGAGTGATAATAGGTTTTTAATTGAGATAAAATCTTAAGATAACTACATAATATAAATTAAATATAATAATAAAACAAAGTTTAACCGGATTAAATCGTGTATATTATTTAAATTGGTTTCCCTGACGTTTCGAAAGCTTTGCAGCATTTCGTGGTCGCAGGTAGACTAAGATGACAATCGTCTTTAAATATTACTAAAAAAAAAAAAATTATCTACCGTACAATATTTATTAATTAAAATCGTTTCGATGCACGCAGTAATCACTCACAATATCATTATCTTTTACAGTGTTGCGTGCTGTTTGGGACTTGATTATTTTTAGGACTGGGTTCCAAACAGGTGGTAGCGGCCAACCATCTTCTCTATTAAAATTAGGATGTTTTTTAATTTCAATAGCCTCACGGAGCATTCTAGGTACATATCGGTTTTCCTTCGCCAGAACTTGTGGTTTATCAAATCGGAGAAAATGGTTGGGTTTGTCTAGGGCATGTTCACACACTGCAGACTTTGTGGAGCGTCTGTTCTTGACGTCAGCTATATGTTCTTTAATTCTAGTGGCTATACTACGCTTTGTTTGCCCTATGTATGATAACCCACAATCACAATCAATCTTGTAGACCCCTGCATCTTGTAAGGGAATGTGACACTTCACCGGTCTGAAGAGTTGGCTGATCTTTCTTTGGGGCTTGAAATAGGTTTTGATAGAAGCACGCTTCAAGATATGACCAATTCTGTCGGTGACCCCTTTGATGAATGGTAGAACAGCAGGTCGACGATCAACTGTGCTGGGCGTCGAGCGGCTTTTGCGGTGGGGATGTGGAGCTCGCAAAGGGGTGCGTATGTTGAATGCAACTTTTCTGTTAGATACTTTAATGGAGACAAAGCCGAAACTGAGAAAAGATTCGGGCTCGCTTCACTCGCGGCGCCAGTTTATAGTGGATTTTTTTGGCGTTTCGGTTATGTAACTAACTATTCCGTTACATTAATATTCTACAAAAAGCTAAAGCAAAAAAAAGCTCTAAAATTTTTTTTTTTTTTTTTTTTTTTTTTTTTCCTTTTTTTTTTATACATACATTATTATGACAAAAGCAAACCAAAAACCACGGGGGTTTGTCCGGAATGCCGTTATTCTGCAGACAACTTATTAAACTAAATACATAAATATGTGCAATAAATTAACAAACAATGTATTCGGCGAGCGACTGCCAAAAATTAACTGACTTGACTTGACTTAAATTCATGTTTTACCTAAAATTACGAAAATCCTAGAATTTTATTGGTTGAATGTTTTTTAAGAGGGCGACCCTCCTTTAATTTTTTTTTATCCGGGGCTGGATATCTGTACGCGACCCCCCCCCCCCCTGACACGAAGGCTGGATCCGCCCTTGGTCATAGCGCCAAAGAATTTCGATGTATTTGGGCGTAAGAGTAACTCAAAAGCAACTCCAGACCATAGCTTCTTTAGTTTACCCAAAAATTAGGAAAATTAAGTGATATTATCACAATTTAAATTTATTTTTTACTTTCTCATATAGTTAGGAAGGTATCTACTATTTTCTAGATTCTCCTGTTCATTTAAATATTTTTTCTTGTTCGTAAGTGTCGTAAGGCAAAATATACAATGTGTGCTGGGTATACGTGGGACACTCAGAAAGTTTTGCGAAACTAAAAAAAATTGTTCTATACGTACATATATTTTTATCAAATCTTTTCAAAGTACTTTCCACCAGCCTCTATACAAAGATTCATGCGCCTAAACCAGTTTTCAAAACACTTTTTCCAGTCCGCCGCAGACACCTCGTTTACAGCCTGCTCGAACGCAGCCAGCGCATCTTCCGGCGACGAAAATTGTATCCCTTTGAGCTGATTTTTTATTTTTGGGAATAAAAAGAAGTCACACGGTGCTAGATCAGGGCTGTAAGGAGGGTGACCCAGGAGTTTGACTGGCGTGCTGTCCAGGAAGTCCCTCGTTTTGAGTGCGGTGTGCGCAGGTGCATTGTCGTGGTGGAGCAGTAGCCCGCGGAGCCCTGTGTTTGGTCGCTTGTTGC
The DNA here is from genome assembly GCA_949699075.1 of Asteroscopus sphinx. NCBI lineage: Eukaryota > Metazoa > Arthropoda > Insecta > Lepidoptera > Noctuidae > Asteroscopus > Asteroscopus sphinx. The sequence goes on along the minus strand of OX453022.1, from coordinate 186,557 downwards.
TTATAACAGAGAAAACTTCTGGCAAACATTTGGTAGTATACCATTCGGCATTAATGCTTCTTTGATCCCGTAAGGGAATTGATACCAAGTGGCCAGTCAAATTAAAAAAGCTAGCGATCAAAATCTTACCCCCGCTTCTAGATCGCTTCACTTTGGTAGGCGTTGGCTCATTTTGAAACACCCAAACAGTCGACTGGCGCTTGGTTTCTGGGTCGTATTGATAAATCCAGGACTCATCACCTGTAACGATGTCGTAAACACGCCGAGACGAGCCTGCTTCAAATTTGTTAAGCATATCACGGCACCATTCCACCCGGGCCTGCTTCTGAGCATCGGTGAGGTTGTGCGGCACCCAGCGTGATACTATCCTCCTCACGCGAAGATGGCTGTGTAGAATCTCGTGAACGCTTCCCGATCCAATCTTCAATATGTGTTGAATCTCCTGATATGTAATTCGCCTATTGTCTTGGATTAAATTTTTCACTGCTAGCACGTTTTCTTCGGTAACAGCCGTCAAAGGGCGACCGCTTCTTTCGTCATCCCCCAAAGTTGGTCGACCGCGCTTGAATTCATTATACCAACGATACACGGTTGCCTTGGAAAGGCCTTCATCCATGAATGCCATTTGAAGTCTATCGTACGATTCATCCGGTTTCAGGCGACACTTGAAATCGTATAAAATCATAGCTCTAAAATGTTCCCGGCGCAGATCCATATTTCAGTGAGACACAATACTTTGAATTAACTCGCAAAAAATGTGGAGGGAAATTTTGAAATTGGAACTTACTTATTTTTACTTATAAATAATCATATTTTCGAAAAACATTATAACTGGCCAGTCTCCCATATATAAAAACTTTTTTTCGCAATACTTTCTGAGGGGCCTGGTATATGATATGTCACAGTAAGGGTCGATCTTTCAATAGCCAGTTAACTTTTAACTGAGGAATACGTTTGATATTTTGACAGTTGTAGTATAGAAAATCTGTCAAGACGTCACATTTATTCCTCAGTTAAAAGTTATCGGACTATTGAAATACCGGCCCTAAGATAAGTAAAGTCGTCATATAATTTCCTATATCCCCCAGTAATATTAGTATTTAGACGTCTATTGATTTTTCTCATTCTCTCTGTCTGTGGATCAGTTATAAGTACTTAACTCCTTTCATTTGTCGCAGACTAACTTAATATGGAAAGTAGGTACCTATCAGTGGCGTGCATTGGCCTACTTCACATGAATTTAATTGTGGTGTAAGTTATTGATTTTTTGATGTAGGAAGATTAATTTAGCATTAATAGGTCTATTTTAAGATAAATAATCATCGTACTCTGAAAAAAAGATAACAACTTACACCACTATTGAATTTGAATGAGAAAGGCAGTAGGTATTGCCTAATTGCCTATATGCAATGCACGCCACTGGTACCTATCTACCTACATATAAAATTAAATAATATAAGTAAGTAAACATAAACTGCTTATTACATAAACCTAGGATTCTAGGATACAAAATCTGATTTCATGGTAAAGAAAAGTCTAAAAAATTGTCCTAATTAAACCAACAGATATTTAGCAGCTTACAGCCCTGGCAGGCCATGGTGGACGACAGAGGGACGTTGCGAGCTGAAGGGAGAAGTAGGTATTTATAAGGCGGCATTTGGGGTCCGTACAAAAGAGATTCGTTTCTATACTAGTATTATTATCTATTCTATGACGAAGGGCCACACAGGTACAGTAGCGTAATAAGTGTGAGCAGGACATAAGGATGTATCGAATATTAACAAACAACTGAGACAGGGAGAACATGCGGTCCCCACCATCTTGCCACTCAGATGAACAACGTATCAGTCTTGCCGCCATGCTATTGATTTGGTTGCAAAATTGACTACTGTGCCACTCGTTTCTCACTTAACAGTCTATGTAACAATTAGAAAAGCCCTAGAACGAAAAGAGCACTGTTCATCAGTATTCCTGGATATCCAACAAGCTTTCGACAAGGTTTGGCACAGTGGCCTACTCTTCAAAATAAAGGAAAGCATCCCACATAGTTACCACCTCCTGATGAGATCGTATCTTTCTGACAGATTGTTCCAAGTGAAAGAAGCTGGATCGACGTCTATTTTTCACTGCATAAAAGCAGGCATACCGCAGGGATCCATATTAGGGCCAATCCTGTATATCCTATATACTGCAGATCTACCAGCGAAGAAAAGGCGACTGTCCACCTGTACAACTTGGAAACGTCGCCTTACCTCATGAAGAAAGCGTTAGATATCTTGGAATGCACCTGGACCGTCGCTTAACCTGGAAAAAGCACATAAAAACAAAAAGCGAAGAACTCAACATCTGGTACAGACTCTTATACTGGCTACTTGGCAGAAATAGTAAATTATCCACAGACAACAAGCTACTAATATATAAATCGGTTCTCAAGCCAATTTGGTTATATGGCATACAATTGTGGGGTAGTGCAAGCAACTCCAACATCTCCATACTACAACGCCTCCAAAACATGATATTGAGAATGATCACAAACGCTCATTGGTTTATCACAAACAATGAGATTCACCAACATCTACAAATTAGCACGGTTAAGGAAGAAATCCGACTGACTGCTGAGAAATATAAACGGCGATTAACACACCTCCCAAACGAACTAGCAGTCCAACTAATGTCACAGAGCTATACGAATCGTCTTAAGAGACATGACATAATTAAGCTACAGGCTAGACTGTAGCTTCATTATGTCAATATGCAAAGAGTAGCTCCCTCGCTGGAGGAAGCACTCCACATAACAATGTCCAGACAACTCATCTGATTATAGTTAGGGAAGATTGATTGCAGATAAAGAACACAAAAAAAATATATATATTATATTACGCATACTGTACTAAATATTATAAATGTGAAGATGTTTAGTGTTTGTTACTCAATTGTTGTCGTGTTGTTAGGATGAAATTTGTAATTTGAAAGTGTTTGTAACCTGGATTAACATATTAATCATATTATTGTTAAAAGTGTGAAGTGTTCCACTGCCGGGCAAAGGCCTCCCTACTCTCCTTCCACTTCTGTCTGTTGCTAACAAAAGGCTGGATTTTTTATCCCTACAAGATAAACAGTTCCCGAGAGATGCACATTAGATTCATCTCGACTCCATGAGTGATACTGGCTATAAGGATTTTGAAAAAACCAACATGGTTGATTTCAGACAACATCAAGTGAAGTTGTTAAAAAAATTGGGTCAGTGTCACCTTAGGGTGGTCATGTCATATCAAAACAAAGAGCTCAAACAGGAAGGTCAAAGATTTGTCATGCAGCATGATCATTCACATAACGCATGTCATGCCGCATGATTGTCTAGGGTCCCCTTTAGACACTATTGATAGATAGATAGATCATTTATTTGTCAGAATATGGTAGGATACAATAAGTCGTTACCGACCAAAAAATTATACTGTGATACCTATTTGCAATGATTCAACAATAAGCCAGACTACAAGTTACACCATGTCACCCGATTCTATAAAAGATCTCACAACACAAACATAGGATATTGTGAGAATCATTATAAAGTTGACCTATTTATCAGGGTTAAATCTCAGTGTTATTACATGAAATCTGTTGGATTATGTTATGAAATGCGAGAAGAGAGTGAGTTCCATCTTTATCAGATGGCTATGTACACAATGTTACAGTAGATAAGATAGCGCGTCGGCGGCGGCAGGTGGCACCGGCTCGCGCTAAGTAGTGTCGCCCAGGGAATGTACTACTCTCTAGTGTCTCCTTAGCGCGCTGCACGCTTGCATCATCAGACCGTTGCACCTTCAACATTCTACTGTTCAAGGTCTTGCGTCGCTAACTTATTTCGATGGCGACGCACGACACCCGGCACTCGGCACACTTACCTACGTAACTCGGCTCCATTTTCTCCGAGCCTTATCTGTCTCGACGATGCCTTTTCAATCCAGTTTATGTGTTAACAAAAAGTTTTATTAAGACATGACAACATGCACACACAAACACACACTGATAAAACCCCTATATAACTTTGTCCAAACTTTTCAAAACAAGAATAAAAAACTCTGTAACAGACACCGCCGGCTGATTTTCGACACTGTTCACTTCAGACTTCAGTTATCAACACTTGTTCCTCACTATCGCGCACAAAATAGTAAAGATAATGACAAAATGCTTATAAGCGTTGAAAACATCACGATCACGAACGAGCACAGCAAAGTTAAAAAGTTTCCGAAACTACAAAAATGTAGTGATGGGCGTAATACATTATCAAGATATTCGACCCTAATCGATTATGACTTTTATAATCGATCATTCAAAAAAAAAATCGATACTATTCACCTACTAGTTTGACTAAAGTTAGCAATTTAAGTTAGGTTTTGATATTGTATCCCATGAAAAGTACAATATAATTTAGAAATGACTTTCTTAAAATGATGAAGAATATATTTTTTTTAATGGGGATATTAGTCCAAAGAAAAAAAGTTTTAATATAGGTATTATGACGACGAGGTATTTTTTGAGGTTGACGACGAGTTTTATTATGATTCACGGACTACGAACATAGATGAGGAAACTGAGGAACCGCTGACAGTTGAGATAGAACCTCCGGCTACAGAACAGCCAACTGAGGTCAGGCGCGGTTCCAGCCCAAGATTTTGGGGGGGGTCAGCTTGGCTTCCGTACAGTTTCATGGTCCAAATGTACCAGCAAAACCTGTTTTTTTTTTAATTTACGCTACATCGAGTGCAAAAATTTTTGGAGTTAGTATAATATGCAACAGAATAGTTAGTTACTTACAAAATGCGCGTTGACAAAGAAGAAACCATGGGTTAAAACCACAAGCGCGAGTGAAGCGAGCGCGAAATTTTACATATGCATGCGAAAAGTTTACTTCAATTTAAGTGTATTTTTTGGAGTTTTAGGCTATGTACTACTCGTGCAGATAAAGAATGAGATTGAAAATGGCGGCATTTGTATTTTCCTGTCGCTCACAGTATTGTGTGAGCGTGAGACACATAGAATAAAAATGCCACCATTTTCAATTCCATTTATTATCCGCGCCGAGTGATATACTTAAAATAAAAATGTAACACAACAGAGCACATCGAGCGCGAAATTTTCATTTTTATTTATTTTTTCACCTCCAAAGCTTCAATCGCTTGTGCCTTTGAATTGGAAATTTCATACACTCTTTATTTTGAGCAAAATAATACCCATTACCCATGCTGTAAATTGAACTTTAGTCAAAATTCCAAAATAATGTTAAGTATTTTGTTTACGTATGAGTAGATGTCGTGACAACTCATTATTTGAAATAACACTTAATCTTTCTTGTTTAGTTGTTAGGATAATTTTGAGGTACAGCTTGGATGGTTTTTGGGGGGGGGGTCATGACCCCTGTGACCCCCCCCCTAGAACCGCGCCTGACTGAGGTTCAACGAAGATCAACTATAGAGCGGAGGCTTCCAAACCGCTACAACAATTACGTCCTGAATATCTTTCAGCGATCACTTCCTGGATAGCTGTTTCTTTCCTCTAGCATTGAAGAATGTTATGATATAAATAAATAAATATTTTGGGACATTTTACACAGCACCATCTAGTCCCAAACTAAGCAGAGCTTAATAACTTCTTAGGTTTTCGCGATCACTACACATTATAATAAAACAAAGTTTAACCGGATTAAATCGCGTATCGTTGTAAGCAGAGCTTGTACTATGGGTACTAGCTGTGGGTACTAGACAATGGATATAATACTTATATACTTTTTTTTTGTAAATACATACTTATAATACATAAGAAACACCCAGACCAACACAAACACTTATGTTCATCACACAAATATTTGTGTTCTGTGGGAAACGAACCCACGACCTCGTGATCAGCAGTCCGACACTCGAACCACTAGACCACAGACGTCGTCAAAACTAGTATAGAAACTCTCTGTTTCGATACTAGTATTGTCGATGAATGTTGTGTTTTTGTAATTATGGATTTTTAGTCAAATACTATTTGTCATATTCTCGTTTTATTTTGTTGATTAAATTGATAACATAAATTAAAACCATTACAATACTTACCTATATGGTTTTAATCAACAAATCATCAATACGAGAATATGGTGATAGTAATTGACAGAAAGTATATCATTATAAAAAAAACCGGCCAAGAGCATGTCGGGCCATGCTCAGTATTATAGGGTTCCTTAAGTAGGTGTAATTACAAACGAATCAAATCGAATATTAATCATGGCTATTTTAGTTTTTGCAATAATCGGCAGCATTCGCGACTCAGAGCGTGTTGTTAGTAGCGCCATCTAGCGATAAATTCAAGAAGCCAAATTTAAGAAGTCTGTCATTTCAAAGTTACTTTTTGTGTTTTTTTCAAATAGAAAGTAGCTAAAGGAGCATTATTTGCTATGATCATTTTTCTCTAAGGTCAATGACCTTTGAACTAGGACGTTTTAAGTATTTTTCAGTTTTCTCTCTATAACTCAAAAAATTATAATCACATTATACTCGAAATAATTTTAAAACAGAGTTTTCATAAAGGTCTATCAATGTGGAAGATTATAAGTTTCTACATTGCATAGTTTAGAAATGGCAGGGGGGGGGGGACACATTGCAAGCCACTTTGGCGGGCTATATTTCGCAGATGGTACACCTGATAAAAAAGTGGTGTATGAAACATTACCTTCATTTTAGTAGACCTATTCAATGATATCCATATAGACACGAGGGGGTGCAGCGAAAAAAATTTTTTTTTCCCCATTTCACATGTATGGACGCCACCCCTAAAATACGGAAAAACTATTTTATTATTCTTTTAAAATTGAGATCTATATGTAGACTATTTTTTAACAAAATTTCAGTTACTTATGTTTATAACTGTAGAAGTTATTAAGCTGTAAAGGATTAGAACAGACGGACAGACGGACAGACGGACGGACATGACGAAACTATAAGGGTTCCTTGCAGGACTTCGGAACCCTAAAAACAACGTTCATAGACAACGTTCATAGAGATGCATACGCGCCATGTGTGGTTTGAAATCAGATGATAGCTGTGTACCGTTATTTAAAGAATTAAAAGTTCTAACTGTACCTTCGCTGTATATTTTGGAGATCTTTGTGTTAGTCAATGCAACTTTTTGAAAAAAAGTCGACAGTATGAGATGTTCCAATCCGTAGTCAATATAAAAACTCATTGTGCAATTATAGATGCAAAACTGCTTTATTATATAAATGTATTCTAGGTATGGCTCCACGTATACACGCTGAAATTTGAATCGCTTAATTCCCGAAAAGGGGTCATTGTACTATGGGACCAACCCTGAAATCGCGAAAATAAATCTGTGGGTCCCTACATTTGTGTTCACTTAAATCAATGAAATGTAGGGACCACCTGATTTTTTTTCCGCGATTTCAGGGTTGGTCCCTTACTAAAAGTTGTTTATAATGATGAGTACAATGAACCTTTTTCGGGAATTAAGCGACTCAAATTTCAGCATGTATACAATAAAATACCTCATACCATAGAACATCTAAATCTGGTACAGTTTAAAAAACGCATGAAACTACTATTACTTGAAAAATGTTATTATTCAATAGAAGAATTTTTAAATGCCCAATTAATTTAATAATATTATTATTAGTGACCAAGAATACAAACTATTTGACATTTTTATTTTATTTATAACATCATCATTACATTTTATTATTTTGTGACATTTCGAGTTGTATAATTAAATATTTTTTTACTAGCAAACTTGATTCAAATTTCTCATTTAGATTTTAAATACACATTTGTACGCCTGCTGGCATAACATAGCGGACTCTTTATTGTATTTAAGAACTTTATATTATTTTTTGTACCTATGTTACACAAATGAATAAATGACTTATGACTTACAATACTAGTATCGAAACTCCAGAGAGTTTCCATATTATCACAATCATCATAATTTTACTTTTACGAACTAAATATAACTTATTTTTAAAAGTATGGTTTTATTTATGAGATATTCATGTTTACATTAAAAAATATCAAAAAGACTTTTCCATGTTTTTTTGAAGTGAATAACCGATTAATATATGATTAATTAATCGATTATTCTTTTTCTGCGGATTTATCGATAAACAAAATAATCGATCTGACACATCACTATGAAAATGACAGGAAGGAGAGGCGAGCGATGTTCCCTGGGCGAGCGAGCGAGATGACAAGCGTTAGGGAGGGAGGGCGCTGCCGCCGCGCGGGCGGTAAGTTAAGTAGCGTACTTAATACGATTATGTTGTATTTGTAAGATACGGACACTACGACAAGCCAGTGTGACCACACGAAATAAATTGTAACTTGGTTCCTTTGAAAATGTGCTTGGTTCTAATCTTTGGGCTAAAGGGATCGGGCGTTTATTTGATGCAAACTTTTTGTAATTCTGTTTTTTTTTTTTTTTCGAATTGGCTACTCACAGGAAGCACTAGTGTGCTCTTTCTGCTTAACCGGGCTTTGGAGGCGGAGAGTCCCGTTAGGGACTCCAATTCTGAACTACAGAGTACATTATATAGCTGTTCTGAACTTACAAATAGTACTACCTACTCCGAGACATAACGGCGTAACGTAAACGTAAGGTAAGCACGAATAACATTACATAACATTAATAAAGTTTATTTACGCCATCTAGTATTACTATCTTGAGGTGTATAGTTTAATTTACCGTCAATAGATATCACTGTATTTTTGAATATTTTACTTCTTGATAATAATTTTTTTTTATATTTTTTTGAGACATTTTGACACAGCACCAGCTAGTCCCAAACTAAGCAGAACTTGTAATATGGGTACTAGACAATGGATATAATACTTATAATATTTATACCCAGACCAATACAAACACATATTGTTCATTACACAAATATTTACCTAAGGACTGTTTTAACTTGTAATTATTTTAAGTAACATATCTTTGTGAATGAGAAAATAAACTTTTTATTATTATTATTTGTGTTATGTGGGAATCAAATCCACGACCTCGTGATCAGCAGTCCGACACTCGAACCACTAAACCACAGACGTCGTCTGTTATTTTACATGATAGGTATTATCTTTCTTATTCTTAACTATTATAAAATTGTAAACGTCTGTTTGTTTGTTTGTTTGTTCCAGCATCACGCTAAAACTACTGGACCGATTTTGATGATTTTTTTTTTGTTTGAAAGCTGATGATCTGACTTAAAAACTGGTATGGGTTTTGAGAAAGAAAGAAAGAAAGAAAAAAAGAAAAAAGTTAATTCGTGGGTTGCGTACTCACCCGACAGATCGAAGCTTCTATGCATTTGCACGAGCGGATAGTAATGTACGATGGAGTGGACAGGAGTGGAGTGGAGTGGACAGGGGATGGGACTGGGGATGGGACTGGGGACGGGATAGGGGACGGGACTGGGGACGGGACAGTGGACGGGACAGGGGACGGAACATGGGACGGGACATGAGACGGGACATGGGACAGGACAGTGGGACGGCACATGGGACTGGACATAGGATGGGACATGGGACAGGACATGGGACATGGGACGGGACGATAGTGATATAGTGAGATAGTGGGACAGTGGGACAGTGGGATAGTGGGACAGTGGGACAGTAGGACAGTGGCAGTGGGACGGTGGGACGGTGGGACAGTGGGACAGTGGGGCAGTGGGGTAGTGGGGCAGTGGGATAGTGGGGCAGTGGGGTAGCGGGTTAGCGGGGCATTGGGGCAGTGGGGCAGTGGGGTTGTGGGGCTTTGTGGTAGCGGGGCAGCGGGGCAGTGGGGCAGCTGGGCAGCGGGTAGTGGGGCAGCTGGGCAGCGGGTAGTGGGGCAGCGGGGCAGTGGTGTAGCGGGGCAGTGGGGTAGTAGTGGAGTGGGGCAGCGGGGCAGGCACTGGGGCAGTGGTATAGTGGGGCAGCGGGACAGTGGGGCATTGGGGAAGCGGGGCAGTAGGGCAGCGGTGCAGCTGAGCAGTGGGGCAGCGGGGCAGTGGTTTACCGGGGCAGCGGGGCAGTCGGGCAGTGGGATAGTGGGGCAGCGGGGCAGTGGAGCAGCGGGGCAGTGGGGCAGTGGGGCAGCGGGGCAGTGGCGCGGCGGGGCAGCGGGACATTAGGGCAGCGGGGCAGTGGGGCATCGGGGCAGGGTGAGGGGCAGTGGGATAATGGGGCAGCGGGGCAGTGGGGCAGTGGGGTAGCGCGGCAGCGGGGCAGTGGGATAGTGGGTGGCAGTTGGGCAGTGGGGTAGCGGGGCAGTGGGGCAGCGGGGCAGTGGGGCAGCGGGGCAGTGGGGCATCGGGGCAGCGGGGTAGTGGGGCAGAGGGGCAGTGGGGTAGCGGGGCCGTGGGGCAGCGGGGCAGCGAGGCATTGGGGCAATTGGGCAGTGGGGCAGCGGGGCAGTGGGGTAGCGGGGCAGCGGGGCAGTAGGGGAGTGGGGCAGCGGGGCAGGCTGTGGGGCAGTGATATAGTGGGTCAGCGGGGCAGTGGGGCAATGGGGTAGCGGGGCAGCGGGGCAGTGGGGCCGCTGGGCAGTGGGGCAGCGGGGCAGTGGGTTACCGGGGCAGCGGGGCAGTGGGGCAGAGGACTGGACTGGAATGGACTGGACTGGACTGGACTGACGTGGGTTAGCAGAATTTAACGCGAGCGGAGCCGCGGGTAAAAGCTAGTAATATATATTCTCAGATGAACAACATAGTTAAGCAAGAGCTCGTAGCAAAAGATGATGAAATAAAAGATTGTTGGAAGGTATACGTATCCTACCTAAACGTAGTGGTTATATTCTCTTTGCGTATACCAGCGTGGCCAGTTTTTTTTTTGCCAAGTCGGGATTCTGAAACTTTTTGAGTGAAAAAAGCGGGATTCTTTTCTCGTCGAAAGCGGGACATAGTAAAAAAACGTTATATAATCAATTTTTTTTAAATATTTATTTGTATTATCTTTTTATTGAGTTTTAAGTTACGTTTACGTGACAATATATAGCAAAAATAGCCATAAAAATGTATTTAATAAAAATATGATATTTTAAATCAGATTTCCGTATCGTTAGGTGGTTGAGTCTTCTTAGTCATCTGAATAAAAAAAATAAAAAGAAAAAATAAAAAGCAAAAATCAACGACAATTTTTTTTTATTCAGTAGAGAAAAATGTGGTGTTTCAAATAATATAATCTAAGGATGTTATGGAAGAGTGTTACAAATTGTTACTTGTGAGAGTTGTGAGTTATTCGCGAGAAGCGGGGCTGAGCCTGTCCCGCGCGGGACATTTAATTTTTATTTAAAAAATCGGGACGTCCTGCCAAAAGCGGGACGTCTAGCAACGCTGACGTATACCTACTTTGAAAGGTTGATGAATGAAGAGCATGTATGGAGAGGTGCATTTAAATAGGGATTTGGTGAATGAAATTAGTATGGATGAAGTCGTGGGACATAATTAACGTTTTGAAAGTGCATGTAAGTAAATGCTTATTCGAAATACAAACATTTGACTTTGAAAGCGTCTGTTGGGCTTTATGGTCGATGACTATGGTTCAAATTGAACGTCAAAACACGATCATCGCATGCGAATTGGAAACGATTATTATTATTTTTATTTTTGTTTTTTTTTTATTTTTATTTTTTTCATTCATTCTGTAGATTATTCGAATAGGTATCGTAAAACGGGAGTAGACACCCAGTTATCATTTTATGGGTGTCGGAGGCGGGAGGCGGTGACACCTGGGCAGTGGGCAGTGTCTAACTTCACTCTCCAGCCAATGTCACGTTGTAAATTGCGCGTACTGTACGGTCGACCGCACGTCGGTGGTAACACTTTGACATTAGCAGCATCTTTATTTCGTAAGCTGTAAGGGCGGTTTTACTGCTTAACTTGCTTTATTTGACGTGGACACTGACAGTTGGGCTAGTCCACAAGTTCAAAGTCGCTCAGCGAGCTATGGAGCGAGCTATGCTTGGAGTTTCTTTGAAGGATAAAATCCGTAACGAGATTATCCGGAGAAGAATCCGGAGAGAGTGACCGACATAGCTTGTAGGATCAGTAAGCTGAAGTGGCAGTGGGCTGGCCATGTCTGCCGAAGGACCGATGGCCGCTGGAGCAGACGAGTCCTTGAGTGGAGACCGCGAATCGGTAAACGCAGCGCAGGGCGTTCCCCTGCCAGGTGGACCGACGACCTGAAGAACGTGGCTGGGGGGGACTGGATGCGGAAGGCAGAGGACCGAGTGTTGTGGCGCAACTTGCGAGAGGCCTATGTTCAGCAGTGGACCGCGATAGGCTGAGTTGATTGAAGGGCGGTTTTCGAATTGAAGTGTTACTACTGTCATGCAGTCGACTGTACCTACTAATAAAAATAAAAATACCATATCACTTGGATCGGCCTCAATACTTCGTCACCTGTTTTTTCTGAATAGTTCAACACACACACACCCCCACACATTCGACATTCTTTCTATTTGGAATAGGTAAGTACTTACACTTGCTATGGTTTAGATGTTTTTCATAAGGCGCATAGGCGTACGCTGGTATGTCTCCAATCTCCACAACCCAGGTCACTTTGCGTTGGCCCAGCATGGGCGACCGCGACGCCATCTCGCGGCTCTCACTAGCACTACGTCACATTCCACACATTCACTTAAACAGTTTGTTTTACTTTATTGTATTGATTACACAACAACTCGGTGAATCCTCACAATGAAGCAGTACCTCTGTGGCAGTACTGGTGGCTCCACGGCGCGGTGCGGCGGTACGGACGAACGATTGAGCGCGCTTAGGTACACTCTCTAAGGTCCGTATTACAGAACGTTCCTCAAGTACAGTTTGATCTTCAATCAACTGATCACTACTTGAGGATAGAATCGGTACTCGAGTATCGTTCTTATTCTAATACGGTAATTACCTATAAACTTCAATTCAATAACATAGCACATGAATATAACCTGAAATATGAAAGAACTCTCTACTCAAGCACAGAATATCTAATAGGCTGAACTGTGATCAATGAATCTATACTTGAGGAATGTTCTAAAATTAAATCCCAACTCAAAACTAAAACAGTGATCAAGCTTGAGGAACGTTCTGTAATACGGGCCTGAGTCTCCATTCAATCACATAATCACAGGTAACTGGTGATTGCTTCGATCTATGTAACGCTAGATAGGTACTAATAAACGTGTAATTAACTTGAAATTGCATAATTTATAGGTACCTAGTCGACTACTGTTTCCCCAGACAGAACGGAATTTACAACCAAGTGGTTACCATATTATCTTTATTTACAACTCTTAAATAAAATTAATTATAAAACGAACAATGACCGTCACCTTCAAGTGAGCGCACTATTCGCACTTGGACACCAACATTATAATAAGTATAGTACCTACTTCTTATAATTTTGATTTACAACACATTATTCTAATAAGTAGGTATGTACCTACATTGGTATACATAGATTCTTGTAGATAGTTACTGTTCTAATGGGAAGATATCGCGACTTGTGTTTTGTTATAACCATAACAATGTACACCTACATTATTGGTATTAATTTATTACATATTTACACAATTATTATGCATGTTTAATTGACATGTGTTCCGTTGCAGTAAAGTTCGCGAGTGCGGGCGCGAGAGCCTGACACGGAGCTGCGCGCGCGCAGGCTGCAGGCGCTATACTTGATATGGCAGCGGTTTATTTATTCATCGCTGGTGTCTCGGTTATTTTTAGGCGTACGTGGTTCACCTTGGCTGCTCTGCACCCTGACCAGCTAGCCGTGCACGTTGAACTTGCAGCGACACCCACGTGGACACAGGCCGCGGCGCGCCTGCATGCACTGCACTAGCATTAGTACTTTGTAGTTCAACAACTTAACGTAGTCGGGCAGACCTTCTCAAGTGGTGACGCAATTACGTAGGTATCCTCAAAGTCCTTGCAAGGCTGGAGCAGATTTATTGCACGAATTTTATTAGTTCATATCGTTTGTTTGCGCCGCGCTGCGTCGCGCCGCGGTCCCACTCAAAAACCATTTACAAGCTTAATTGTTTCGATAAACGATTAATTAACTTACACAACACAATTTAACTAACATAGAATTTAATTAAACTGTAAGCACTCCCTACTATTGTATAATGCCCCTCCAGCCTTTTTACTATATCTGAGATAAGGAGACCAGGAGACCCGTAGCACAGGTTTTACTTAGTATGGGCTCGTTTTTTTTCCGTGGGGAAATCCTCATGGACGCACTCTGCCTGGGGACAGCGGAGCCAGTGTCGGACTCTTACCGACTAAAACCACCGCGGTGTTCCTTCAACTATCTTTTGCCGGGGGCGTTGGAAACCGGCCCGCCACGAGCAGGCGAGCTCTTTCACCCCGTGCGGCCCAACGTCGGCCGCACCCTCCCCGGCAGCGCACACGGAACGCTGCGCGTCACCTCACGGGCCCCGCCTTGATTTAACTAACACGCCCATGGCATGGCTACGCCAGCCGCACCTGCCTCGCTAGCCACGGGTGCTACGCCAGCCACGCCAGCCTCGTAAGCCTCGCCAGCCACGTAAGCCCTCGCCAGCCACGTAAGCAACACCAGCCGCGCCAGCTACGCCAGGCAGCAGACTACCCCGAGTCCGCTGCCCATAGGGCCTATCGTCTCTTAAATAAATAAATAATAAATATCTTTGGGACATTTTTACACAGCACAATCTAGTCCCAAACTAAGCAGAGCTTGTTCTATGGGTACTAGACAATGGATATAATACTTACATACTTATTTTTTTGTAAATAATACATAATTTTTTATAGAGGTTTTCTTCCTCATTACTCATCCTCCAACCTCAACAGTACCCTCTGCTAACTTCAGATGGACACGCGGAGTCACGCCGCCGCATTGGCCCAGATCGAGCCCCTCCCGCACCAGAATGTTCGCCACAGGCACTGATATCCCCCGAAGGATAATAATATCCCTCGAAAGGATATTTATTGCCCGTACCCAGAATGCACCGGCCTAACAACTGCCGTTCCCTCCAGACGTATCCAGAAGGAGTAGCAGCCGACAGTCACATGTTGAGGTTTTTTGGCCAGCACCCCTAGTATGGGCTCCTGTCTCCCATCTTATTAACTTAGTTTAACTCATAATTATGCATGTAACTTGTGAAAATTGGTTGAGAAAGGGAAATTCAATGGCAAAATGCCATTCTGAATTTCAGGAATGTTATCAAAATTAATCACAATGATACAACAGCTTTTGAGTGCCTAGCTGATGCCTATTATTCTAAAAAAGGGATCATACAAATCCGCATTGAGAGCTTATAACAATGTAATGACTTTAGATCCCAGCAAATCTGAACACTGTCTTACAAGAATTGGCCTCAGGAGGAGCTCGATGTGGGCCAATGGGGAGTTGCCCCACGTGTCCCTCTAATACATGCAGAGGACACAGTGGAGGAGCAGGGGTGGCCCCGGTGTGCACTCCCCCTGCCATTGGGCAGGCAGCGGGAAGATTGTCCTTCCCTGCCCCCGTCAATCTCGTAACCCCAAGAGTGTTTGCCGAGTAGTGTTCTCGCGCCTCTTGGGACCGGGGGTCTTGGCTTCACCGCTCGGACCGCGAGGAAGAAAACCTCTATAAAATATTACGGGAGGGTGATGCTTGGGGTCAGCAGACTCGGGGTAGTCTGCTGCCCGACGAGCAGCCGGTGTAGCTGGCATAGTTGGCGTAGCTGGCACAGTTGGCACAGATGGCGTAGCTGACACGGTTGGCGTAGCCGGCATGCTGGCGTAGCTGGCACAATTCGCGCAGCTAACACAGCTGGTGTAGCTGGCACAGCTGGCGTAGTTGGTATAGGCCCGTGAGGTGGCATGCAGTGTTCCGTGTGTGCCACTGTCGGTGGTGGTTGGCGAATGCAGGGTGCTTTCCACGCCCCCGGCCAAAGGTAGTTGGAGGAACACCGTGGTGGTTTTAGTCGGTAAAAGTCCGACACTGGCTCCGCCTTCCCCGGGCGGAGTGCGTCCATGAGGATTTCCCGACGGCAAAAAAAAATGTTTGACCGTACCGGTTGTTTACGAGTCAACTCAACACGTGCTCGCGACGCCGACGCCGGCGGCGCTTCGGAAGCGAGCCTGATAGATAACTTATCACGGGGAAGCTAATCAAAATCACAGATGGAGGTCAACAGTGAACACATTCACCCGTTATCAATTGTCACCCGTAATCAACAGCAGTTATGTGGCGTTACATAATGTATGCTCCGTCGGAAGTTGGGGTCACTAACTCTGCCCGCGAGGCCATCGTACGCGGTCGGTACGCGAACGCGACACAACTACAACTACCACCATTTTATTTTAAGATGATGTCCGCAATCTATCGATCGAAAATCTCAATAAGTACATCGTTAGTAAGGGTACTTCCAATCAAGTCTTATTTTATTCCTTTTTTTTTTTTCAGGGCTACAGTCAATTGCGCAAAAGTAAATTGCAAAAGAGTATATCATACAAAACTTAGATAATCACGCAACCAGCATGAGATTGTCGATGTCAAGAACTTGCTGCCGGTCACGTTATATTCTCTTTGCCTGTCACAGGATTGGAGACTTGAATGGAATGCAGGATCGAGACATTAACTTGCAACGAGGGATGCCACAGGTGAAGGGCTGGAGGTGTCTTTAGAGAAGATGGCCCGCAACTCGGAACGTCTCAACCTCAGAAATAGAGTCCTAACCCAATTACTGCCTCACTCACATGACAACTCTGTCACTCACATCACGTGAAGTCCGGGAAGTGCAGATATTGCGCACACGCATAGTATTCACATTGATTATTTTGTCGCAAGCTCCGATCATAGACACATACTATAAGTAGATGCACAGTCTTGTACAAAATCAAACCCAAAAACCGGCCAAGAGCATGTCGGGCCATGCTCAATATTATAGGGTTCCTTAAGTAGGTCTAATTACAAAAGAATCAAATCGAATATTAATCATTGCTATTTTAGTTTTTGCAAACAGCGCCACCTAGCGCTAAATTTATGATGCTAAATTTTAGAAGTGTGTTTCTTTTTGTGATTTTTTTAAATAGAAAGTAACTAAAGGAGCATTATTTGCAACGATCATTTTTCTCTAAGGTCAAGCTGTAAAGGATTAGGACAGACGGACAGACGGACAGACGGACAGACGGACGGACATGACGAAACTATAAGGGTTCCTTGTAGGACTTCGGAACCCTAAAAACGTGTCGGCGATGAAATGTACTATTAATTATGTTTACGACAACGACACGTACGACACTCCATCCTTTTACATTTGGAGTATAGTTTTTATTAATTTTAACCGACGAAAAAAAGGAGGAGGTTCTCAATTCGACGCGTTTTTTAGGGTTCCGAAGTCCTACAAGGAACCCTATAAGGTTTCGTCATGTCCGTCCGTCTGTCCGTCTGTCCGTCTGTCCTAATCCTTTACAGCTTAATAACTTCTACAGTTATAAACATAAGTAAATGAAATATTGTTAAAAAATAGTCTACATATAGATCTCAATTTTAAAAGAATAAAAAAATCGTTTTTACGTATTTTAGGGGTGGCGCCCATACATGTGAAATGGGGAAAAAAATATTTTTTCGTTGCACCCCCTCGTGTGGGGTATCATTGAATAGGTCTACTAAAATGAAGGTAATGTTTCATACATCAATTTTTTATCAGGTGTACCATCTGCGAAATATAGCCCGCCAAAGTGGCTTGCAGTGTGTCCCCCCCCCTGCCATCTCTAAACTATGCAACGTAGAAACTTATAATCTTCCACATTGATAGACCTTTGTGAAAACTCTCTTTTAAAATTATTTCGAGTATAATGTGATTATAATTTATTGAGTTATAGACAGAAAACTGAAAAATACTTAAAACGTCCTAGTTCAAAGGTCATTGACCTTAGAGAAAAATTATCATGGCAAATAATGCCCCTTTAGCTACTTTCTATTTGAAAAAATCACAAAAAGTAACTTTGACATCAATCAGACTTCTTAAATTTGGCTTCTTGAATTTATCGCTAGATGGCGCTACTAACAACACGCTCTGAGTCGCGAATGCTGCCGATTATTGCAAAAACTAAAATAGCCATGATTAATATTCGATTTGATTCGTTTGTACACCTACTTAAGGAACCCTATAATACTGAGCATGGCCCGACATGCTCTTGGCCGGTTTTTTTTTTTATGCATGACCACGTATAACTTTTTACAAAGGAGTCGCCGACTCATAATTAGTTATTTACATTAGTTAAGTTAGGAGAATAGTTAATAAGACTATAAGCTTCATTTTATTTTTCGCTTTTCCGTTTTTATTTTCGTCGGTTCAATTTTTTGTTAATTTCTACACATTTTAGCATCGTGACACGCCCCACTGCAAGCGCGGTCGTGAACAGTCGTGAAGCGACTCAAGCGACCGAGAGCGAAACTACGTTAGTACTATTAGATATTCTGTGTCCCGGTGTAATCGATCTATGAGCGTGACGTATGTCCGTGAGCGTGACACATCGCTTCATCATCGCAGTGAACACGCATCTATCACGGTGTCGGAGGTGTCGGAGCCCTCAGACCTCGTTTTATAGCTAGGTAACGATTCTTCTCTAAAGTTAGATATTTTTTTAACCAAATATTTCTTTCTATAATCTTCCAACTATCTCCTAGACAAGTTACACAACAATATTTAATTTACAGTCGATGTCATGGTCATGCATGCCTTTAATTTACGTAATAGTTTTTTGCACAAAGTACATTTGTATTGTTTTTTGTTGGTCTGAGTTGCAATTCTTAAATGTTTTTGATCTAAGCTATTACACATTTTATTTTATTTTATAAACTCGCATAAGAACGGTGCTATTTGGTGCTTGCTGCTTGCCCCTATGGTTACAGATCACAAACAAATACTATGACTCAGTTTTCAGTCAGGGAATTCTATAAAATGTACAAAGTAATATGTCAATAAATAAAGATTAAATAAATAAAGTTTTGCCCTGCATCTGCGTCCACAACCTCCCCGGGGATAATGAATATAACGATTGCGATATCACTTGCGATACGGTACGATGCGGTAACATTGATCAAAGAGACAGGAGCCTCACTGGCACGACTCAGATACGAGTGGTATACTCATACGTAGTATCTCTAAGTAGTCTGTGGTATACTCCCAGATGGCGGCGGCGGCGTCCGGAGCGGAGTCCGCCTGTCTGACATTTACGTTTATTTTCATCTGACACGAGAGTGCATGCGTATGCGACGCTACAGCTGATGCACGCAGCGCTGGATAGCATTTATAAAGTTCACTATAAAGGTGCCTGTTCACATATCTATGTATTACGTGGAAAGGCCATCTCATCTCACGAGACGGCCCTAATTCACGTAATTTCATGACACGCCGATCAAGTTGCAGTGACGCTGCAGTTCGTTTCTGACAGCGAATCGTCGTAGATAAGAGAATACGAAAAGCATTGTTTTGACAAGTGCACTTCTTGAGTTACGTGAATTGGCCTTCAGGGAGTGAGCTCTCAAACGATTATTATTTTATAAAACCGGCCATGTGCATGCATGTAATCTGGGCCTATCCTACCATGTGCGTGCAAGAACACGCATGGTAGGGTTCCGTCGTCAGTACCTACAGGCAATACAGAATTCTTATGTGACATCTGAGCCTAAACTCGATGTATTTAAAAAACACAAAGTTCTCTTGCAGTTTATCTATGAATATTTTACTGGCTCAACTACACGGTTGGTTGATTAGAATACGTAGGTACTAGTAAATTAGAAAAGCCGTAAAGCGTACTCATCCGTGTTAGTTTTTCTTTTAATCAGTTGGAGAGTTTTTTCAGGTGGGGGGGGGGGGCGTAACTCGGCGTAACTGCGTAAGGTACGTATCGACATACCTTACACGATGTAATACGCGAAAGAAAAAACACCCCCCCCCCACTTTACATGTAGGGGAGGTACCCTAAAAAAACGCGGACGGACATGGCCAACTATAAGGGTTCCTTGTTTGACTACGGAACCCTAACTACGTTTTAACCCAACTAGAACAAAGCTACCCAGTCCATAGAACACGTAATAGAACCAAACCTGTGCGCACACAACAAACTGCCACAAATAAACACAGTTTTTGATTTATTGTTTGACGTGGAACTGTTCTGTAAATATTGGAGTTTTACCATAAGAAAAGAGAAGACATTGTTACCTATTCTATGGTTTTACCCAGAAACTTTTCTCAGTAATAATCTATTAGCCTACTAATGTCTAATATGACTAAATATTAATTATTTTATAGTCCTCATAATGTAGTTAAAGTTATAAATTTTTTGTAAACATGATGTTTTTGGCAAAGAGACAGCATGTAAAACTGTCAAAGGATACATGTGTCGGCTACATAGTAGGTAACTTTATAAGTAATTCTTACGTCCCCTTTCTTGTTTATATTTACTACAATATATACTTGTTATATTTTACATAATTTTATGTAAGTAACTATTCGATATTATGTAAATAGTTTTGTACAATTTTCTTTTGTTTCTATTATATGTACGAATAAATTAATGTTTGTTGTGTAGCCGTATACACATACTTACTGAAAATACCGATACCAACCAATACGACCGATACCTTACCAGAAGAAAACCATACCACAACATACCTTACCACCTGGATCTTCAGAAGGAAGACACATGCAAATGGTTTTACCAATAAATTCATTCAATCATTCAGTCACTAGTCAACTGTATCGCTTGAGTTTCATTACAATCCTGAAGAAACCTTGGAGGATCACTCGCCCTCTAAAGTTGTGTATGTTACTTATACAATACTACAATTATTTGTAAAAGAGACATTATATTTCGCCTGTAATGTTCCCTGCCTATTATAGATTGTTGTTGATAGCAAATACGATAACACAAAAACATACCAAGAAACAGCTCGTATCGACAAACTATTTTTACGATAAGTATTCAATATCTTTGCCGTTGCGGTCCTAGTGCTGGTTGTTACTGCCATCCAATTTGACGACTTTCATTCATAAATCAGTAACGCGGGTGACGCCGCCGGCGGACACGACGACGATCGGATTTACGAATGAAAGTCGTCGAATTCGATGCAAGTATGCGGTAGTGTCAAACTTGCACTATGCCGTCAGTAGGTACTGCACGCAGGCTGGGATGTTCTCTATGTGGTGATAGAGTCAGAAATGTCTCTCCTTTACCTACCTAAAAGCATTTACTCGAACCTATAAAAGCTTGTGTTTATTATACGAAACACTGTGTTCGTTAATAAGCCATACATATTTGCATAACACATAACATCACGCCCATAGAGGAAATGGAAATGAATATAAATAGAGGGGAATTGTGGGCGGGATAGGCGCGCCGCGCTTTTGAGCAGACGCGCTAATTTAACCAAAATCCGCGTCACAGCTTAAACATTGCGGCCAGGCTGTGACAGAGTACGTTGCTGTGCGAAAAAATAATAATTATGCCGTCTTGCGCCATTATATCATGCCGAAAAAGAAGCGAGGTGTGTAGTTTAACTAAAGGAGGGATTTCTTTTCATCGGTAAGTCTAAAAACCTTTAATTAGTTGTGATATTTGCAAATATTTTCTTAGTATTATGTGATTCATGACAAAAACGATGTTATCGCAAACTGATAAAACATTATACATTGCTTATAAAACATGGATATCGACTTTCACTACGTGAGTAACCGCGTAATGTATTGCGTTTATTTCGATGTCGCCTTCACCTTATTTGCCTGACTGTTACCAAAATCCCCGCGTATCGATAGTGTAGTAACATATTGAATGCATTATCGATATAATTAATTCGGTGTATACTTTCTGTTTTAAAATAAATATTCTTCATTTTTATTATTTTAAATGCATAATAATTTTATTTTTAGGTAGATTCTTTGTCGAAATTATTTATTCGCAATTTCGAGTTTTGATAAGATAAGATAAGATAAGATAATGTTTATTTGTCATAACATGAGTATACACACAGAGTATGCAAGTTGTACAAAATTATTATAAGGTCTATCATGTTATACCTTTACGGCATACAAATATAATTTTATTAATGGATATATCATTAATCAAATATGTAGAAACTTATACAATACAATACAATATTTATCAATTATCATAATTATCATAAACATAAACCACATTAAAAAAGTAAAAACCGACTTAAAAAAGAATAAAATAATAAAATTTGTGTGAAACAGTTTAGGGAGTGGTGCTTTTGATTCGGATTGATTTAAGAAAAAACTGGTTTTTTTTTTTTATTAAAATATTTTTATTTTATTTTTTTGAAGTCGTTTTTTTAGTTTATTGTTTTGAGTGGAATTAACAATAGAAAGACAAGCGATTGCTGTAATCCCGGATAATTTGCTGTCATCCATTGAAGAGTTCCCTCTTTATCTCCTATGACCTTCATCAGATCTTCACAAAATGATTTTTTCTGAATGCAAATGCTTGACTTGTTGATGAATATACCAAAATCGCTATGTGTATGCCAATAATATTTGAGAAGTTACCTCAATTTCACATGGATCCCATCATCAAAACTGGATTTTGATGAAAATGGAACCAATCTGGAAGTATATCCTTTCAAATAAATAAATAATTTTCGAAATCGGTTTATAAATGACGGAGTTCTGAGGTAACAAACATACAAAAAAAAACATACAATTGAATTGAGAACCTCCTCCTTTTTTGAAGTCGGTTAAAAATCGGGTTTTAGGCTCGGTTTCCACCAAAACGCAGAGACGAGATGTGACGAGATGTGTCGCAAGCCACCAATAAGACTGCGTTAGATATACAACGTTATTCTTTGTATACCTGCATCCTGAAATTACTTTGTTCAGAATCACTAGGACAATCGATTTATAGTGAAAAAACATAGTGTTATATTTTTGGAAAAAAATCTTCAACTTTATTCAAAGTTTGGATACCTATTTTATTTGTACTACACCGCGAGTCGACACGCTGATATTATTTGTACCTACTGCACCGCGAGCCGCCGTCGCCGCTTTGATGTAGCCGACCGACAACCAGTCGAACGCCGCCGCACGCCACACCGGCGCCGCGCCGTGCGCGCCGCCTGACCCTCCCCTGCCCCCGTTCGCCGCCGCCGCTTGCGCCGAGGGCGAGGGAGAATTTCGCCAAATCGCCAGTCTTACGAAGTTCGCTCAGGTGTTTAGTGTACAAGAGAGTGTGGAAGAGCGCTGCGATCTCGTGATCATATTTTTCGACAATGGCATTTCAGTACACAAACCAACAGTCCTCCGAGAACCTCCCTCGCAGTTTTTCAAAGCCCAGAAATGCACTATCAACACGATGGTGCCAGCGGCCATTTTTCAGTCAGTCGGGCAGTTCCTAAATCAGGAATATGGTGATAGGTGGATCGGCCGCGGAGGCCCCGTTCCCTGGCCCGCGAGGTCCCCTGATCTCACTCCACTTGATTTCTACCTAGTTTACACCACTTACCGGTCGCATCGGAAGTAGCATTGCTGTATTAAAAAGTGATACCTACGTATTAATAAAACTAAACAGAAATTTACGTAGATAGGTACCTAAACGTGCTCGACTTTGCATTCAAACAGGTGGAATGCGATTTGAGCGAATGTTACAATACGTTTAAACTGTGTAATGTGTAACGATGAGACACCTAGTGATAGTGATCAGTGTACAATAATCTACTTACAAAACAGTCCGGGGACATCGTTGTAGATACTAGATACCTACTCTTTCTTTACTGCAAGGTGGTTCGAAACCGACGGAGATGGTATGTACCTACCTACTTTGAAACCGACTAACATGAACAGTCGACTGTATGACAGTGGTAACACTTGAATTAGAAATCCGCCCTTACTTACTGCTTACGAAATAAAAACGCTGTCAATGTCAAGTTGTTACCACTTACGTGCGGTCGACCGTACGTAAAAACACTGTCAATGTCAAGTTGTTACCACTGACGTGCGATCGACCGTACCTACCAAGCAGGTAGGTAGGTTTTACAAAATGTCAATAATAAGGTCGTGATTTCAATTATTTTTCCTAAAGTCTAGGTAAGTACGGTCAACCGCACGTCGGTGGTAACACTTTGACATTAACAGCATCCTTATTTCGTAAGCAGTAAGTGTGGTTTTCGAATTGATGTGTTACCACTGTCATGCTGTCGACTACCTACGTAATTATTTATTATTTTTACGCATGCGGAGCCATAAGTACCTATGTACTTATTTTGTTAAATAATTATGTGTAATGAACATTAGCAATATTTAAGTTATTAACATAGCACCAGCTGTCCCATAACAAGTCGAACATCTTACGTAAAATAAGTACCTACGTTTCATTGATCGAATTACCTTACTAGGTACCTACCTATCTAAGAGGGCATAGACCCTTACTGTCAGTGCATTTTGTTTGGGGCAAGCAAATTTCGTTTTAGCCGGTAATTAAGTATGTAGGTGCACTTTGATCCGAGCGGCGCGGCGCGGCAGTGTCCAAATCTTACGTACGAAAAGCGGATAATTAAATCAGCTGTTTATGAAAAAACTGTTCATAGTAAGCCAATTTTTTTTTCACCCATATTTTTTTGAATATTTTAACTAATTGGGGTGTATAGGGATGTTGGTAAAGAAAGAATAACGTTGTATAATAGCTGGTTGACTGGGAGAGAAAGCCAAAGGCATTAAGTCCACCTATGTACATGTATTGTATGAAGTTTAAATAAATAAATAATGTTGAAGCTAGGCGGTGAAATATGAAAATAACGCAATCCTATTGGTTGTTCGACACATAATCCTCTCCTCTTCGTTTTGGTGGTTAAATACCTTTGTTATGTATGGAGTTTGGATTACACCCGGTTTTAACAAGTGCTTAAGGGGAATGTAGCAGCCAAGTGTTGCCTCCGTCAGAAAAAAAAACACTCGCTGAATACATAATTTATCGAAAATTCGTTTTTAAAAGTTGAAGTACAGGTACTGTAGTTCAATCAGAAACTATTAACTCTGTAAAATACATTTCGCTGTAGTTGTAGATAGAAAAACCGGCCAAGAGCATGTCGGGCCATGCTCAGTATTATAGGGTTCCTTAAGTAGGTGTTACAAACAAATCAAATCGAATATTAATCATGGCTATTTTAGTTTTTGCAATAGACGGCAGCATTGGCGACTCAGAGAGTGTTGTCAATAGCCGCTAGATGGCGCTATACAGTGCCAAATGAAATAGACGGCACTTGACGGCAGCATTGGCGACTTATGCTTGATTTCACCAACGATAATTCTCTGGTTAATCGACCGTTTACCCTTAATTCCAGTACATTTTTTGAGTAATCGGCTGTTTAATCAGAGAATTAACGTTGATGAACACCGGCCTTAGAGAGTGTTATTAGACGCCGCTAGATGGCGCCAAATTTAAGAATTTTGTCATGTCATAATAACACAAATTAACTTTTTGTGATTTTTTCAAATAGAAAGTAGCTAAAAGAGCATTATTTGCTAACATCATTTTTCTCTAAGGTCAATGACCTTTGAACTAGGACGTTTTAAGTATTTTTCCGTTTTCTCTCCATAACTCAAAAATTTATAATCACATTATGCTCGAAATAATTTTAAAAGAGAGTTTTTACAAAGGTCTATCAATGTGGAAGATTATAAGCTTCTACGTTGCATAGTTTAGAAATGGCAGGGGGGGGGACACATTGCAAGCCACTCTGGCAGGCTATATTTCGCAGATGGTACACCTGATAAAAAAGTGGTGTATGAAACATTACCATCATTTTAGTAGACCTATTCAATGATATCCCAAACGAGGGGGTGCAGCGAAAAAAAAATTTCCATCCCCATTTCACATGTATGGGCGCCACCCCTTAAATACGTAATCAAGAAGTTTTTATTATTTTAAAATTGAGATCTATATCTATATTATTTTTTAATAAAATTTCATTTACTTATGTTTATAACTGTAGAAGTTATTAAGCTGTAAAGGATTAGGACAGACGGACAGACGGACGGACATGACGAAACTATAAGGGTTCCTTGTAGGACTACGGAACCCTAAAAATGCCAAAAGTGGCCGTTTTTCGCATTTTTTATATGTACAATTACAGCGAAGTATAATTTACAGAGTTAATAGTTTCTGATTAAACTACAGTACCTGTACTTGTATTCAGCGAGTAATAATTTGTTTACTGATGGGGGCGCCACTTGGCTGCTATATTCCCCTTAAACGTGGTCTAAACTTTCGTAATAAGGGGCATATTATTTTATTTTTAGTTTCCAATACAATACAAAACAAAAAACAAAAAGTTTACAAAAAACTAAACAAAATTGACGACTTTAGTATGTTGGGCAGTAATTATTTTATAAGTTACGATTTAAAAAGAAAACCAATCCGTAAATATGCAGAATTGTATATCTTATTTACGCAAAACACCAAACCAGGTCTTATAACAAATTTAAAGTAGGTTAAAAATCGAAAAACTACTTTTTATTTTTCGCCTTACCTCGCGCTGCTTGTTTTAAAACGTGTCAGACGTTATTTTCAATAATTAAGTATATCATGAAACAGTAACTTTCCAATTCCTTATGTAGGACAAATTATTTTTATTCCAAGACCATGTGCGAAAATCGTTGAAAAGATCGATAACATTCATAAATTAGTTTTTTGTACATGGACATCACTAACGACCTGTTCGAATGTAGTGGTGCGTTCGCACATGGTCGACGTTTATGTGTGACAGACGTGACAGCTAATAGTAGGGCCGCGTTCAGTGTAGTATTTCTTGCACGCGTATGCGTTTAGATATCTAGATACAAGCTAGATACAGTGCTTATGTAGTAGTGAGACGGATAGTGGGAGAGTTAGGCGACACGGGTTTCCGAAGAAACTGTGTACTATACCAATTCCAGTCTTATTCAAGTATTCCGTGATCACCCCTGTATTTCCAATGCGGGAAATACACACACAATTTTATTTTATTTTATTTATTAAATTAAAATAATATATACACAATATAATGTACCTACACATTACACCCACATTTCACCAGTTATGTTATAAGTCCCATGTAATAGGGGGCGAGCCTATTGCCATTAACCGGGCACAAATCCAGACTCAAATCCAGACTCCGGGCTGCCACTGAGAATTTTCTAATGAAAAAACCCAATAACACTTTGCCTGACCCAGGAATCGAACCCAGGACCCCACGCTCAGCAGTCGCGCTTGCGACCACTAGACGAACGAGGCAGTCTGTTAAGTTAATTCTTTAGTTACTACGTTCAGCACTAGATGGCGTTGTCCCTTTTACGGCGTGTTTCTAAATCACGCTATGGTTTCGTTCCCACCGCTTATACAAGTGTTTTGAAAATTAAATTTTTTTTTAAATCCCCCTCCGGTAAACTCCCCCGGCCTCCTGCCGAGAGAATACCTCGAACCCCAGTCAGGGGAATCCCGCATTGACGCCTACTCTAGACTTTGGGCCTTTACCCAAGGCATCCATGAGCAGCGCCTTCAGGTACTTACCAAGTACCAAGACATCTATAGAATACTTAATTCCAATTATAATGTATAATACGGCCCCACCCAAAAGATTCAAACCCCGTTCCCTAATTTTAGGCTTTTTTAATGCCCGAGGCATTAGTGGTCAACGCGACGACGTAGCCGTCTTCTTGCGTGAGCACCAAATCGATATTTTACTCATTCAAGAGTCTTTCCTCAAACCCCATAGTCGTAATCCCAATATAGCCAACTATAGGCTGATTAGAAACGACAGAGCACACACCGCACTAGGCGGAACGCTCATCTATTACCGAAATTCA
This sequence comes from Asteroscopus sphinx, assembly GCA_949699075.1. NCBI lineage: Eukaryota > Metazoa > Arthropoda > Insecta > Lepidoptera > Noctuidae > Asteroscopus > Asteroscopus sphinx. The sequence continues at coordinate 158,699 of OX453022.1, read as the reverse complement.
TTGTATTGCATCCCCATTGATCCCCCAGAGCTAGCATGCCTGGAGGCTTCAATCTGTCGCCTAGGCATGACAGGGCACCAGCCCATCACCATAGTCTCGGCCTATAGATCCGCAAACAAACCCGCGAGTCTGCTCGAGGACGACCTCAAATCCCTACTCGATCTTAGTAACTCTGTAATTATTGCAGGCGACTTAAACGCCAAACACCGTTCATGGAGCTGTGTCTCCAATAACGCCGCTGGCATTCAATTAGGAGCACTTAGCGACAAACTTTCCTTCGACGTCATCGCCCCGATGCGTCCCACTCACTATCCTGACACAGTAGGGCACCGGCCCGACATCCTAGATATAGCCCTCTTAAAGCGCGTAAACCTCGGTATTCGCTCTATCGAGGTAATCCAAGAATTAGACTCAGATCATCGCCCTGTGATCATTCAACTGGGTCCCCGAGGTGGTCCCTCGGATCCCGGTATTCCACCCATAACAAAAACGATAACCGATTGGAGGAGATTAGAGGACCGCCTCAAATCTACCTCATCCCCCCAATTAGATTCAATCCCTGACTCCATTGAGACAGTCGCGGACACGGTGGCCGCGATCACCTCGCTCACCAACCATGTGCAGTCCGTAGTGGGCGAATGCTCACGGCAGGTTCCGATGCTGGATGACCAGCGTCTGAAACTGCCGGACGATGTGAATGAGTTGAGGACCGAGAGGAACGCGGCCATCCGTGCCTATGACGCTTTTCCCAATGAAGCCAATCGTGCCCATATGCGCTCCTTACAGAATACTGTAAAGAGACGTGTAGCTCAGGTACGGGAGGATCATTGGGACAAGGAAGTCAGCGCAATCCAACCGTCTCATGTAGCCTTCTGGGCCCTTCAACGCAGACTTAAATGCGAGACCACGGCAACTATGCCCCCCCTAAATCGACCCAATCAAAGGCCGGCCTTTGACGATGACGAAAAAGCCGAATGCTTAGCCGACAGTTTGGAGTCTCAATGCACTCTCAGTACGCTTCCCGTAAGCCAAACCCACCTTGATAAGGTTAATTCAGAAGTAGAGCGTAGGTCAGCCCTCCCCCCCCCCCCAATAGATGACCCTGATGACCCGCTCCCACCGATCACCCCTGACGAAGTTCTCTCTATAGTCAAGGATCTTAAGCCCAAAAAAGCCCCCGGCGCAGACGGCATCACCAATAAGGTGCTGAAACGTTTCCCTGCCACCCTAATCGCTCTAATGACCGTCATCTTCAATGCGGCATTTAAAAACAACATCTTTCCCCAGGCTTGGAAACAGGCTACGGTAATCGGTATTTCCAAACCGGGCAAACCAAAAGCCGAGCCGAGTAGTTACCGGCCGATTAGTCTCCTCAATGTCTTCGGTAAAATCTACGAGAAGCTTATTTATAAGCGACTCAAAGATTTCGCCGACTCAAATAAACTCCTTCCCGACGAGCAGTTTGGCTTTCGTACAAAGCACTGCTGCGTTAATCAACTGCACCGCATTGTAGAACACATCAGTGCAGGCTTCGTACGCGGTCAAATGACCGGCACTCTCTTTTTCGACGTAGCAAAGGCTTTCGATAAAGTGTGGCACAACGGCTTATTATATAAGCTGTACACTATGAATGTGCCACATCGTCTCGTGCTCATCATCCGAGACTACTTGTCGAATCGTACCTTTTGCTATCGCATAGAAGGGGCTCTCTCCTCCCCCCATCCCATTCACGCCGGTGTGCCTCAAGGCTCCGTGCTCTCCCCCCTACTGTTCACGCTGTACACCAGCGATATTCCAAAATGCGGTGCAGCCCGTATGGCCCTTTTCGCCGACGACACGGCAATCTATTACTCCGGCATGACCCATGTCGCTATTTCTCGTACCCTCCAATCCGCGGCCAACACCCTAGGTGAATGGTTCCGGAAATGGAGAATCGAAGTAAATCCCGAAAAAAGTGCAGCGGTCCTCTTCGATAAGAGACCCCTGTCACAGTACCGTAAAGAACTGAGCGTACCAGTCTCAATGTTCGGAAAACAGATCCCATGGCAACGAGAAGCCAAATATCTCGGAGTGATCCTTGACCGTAGACTGACTTTCCGTCCGCATATCCGCAGGGTGAAAAACCGTGCCGCCCTCGTCCTCGCACGTCTCCACCCCCTTCTCAATGCGCACAGTAAGCTGCCCACTCATCTCAAAGTAAGGATATTCACCACCTGTATCCGCCCCATACTCGCCTATGCTAGCGTTGTGTTCGCACACGTTAAGCCGGTGAGAATTCACATGCTCCAAACCATCCAAAACCGTTTCATGCGTAGGGCTGTAGACGCCCCCTGGTACGTACGCAACGTCGACCTCCACCTAGACTTCAAACTGCCGACCATCAAGCAGTTTTTCAAGCGTGTCTCAAAACGCTATTTCGATTCCGCTCCCAAGCACCCCAACCCCTTGGTCGTGGCGGCCACCGTCTACCAGCCATCCGCTATCAGCAAAACCCGACGTCCCAGACACACACTCATTGAGCCCGATGACGATATCACACTCCTCCAGGAGTCAGATAAAAGTACAAGCACACTCCGACGCCGTCGTCCAAAATATCGTCCCCGCCGGCGAGGACCGACGCGACACACACACAGAATCCGAGAGTCCGACTCTCGAGAAACAGTAACACATGCCGACGCAGCACCGGCTGCTGGGGGGATCAGTGGCGGGGTCCCCCTGCTGCACCCTGAGTCGAGGTCCGAGCTCCCCCCTGGGGACGCCCTCACGGTGTAAGCAACCGGAGATAATCTCGTCACGCGAGACCGGCCCTATGCTCTAGAGTAGTTCCTAGGAGCAGGCTATTGCGTAGCCACTGGTTAGGTTTTCTAGGTAGGTCTTAGCCTCGCCGGCGAGGCTTGCCGCTTCACGGCGTTTAGCACGTCACCCGATAGGGACCGAAAGTCCGCTACTTTCGAGGTAACCAATTCGATGCAGCAACGGCTGCTAGGGGGACATAGGAACTGCGGGGTCCCCCTGCAATGCCCTAGCGAGGTTCGAGCCCCCCCCTTGGGGGGCGCCCGCCCGATTAAGCGCGGTATTGATGCCGCGCGCATCTAGTTTGTAAGTATGTAGGGAAAAAACCTTCGGCGAATGGAGTCCCACATGGGACTCTCCGCCAACTAAGTCCGGTTAAGCAGAAATGGGACTTCGGTCCCACCTGCGAGAGCCCATTCGAAAAAAAAAAAAAAAAAAAAAAAAAAAAAATTTTTTAATTATAGTTATCCACGAGTACTAAGTTTGTGTTTTATTCATTGGTCCTTCGTACCGGATAGTAAAGTGACAGTAAGTGATACAGTGATAGTAAGTGAAAAAGTGACAGTAAGTAATAATTAATTAACTCTTAAAATTGTAATTGTGTAAATTGTGTATTGTGTCAAGTGTGGACTGGATTCCAAGTGGGTAAGTCAAGTGAACGCAGCCGTGGTCACTTGTGTTCTACGGACCCAGGACTTGTAAAATCTCACGTAAGTGGCTTTGGACAGAAGTATTTTTAAACACTTAGAAAATTTTAACTTCAGTGACTTAGACAATTTTGTGCGAACATTAACTTAGAAACTTTTGCATTATTAGGACTTGTATATTTTCTAAAATAAACAGTGTTTGGAACTTCTTGATAAAACATGGCGCAGTTATGTGCAGCACAAAAATCTTTAAGTGAGCGGATCTCTAAGTTATATAGTAACACGAAGAAAACCTCCAAGTCACGCTACACCAGAGGTTATTTGGAAACTAGACTAGATACATTGTCGGAATACTGGGGAACTTACAATAAACAACATGAGGACATTCTAAAGAATACTACAAGTGAAGTTCTCGAACAAATAAAGTTTGATCCTTTAGCTAACTTTGACATAACTGAGGAAATTTATTTGGATTTTAAGACTTTGATCAAAGAACATTTAATTGATCTGTCAAGTGAACAATCACAGCAGTCTACAGCTGCTGCTACTTGTCCCAGCGAAAAATCGGAAAAAGTAGCTAGAAAGACAAAGTTGCCACCTATTAGTATTCCAAAGTTTTCCGGTAACTATACAGATTGGTTTAGCTATAGAGATATTTTTACTTCACTCATTCATGATGATGAGAAATTGTCCAAAATTGAGAAACATCACTATTTGAAATCCAGTATTTCCGGTGAAGCTGAACAGCTGTTAAAACATTTTACACTTACCGAAGCTAATTATGATAAGGCATGGGAAACGTTAGTGAATCGCTATGACAACAAAAGGATCACAGTGAATCATATTCTAAATCGTCTCCTTAGTCAGCGTAAGATGAATAATGAATGTGCGTATGGCCTGAAAGGAATCTTAGACACCACACGAGAATGCCTGAACTCTCTAGAAAACATTGGAGTAGAGACGAGCAAGTGGGATGCTATAGTTGTTCACATTGTTGTCTCTAAACTTGATATAGAAACTCACAAACTTTGGGAACAAGCCCTTGGTTCATCACGAGACATACCGTCGTTTGAAACTTTAGCATCTCATCTGGAAACACAATTCAGAGCATTAGAAGTTGTCAATAGCGCTAGAAAGGAAACACAAAAAAGAGATTCACCGAAAACTTCCTCATCTTATTCAACAAAACCAACTGCTGTAAAATCATTTGTCACTGAGGTTGAAAGTACTTGCAGTTTTTGTTCTCAAGGGCATTATATTTGCCACTGTAAAGAATTTTCTAATTTAGATGTACCAAAACGTCACGAATTTGTTAAAAATAATAACATATGCTTTAATTGCCTTGTGAAGGGTCATTCAGTGCAACAATGTAGGCAAAGTACAAGGTGTAAGAAATGTAGTCGACGTCATCACACACTTTTGCATTTCACAAGCCCAGCCAAGACAAGCACAACCCCGGAACAGAATGAGCCAGAAACACGCGAAGCTATTAGCATGAAAGCTGAAACAGAGAATGTCCAAGTTGTTTTAGCAACAGCTCGTGTTGTTATTATTGCAAAAAATGGAGCTACTTACCAACTGAGAGCCTTAATTGATCCGGGATCTCAAGCATCATTCGTGACTGAAACAACTGCACAAATACTTAACCTTGATCGTATTGCCGTAAATGGTAAAATCACTGGGATATCTGATGAAACAGTCATAACAACAAAGTCAATGGTCAATCTAGAATTTCATTCTATTTATGATTCTACACACATATTCACAGCACAAGCTTACGTACTCAAACAATTGACGTCATTACTGCCTTCACAAAAAGTTTCTATGGACTCCTGGCCTCTTTTAAGCACGATGAATCTAGCAGATCCACAATTTCACATGCCAGGGTGTATAGATATTTTATTGGGAGCCGAAGTGCATTCACAACTGATGCTCGATGGCTTACACAGACACAATGCGATGATTGCACTCAATTCACATCTTGGATGGTTAATTTCAGGACAAATAGGTTATGTTAACTCACAAGCTCATCATGTTGTTGTCTCACACACAAAACTAGAGATAGACCAGTTGCTCAGAAGATTCTGGGAACTGGAAGAACACACATTCAAGGAAAGAGCCTTGACACAATTGGAAGCCCAGTGCGAAGAGCATTATATGGAAACTCACACTCGCAGCGCTGAGGGCCGTTACATAGTTCGTTTACCCTTCAAGAGTCACATGAATTTAGGAGATACAAAGCAATTAGCTCTTAATCGTTTAATACAAATGGAGAAGAGATTTAAATACAAACCTGAATTTAAAGAAGAATACTGTAAGTTCTTGAAGCAGTACGAAGCACAGGGTCACATGGAAGTCATACCTGAAAATGAAATAAATACAACTAGTAAATATTACTTACCGCACCACGCAATTGTAAAGGAATCTAGCACAACCACGAAGTTACGCGTAGTCTTCGACGGCAGCGCCACACCTGTAAAAGGTAAATCGTTGAACGACGAACTGTTGATTGGACCGTCTCTGCAACAAGATATAAAGGATTTAGTAACAAGATGGAGAACACACAAAATCTGTTTGGTAGCAGATATACAACAAATGTATAGGCAAATACTTACTGCACGCGAAGATGCAGAGTTTCAAAGAATCTTGTGGCGAGAAGGTTCCGATAAAGCTGTAAAGGAGTACAGACTACTTACCGTTACTTACGGAACTTCTTGTGCACCATATCTTGCAATTCGGACTTTGCACCAATTGTCTGATGATGAAAAGGACAAGTTTCCTATTGCTGCTCCGCTATTAAAGACAGATTTCTATATGGACGATTTAATGACAGGAACGTCAAATGAATCTGACACTATTCATCTGCAACAACAAATAACAGAATTATTAGGAAGAGGTGGATTTTTATTACACAAATGGGCGTCGAATAGTGCACGAGTGTTATCACAGATTCCAAATGCCAATCAATCAGATCAGAGCGTTGTGAATATTCAGATGAACGATGCTATTAAAGCTTTGGGCATTGCATGGAATCCACAAAGCGATAATTTTGAATTAAAGATGTCAATTGATCCACTAACAGATCACGTTATTTGTAAGAGAACAGTTTTATCAATAATTGCTAAGACATTTGATCCTCTGGGCTGGTTAGCGCCGATAGTAATTGTTTTAAAAATATTCATGCAAAAATTGTGGTTAGCTGGTCTAGATTGGGATGATGCTTTACCTGATGATTTAAATAATGAATGGTGTACTTACCACAACAAAATTGAGCACATGAATGTTATACAGCTTCCTCGTTGGCTTGGTGTGTTACCTACTAATGCCAACGTTGAACTACATGGGTTTTGTGATGCTTCTTGTACTGCATATGCTTGTGTTGTGTATCTCAGAGTTCTGATCGACGATGTTGTCACTATACGTCTTATAGCAGCCAAATCAAAGGTTGCGCCTGTTAAACAGGTTTCGCTTCCTCGCTTAGAGCTCTGTGGTGCAGTACTTTTAGCTAAAATGTTACGTGATATTAAAACTAGTATAACAATTGAGGAGAGTAATATTTACGCATGGACTGACTCCACCATAGTGTTGGCCTGGTTGCGAAAGCATCCTAACTCGTGGACCACTTTCGTTGCTAATAGAACCACTGAAATATTAAATGTAACTGACAGTAGTCAATGGCATCATGTCCAGTCGGCTGATAATCCAGCTGACTTAGCTTCTCGAGGCCTTTGTCCCAACGAATTGAAAGAAGCGACATTATGGTGGGAAGGCCCGTTATTTTTAAGAACTCAATCTGACGTCGTGTATCGGAATGATAATTTGCCAGATACTATGTTAGAATCGAAATCCAAAGTTACATCGCTTGTTACTAACAAAAACGATGATGAAAGGCACTCACATTTAAAACGCTATTCTAATTTAACTAAACTAATTCGTGTCACTGCTTATTGTTTGAGATTTGTGCATATGTGTAAAACTAAAGCTTTAAAACTTGATTCAAATAGGACGAATTATTTATGTACTAATGAGTTGTTAAACGCTCGCGATGTTTGTATTCGATTGTCACAGCGTGCTACCTTTCAAAATGAAATTGAATTGTTATCACAAGGTAGGACGATTCCCAAAAATAGCAAATTGTATTCACTTAATGCCTTTTTAGACAATAAACATATTTTGAGGGTTGGTGGCCGTCTTGCTAATGTTCAAGGAAATTTAGATTTTAAATCACCAGTTATTCTTTCAAGTCAATGTCATTTCACTAAACTTATTATTACTGATGCTCACCTCAAGACTTTACATGGCGGGTTCCAACTAACTCTTAATGTGTTAAACTCGAAATATTATATAGTTGGTGCTAAGCGACTAGTTAAAAGTATCATTGGAAAATGTATCCCTTGTTTTCGACAACGCGCAGTACCACGAGCTCCCTTTATGAGAAATTTGCCATCCTACCGAGTCCAACCAGCTCACCCATTTCTAACAAGTAGAGTCGACTTTGCTGGACCGTTTGCGTTGAAATTGTATTCGGGAAGGTGTACACGTACCAGCAGGGCTTTCGTTGAGAAACATCCTGGTGAAGATGGCATAACTCGTGTAGTATCCTTACAATATAAAGATCATGTGTTTAAGGGACCCGTTACTAAATTGTCTCCATTACCTGTTCAAACTGAATCAACGGAACCATAACGTATTCACTGTTATCTAACCTCATCACTTATATTTTACATGATTCTAAGGACCTCATGTAGTCCTTGGCCGGCGGAATGTTAAGTTAATTCTTTAGTTACTACGTTCAGCACTAGATGGCGTTGTCCCTTTTACGGCGTGTTTCTAAATCACGCTATGGTTTCGTTCCCACCGCTTATACAAGTGTTTTGAAAATTAATTTTTTAATTATAGTTATCCACGAGTACTAAGTTTGTGTTTTATTCACAGTCATATTTGCATAAATCATTATTAATTGTTGACATCATCATCAAGAGTGGTCACAGTCTGCCCGAGGAGTGCGAGGGCTTCCTGCCTACTCCGCGCCTTGTCGGAGCTGCTCGTCGCTTGCACATCTAGCCTGTATATTGAAATGATTGTGTCGATACGAGCATGTACTATTGCTATCTGTTCATAAATTAGTCTCAGGGCGCGCTGATAACGCTCACCTACTTACCGAGTCGTGGAATACAAAGCTGTCACTCAAACAATAGTGATAGTTGTCACCGCCTGTGTCACCCGCTGGAAATGCGTACGCGGTATCATTGCGGTGTGTGTTAGCATCAATTTGAAGAAACGGTTCTGATTCGATTAATTCACAGCGCAGCGGTCCGTTGTAACCACTACGTACCTACCTACTGACTATAAAGAAGGCCCACTTCCTGCAATACTTGTCAAATGTTCAGTGTATCGACTCTGGTTTATTTCACCCCAGTTTTTTCCATATTTATTTATTTATTTAACACACCACAGATAAATTAAAATAGAAATAGGTACATAGAAATCAATAGTACTACAAAGGCACTGCTTAGGTACCTACTTGGAAGCTAGTATTTAAGTTTCTGAGGACAGAATCAAGAACACTCTTGATTCTGTCCTCAGACCTTCACGCTCACGTCGCGCCGCGGGCTCTGCGTCCCCCACGTGGGCCACGTGACCACACTAACTGTGCCAGTGGCACCACCGCCACCGCCACGGCGGACTCCAGTTTTATTTGTATTCAACTGTAGTTTAAAACAATAAGGCGCTATGGGCATTTCCTATGCTGATCAGTGTTTTTCATTATTTTTGAATAAATGACCCCAGTTATTTGAAAAACTGAGTTTATAATTTTCTTTTATTCTAAGGGGATAATATTGATTAAAATTAAAAATCAAGTAAAAAAAAAAGTTAGGTACCTAACCTACACTCTGCAAGCACAGAATATCTAATAGTACTACTGCAAGGTAGCCGCGAGAGTTCTGAAAGTCAGTAAATATGTAACATTGCGGCCTCACTTGTAAAATAATTTGAGTGAAATAGTTTAGTTGAGGTTTGTGGTTTAGTTTAGTTTTGGAGCAGACGAGTCCTTGAGTGGAGACCGCGTATCGGCAAACGCAGCGTAGGGCGCCCCCCTGCCAGGTGGACCGACGACCTAAAGAACGTGGCTGGGGGGGACTGGATGCGGAAGGCAGAGGACCGAGCGTTGTGGCGCAATTTGGGAGAGGCCTATGTCCAGCAGTGGACTGCGATAGGCTGAGTTGAGTTTAGGAAGTAGGTGCCTTTGATTCGGAGAAAAAAAAATTAAATATTTTAGTACCTACATAGGTATTTGAAATGAGAATCAAGAACGAACATACTCCTTCAACAAGTTGCTCGTTCAACCAGTCACGCTGTGTCATCTGAGATTACGACACTCTGTAGTCTGTACATCATTAACTCCATCTTCTGTAGGTAACCGAAATAAGCCAAAAAATTATTTTATTTTATTTCCAGAGCGACAAATCCAATTTTTTCACTTCGTAAAAGGAAAAATACGTGTGTGAAAAACAGAGACATACCGCGAGTGTGTGTCGGTTTGTTCTATGTTCACGCAGCAACGGAGCAACAACGGGTCGACGTGAGTTGTTGCAGAGAGATAGCTGATGGGCCGGAGGGAGGCAAAGGCGACTTTTATCTCACTAAAATGCGGTTTCTGTGGGATAAAAAAACCACGGGACCGAAGCCGCGGGTCCAAGCTACTACTTAAATAATTTCTTTGTTGAACTAGTCTAATAACTGAATGAGACGACAACCTGTAACGTTGTGAACCCTAATGATGTGCACAGGAGCTGGTAGTCGCTGGTGGCACCACGATCACTCGCTGGATTGAATGATTTGAGCAATGTGATAAACAGACGAGAAACTGCGAGAACGCAACAAACACACACAGCACTGCCCACTGATCTGATCACAGCTACATCAAGTGATACATTGATAATGTCATAGACTTATATTTGGATAATTTTGTTTCAAGATTTTCACTATAAATAAATACAAACTTAATAAAAGTAGGGACAGGTGATAGTTGATAGCAGTGATAACTCGTAGGACAACACGTGGACTCATAGTGAGAATGAGGATTCAATCGATTCCGGTATAGTCGTAGGCTGTCCAAAAAGTAAGTCGAGTCCGCACAGGACAAATACTCTAGAATTATTGAACAACAATAGAGTGCAAGAGAAGCAGTGATAGCCTAGTGGTTGAACGCTTGCCTTCTATGCAGGAGGGTGTGAGTTCGATCCCGGCCTGCACTTCTGTCTTTTCGAATTCATGTGCGGATTTATATTCAATTATCACTTGCTTTAACGGTGAAGGAAAACATCGTGAAGAAACCTGCACACCAGAGAGTGCTCCATACAGTTCTCAATGGGGTGTGTAGTCCGCCAACCCGCACTAGGTCAGCGTGGTGCACTAAGGTCTTAGCCTTCTCGTACTAAGAAGAGGCCCGTGCCCAGCAGTGGGACAGTATTGGGCTGGTTATGTAAGAGAGTGCCATTTTGGGAGATGCGTGTCAGCCATGAGTTGTATTGTGAGCCACGAGCACGCCTGACCCCAGCCTGTCTCGTTCTCGCGTCACCACTCTGCCCCTGCGAGGCTACAGGCGGCTACAGATGGCTACAGGCGGCTACAGGTGTGGAGTCGCTGTTAGCGTCAGTTTGTGCGCGCGATGCCACTATAACTAACGGAACCAATATAGCATTCTCTTCCTATCTCATTCTTTTAACAAATTTTCTGCCCCTCAACAATAACTAACGTCCGATATGTGACAGAGAGAAGACAGACTAATAGTTCACACTGACACTGATTCACTTTATTTCTTTAATTGTGTAAATACGTAGGTACCTACGCATTAATCTAAGCGTAAATACGCACTTCTGGCTGAAGTTATTGTATGCTGGACTCACCAACTTTACTAATTCGTTCTTCTTCAAAACTTTAGCAAATGATACGATCTGAACCTACACCTAAGTGTCTGGAGAGTTTGCTCCACTAGCACCGAAGCAACCAACAGCTTGACACTGATAGCTGGAGCCAGTGTGTGACTGCGCTTGCTCTGTGAATACTTTGGACTTACGTATTAGTTATCTAACTGAAAATGTAATTATACATTTTCTGTATAAAGTCGATTTTTTTGTAGTTAATTCAAATGTATGCGAACACGGAGATGACGACTGATAGAGATGTATGGAAGAAAAAGACATGCTGTGCCGACCACAAATAAATTGTGATAAGGGCAGGAGGATGATGAATTCAAATGTATGCGTTATTAAATGGATTTTCCAAATAGACAACAGAAGGCCAGTTCAGCAGTGATGACTACGTAGCGTAGCTGTTCATTATAAGACTTTAATATACCTATATAAACTGTGTACCTATCTCCTAGACTAACTCTGGGTTAATTTTTACACACAAGTCGTTGTTTGGTATCATTCATGAATATTGGATTGGACATCTTAGTTTTGTTAATTTACCTATCTAATCGTAATCAGTGACACCGCTGCCCCACTTCCATACGGAAAGCGAACTTAATAAATATTTATCACTCGCACGTTGCAGTATCGTACTCGAGTCGCGGCGCCGGCGACGTCAGCGCGGCGCTGTGAACACCCGGCACTGGCGGCACTGGACGACTGCGGCGCCGCGGCCTGCAGCGCTGCTATCTAGTATCGCGACACTGATACCAGCACGCGTGCACTACTAATTATCAATTTATTGTAATTGTTGACTAACTTTGACTTGAATGCGCGATCACAATCACCTTCCTATCAGCAGTAGCAACGTGTTCCAGTGAGCGGCATCACCAACGCACGATCTACCGATTATAAATGAGCCAAGGCCACAGAGCAAGTCACTGTAGAGACATCTATCTCGCTACATAGGAACTAACACTGAAGTTGTCGATGACGACCACTGAGGAATTATAACCAGATGACGACACTGACGATCCTGAATCGCGCAAGCAGAGTATGACACGCAACGCAACTTAGTATATATACAACAACGAAAAATTAACACAACACAAAAAAACATTTTCTCCTATGCTAGCGTTGTGTTCGCACACGTCAAGCCAGGAAGAATTCATCCCCTTCAAGCCATCCAAAATCGATTTATGCGGAAGGCCGTGGGCGCCCCCTGGTATCTCCGTAACGCCCAACTCCATGTTGACCTAAAACTGCCGACCGTCAGGCAGTACTTCAAGCGTGCTTCCAAACGCTATTTCGACACCGCCCCTAATCATCCTAACCCTTTGGTTGCGGCGGCCACCGATTATAAACCACTCTCCATTAGTAAAACTCGCAGACCTAGACACGTGCTCATCGAACCCGATGACGACATCACCCTCCTTCAGGAGTCAAACAAAAATACTAGCACCATCAGACGCCGTCGTCCTAAGTTTCGTCCCCACCGGAGGGGACCGACGCGACACCCACACAGATGCCGAGAGTCCGACTCTCGAGAAACCCAACACGATGCAGCAGCGGCTGCTGGGGGGACCAGTGGCGGGGAATCCCCAGCTGCACCGTGAGCCGAGGTCGAGCTCCCCACCTGGGGACGCCCTCACGGTGTCGCAACCGGAGACAATCTCGTTACGCGAGACCGGTTATGCTCTCGCTCGCTACCATTCCTACTCTAAACCGCGCTATGAGCAGTTTTGATCGCCGACCAGTTAGGACTAGGTAGGTCCTAGCCCTCGCCGGCGAGGCTTGCCGCTTAACGGTGATTCGCGAAACGCGTCTCCCCCCCGTTATACCGAAAGTCCGTCGCTTTCGAGAAAACTTTTTCCGATGCAGCACCGGCTGCCGGGGGACGTAGCGGCGGTGTCCCCCAGCAATGCCCTAAGCCGAGGTCCGAGCCCTTCCCTGGGGGACGCCCTTATGCGGCATTGCAACCGCGAAATTAGTATGTAAGTTAGTAGTTAGTAAAATATTTCGGCGGATGGAGTCCCTAACGGGACTCTCCGCCCCCAAAGCCCGGTTAAGCAGAAAGAGCACTATAGTGCTTCCTGTGAGTCATCATCATTTCAGCCGAAAGACGTCCACTACTGGACATAGGCCTCCCCCAATTAAGGGGGGGATATGCCATAATCGCCACGCTTGGCAGGCGGGTTGGCGATCGCAGTTGGTTGGTTAAATACTCAGAGAACGCTGCTGCCCATCCGCTGGTGAATCCCTTAGTCGCCTTTTACGACACCCATGAGAAGAGATAAGGGTGGTGCTATTCTTTAAGTCCGGCACCACACGGACTAGTCCGGCACCACACGGACTAGTCCGGCACCACACGGACTAGTCCGGCACCACACGGACTAGTCCGGCACCACACGGACTAGTCCGGCACCACACGGACTCAATTCGAAAAAAAAAAAAAAAAAAAAACATGTTGATCTGTATTCGTTAAGGAAGTGACTATACCACTGATACTGTCGATACTGAACACGAATCAATAATCATTTGTTCAATAAATTGAAGTAATTTGGTTACACAACGTGTATCAGAAATGCGTGGTCATATTTGAAGAGCTCATTCAGTTCATAGCATAGAACAACTTTTACTATGGAACCAACCCTGAAATCGCGAAAGAAATATTAGCTGTTCCCTACTAAATGATAATAATAATGAGATGGGGGCCTTTTTTAGTCTCATACAGGCATATAAATTTTAAGTTTATTGTTAATACACTATTTTTAGATTTTTTTTTTTTCTCTCGCCTGTACCGAGACTGAAATAAATATTTTCTTTCTTTTTTTCTTTCTAAATCATCGATGTTGCTCGACAAAATGTAAGGATCAGCTGATTTTTAGGGTTCCGTAGTCCTACAAGGAACCCTTATAGTTTCGTCATGTCCGTCCGTCTGTCCGTCTGTCCGTCTCTCCGTCTGTCCTAATCCTTTACAGCTTAACTTCTACAGTTATAAACATAAGTAGATGAAATTTTGTTAAAAAATAGTCTAGATATAGATCTCAATTTTAAATGAATAAAAAAATCGTGATTACGTATTAGACGGGTGGCGCCCATACATGTGAAATGGGGATGAAAATATTTTTTTTCCTGCACCCCGTCGTGTGGGGTATCATTGAATAGGTCTACTAAAATGAAGATAATGTTTCATACACCACTTTTTTATCAGGTGTACCATCTGCGAAATATAGCCCGCCAAAATGGCTTGCAATGTGTCCCCCCCCTGCCATTACTAAACTATGCAACGTAGAAACTTATAATCTTCCACATTGATAGACCTTTGTAAAAACTTTCTTTTAAAATGATTTTGAGTATAATGTGATTATAAATTTCTGAGTTATAGAGAGAAAACTGAAAAATACTTCAAACGTCCTAGTTCAAAGGTCATTGACCATAGATAAAAATGGTTTTAGCAAATAATGCTCCTTTATTTACTTTCTAATTGAAAAAATCACAAAAAGTAACTTTGTTTTATATTGATATGACACACTTCTTAAATTTAGCGCTAGGTGGCGCTGTTGCAAAAACTAAAATAGCAATGATTAATATTCGATTTGATTCGTTTGTAATTAGACCAACTCAAGGAACCCTATAATACTGAGCATGGCCCGACATGCTCTTGGCCGGTTTTTTTTTCGCGATCGCATTTCTGATACACGTTGTATATTTGGTTTATACAAACAACACAACAACAACGACATTCAGGCAACTCGTTATAAATATGTATTGCCATTAGCTAACACGTTCCAGTTACAGTACACCGTAGTTACAGTTGATGTATTCTTCGATGAGGCCTAGTAACAAGTAATAACATCATTGTGTTTTACGAACATTTCGAATAACATTATATAAAGTTACACAAACACAAACATACATTTATTGATAAACACATGTTTGTGAACAAAGACACAGATTTCATGTATGGTAGTATGTCGTCTCATCTCAACCAGTCTATAATTTTTTAGGGCTCCGTATCCAAAGGGTGCCAACGGGACCCTATTACTCTCGCTACGCTGCCCGTCCGTCCGTCCGTCCGTCCGTCTGTCTGTCTCAGGGCTGTATCTTTATAACGGTAATAGATAACCAGTTGAAATTTATTTCACAGAATATGTATTACTATGGTGCCTATCACCACAATTACTAAAAACTAAAAAGAGTCTAAAATTAAAGGGGACCCCCATACAAACTACATAGTATGCACTATAATCTGACCAAGTTTGATGGTGGTATATATTACCGTTTTGATAGAGTAGGAATAAAAACGTTGTAAAAAATGCATGTTTTTTGAGGTTTCTTGTATGGGGACCCCCTTTGGTGTTTGTATTTTTTTTTGTTTTTAGTATTTGTCGTGATACACCTCATAGCAACACATATTCTGAGAAAATTTCAACCAGCTACCTATTACCGTTCAAAAGATACAGACCTGTGACAGACAGACGGACGGACGGACGGACAGCGTAGCGCTCTCGCTACGCTGTCCGTCCGTCCGTCCGTCTGTCTGTCTTAATAGGGTCCCGTTTGGCACCCTTCGGGTACGGAACCCTAAAAAGGTGCAAAAATTCATATTTCGCGCACGGTGCGTTCATGTCTTTATCTCGTAAATTAAATCAGTTTCTAAGAGGTATCAGATCGATAGGTGGTACGGAACCCTTACTGTGTGAGTCCGACTCGCACATGGCCGGTTTTCTAAAGTCTTGTTCATTTCGTGTTCATAGTCAAAATTATTATTGTTTTCAATATTAACAGTTGTGTTATCAGATAAAGCACACATTCGTGTGTTGTTACGTCGGGTAGATCATTTATGTAAATAATAAAGGTCCCAGTATACTTCCTTGGGGCACTCCGCATTTATTTTCACAATGTCATGATCTATAGGCTCGCCCCCTATTACATGGGACTATAACATAACTGGCGAAATGTCGGTGTATACACCTCTGCCTACCCCTTCGGGGATATACAGGCGTGATGTTATGTTATGTTATGTCGTGATCTATGAATTTTCTTACGATGTCCAGAGTAACTTGACACCTCAACGCATTGTTTTTGTTGACTTTATCAACTCAGCCTATCGCAGTCCACTGCTGGACATAGGCCTCTCCCAAGTGTGCGACTTTAATAATCTTCTAATAATTTTAGCGCGTTTCCTCTTATATTATATCTGTCGAGTTTATGTAACAGTAATTCATGGTTAACAAAATCAAAGGCCTTCGATATGTCAATAAAAATACAAGTTACAGGAATTTTGTTATTTAGGCTGGTTGTTATTAATTTTATTAAGTTGAAACATGCTAATGTTGTTGATTTGTTTTTTGTAAATCCAAACTGCTGAGGGAGTCTACTCGCGTTTCACAAACGACAAACGAAGTACGAAGTTTCGTTCCGACTGATAGGTACCTACATAATAAATATACGCATATAAAAAAGGCTCAATAAAGATAGACAATGGTTCATAGTCATATGAAATTGACCGAAGATCAGAGAAACAAACGTCAAAACACGATCATCGCATGCGACATGAAAACGATGGTTGACCGGAGTACCAAATTATGCGATGAATGGTACGATTAATCGAATATCGTCAAACGCGAGTAAACCCCAAGGTTTCAAAATTTCATATTTGTTGAAAAAAAAAAAACTGACGTGAATGGCCCTTTCAAATATTTTAAGTAATGCTGAGCAGGTAATGCTGTCGTTCTGTTTAACATTAACAATTATTCTAGCAAAAAATTTTCAAAAATGTCCGCGTGTTTGTTTCCTAGACCTTGTAATAAGGAGATAATAATCAGTTGCGTTTTTTTTTTTTTTAATTGTAATTCACAAAACTGATGTACAATCTCACATACATTTGCGTTATTGATAAAGATAATCTGCGTGTTTATGGTCGCGGCCACGGTGACTCGCGGTTATCTCGGGAAGACAGGGCGTTGCCCCGTGCTGTGCGAGCGCCTGCGCCGCTCCCGTCCTCTATTTTTGAGTCGGTCTCATTTTTAGGGTTTCGTACCCAAAGGGTGCCAAACGGGACCCTATTACTCTCGCTACGCTGTCCGTCCGTCCATCCGTCTGTCTGTCACAGGGCTGTGTCTTTTGAACGGTAATAGGTAACCGGTTAAGATTTTCTCAAAATATGTGTTGCTATGAACCTTATCACGACAAATACTAAAGATAAAAAAAGTCTAAAACCAAAGAGGGGATACAAGAAACCTCGAAAATAAATGCATTTTTTTTTGGTTTTTGTTTCTGCTCTATCTTCAAAATGGTAATACATACCAGCATCAAACTTTGTCTGATTATAGTGCATACTGCATAGTATGTTGTTTACCAACAAAAAAACAAAAAATACTAAAAATAGGGCAAACAATGACATATGTGGCGCGAAAGAAAGAGATGCAATAATTCACATTTCGCGCAAAGTGCGTTGATGTCTTTTGATGAACTCTCGTATAAATTAAATCAGTTTCTATGGGGTATCAGGTCGATGGGTGGTACGGAACCCTTACTGCATGAGTTCGACTCCCACCCACTTGGCTGGTTTTTGTCAATTATATTTTTTCGGAGGCATACTTAGGTAATTTTAGTACTATAAGAATTGTTACCACCTAACATGTTCTTCTACAACAGAATTAGCTCAGAGGAGAAAACGCTAAAATAAATCTTATACTTATTCGCTTCATACGACTCCTAAAGGTAAGACCTGTCGTGTATTATCTCGTCAGGAATTCAAAAGTGTCGCTGGAGTGATAACAGCATCATGTGTGAGTGCGAGAGCATCGGATACAAGTGCGTGACAGATGCGCGGCGGTTACTGCGCAGTCTCCGCACTCGAATCAATTGAAATTAATCAAACGCGAGCGAGCGGCGCGCGCGCAGCTGCTGCTTGTTACCCCTCTCTATTAGAATAATGTTTGGACTTGAGCACACAAGGTCCACCCTGTAAAAATGTACAATCACCATTAGTATACAGACCCGCAGTTTCTGAAAGGTTGATCAACGCAAAAATTAACTAATCGACCGTCAAATCTCAGGTCAAGCGATGTGATTGGTTGTTAACGTTTTCGCCGGCCAATCACAGAAGCTGACATTAGATTTGACAATAGATCAAATTGATCAGCCTTCCAGAATCTGGGGGAGAGTGTCCCATCGATATGCTTCATGAAGGGAAACTACTTCAAATATTGGAAATATTAAGTTTTACTTAAAGAAAACTTTTTTTTTTTATAAGTACCTACCTAATTCTGCATTCATGGCTGAGCTGGGAATCGAACTAACACAATTGCAAAGAAGTAGGTACCATCATATATTTTGTTTTATAGCTTCTGTAGATAGATCTTGATATACGGACACTAACGGCCAAAATTTATATCCAATCTATCCACGATTTACCCTACTAGAGATAGAAATTTGACATATTTTGTATGGAGCTTATGTCAAATTCCTATCTCTAGTAGGGCAAATCGTGGATAGATTGGATATTAATTTTGGCCGTAATAAGGATAGAATCTGTCCAACAAACATAGTTCATAGTTCATAGTTCATAGTTATTTATTGATAATAGTAATTCTTATAAGTCACATTAAGTAAATAAATTACATTTTCATTTATCATTATTACATTTTTAAAATTTATTATAATAATATTCTTATTTTAACATATTGTATTCTCAATTAATCATTATTCTATTATACAATTAGTAATTATTTACAACAAAAATGTTATAAGCCGCATTCTGACAATTTAAGTAGTGACCTTATATCTAGTGATAAAGATAATGGTAGGTATTGGGAGTGATTACTGCGTGCATCGAAACGTTATAAGCCGCATTCTGACAATTTAAGTAGTGACCTTATATCTAGTGATAAAGATAATGGTAGGTATTGGGAGTGATTACTGCGTGCATCGAAACGTTATAAGCCGCATTCTGACAATTTAAGTAGTGACCTTATATCTAGTGATAAAGATAATGGTAGGTATTGGGAGTGATTACTGCGTGCATCGAAACGTTATAAGCCGCATTCTGACAATTTAAGTAGTGACCTTATATCTAGTGATAAAGATAATGGTAGGTATTGGGAGTGATTACTGCGTGCATCGAAACGATTTTAATTAATAATATTGTACGGTACATTAAAATATTTTTTTTGAAATATCTGTAAAGACGCTTGTCATCTTAGTCTACCTGCGGCCACGAAATGCTGCAAAGCTTTCGAAACGTCAGGAAAACCAATTTAAATAATATACGCCATTTAATCCGGTTAAACTTTGTTTTATTATAATGTGTAGTGATCGCGAAAACCTAAGAAATTATTAAAACTTACTATTTAATACGTTCCCTCCATGTAGCACAGCGACGAGAGTGGGACACATACGATGTGGTTAGGCACACAGAGTACATTTGTATATGTTTGGCATACGAGCGGATATGGACTTCTAGAGACTCGCGTACTCCGCTTTCAAGTGCTTTTAGCAACTGTAGCTGATGATACTGCTATCATGGCGGTAGGAAGCAGTTACGAGGAAGCTACAGAAATGGTCCAAGTAGCCATCAACCAATTATTTGACTGGACAAATAAATTGAGAATTAGATTGAATGAATCTAAGTCAGTTCATATTGACTACACTACCAAAAAGCCACAACACTTTCCGGTATTTATAAATAACCAGGTGGTACCTTATGTGAATACCGCCAAATATCTAGGAACGACCATTGACGCAAAGCTTCGCTGAAAAGCACACGTCAAGAACAAGCGAAGACAACTAGACTTGCGCTACACAAGAAAATTGTTTTTTTTTTTTTTTTTTTTTTATAAATAAATATCTTTGGGACATTTTTACACAGCACCATATAGTCCCAAACTGATTGACTGATCGCAGTAGTCCTTAAATGTGTCTCTGTCGTGTCGTGTCGACGGAGCGTGCAACACGTAAGCGCAGTAGTCCTTCTGTGTCGCTCTATGTCGTGGTCTAGTACGTAGGTACTACCATTAGGTATTCACCAGGCGGTACCGGCACTACCACATACCGACTACAATAGTTAGCTGTCACCCGCACACATGACGTTCTGGTGCTGTTGCGGTGCTTCCAAAGCGTATCATGTTGAGGCCGCGGCCGCTCTGCTTGCAAGCATGACAGTTAATTGATTGATTGACTATCAACATTCTTTGAACTTTCAAATTCTTGGTTTCATCCCGTCGAGTTCGCAACCGTTGCTGAAGTGCCGCTTTAACGGTAAAGGCAAACAATACTTACAGAGATCGTGAATACTATCCGCATACCATTTCCTGGAAACATGCTCTAGCTAATGGCATACATGGTATATTATCGCCCACATCGCGAATCCCAAACTAAAGCTGTCCAGTGAGTCGCATTAGTAAGCAAGCACCGATTAAGGAAGAGTGGCAACAGCTTTAACAATAAACTTTGTTACCTGAGTTGTTACTATCATTGTAGTAAAGCATCCATTGGAATTTTCGGAGTGATGCTAATGCTACTATTATTTAATGATATTTTTTTCCGGAGAAACACCCAGGGGTTTTGAAATAGGCAACGCTAGCTCGGACATACAGCTGCCCTGGGGGTGAATAGTTGGCGCATCATTTCAAACAGTGCTAGTGCTATGAGTTCCACCCAGGCCCGCTAGATGACACCATTTTGAACTTTTATATAGTCATGATAGAGCAGCTCAAAGGAGACTAGCTTAAGTATAATAATATCTTATGAGAATTGCATATTACAATGTAGGTAGTCTGTGGAGAATGGCCTTTTGCCCATTCTAGCATGATCTCACGATGAAAGGTTAAGACAATTGTATTATTTTATTTTAAGTCAGCAAATCTCTAACCAATGCTAAAAAAGTTGTAGCCGTTTGAAAGTATAAAACAATTAAAGATTTAAATTGTGGAAAATATTGTGTTAAATTTAAACGATGAGGACTGACCAGAATTAGTGTATGACTAGTGGCGCCTTGTATACTCTTTGATGCCAAACTAATCTGATTTTAATTATTATTTTAATAATTTTTTTGCGTGCCACTTATGGCAAAATATGTGGAAACTAACTGTGACTCTTTATCCATCTGTCTGGTCTGGACCCGTATTTTTTGCGAAATAAATTATTCTTATTCTTAATGAAACAATCGCTCACGAGCAGGATTCGAACCTACGACTCCTGTCTCAGTACGTCATGCGTCAGTACTTTAGCCACTAAGCTACCGTGAACACTAACCGTGAACAATAATAATAAGTGGCCAAGATTATCCATCAGCATCAGCAAAAAAAAAAAAAAGGTACCATACTACAAGCACAGATAATATACTACAAGTATGCGCCCGACCCGACCGATTAATGTAATTCATTCTAATAATAATGTTTAATAATGTTGTATAATATGTTTAATTAATTAAGTACTAATATTTGTATACCACCTGTGGCAGCACACAGAGAGACTACATATAATGTACCTAACACCAAAATTACCTGTGTACACAAATAAACATTTTGATTTGATTTGACCCAGTTAAAGATAATGATATTTATTCGCAAGGATATGGAAAACGGTTAGTTCTTGAAAACGGTCATATCACGTTGTACTGGGATCGATCTGTCATCACTGATAGGACTATTATGCACAATATAGTGGTGATAGATCGATTAGAGCGCCGCACAATGATTATTGATATCGCCGTTCCGCACTACGAATAAAGACTAACTTAGCTTCTTAAATCGTTGGTTCCGCATGACGGGAATCTCGTGAAAGCTGAGACAGATAAGCAAATGAGATATCTGGACTCGGCGCACGAGGTTGTCGACATGTGGGACGTGGATTCAGCAATCATTGTGCCGATAGTTGTCTCAGCCAATGGCTTAATAGCCAAGAGTCTCGACCAACACATTCAGAGGCTTTCGTTAGGTGGCTGGGTCAAGGGCCAGATTCAGAAGGCTGTTCTCCTCGAAACGGCACGTATTGTGAGGAGGTTCCTTTCTCTGGGGCCCTGACCACCGGTAGCTTGGATCTTGTTCCCGATGCCGGTGGCTTACTATTTTTTTTTTATTTTTAAATGTTTTTTCTTTTTATATGTGAAATTTATGAATAAAGGAGATAATAATAATTATTTTGATACTACAAGCAGTGGTATTTCGATACCACGAGCAGTGGTATTTCGATACCTCGAGCAGTGGTATTTCGATACCACATATGTCTGAGACGTGTGGTGGTACCTGGAAGAGATGCAAATATGAAAGACATCAACGTGATGTGCTGCACCTTTGATGAACTCTCATAAATTAAATCAGTTCTACGGGGTATCAGGACGATATGGGTGGAACAGAACCCTTGGTGCGTAGGTCTGACTCGCACTTGAACGGTTTTTTTCCCATGCATTGGTTAGAGATTTGATTAGACTTAGAATAAAATAATACAATTGTTAAGACATTTCGTTTAAAGAATTTAACAACATCCTGCAGTTCTGGGGACAGGGTCCATACATTTTCCCCAATATCCTTTGTTTTTCAAATAATGCTAGTCGACTTCCTACACTACTAAGTCTACTAACATCCGGGGTTCAGATTTGCAGACAGAACGACTTCCTGACACACTCCAAATAAGTTGTGATAAAGGCAAGCGACACATCGATGAGAGACGATACTGTCAGCGAGTGAGAGAGCCAATGTCGAGTATTGTCGAGCTGTCAGTAGGCTGTGCGACGTCCCCGCCCGGCACCAGCCGCGCCCCGCACAGGGACGGACTCGCCGCACGGGCCACAGCACGCCTGCTCCCCACACGCGTGTGGCTCTTGTGGTAGGAACTCGTCAACTCCTGGGTATCTTTGGTGCAGAATATGTACCATTAAACAAAACAAGATTGCGTTAAATTGCATTGCATACCAATTAAAATGTTTGTACCTATTTGGCTTAGATTATAAACCTCCTATTTGGTAATCTTGTACTGTCAGTTGAGCGAGACTACTGGTGCTACAAGACAGGATTGTGCAAAAGTATGATTACTTTAAGTGTACGTGAAATAAGGTTTGATGCTCAATAACACAGGTAAATGTGTGGAGGCGCAATGATGCATCTGTCGGAGGCCGTGCCAGCCACGGCGCGGCAGTGAGCCCCGCGCGGCTGGCCCCAGCGCCCCGCCGCCCCACCGCCCCACCGGCCCAGTGACCCAAGCGCCCAGGCAACTCATCAACAACTACAGGCATCTTCATTTGTAAATGCAAAAATAAACTATTTGGCATATTTTTTGGATTCAGGAATAAACGCCATGTGGCCGTGTGTAAAGACTTCTTAGTTGTTGTGATCGCGATTGGGAATTACAAATAATTAAAGCAAGTGCTATTTGGGTGTCGTCGAAATGTGGGCGCAGACGCTCGGCTGTACCTCCCTTCCAAATATTGTGGACATCGTATCGTGCAGAGTTTCAGTGCTCAGATAAAGTGTAAACGAAAATGAATGGCGGAAGATCGGATGCGTCAACTTCCACTGACGACATAAAGGTTAGTTGTGACTTCTTATAAGTCTGTGGTTATGACTTACTTAAACTGTGAACTCCACACATTTGCCCTATTCACTACAGGAGTAAACGGTATCTCGGCGTACGGTTAAGACCTTCTGATGAAAAGCAGCTGTTCTGAGCCACGATGCCGGAGTCATGTCTTCAGTCCTTCGTTGCAGTATCTACAACCACTGCCCCTTGGGTTCAGTTCATTGAGTTTAGATTAATTTAGAAGTGGTAAGTAATGGAATATGTTCGTGTCGACAGAGTCGTCCGCTGTGCTTGTTCTACTTCACGCACCCGTTCGGCGTGCTGTCCCCCGAGCCGCCCGCGCTGCTGGCCGCGCCGCCGCACGTGGCGCGCGCCTTCCTCGACATGCAACCCGTGGAGCCCGGCGTGCTGTGGGGAGACGCGCCCCTCGCGTCCCCCGCCGCCCCGCGCCCGCGCTACGAGCTGGGCCGCGCCGCGGTGCACCGCGCGCCGCTCGGCGTGGTGAGCGTGACGCGCACGCGCCACTGCACACTCGACTTCAGCACCAGCCGTGACTCCATCTCCTCCTCGCTTTTCTCCAATGACATGTGGTTAAACTCGAGCTCTAGCTGCAGGAGTAACGACTATCCGCGCAGGCTGATACCCTACAACAAGATCCTGCCGCCGCTGCAGCTGCCGAGCCCCAAGGACTCCTCTAACATGTCTAGTTCTGATGAATTTTGGCCAAAAAAGTGTTTAAATCCGGAGAAGTTTTCCCTCCCGCCGATTGAAATGCCCTCGGTAAAAGTGAAAATAGTGCGCAGTAAGAAGTACAGCCAGAGCTCGGAGGAGATGTCGAGCGCGGGGGGCGCGCGGCGCGGGGGGGTGCGCAAGCGGCGCCGGCGGCCGGGCGCCCGCATGCGGCCCGCCGAGCTGCGCCGCCTGCTGGCCGCGCGCATGCGCAGGGCGCTCGCAGGTATGCACTTTGTTGAGCTAAATTTTTACAAAAATTCAGGATGTTCCTTTGACTTGGAACTTTTTGATTCGCCTTATTCGATCTTTACTTAATTTTTTTAGGGTTCCGTACTACTACTATTACCTCGCTACGCTGTCCTTTCGTCCGGGTGTCACAGAGCTGTATCTTGTGAACGTATATATACGTAACAGTATATGTGTTGCTATTACCTCGCTACGCTGTCCTTTCGTCCGGGTGTCACAGAGCTGTATCTTGTGAACGTATATATACGTAACAGTATATGTGTTGCTATTACCTCGCTACGCTGTCCTTTCGTCCGGGTGTCACAGAGCTGTATCTTGTGAACGTATATATACGTAACAGTATATGTGTTGCTATTATCACGACGAAATATACCAAAAATAAATTGATAAACTCTCGTAAATTAAATCAATTTCTATCTTCTTATCGTGTTAATGTTTCAAAAAAGTACAACTATTGTGTTTAAATATTTTTTGAGTAGAATGTGGCCACTTCTTCTTCTTCTATCGTGTCGACATGAGCTACATAATGTAAGATTATGCCGTAGGTAAAAGATTAGCCAGTCAGCAGGTTGGTAGCGGGGCTGACTGCCCAGGGTGCGCCGGACGATCAATTAAATATCGTCACTCGTGGAGGCTCTTTAAAGGCGTTTTCAGTGGCGGCGAATAGGTCATCTCTTGTGCAGGAGTTCGGGCACAAGGGACACATTAGCGAGTGCGACATGGATCGCTCTTGGTCACCGAGTCACAATGCGCAAAACTAGGGTCCCTAAACACGGTGCTGACCAGAAAACCTCCTAGTGTGTCTGGCGGCTGCTTGTCCCTCAGGACACGTCTGGAGGGAACGGCAGTTGTTAGGCCAGTACATCCTGGGTGCGGGAATTAGAATCCTTTCGAGGGATTAACCTTCGGGGGATCTTATTGCCTATGGCGAATATTCTGGTACGGGAGGGGCCCCATGAGGGCCAATGGGGAGTTGATCCACGTGTCCCTCTGATGCCAGCAGAGAGCACAGTGGAGAAGCAGGGGCGGGCCCGGTGTGCATTCACCCTGCCACTGGGCAGACAGCGGGGGGACTTCGCTTCTCTGCCCCCGTCGATTTCGTAACCCCGGGAGTGCCTGCTGAGTACTGTTCTCGCGCCCCTTGGGACCGAGGGTCTTGGCTTCGCCGCCCTGACCGCGAGGAAGAAAACCTCTATAAAACCGTAATTTACGGGAGGTAGAGCCTGCGAGCAGCAGACTCGAGGTAGTCTGCTGCCCGACCAGCAGCTGGCGTAGCTGGCACAGTCGGCGTAGTTGGCGCAGCTGGTAAAGGCCCATGAGGTGAGGTGGCGTGCAGTGTTCCGTGTGAGCCACCGAGGAGGGTGCGGCCGACGTTAGGCCGCACGGGGAGAAGGGGCTCGCCTGCTTGTGGCGGGCCGGGACCTGTCGGGGGTGGTTGTGTGAATACTCACGGGTTCCCACGCCCCCGGCTAAGGTAGTTGAAGGAACACCGCGGTGGTTTTAGTCGGTAAGAGTCCGACACTGGCTCTGCCTACCCCGGGCAGAGTGCGTCCATGAGGATTTCCCCACGGAAAAAAAAGGACTATTGTTAGTGTAGTTAAATATAATGCATGTACACAATAAACATACGAAATATAAAACGTTTGTTACAACATTTTGGTAAGATTTGTGTGAGAACAATGATGTAGGTGAGATCGATTCACTAAAATCAAAATATAAGTATAGAAAAAAAAAACATGATTAAATATTGCGCTGTGCGCGCTACTGTACGTCAGTACGGTCGACCGCACATCGGTGGTAACACTTTGACATTAGCAGCATCTTTATTTCATAAGCAGTAAGGGCGGCTTTCGAATTGAAGTGTTACCACTGTCATGCAGTTGACTATACTATTAGATATTCTGTGCTACTGGCGCGCGACACTGCCCCGGGTCGCTCCTGCGCGCGCAGCTCTAGCGCAGTGGGACAAGTTACAGAAAGCACACTCCTCGTGCAACAAAGATAAATACAATAAAAAAATTGATTATAGAAACGTTTGCGAATTATTGAATTCTGAAGCCGATTTTAAATATTTCCGAATGTGCGTCCCGTTCGACGTTTACACGAGGAGTGAGCGTCAGCTTGTGACCGCGTTATACCGACAGTGCCTCGAGTATTTCTGTTCAGGACCAGTTGGCCACGTGCACGGATATTATTTCCGGGAAAACATTTTTCGTCCTTATGGGGCGAAAATGCCCAAAATTTGTTCCGTCACTAAACTAACTAGAACTGAACTATATAATAAAGATCTTAGTCTAATATAATATGTTGTCGCCAGTGTCGCACATTCGCACTCGGTACGCAATGCCACAGCTCCCCTCTTTGATTCTGCTTGGTGTGGGGATCAAACCCGGACGATGAAAATGAGAGAAAAATACGTTACGCACCCACCGTACCACTGGCCATACCGCTGACATACTCCTGGTGATACGGTAGGTATAAAACGACACTGCAACGTAGTGATTATTTTCTCTGTGAACGTCACCACCAAATACGAATTGTGACAGTAAACAAAACCAAACACCTGTGAACGGAAATAAACAATATTATAACATAACATAACATTACGCCTGTATTTACCCGAAGGGATAGGCAGAGGTGTAATAGTACACCCACATTTCGCCAGTTATGTTATAGTCCCATGTAATAGGGGGCGAGCCTATTGCCATTGACCGGACACAAATCCAGAGTCCGGGCTGCTACTAAGAATTTCCTAATGAAAATACAATAACACTTTGCCCGACCCGGGAATCGAACCCAGGACCCCACGCTCAGAGGTCGCGCTTGCAACCACTAGACCACCGAGGCAGTCAACAATATTATAACGTGGGCTAACCTGGCCGTCTAAGTATAAAGCCTATTCAGTTCTGTTAGTGTAACAGAACGGAACAGACGGCTAGTTTAGGCCAGTTACAGCTCCTTCACACTAGCGTTTCTCTAGCGCATAGTGTTTCCTCTCCATACAAAGAGACGGCTAAAATTTTTTTTGAAGTCATACAAACATGAGAACAAACATTGTTGTCTTCGTCTATCAGACCATTAATGGCCTCTTCTCACAATGAGAAGGTTAAGGCTTAAGTCCACCACGAGCCTACTGCGGGTCGGCAGACTACACCATCAACAACTGTATGGAGCACTCTCAGGTGTGCAGGTTTCCTCACGATGTTATCCTCCACCGTTAAAGCATTCTGATTTACACAGAATTGGAAAAGTCAGTGGTACGGGCCGGGTTCGAACTCGGTGTGAGTTGCTCTTGCACGGAAGGCAAGCGCTCGACCGCTAGGCTATCACAACTCCCCGCTGTCTAGCAGTTGTTGGTCTCACAAGCCCTTACTAAATTATGTTAGCTGGTGATTGCAAGGTGCTGCTGTTATTGGAATCTATTGTGTGACGACAGAGAGATTTCATATTCTATTCGTTAGTATAGCCGAATAGCGTACTCTTTGTGGAGAGCATCGCATGGAGTGTTCAGTGTACAGTACGCAGCGAGTAGTGCAGGCGGCACACAGCGGAGCGGGCGCCCCCCCTCCCGCCGCCGTCACGCTTGTTTGTATTTGGGTCACCCATTTACATAATGATCTGCATAGGTAGCACCCCTGCCCCCGCGCGCCGCACCCCGCAGTACCGTGTGCGTCATCCCAGCGAAAAAGTGTCGAATTTCTTAATTCGAGATAAGTAAATCGTTAGTGTATGACGTCGTGTAATTGTGTATGAACATTTCAGATTTGTGTGTCCAACCCTTTTTGGGATATTCATCAAAAACGTTTTCCGCTGGAACGACGTCTTCCCAGCGAGACTTTTTTTTTCCAAAGGACGTAAGTAAAATAAAATAGTTACATGGATTAGAGTATAACGAAAGGTAAATGTGTATGCATAAATGAGATTTGTGTGTCTAAAGACTCCGAAGATATTCAAGTTTCCGCTGCGGTGACGTTTGGCTGATTGCTGGATATCATAAACGTATAGGCGAATAGTTCTGACTTTTTTTACACATGTTGCGATTCTTTTGTGTGTAATGTTTGCGAAAACAGACTTCGAAAAAAAAATACCGCTAGGAAGCTATAAATTTTAAAATGAAATCAGGTTATTAGGTCCTAGTACTGCGAATATGA
Organism: Asteroscopus sphinx; assembly: GCA_949699075.1. Classification (NCBI taxonomy): domain Eukaryota; kingdom Metazoa; phylum Arthropoda; class Insecta; order Lepidoptera; family Noctuidae; genus Asteroscopus; species Asteroscopus sphinx. The sequence goes on along the minus strand of OX453022.1, from coordinate 129,689 downwards.
GCTCCGAAGCCTAAATGTTAAAGTTTATTTGTACCTTATAAATGCTCACAATGTCATGTTAAGTTTCATCGATGTACTTTAAGTAAATAATGAATTATGAACAAAATTGCTAGGTCTGGGCCACGATGTTGTTCGCCATTCGATTGGACGAGTTTACTATGGGTTGGCAAATTAAAAGGTATCCCATTCGTTAGTGTATTAGTTCAATTATCCATCTGTAAAATTGTAGCCCAATACACTTAATAATTAATGAAATATAATCAAAAAACCAATGAGAAGCGCAATACAGAGATAAACCAACCAAGTTTGAATGTGTACTAAAAAGCGGCCGCGCGATACATGGTGCTTACCTTCCAAAATTGTTAGTATAGTACCGTTTTTATTTTGGTACATGTGCGTACACAATTCTTTAGTTTTTATTTTCTCATTTTACTTTACACAGTCATCAGTACAATTATTTCAAAATAAGTAGGTACTATTCAGTTATTGACATGGGGTCACTAAGAACAAATTATAATATTGTAAAGAGACCACGACTGTGGTGCTAAAGTTTTACGTATTATGTGAGATTTCCATGTAGGTAATTAACATTCTTGTTTTAGAAGTTACAAAGTTCTGACAGACAAATGGATTTGAATTTCTTTTTTTACAGGTTCCGTCCGTGTGTCCATCCGTTTAACTTGAAGAAGTAAAAACAAAAAAATCATACAGTTAGTGATTTGTATGATTATTTTGTTTTTGTTTTGTAACGGACACTCAAGCATAGTGAATTTATGTGTTTTATTGCGAAAAAAGTTATTAAAAACTTAAGTTTAATTTTTTTTCTTACTTCCTTTGTTCTTCATATCGGATTCAACATAAAACTACCTCGTGTTGTGTTTCCTAGCGTTTTTATTTATGCTATCTGTGTCGATCTAGTATAAACGTATGTTTGGCAACATACATCCAAAGTCGATGGGACCCCGTACGTTGACAGTGGACTAAAATAAAGAGGCAAACAATGAACGAGGGTTCACTGTAGCTGCTAATATTCTCGTCTATTCACATTTACAATTAATTTCACTGCACTTGTGGCATAGTCGTTAAGATGGTCACCTCTCTATTGACACCACGCCAAATGTTGTCGGTTCGATCCCCACATGCAGTTAATTTATTATCTACGTAGAGCTGGTTACGAATAATATACATAATCTTTAATTTTAATAAACATAACAACCTACATTAATGTAGATACCTACTAAGCTTATGAATGAGTCAATTATTGTAACTGATCTGTGATTTTAAACATTAAGTAATTTAATTAAAATAATAGTTATACTTATTTTTTGTATAAATACCTTTTCTATATCTTTTATGTTGATTTTAGTATGTAGATTTTTATTATTTTGTTGTTGTTGATTTTTTTGCACGAGTTTTTAAGTACCTATACATACACATATCTACAATTGATAATCATTAGTAAATTGATACTTTTGAAAATAAAACTAATTAAACTGCAGTTGTTTTTCATTTTTACTACTTATTGTGTACGCACCTGTACCAAAGTACCACACCAATAACAATAAGTATGCTAACAATTTGGGAAGGTAAGCACCATGTATAGCGCGGCCGCTTTTTAGTACACATTCAAACTTGGTTGGTTTATCTCTGTATTGCGCTGCTCATTGGTTTTTTGATTATATTTCTTTAATTATTAAGTGTATTGGGCTACAATTTTACAGATGGATAATTGAACTAATACACTAACGAATGGGATACCTTTTAATTTGCCAACCCATAGTAAACTCGTCCAATCGAATGGCGAACAACATCGTGACCCAGACCTAGTAATTTTGTTCATAATTCATTATTTACTTACAGTACATCGATGAGACTTAACATGACATTGTGAGCATTTATAAGGTACAAATAAACTTTAACATTTAGGCTTCGGAACTCATATACGCAGTACTAGGACCTAATAACCTGATTTCATTTTAAAATTTATAGCTTCCTAGCGGTAATTTTTTTTCGAAGTCTGTTTTCACAAACATTACACACAAAAGAATCGCAACATGTGTAAAAAAAGTCAGAACTATTCGCCTAACCGTTTATGATATCCAGCAATCAGCCAAACGTCACCGCAGCGGAAACTTGAATATCTTCGGAGTCTTTAGACACACAAATCTCATTTATGCATACACATTTACCTTCCGTTATACTCTAATCCATGTAACTATTTTATTTTACTTACGTCCTTTGGAAAAAAAAAGTCTCGCTGGGAAGACGTCGTTCCAGCGGAAAACGTTTTTGATGAATATCCCAAAAAGGGTTGGACACACAAATCTGAAATATTCATACACAATTACACGACGTCATACACTAACGATTTACTTATCTCGAATTAAGAAATTCGACACTTTTTCGCTGGGATGACGCACACCGCAGTACCTACAGGTGTCCACCGCTATTAGGTAAACGTTTTGATGAAGTTTGATGGAACGATGTTGGAATTGCAATGGAACATTTCAATATTGACATAATGCTGCATCCAATTAAAACTTTATTAACTCATAGATCCATATAATATAAGACTATATTATAATATAGGACTAGATACTCCTTCTCTCGTCTTCTTCTTCTTCGGGAGGATGGGGCCTGCGATCAGTAGACTCGGGGTAGTCTGCTGCCCGACCAGCAGCTGGCGTAGCTGACGTAGCTGGCACAGTTGGCGTAGCTGGCACAGCTGGCGTAGTTGACGCAGCTGGCGTAGCTGGTAAAGGCCCGTGAGGTGAGGTGCCGTGTGCAGAATGCTCGGTGGCGGAGGGTGCTTCCGACGTTAGGCCGCACGGGGAGAAGGGGCTCGCCTGCTTGTGGCGGGCCGGCACCTGTCGGGGGTGGTTGTGTGAATACTCACGGGATCCCACGCCCCCGGCTAAGGTAGTTGAAGGAACACCGTGGTGGTTTTAGTCGGTAAAAGTCCGATAATGGCTCCGCCTACCCCGGGCGGAGTGCGTCCATGAGGATTTCACAAAAAAAAGCTAAGCACGCGCAGGTGGAAGGAAGCCGCCCAACAGCCTAATATTAAAAATATAGAGTATAATAAATTGAATTTTTTTTTATTTATAACACAAATTCGCTTGTATGCTAGTATTCTATCACACAGTAAGGCACACCGCATACCTATTGTATACCCAGCCCAGCCCAGCCGCACGGTGCGGAGCAGAGGCGGCGCGTTTATGTCTTTTGTTCGCAAATTGTTCCTTCGTGGCACAATTATTAGGTGACGTGAGACTTGATTCAGAACATGTTCGATGAGCAGTTGTCGACCGATTCGGTTTGTTATATCGTTTTCTCTCGTCACGTGAATCAAACACGAAACGAGATAACAAACCGAATCGGTCGACAACTGCTCATCGAACATGTTCGTCGGGGAGAAGGTTCCACTACGCAGTTATAAAGTATCGCAATCAGCGTGTAGTGGCTAGTGGCGCATGGCGGGCTCTAGTACTTACTGTTGCCGAGGGCTGAGGGCCGAGGGCTGAGGGCCGAGGGCCGAGGCCGCACTACATACAGCGGCATGGGAATGTCTAAATCGGAATCTGTATTATGTAATTAAACCAGCCAAGACCGAGTCGGGCTCGCACTATCAGGGTTCCGTACCAAAATATTATAATTGCACTTACATTATTGTAGGGACTTGACAGATATTACAGGTAAACTAAAATGCGTGAACAAAGAAACTGCTGATAAAATTATTACAAATGTTAAGTATTTATACAGGGTGTCAGGGAAACGCTTCCGAAAACGAAGATAGGTGATAGTGCTGGTGATTACTGATACGAAACCACGAAAAAAAATGCTATTATTTTTCTAGATTTTTTCATATTTTTTTTGCTATTTTCATTATGTATGAGTTTTATTTAACTGACCAAAGCTGGTTATGTATGAAAAATGCAAAAAAATATATATGAAAAAATCTAAAAAAAGAATCGCATCTTTTTTTCGTGGTTTCGTATCAGTAATCACTAGCACCTATCTTCGTTTTCGGAAGCGTTCCCCTTACACCCAGTATACTATCAAGTGTATTATTTTGAGTCAGTGACATTAATGTTAGCATGTAGATTTGAATACAATTAACAATCTTAAAATTCCAGTATTAGTTGACCTGCACTAAACGGTAAGCTTGGTACAAAGTGGGACCAACTTAAGTTGGAAGTTTTCAAGTACGTATTTAACTAGTGGTTCGCCCCGAACGGAGACCTCGCAATGAACGTTTTGAGGAAATAAATCGATACATTTCTCTAAAAAAAATACAGTTGGAAGGCTGTGACATTGATATTGTGCGTAATATCTTATCTTTTCCAAACATAAATTTTATCCTTGAATGTGCAGCAGAGTTCAAAGACTGGCCAGGAAGTGCTTACTTACTCCTCTGGCTCAGCGAGCCACAGTGAGTCATGGCCTCCGAGACGAGAACTCTCTACTATGCACATCTTGCGCCATACCTCGCCAGTTGGTAGCTTGAAGCTCACACAGATCAGCCTCCAACAATTTTTTTACAAAATCACAACCAGATTTTATTATCTATTTTTTCCACTGCAAAGATAAGTTTGTCTTTCAATCCGACATGACTTACCTTAGCGTTACAGCGATCTTCGGTGGTTATTTATTTAGGTCCTTACATATGAAATTAGCGTTTTGTCGTACTGAACACTTTGGTCTGAAATATCTCCTCTTTGGTTAAGAATTCCAAATTTAAATTTATAAATTCATTTAGCTGGTACATTTGGGTTTTGAAAACAGTCATTCATTTGTTTTTTCTTTGGCGTCGCTTATTACCGTACAATGGAAAACATGAAATATCGGTATATTTACGAGTACGAGTTCGACCGTGGCACCAGTGCTGCAAAAATAGCTCGAAGGATTAATGATGTGTACGGCGCTGGTGTCGCAAAAGAAAGCACGGTACGTTTTTGGTTTCAACGTTTTGGTTCTGGAAATTTCGACCTTCAGAACTAACCCCGCGGACAGCCGGAGACCAAAGTGGAAAATGAAGACTTAAAGGCTATTGTGGAAGCGGATCCATCACAGAGCACTTCAGAGATAGCTGCAGGCTTCGGGGTAAGTGATAAAACTGTATTAATCCACTTGTAGCAAATTGGAAAAGTAAAAAAACTTAAACGATGGGTACCTCATGAATTGAGTGAATCAAACTTGCAAACACGCGTCGACTGCTGTGTTACTTTGCTCAACCGACACAATAATGAAGGGATTTTAAATCGAATCATTACTTGTGATGAAAAGTGGATACTGTACGATAATCGGAAGCGCTCGTCGCAATGGCTGAACCCTGGAGACCCAGCCAAATCCTGCCCTAAACGAACTTGTGAGTGTTTGGTGGACTAGCGCCGGTGTCGTTCACTACAGCTTTCTAAAATCTGGCCTAACGATTACGGTAGATATCTATTGTCAGCAAATGCAAACCATGAAGGAAGAACTAGCTGCTAAACAACCGAGATTGGTCAATCGCTCTAGGCCACTGCTGCTTCACGACAACGCAAGACCACACACTGCACAACACAACCACTAAGTTAGATGAGCTACAATTGGAATGTCTGCGACATCCACCGTACTCCCCGGACCTTGCTCCAACAGATTACCATTTTTTCCGGAATTTGGACAACTTCTTACAAGGAAAATTCAACTCTGAGGCGGCAGTCCAAAACGCCTTCAAAGAGTTTGTTTATTCTCGCCCCCATGGTTTTTTTAGTAAAGGAATCAATGAACTACCTATGAGATGGCAAAAGTGCATAGATAACAACGGTGCATACTTTGATTAATTAAATATATTTTACAAAAAAAAAAAAAAAAATTATATTCCTTCCGTACAAAACGCCAATTTCATATGTAAGGTAAGGTAAGGACCTAATAATTTACCAATTTCAGTAAGTCAATTATTAAAAAGAAGGCAGAGACAGACATGTGTGGTGGTACCTGGTTAAGAAAGAAATGCAAATATGAAAGACATCAACGAGAGACAAATATGAAAGACATAAATGAGAGTTCCAGCATTGCGCTCTCTCTCTCGGAACTCTCATAAATTAAATCAGTTTCTTGCATCAGGTCGATGGGTGGAACGGAACCCTTAGTGCGCAAGTCCGACTCGCACTTGGCTGGTTTTTTTATTCACGGCGTGTCCCAGATAGTTGGACTAAATTAAGTTATTTTTTTCAAATTTGTGCATCAAAGTTTAAATACGTAACCATTGGATTATGTAATTTTTATAAATTGTAATTGTATCATGTAGCCACACTATGTGAGTACGTTTAATCAAAATGTGAGCTTGATTCATGAAGCGGTTTGGCCATGGTGACTAGAAACATGACTAGAGACATGGTGACTACAAGGTCGCAAAATTCTTGATAAACAAAAGTACAAATATAATTTCTATACCGTAGCTAGACATGTCCTCTACTGAGGGTTTCCCTTAGAGCACAGGCAGTGGGACACCCTGTTATGGCTGCGATTCGTTTGTAGCACGCGCCGGCCGCGGCCGCATGCCGTGGCAGTTGGCACCGCTCTTGTCACTCGGTCGGCTCATGAGTGTTGAGGTCACAGTAAGTTGTAATGTAACCTAACCTACCTAGATAAAGAAAGAAAGAAAAAATATTTATTTGCTTCAAAAGTGACGCACAAAATTACCAAAAAATTCAAGAACACAGAACAAATACAGGTACAAAGCCAAGAAGTGTGGAAAGAAATGCGTCACTTCTGTTACCTTTCTGATTGTTTTCTCATATTTTTTGTGGGCTTCAGCCCTCAAACGGAAAGATATGGTTACTGTGAATTTTATAGATTCATGTTCGAACACAAACTGATGGTTAGACACAGACATTCAATTATAAACTGACAAAAATATTTTCGTTTTATTGTGAATTGTATCGTCCGTTCAGCGTTCACAACATAGACATAGTACACACGGCTACACATCAAGCTGTACAAAACCAGTAAAGGCTGACCTCGCGTTGTAAGGAAAACCTATACAATGCGAGGTCAGCTTATACTGGAAATGTACAGCTTGATGAGTAGCCGTGTGTACCTATAACACATTTCTATGGTTTACAATATGTCGACAGCTTACAATCTCGCGTGTGTATTCTAAAATCTCACTAGATTTATTATAAACTAACGGTGCTTACAATTTTCCGGTGACATTATACCTCACCACCACCTTAGATATTCTAAGACCTACACATATTTTAGTACAAAAAGATTGAATCGACTTCAGAATGTATTTAACAGAAACACTATCAAGGTTCGCTAGTCCGTGTGCCCGCTCCGGCCGGAGCCCTCGCTCGCAGCTGTGTCGGCACACGGCTCCGTGTTGACGCCGGCGCGGTTCCGCGTGTCCTTGATCACCTTCAGTATGTCCATCTTGGCGGAGAGCTTCTCGTCGTCGTCCATGCGCCTGAAGGAGGGCAGCAGCGACATGAGGAAGTGGCGGTCCTCGTCGACGGGGGGCGGGGGGCGCGGCCGCTCCGCCACGTGCTGCATGTGCGGCAGCAGGAACGACATGTGCTTGAAGTACACGTACTTCTTCCTCTTTATGTTGTGCCCCTCGCGTCGCTGCTGCTCTACCAGCACCTGGCGTTTGAACGTGTCCCGTAAATTCCGCCATTTCTTCGTTAAGTCCATTACTGTAATGTGAAAGGAACTAGTTAGTGGATTCAGTGCAAAAAAATAAACTGAGATCTTGCTAAGCATATTACTACAGTCAAGCTCATAATATAGAAGCCTGTCTCGTATGAAGTTCCGCTTATAATGGTTTTGTTACCACTGTTCTAAGAAGTAGACCGCGCCCGTACCATGTTATGTATCACTTAATTCCACGGTTGGAAGATTGGGAGCCTTTTTTCGCAATTTTGGGAAAAAAAATCGTTCTTGAGGAAATTTTGGGAAACGAAATATTTGTAAAAATTTTGGGGAAAAATTTGGGAAAAGGAAAATACGGATACAATACTGTTATTGTACTAGTTTATATAATGTCTGTGGGAAAATAATTGAGGGTGTGAATAAAAACGAAGTACCTATCGAAAGTTTTAAATATCATCTACGATAAAATATTCTTATAGCAATTTTTTGATAAACATAGTCTTATATTGTTCTATTTGTAACATTTCCAGTTTGAAAAAAAAACGGGGATAAAATATATGAATATGGGGAAAATTCTGAAACATGATCTAGCAACCCTGCTTAATTCTCAGATAGTGGATAGTGAATACCTACTCATGCCTTACCTGCTTACACCTATGTTGTAAACTGATAGCACTTGATTGCTATTCATTTAAATTCAATTGGAATAGTTACCTAAGTACCTAGTTACTTACTTAATTAATTTAGAAATACTACTCTGTCAAGAAAGTACCGGGAAAAGCTTTGACCATATAATATTATTATAGTCAAAGGGAAAAAGGTCAATAATACCCAAAATGTTAGTTATTCATCCAAATTTATTTTATCGCCTTCAAAGTAAGACGAAACGATACACTTACGCCAATGAATAATCCAATCATCAAAACATTTTTTAAACGCTTTTTAAGAAGAAACGATACACTTATGCCAATGAATAATCCAATCATCAAAACATTTATTAAACGCTTTTTAAGAAGAAACGCTTCACTTACGCCAATGAATAATCCAATCATCAAAACATTTTTTAAACGCTTTTTCCGGAATTGAGTTCTCGCCGCGAATTCTCTTTTATGTCTTCTACCGAATGAAAGCGGGTGCCACAAAGTGGTAATTTGAGTTTAGGAAAAAGAAAGAAGTCGGCTGGAGCCATATCTGGTGAATAAGGTGATTGCTCGATGGTATTTGTTGAGTTTTTGGTCAAAAATTCGTTCACAATAATGGCCTTGTGCGAAGGCGCATTTTCGAGATGCAAAATCCAAGGACTTTCTTTCCACAAATCTGGCCTTTTTCGTCGAATTTGCAGCATAACGCTCAAATAATATTCTTTATTTACCCTTTCACCTTCCAGCAAGAATACCGAGTGCACAACACCGCGATAGTCAAAGAAAACAAACAGTCAACATGACTTTGACTTTTGATCGACTTTGTCGTGGTTTCGGTTCAGTTGGAAGGCGCCACTTTCGGAGCTCGTTGACTAGTTTGCATGTCAAACTCATAAACCCACGTCTTATCACCAGTAACAATGCGTTTCATGAATGTTGGGTCGGAATTGTCTCGTTCTAGCATGTCCTCAGCGACTCTTCTGCGATTGAGTTTTTGGAGAAAATTCAAGTCTTTTGAGACTAGCCAAGCGGCAACATGTTTCATACCCTTGTGATTATTTAAAATGGTACGAATCGACTCGTGAGACACATAACGTTCAGCGGCTATCACTTTCAAACTTGAATGAGGATTTTTTGTCACTATTTCCTTTACTTTTGCGATGTTAACTTCAGTTGAAGTCGTTGATGGCCTACCAAAACAACGCAAATCTTCCATCACATCTCGACCGCTTTTGTACGCTTTGTAGGTACCACTCATAAGTGTAGGTACGTGTTTTTGATAAAGTCGATTTACCGTAAGCCTTCTGTATCATTTTCTGTGACTCTGAACATGAAATTCCATTGGCGATGCAAAATTTAAGACAAACTCTTTGTTCGATGTTTTTGTCCATTATGAAATTCGAAATACACACTAGATATGATTTAACCACTAACTAAAAACAGCACTGTATTTAATGTAATTAACAGATATGAACTCAAACTCCGTGCCAAAATGGAAAACAGTTGTGGCAATCTAACAACAACAAAAAAAAAACAAAATTGATTTTGGAACCTTAAACAAATTTTCCATTCCCGATACTTTTTGACAGAATGTAGTATTAAGCTTAGATCCGATAGGTACGTACAAAACAGTTCAAAAGTACCTACTTAAAATTTAATGGTCCATGTGAAGTTCTCAAAATAGGTAGGTAACTAAACTTTGTGTAGAAGCTAGACTAGGAACTAGGTAGTAGGCTGTAGTAGGCTCAGGTAATAGACAAGACACAAGACAATAAGTGACACTGGGCCAGTAGTCACGGTCATAAACACAACGTAAAATAAGTACTTTGTACCCACTTTTACATTCTTTTTCTGGCGGTGAGTAGGAGTCCCAGTCTTCGATGAGAGATTTAGCGACTTCGTTCCAAACTTTATTCTTGAAGTGAGTGTTGGGCATCTCGGGACAGTCCCGCAAGTACAACACCGGCCATTTCTCTACTTCACGAATAATACGCAGCGGGAGTATTTCTTGCAATATTTTTTTTTTACTCGAAGCCATTGTAATTTCTACATATAAAGGGACTTGTCGAAAGGTAAAGTCCTGGTAAACATCAAACAGCTGTCATAGTCGCGCCCAAGGCGCCGACCGGTGCGGTGAGTGTCCGAGCCTCTCATTGGCTACCTGCTGCTGCACGTGTATGCCGGGCGTCACGCGATGCGAACGTGAATGCAATGCCAATGCCACCAAACGCGACGATAAGTACGATAACTAACGGCTCACTTTATAAGTATTACAACATAATCCATTGGCCCCGCACAAAATGTCTTTTATAACTTAGATCAGATACATCCTTTTAGGTATTAGACAATAAATCAACAGACTCGAATACAATGTCGGAGACACTTGTTTCGGACGATAACGTAGTCCGTCCCGACGAACACGGACGACTGAGAGCGGCGCGGCCCGAGCGCCCCCCGCCAGCGGAGGGCAACTGGCGTGTGACGTCACGCTCTGCACTGTACAACTCTTGTTATCAATGCTTGCTCTACAGCAGTGGTCACTATCAAACCATTCAACAAGTACCTAGCAATAATATTTGCAGCACCATTAGTAGTTAGGCACCAAATTACTTTTTTTTTTTACATAACATAACATCACGCCTGTATTTCCCCGAAGGGGCAGGCAGAGGTGTAATAGTACACCCACATTTCGCTAGTTACGTTATATAGTCCCATGTAATAGGGGGCGAGCCTATTGCCACTGACCGGGCACAAATCCAGACTCCGGGCTGCTACTGAGAATTTCCTTATGAAAAAAGCTAATCAATAATGATCAAACATGTCATTATCAAGATGATTGTTTCTTCGAGCCACTGCACAGCACACTGCTGGTATAAGTCTGTTGTTCCTATGATTTGCGCCAAATGAATCCAAGTCTTTCCTACGACTGGCTTTAATATCGTCACCCTGGGAGCTGCTCCGCCGAGGGATCACTGTGTCTCTGTCGGTATCCAAGTTATCTACGTTTAGCACTATATCACTACATTATAAATTAAAGTCCCACGCCGCACTGAGTTCGTGTTTGTTCAGGCTAATCTCAGAAACTACTGTACAGATTTCCATACGGTTCTCGATTAGAAAGAGGGATTATCTGAGAAGGGTATAATAGGCTATAATTGCTATTCGTGCGGAGCCGGGGTGAGTCATTAGTTAATTATAAAAAAATAAAAACTGGCCAAGTGCGAGTCGGACTCGCGCAGTAAGGGTTCCGTACCTTCAACGACCTGATACCCCATAAAAACTGGTTTAATTTACGTGAGTTTATCAAAAGACATCAACGCACAGTGCGCGAAATATGAATTTTTGCATGTCTTTCTTACGAGGTGAGGTACCACCACATATGTCTATGTTTGTCTTATTTTTAGTATTTGTTGCTAAACTACATAATATGCACTATAATCTGACCAAGTTTGACGCTGGTATATATAACCGTTTTGAAGATAGAGCAGGAACAAAAACGTAGAAAAAAATGCATATTTTTTGAGGTTTCTTGTATGGGGACCCCCTTTGTTTTTAGACTTTTTTTTGTTTTTAGTATTTGTTGTGATACACCTTATAGCAACACATATTCAGAGAAAATTTCAACCAGTTACCTATTACTGTTCGAAAGATACAGCCCTGTGACAGACAGACGGATGGACGGACGGACGGACAGCGTAGCGAGAGTAATAGGGTCCCGTTTGTCACCCTTCGGGTACGGAACCCTAAAAACGGGCCAAGTGCGAGTCATATTTGCGCAGCAAGGGCTCCGTCCCACCCATCGACCTGCTACCCCCGCAGTAACTGGTATTGTTGATAGTGTAGTTGCAGCACTGCGCATCAACGTTGATGTCTTGAAAGACATCTCTTTCTTACGCGGTACCAGCACACGTGTCTGTTCGCCTTAGTTTGGTGCTTGTATGTATGACTGTTATTAAGATAGAGCAGGAACAATAAATGTTGAAAAATTAATTTTTTCAACATTACTACAGTACTTACTGAAGTTATTTGAAACCCCCTTTTGGTGTAGATGTTTTTATGTTAAGTATTTGTCATGATAGATACATGCTATAGTAAGTAACACGTCATGTTCGTTCTGTGAACATTTCAACTGGCTACGTATTACGGTTAAACAGATACAGCCCTGTGACAGACAGACGGACACCGGCTTTCTCAGGTACTAATATCCGTCAGGCATCCAATTCATGAGCAACATACAAACGAGCGTCATAGAGTTTTATATTTCTTGTTAGTAAAAAAAAAAACTTTTTTCTTTTTTACATAGGATGGCCCATAAACGTCACAAGTTTTTTTCGCGGGTTGTATAGTATTTTTCAATTTTTTGTAATAAAACTTCTGAATGTATCGAATTTCTTCGTTAGATTAATTCATTTTGGCGGACAGAAAAACAGTTGAAAAATGGCGGGAAAGTGATTTTTACTTTTTATTTTAATTTTTCATAATGTCTTGTGTTTATTGATATTAAAACCAGCCAGATACAAACAGTATAAATAACCAAAAAGATTTTTATTCAATTTTATACATGCAAAATACGAAAAGACTTCTTCCCCGACCTATTATTTTCGCCGCTTGAGGGTCTCAACAGCCGCAGCGGCAGCGCCAGCACAGCCCCCGACCTAGGAAGATGGGAGGGGTGCAAGGTTATCGACGCACATTACGTTTCACACCAGAGGCCTGCCAAGGCACTTCCAAGGTATCTACATTCAGTTGAACCTATTGAATAAATATTTGATTGGCATTCTGCAGCGAACACAAGAAAAATTGTTCTATAGATAACACTAGGTGCCACAAACCTTATTCGGCAATCGGCCACTACAGGTAATGTCTCAAACAGATGTTGATGTAGCTCTCGAGTCACAGGTCAAACCGGTGCAGGAGAGGTTACTGAGTCATTTTATTGAGACTTCCGCGAGACCTCGCCGTAGGGCTAGGGTTGCCAGGCCCAAAAATATAAAAGTCGGACACAGATTTTTTTAGCCAGACACTTTGCCCTGAAAAACCCGACACACAGGGTTAAAAAAACATGTGCGGTCAGGGGACCCCCGTCAGGAACGAAGTTCCTCACGCACACAGGCACAGACACACTAGAAAGAGAGAGAGAGAGCACGCGGTGTGTGTATACAAACGCCTTTCTTTTTTTTTGCCGTGGGGAAGTCCTCATGGACGCTCTCCGCCCGGGGGCCTACCCCGGCCGGAGAGCGAGCCAGTGTCGGACTCTTACCGACTAAAACCACCACGGCGAGCCCCTTCTCCTCGTGCGGCCTAACGTTGGCCGCACCCTCCTCGGTGGCGCACACGGAACACTGCACGCCATCTCACCTCATGGGCTGCTGCATGGCAGCTGGTAAAGACCAGCTGCGCCAACTACGCTGGCTGTGCCAGCTACGCAAGCTGCTGGTCGGGCAGCAGACTACCCCAAGTCTGCTGCTCGCAGGCCCTACCTCCCGTAATTTTTTATAGAGGTTTTCTTCCTCGCGGTCCGGTGAAGCCAAGACCCTCGATCCCAAGAGGCGCGAGAACACTACTCAGTGGGCACTCCTGGGGTTACGAGATATTTTTTTGCAAGAATCTGTGGCTATTGTGTGTACATAATATAGATCTCCCGAAGCACACCAACCGCAAGCGATATTCATTTGAGACTTACTTTAATCTTAATACCTAATCGTATTTTTTCTTACTAAAGTTATTTGTAACTTCTTTACATTGAAAGTAACCAAAAAAATCAAAAATCAGCCATATTTATCATTTGTAAGTAAATTATAGGTAGGTGTAACATTCCAGTTTACAAAAATAAAACAATTATTTTTACTCCACTTTATAACTTACTTCCATTTTAGGTAATACTAATTAGATAAACGAAGTCTTTCATTAGTTACTAAATCAAAACTTAAAACCATTCTATGACTAATAAAAGCCTAACAAAAGCCGGACAGGCCGGGCTTGTATATATTTGGCTGGACAGCTGGCAACCCTACATGTGGCGGCGCTGCAGCCCGCGCCCGTCAGTCCGGCGGCGGCTCTTCAGTCGGTGGCCGCGCGGGCCGCTCGCCGCACGCGTCAGAGCCGCGCGCTGCGTAACCCACTACCAACAACTTACGAGGCCGACTCGTGTTGCCGGAAAATCCCTCTTGGGAGACCAGCACGGTTCTACTCGAAACTTCACTGACCAAACTTTAAGTATAGCCAACGATACCGAAACTGCGCCAAATTCCGTCCGTGCCGGGCGACTTAGTTGGCTTTTTGTTATCAAGCCGTCCAGCAGTACCGAGCCGCTCGGAGCCAGCCAACCCTCGGCGACGCTGAGTCGCCGCTCGCCGCAGCACCGTCACCGTCGCCGCTTCGACTTCGTTAAAGTTAGTATCGATTTTCCGCTCCAGCAGTTTTAGTGTTTACATCGTGAAGGCTGTTGGTGCGGTGTAGTGTCCGCACTCCGCACTCCGCCGCTTGTGTTTGCAGTGCGGTCGCCCTGACGATGACGCCGCCCTTCCGCGGCATTGCTGAGGTTGACGCATCACCCTAACTCGTGTTTCTTACATTTGATACAGCTAACACTAATACACTAGCTGTACCTTATGAGTTAGTATCCCACACGTCCCTAAATGTTCCACATAGAATACCCCGATACCCCATAACTACAACAAACAATAATCCAACTGCCTACAAATAAAACCAACATACGCTAAACTCTCCTGTCGTAAGAATGTTCAGAGATTTAAATTAATTCACGAAATCTATACTAGTAGCCTACGTCATAAACCACGAACCTAGACAACAATTTAGATCAAGAATAGTAAAGTCCTTGAGTGCCAATAAATCGCCCTAGACTTACATAGATAGTTTGTAGCAGTTTACAACAATAATTGTGTATTAGTTTTTTTTACAAGTAGCAATAAGTCGTCTTGATTAGCCAATAGTGTGTTTACCCATAATCGACGTACATATAAGGACAAACGGGATAAAGTTGTACTGCATTGTCCAGTAATAGTGATAACATGTAAGCTGTGGGCGAACCTTATGCAATCAATTAATACACACTGACAAGCTGTAATAATAGCTTATTAACTAGATTAAATGTGGGTTTTCTATCATAGTTTACCTTTGTGCTGGTCGGCTCGAAGTAACTCGATGAGACACGAGTTTCGGATTGCACTATCTGCAAGCTAAATATTTATTCGAATAATTATTCATACAAATACTCACTTGCATTTTTTATCACTGATTTGGCCTTTTTTAGACACTTATTATCAACATCAGTAAATACATTTATTAATATAGTTGACACATACATTACCATCTGACGTCCAACTCTAGCACCGCGCGCTCATTGGTCAAATCGAATAGCGCGCGCTTTTCCGGCTTCCTGTTACATACTTCCGTCCCTTTTCACGAAATCACCTCCTAAAATTGAAGGAAAGCGAGAGGAAAGATGTTACACAATCAAAACAAAAAAAACGGTTTTGGAATGTGCAAATAAAGTCCTTTCAAATGATACTCCACTTGAACTGGTAACTCCAGTTTCTTGCTGCTGCTCGCAACACCAGCAACTACGCGGAAGTGAGGACGCCGACACCACCGACTCCTGCAAATGAACATTATGCAAATAAGGAAAATAATTCAATTTTCGATACCACGAGCAGTGTTCACGGTAGCTTAGTGGCTAAAGGCGTACTGAGCCAGGAGTCGCAGGTTCGAATCCTGTTCGCTAGCGATTTTTTATTTCGACAATTTAAATCGTAAATGCGATAAAAATAAATAATTCATTGTTTATAAATATCAAGAATGTAGGTCAAACAAGAACTTAATGAAACCGGGGAGTAGCACAGTCTGGGCTAGACTATAATTTATATCTTTCTTGCCACAAACGTTAATTGTTCTACGACTAAATGTTGCTCAAACAACCGCTGCAACAAACGCCGCCGTATCTTTATCTTTATAACAACTAGATATAGGTCACAAAAGAAGACAGCACGTCCTAGCCCTCAAACTGGTTCCGAAGCCAGGCGCCGCGACGGAGCCACGCTGGACTGGCTCCGTCCTCAGTTACAATAGCTGCAGCTGGACCACAAACATGCACAACGAGCTCTTATAAATTACTTGATTTTTGTTGAATTGTGTTGTGATGCTTGTGGTAAGTTGTTGCACAGTTGAGATAAACGTGGATTAAATTCGGAAAAGTGTATAAGTATATCGCACTCCATTAGATGTAGTAGGTATGGAGTCTGGATCTGAGCCCGGTTAATGGCAATAGGCTCGCCGCTATTACATGGGACTATAACATAACTAGCGAAATGTAGGTGCACTGTAGTGTGTACAGCTCTGCCTTCGGGGATTACAGAATATAGATAAAAGTTGATGTGAACCAGAACTAACATTTAATTGTATAATTTGTTCTCTAGTATCACCTGTAGAGGTAATAAATAATCTTGAAAATTATTGCACAATAAACCCGACTAAAGTATACAGAAATGTTTGTTTCTAGCAAATGTAGCAAATGAAAACATGTGTGTACCGATATAGCTCGTTGGTTTGCTGTATCATTTATGCAGAACAACAAAAACAACGAGCGGCCTTTCTACAGAGCGCGAGCATCGCTGCTTCGGGAAAGCTAAGCGAGCGGAGCCGGTCGCGCGAATCTTTACACTTGTACGAGCTGCTTATGAATTTATTGAAACAATGAGCTGTGTAAAAACTCGAAGTGTCTGTTATTCGACCGGAGAGCCGCCCCCGCACCGCCCCCGCGCACTACTTGCCAACCATGTGAGATAAGTTTTTACAATTGTATGTAGGTAATACAGAAACGGTTCTGTGCAATCTGCACGTTGTTGTCGTCTCGGTCTATCGCTCTCGCGCCCCGTACACACTCAGCATGACACACACAGCTGCCGGGAAGAGCCGCACACCACTCACAAGTGACGTGACACCATGAGCTACGAAGCGAGCACTGCTCGCCGGTGACGCAGCCCTGTCCTGAACGAACACGACGCTACACTCAGTACACAAGTACACAAGTCCAGTAGGGCACGTTGATCGTTGATCAGGACGCTCTCTTCACAGCTCCATACAAAACACAGAAGGTACTCTCTCAATATAAAATGTTAAAAGACGTATTACAAAAAAATTAAGAAATCTGCGTTTTAAGCTACTTTTTGGCATCTTAGATCACAGTAGTGGTTGCAAGCGCGACTGCTGAGCGTGGGGTCCTGGGTTCGATTCCCGGGTCGGGCAAAGTGTTATTGGGTTTTTTCATTAGGAAATTCTCAGTAGCAGCCCGGAGTCTGGATTTGTGCCCGGTCAATGGCAATAGGCTCGCCCTCTATTACATGGGACTATAACAACTGGTGAAATGTGGGTATACTGTACACCTCTGCCTACCCCTTCGGGGAAATACAATCGTGATGATATGTTTGTGTTAGATCTCGGTAAGAGTTGTGTTTATTTAAAATTTTGTTAGTTCTATTCATGCTAAAGTTACAAAAAAAAAAAATTCGTTGATTGCGACCAAGACTAACAATAACCTTTTTTTCCCTGACACTACGTTAGGGTTCTGAAAAAAAATTCGCAATGCACCACAGTCTCGCAGTGCTACGAATGCTACAAACGAAAAATTGGCGAACAAAAGACATAAACGCGCAGCATCCGAGACGCTCGACGCCCGGCCACCGTTTTGCACACGGCTGGGCTGGACTGGGCTGGGCTGGGTATACTATGTGCCACTGGGCGATAGATTGGGGAGTCTATCGTCCACATTGCACGGCTTGTGTTGTGGTGATGTCCCAGGCGTGCCCGTAATCGCCAAAAGCGTGTACAATGATAGTATGCAGGCCCTGAAGTGGGCCGCGCTGGATGTGTCGCGAAAGTCATGCGTCGCAGTTCTCGTGGCTCATCCAACCACGGCGAGAGTAGGCATACGGTGAAGTTGTTAGTGGGTGCGAGCCCCAGCCTCGCTGCCTCCCCGGGTGGTGTGGCATGCGGTAGGCATTTCAAAAATGGGTATCCTATGTGCGGTTGGTGAATTGGTACCTAATTGTAAAACTTGGTATTTAGTCATAAGGAATCTAGCTTCCTTTACAAAGAGAAAAATGGATTACAAATGTACCGGAAAGACTTGAGTTATATTTTAATATGACATTGTTCTTTCACTCAACAGTAATCTTAATTTTTTTTTTTTTATATTACACGGGGATTAAACGTAAGTATCTTAGGTATAATTCAATTCAATTCATTTATTTTGTAAAAAATGTGGTAAATATAGGTGGTAGGGTACTAAGATTAGTTCGACACATTAACCATGTACAGAGCTAAAATTACATTCAGAGACTTCAATATTAAATTATCAATTTTATATAATCTTAAATATCGCACCCCCAGAACAATACTGCACTAAGTCAAAATAGCTCATTTTTCAGAATCGACGAAAAACCGTTATCTCATGTTACGTCAAAGTTATTGCAAATGTTTTGAACATTGCATGTGAAGAATCCAATGCGTATCAGCATTATGTAGTTCAGTCGATTCAAAACGCGTTAATAAAGCCAAATAATGCATTTTTTTACTTAATTCACTGTTGTGAAATGACTGAACAAAATAAAAAACAATTATTTCGAGTTACGTGCTTTTTACTGATTGATTCTGAAATAATGCACTATTATTCTACTGTTTTTTACTGAGATTCAATATACAATAACGGCCTAATTTATCACTTGAGAAGTATTCTCTTGTAGTTTGAGTTCTTAGGTAATGATACTCTATTCTAGGAACAGAATTTATGAAATTAGTCACACTATCTTTTATTTCAGAGTCTATTTTGCGGTGATTGGCGTGCATCAGATTTCATAAAACCACTATCTGTTTTCTTTGAAACCGCCGTCTTAATATCATAATTTCAGCCGGAAGACGTCCACTGCTGAACATAGGCCTCCCCAAGCATCGCCACAACGACCGGTCCTACGCTTTATGCATCCAGCGAATTCCCGCGACCTTCACCAGGACGTCAGTTCACCTTGTGGGGGGCCTACCCATGCTGCGCTTTCCAGTACGCGGTCGCCACTCCAGAACTTCATAGCCCCATCGGTCATCGGTTCTGTGAGCAATGTGCCCTGCCCACTACCACTTAAGTTTGGCATTTCTTCGGGCTATGTCGGTTACCTTCGTTCTCCTGCAATCTCCTCACTTCTGATTCGATCATGCAGAGACACTCCGAGCATAGCCCTCTCCCTTTGAGTGACTTTGAGCATTCTTATCAGGCCCATTGTGAGCGACCACGTTTCAGTGCCGTAAGTAAATACTGGCAATACACACTGATCAAAGACTTTCGTCTTGAGACACTGCGGTATTTTGGACGAGAAGATATTGCGTAGCTTCCCGAACGCTGCCCAACTGGGTTGGATTCGACAATTGACCTCTTTCTCGAAGTTGGACCTACCTACCTAACTGGACAGTTTGTCCTATGTGTTTTTTCGGTAATCGTCAACAACTTCGAGTGTAGATTCTCTTATGTTTAAGAAAGGAATTCGACATAACCTTTGTCTTGTCCATGTTCTTTTAAGACCTACTTAATATCATATCTATCACAGATTTTCAGAGTAGCCTTAAAAACTCTTTACATGCCCTAATCCTGTTGTTATTTATTTCAAAATAGTAATCCGGATTTGACACTCAGCGATTAGTTTTGTAAGGTTTGTTAAAGAAACATACGCTTTTCCTGTATTCCGCAAAGTTTTCTTAGCAATCTTACACTTCTAGCCAGCAGGATTTCTTATTCTCTTTCTACTTAACTTGGGTTCGATCACTGATGGAGCAGTATCAATGGCAGAAGAAGTTGATGGTGCGTTTGTCGGAGTAGAATTGGAATCTCCTTGAGTATTCGCTGTAGAATGACCCGCTCTATTAGATTCTTTATCAGATGAACTACTTGAGCTGCTGGAGCTTGACGATGGCGAGCTGGAGTCTGACGAGGAGTTCGAAGAGGAAGAAGAAGATAATCTTCTAGGGATTAAAAGAGGCCAAGGTATTTGTTTAAAAGGCAGAAAAAGTGTATCAGAGTAAAATATTCTTTTCTTCATCGGCTGATGCTGCCAACGCTGATCTTTCATCGGTTGATGCTACAATAGTTATCCTTTTCCACGCTGTTTTGTTGAACAGAAGGTCAGGTTTCTACTGTGGTTGCTTGCATTGCCTTTTTAATTAACAGGAGACCACAACCCCTCATCATCTGCCAAATAACAATTACAAATTTTTCAAATTCAACAATAGTGCATTATCTCAAAAAAAGATGATTAATCTTCTTGTAATTAAAGAACAACATAAATTGTAAATACATTTCTTTTAAATATAATTCAAGTAACAGTTCTGCGTATAAAAAATATATTTATTATGTTTTTTTAATAAAATTAGGACATCATTTATATTTACCATCAATAGTGCATCATTTCACAGATATTCACCTTTTACGAACAACACTGAACCATTTTGGAATAATCCAAAAAATCTGACATACCTTCGTCAACAACAGAGTACTATTTCGAAATAATATCAAATACGTTGTATAAGCACAGTCACCAATACTGAATTAAAACTAAATAATTCGGAGTAATTTTCGTACTACATTCAACAACAGTGCATTATCACAAAATAATTCACTGTTGCGTAAAGGGTATGGTGCTGTTCTCTAAGGTGGACAAGTTGCATCTAGAAATAGTTTTGTGTTCGTGGTATGATTCTGGCAGCGCGTCTTCACCAATAGAGAGTTAGCGTGCCATCTGTAGGACATTTTTGTAAATAGAAATACGCCTGTCTTCGTGGTATGCGCGGCAAATTTTTGGCTATTCGTCCATAGACATAACTCAATTTTGAGATTTTTCGACATAATACAGTGTTGTTCTGGGTGTGCGATATTATAAAATTGTAAACGTCTGTTTGTTTGTTCCAGCATCACGCTAAAACTACTGGACCGATTTTGATGATTTTTTGTTTGTTTGAAAGCTGATGATCTAACTTAAAAACTGGTATGGGTTTTGAGAAAGAAAGATAGAAAGAAAAAAATAAAAAAAAAAATTCGTGGGTTGCGTACTCACCCGACAGATCGAAGCTTCTATGCATTTGCACGAGCGGATAGTGATGTACGATGGAGTGGAGTGGAGTGGAGTGGACAGGGGATGGGACTGGGGATGGGACTGGGGACGGGACAGGGGACGGGACTGGGGACGGGACAGGGTACGGAACATGGGGCGGGAAATGGGACGGGACATGAGACGGGACATGGGACAGGACAGTGGGACGGCACATGGGACTGGATATAGAATGGGACATGGGACAGGACATGGGACATGGGACGGGACGATAGTGATATAGTGGGACAGTGGGACAGTGGGACAGTAGGACAGTGGCAGTGGGACGGTGGGACAGTGGGGCAGTGGGGCATTGGGGTAGTGGTGTAGTGGGGCAGCGGGGCAGCGGGGCAGCCGGGCAGTGGGTCAGTGGTATATTGGGGCAGTGGGGCAGTGGGGCAGCGGGGCAGTGGGGCAGCGGGACAGCGGGACAGTGGGACAGTGGACTGGACTGGAATGGACTGGACTGGACTGGACTGGACTGACGTGGGTTAGCAGAATTTAACGCGAGCGGAGCCGCGGGTAAAAGCTAGTATATCATAAAATAATAACATTCTGAATACATTTATATTTTAAAATTTAGGTTGTTTTTTTTTAAATTTATAGTGGTGTGCTGGCCAGAAAACCTCCACGTGTGCCTGACGGCTGCTTGTCCTTCTGGACACGTCTGGAGGGAACGGCAGTTGTTTGACCGGTGCATCCTGGGCACGGCCAATAAAATCCTTTCGAGGGATATAAACCTTCGGGGGATTTTATTGCCTGTGGCGAATACTCTGGCGCCGGAGGGGCCCGTTCTGGGCCAGTGGGGAGTTGCTCCACGTGTCCCTCTGTTGCCAACAGAGGGCACAGTGGAGGAGTAGGGGCAGGTCCGGTGTGTACTCACCCTGCCACTGGGCAGGCAGCGGGGGGACTGTCCTTCCCTGCCCCCGTCGATCTCGTAACCCCAGGAGTGTCTGCTGAGTAGTCTTGGGACCGAGGGTCTTGACTTCACCACCCGAACCGCGAGGAAGAAAACCTCTATAAAAAATTACGGGAGGTAGGGCCTGCGAGCAGCAGACTCGGGGTAGTCTGCTGCCCGACCAGCAGCTGGCGTAGTTGGCGCAGCTGGTGAAGGCCCATGAGGTGAGGTGGCGTGCAGTGTTCCGTGTGCGCCACCGAGGAGGGTGCGGCCAACGTAAGGCCGCACGGGGAGAAGGGGCTCGCCTGCTTGTGGCGGGGCAGGACCTGTCGGGGGTGGTTGTGTGAATACGCACCTGAAGACCTGTATCTTATTGTTGTATACCTACCTATATTCCACAAATAGGGAATAATGAATTGAGACTTAAATAATAATAATAATTTTCAGTTTTCTTTTTATTCGCCCAATGACGTAATGCTATGCCAAAAGCCACAAGTTTGGAAGTCATCTAAAAGTGGTCTAGATATGAGTGAGTGAGTGATAAAAACAGTAATTATTGGACGTCAGTATCATAAGAAGTTTAAAAATTACAATAGTGAAATTTGGGATTTTATGTAATTGGGGGGACCCTTGCAACTTTGTAGGTTTAATAGATACTGATTTATGGGAGGGTCAAAAGTAGCTCGAGATAGTTCGTATAATATAAGTACTATACTATTAGGTAATCTGTGATATCAGTAACACACGGCTGGTGAGTCGGCCTTTTCTTTTCCGAACTTACTTGGCTTGACACACTGCCGTGTCTCTAGATGTGACGTAGTATTAATTGCGAGTATACGGACCCTCACCGCAGAGCCCCCCCCCCCCCGCACCGCTGCGCCGTCAGCCCCTCTCTCCACGTCGTTGTGGGAGTGTGGAACGGCTACAAACCTGAGTCGCTATATAACCGTCTCCAATAGCTTGCAGGAGGAGTCTCGACACCCCACGCCCGAATGACGTCATACACAAGTCACAATTTTAGCACCTCTCCACCGCAGACTGAAAACGCCCGCATAGAGAGCACCTCAAGGGCTACGTTCAGTAATATCGCCCGACGACGCACAGAGCGTACTTTAGTCGTTCAGTTACTTCAGAGCGATCATACAAACGAACGAACGCTCCATGTGTCGTCCGCCGTCGCCGTCGTCGGGCACTAAACGCAGCCCAGCACTAACAAATAACAACCACAGAGCTAACAACAGCCGGCAGTGCTCACAGTCCGCGTTACGTTCCAAGATAGGGTCCGCCAGGCGCAGCCCGCGCCGCGCCGTCACACAGCACAGTGTGGCTTTAAATAGAATGCATTGACTACGATAGTACTATTAGATATTCTGTGAAATCTGTGGCTGAACAGTGCCGGGGGCAGCTGTGCGGAGGCGAGGCAGGCCCCCGCCCCCCGCGCCCCCGCGTCCTCTGAATGTTGCGGCCGATCTGATGCCAACTCACAAGTTCTTACGGAAATAACATGTCAAAATAATATTAAAAAAACCGGCCAAGGGCGAGTCGAACTCGCACACTAAGGGTTCCAACATACCATATTTTATCATTTTTGCCATAATATAATGTATAGGCAAATAGTAACAAATATTTTGTTTTTAACTGGCTAGTAAGTACTAAGTAGCCGCTACTTACAATGGTTAAGGAGATACTGACCTGTGACGGACGGACGGACGGACAGACGGACGTAGGCTTGTTACCAAAGTGCCAACTAAACTAAACTAAACTAAAAAAAATATGTATTTTATTTACGTGAATATAGCACACACTATAGTTTATAGTAACTGCTAGTAGAAATAGTAGAATGTCTATAGTTAGGGTTGCCATAATTGTCAGGAACTGACACTGAACGTTTATGTGGAAAAAAATACATGGAAAAAGTAGGAAGGCAATAGAAATTGGAAACATTCACATAATCGATAAAGTTTAAACAATCATTGATTGATACTTGAATCAAATTAAATGATCTACGATAAGTACCCAAGAAGAGGATACAGGAGGTCTACTCGCATTTGACGAAATTCGATTAATCGTACCATTCATCGCACAATTTGCTACTCCGGTCAACCATCGGAGTAGCAAAAGTTATTCTAATTTTTACTTCTCTTTGGCAAAATCATGTAGCTCTTTATAGCCAACTAGTTTTATGTGTTATGTATGTACTCCGTTATTGTCATGTACATCAGACAAGATACTGTTTAGTTATGAATAGTGATTATTTTATTTAATGTATGTGATGAGGCTGTCTGTACTTTTTATAAATAAACCATCGTTCCCTTTTCGCATGCGATGATCGTGTGTTGACGATTGTTTCTTTGATCTCCGGTCAGTTTCATACGACTATGAACGATAGTCTATCATTATTGTGCTTTTCTATGTGCCTATCTTTATTGTGTAGATATTAGTCAGAATTAAAGTTCAAACTTCGTTTGTCGAGTAAACCCCCAGAAAGGGGCTTAATATTTTTCGCCCTTTGAAGACGATTTTCGCCGGCCGGATCCGAGCAGACTGGTAGGTATTATGAAGAAAACAGACCAAAAATGGAATAATTTGTAATACAGAAATTAATGGCGAAATATGACAACAATCACGGGACTACGTCCCGTGTACACGGGTACACGGGACGTATGGCAACCCTATCTATAGTAGGTATAGAATAGGTGTAGGTAAGGTAGAATGTCCATTTAACGTCAACATGGTGTTTTGTTAATTAACTTACGTTATTATTACAGCGGTGAACCGTTGCAAATAGGGTACCTTGGTCATATCAGAGCAAAACATCATGTTCTTAAGACTTTTATTTATATTAAGGAGCCTAATGGCCGTAGCCGACATCGGCTTGGAGAGATATGAACCGTTGCAACATCGAGTTTGCATATTGTTAAGCGGGAGGTCGACGAGTCAGCGCGCCGTGTGTGTGTGTGTGTTTAGCGAGCGAGCTCGGCCGCGACCCTTGTCTTGTAGTGCCACCGAAATAGCCCGTGACTCAGTCGCGCGACTCGCTCGGCCTCGCCACTCGCCACGGACAACACTAACCAAACTTAACCAAACGTACTTTCAACTAATTACAAGAAGGTAATTAGTTTCATGGTGACAGTTGACACGGCATGCGGTGGCAATACATTTAATAATCTGAGATTTAATAGTTATACATTACGCAGCCAATCGATAGGATTCGGCTCATTCGGGCACGGTCTGCGAAATGCTCAAAAGTAAATAAGAGCAGGAGCGTGGCGTCGGCGTCGCGCCGGGACCACGCCGCCGCGCCGGGACCACGCCGGGACCACACCGGAACCCTCGCAGACAAGGCACAGACGATGAACAGATCTGATGCTTGCCTGCTGATACGCGCGTAAGATAAGATAAGATAAGATAATCATTTATTTGCCAAAAATAACTGTATTTTTACATTTCCTTAAGAGGTACATTACAGGTATAAGTAGTAGGTATTATATAAGGAAACAATTAACTTGTGGATTCCACACTAGGACAAGCCTGTCTCGTGGAATCCTACGATACTATTCACAGTTTAACAAAGTGCATTCCCGGGGTCGGTACTGTATTTTATGATATCATTATGAACTGACCAAATAGCAAAACGTAATAATAAAAACCGGCCAAGAGCATGTCGGGCCATGCTCAGTATTATAGGGTTCCTTAAGTAGGTGTAATTACAAACGAATCAAATCGAATATTAATCATGGCTATTTTAGTTTTTGCAATAATCGGCAGCATTCGCGACTCAGAGCGTGTTGTTAGTAGCGCCATCTAGCGATAAATTCAAGAAGCCAAATTTAAGACGTTTGTCATTTCAAAGTTACTTTTTGTGATTTTTTCAAATAGAAAGTAGCTAAAGGAGCATTATTTGCTATGATAATTTTTCTCTAAGGTCAATGACCTTTGAACTAGGACGTTTTAAGTATTTTTCAGTTTTCTCTCTATAACTCAAAAAATTATAATCACATTATACTCGAAATAATTTTAAAAGAGAGTTTTCACAAAGGTCATAGGTCACGGGGTGTGGAAGATTATAAGTTTCTACATTGCATAGTTTAGAAATGGCAGGGGGGGGGGGACACATTGCAAGCCACTTTGGCGAACTGTATTTCGCAGATGGTATACCTGATAAAAAAGTTGTGTATGAAACGGTTTTTTTTTAAATAGAAAGTAACTAAAGGAGCATTATTTGCTAGGATCATTTTTCTCTAAGGTCAATGACCTATGAACTAGGACGTCTTAAGTATTTTTCAGTTTTCTCACTATAACTCAAAAATTTATAATCACATTATACTCGAAATAATTTTAAAAGAGAGTTTTTATAAAGGTCTATCAATGTTGAAGACAATAAGTTTCTACGTTGCATAGTTTAGAAATGGCAGGGGGGGGGGGGACACATTGCAAGCCACTTTGGCGAACTGTATTTCGCAGATGGTATACCTGATAAAAAAGTTGTGTATGAAACATTACCTTCATTTTAGTAGACCTATTCAACGATACCCGACACGAGGGGGTGCAGCGAAAAAAATATTTTCATCCTCATTTCACATGTATGGGCGCCACCCCTAAAATACGTAATCAAGATTTTTTTATTCTTTTAAAATTGAGATCTATATCTATTCCATTTTTTGTCAAAATTTCATTTACTTATGTTTATAACTGTAGAAGTTATTAAGCGGTAAAGGATTAGGACAGACGGACAGACGGACAGACGGACAGACGGACGGACATGACGAAACTATAAGGGTTCCTTGTAGGACTTCGGAACCCTAAAAACCGGCCATGTCGGGCCATGCTCAGTATTATAGGGTTCCTTAAGTAGGTGTTACAAACAAATCAAATCGAATATTAATCACGGCTATTTTAGTTTTTGCAATAGACGGCAGCATTGGCGACTCAGAGAGTGATGTCAGTAGCCGCTAGATGGCGCTATACAGTGCCAAATGTAATACACGGCACTTGACGCCAGCATTGGCGACCCAGAGAGTGTTGTACGACGCCGCTAGATGGCGCCAAATTTAAGAAGTGTGTCGTCAACATAACACAAAGTTACTTTTTGTGATTTTTTCAAATAGAAAGTAGCTAAAGGAGCATTATTTGCTATGATCATTTTTCTCTAAGGTCAATGACCTTTGAACTAGGACGTTTTAAGTATTTTTCAGTTTTCTGTCTATAACTCAAAAAATTATAATCACATTATACTCGAAATAATTTTAAAAGAGAGTTTTCACAAAGGTCTATCAATGTGGAAGATTATAAGTTTCTTCGTTGCATAGTTTAGAAATGGCAGGGGGGGGGACACATTGCAAGCCACTTTGGCGGGCTATATTTCGCAGTTGGTACACCTGGTAAAAAAGTGGTGTATGAAACATTACCTTCATTTTAGTAGACCTATTCAATGATACCCCACACGAGGGGGCGCAGCGAAAAAAATTTTTTTTTCCCCATTTCACATGTATGGGTGCCACCCCTAAAGAACGTAAAAACTATTTTTTTATTCTTTTAAAATTGAGATCTATATGCAGACTATTTTTTAACAAAATTTCATTTACTTATGTTAATAACTGTAGAAGTTATTAAGCTGTAAAGGATTAGGACAGACGGACAGACGGACAGACGGACAGACGGATAGACGGACAGACGGACAGACGGACAGACGGACAGACGGAGAGACGGACAGACGGACAGACGGACGGACATGACGAAACTATAAGGGTTCCTTGTAGGACTTCGGAACCCTAAAAAACAGTATAAGTAAACGTACCTACATGAAAATCACGCGCCGCCTTCAAAATGTTGGTTAATGAAAAGATTTTGTAATACATTCATGGATTATTTTTTACTTTTTAGTTAAGGTTTTTGAAGTCGGTTTTTTTTTTTTAAAGTTTTCATTTCATACTTTTTAGTTGATAATTGCGAGGAATGATTCATAAATGTTTATAGAACCAATTTGAAAATATATTTTATATTAACCTATGCTGTCCCACTGCTGGGCTAAGGTCTCACCGATGTTCTTCCAAACGTCTAATCATTGTCGTAAAAAAAACCACACAAATCGGTCAAGAATTCTCAGAAAAACGAATCTATGAGCAGATCGTCTAGATAGGCGAAGCTAAAATAAACTGATTTATTTAAGCTGGTTAAAAAACTACTCAACCTAAGTCAATGAAATTTATATGGCACCACCGCACGGCCTTCCTCTACCAAATAAAAAAACAGCCACGTAAATCGGCCCATAAATCTCGGAGTAATTGGTGTACACACATGAAAAAAAAACATATTATGTGCCATATTTAAGGAGGTTACTATACCACTGATACTGAACAGGAATCAATAAAAAATCATTTTTTTTTTTTTAAATACCTATTTGTAAACCTTTGTAAACAAACAAATTCCCCCGTGTACCGCATGCGAAAAAAAAAAAACGAAGCGAGCAAAACCACCAAAAAAATAGGCAGATTTTTCCGCCTTTTTACAATGCCACCGGTAACTTATTCGTTATTCTCAGTCCTTATAGTATATATTCGGGATTCATCTCAAACCCTTGATAACATTTCCAAGTGAAAAGGTTATTAAATGACCGTAAATTCGGTAAAGTATTTTTAGATGATCGAGCACATTTTATATTATTATCTTTCATTTTATTTGCTCTAGAAATATGGAACAGGTACAGAGTCGTTACAGATCAACAGCTTGTATACATGCTGAAATTTTAATCGTTTATTCCCCAAAAAGGAGTCATTGTACTACTCATCATTATGAACAACTTTTACTATGGGACCAACCCTGAAATCGTTTATTACGAATATAGGTAAGGTAGGTGTTACATGAATATTGTCATAAAAACAATCTTGGTGCAGCTATACCAGGCCCCTCAGAAAGTATTGCGAAAAAAAGTTTTTATATATGGGAGACTGGCCAGTTATAATGTTTTTCGAAAATATGATTATTTATAAGTAAAAATAAGTAAGTTCCAATTTCAAAATTTCCCTCCACATTTTTTGCGAGTTAATTCAAAGTATTGTGTCTCACTGAAATATGGATCTGCGCCGGGAACATTTTAGAGCTATGATTTTATACGATTTCAAGTGTCGCCTGAAACCGGATGAATCGTACGATAGACTTCAAATGGCATTCATGGATGAAGGCCCTTCCAAGGCAACCGTGTATCGTTGGTATAACGAATTCAAGCGCGGTCGACCAACTTTGGGGGATGACGAAAGAAGCGGTCGCCCTTTGACGGCTGTTACCGAAGAAAACGTGCTAGCAGTGAAAAATTTAATCCAAGACAATAGGCGAATTACATATCAGGAGATTCAACACATATTGAAGATTGGATCGGGAAGCGTTCACGAGATTCTACACAGCCATCTTCGCGTGAGGAGGATAGTATCACGCTGGGTGCCGCACAACCTCACCGATGCTCAGAAGCAGGCCCGGGTGGAATGGTGCCGTGATATGCTTAACAAATTTGAAGCAGGCTCGTCTCGGCGTGTTTACGACATCGTTACAGGTGATGAGTCCTGGATTTATCAATACGACCCAGAAACCAAGCGCCAGTCGACTGTTTGGGTGTTTCAAAATGAGCCAACGCCTACCAAAGTGAAGCGATCTAGAAGCGGGGGTAAGATTTTGATCGCTAGCTTTTTTAATTTGACTGGCCACTTGGTATCAATTCCCTTACGGGATCAAAGAAGCATTAATGCCGAATGGTATACTACCAAATGTTTGCCAGAAGTTTTCTCTGTTATAAGCAACAAGCGACCAAACACAGGGCTCCGCGGGCTACTGCTCCACCACGACAATGCACCTGCGCACACCGCACTCAAAACGAGGGACTTCCTGGACAGCACGCCAGTCAAACTCCTGGGTCACCCTCCTTACAGCCCTGATCTAGCACCGTGTGACTTCTTTTTATTCCCAAAAATAAAAAATCAGCTCAAAGGGATACAATTTTCGTCGCCGGAAGATGCGCTGGCTGCGTTCGAGCAGGCTGTAAACGAGGTGTCTGCGGCGGACTGGAAAAAGTGTTTTGAAAACTGGTTTAGGCGCATGAATCTTTGTATAGAGGCTGGTGGAAAGTACTTTGAAAAGATTTGATAAAAATATATGTACGTATAGAACAATTTTTTTTAGTTTCGCAAAACTTTCTGAGTGTCCCACGTATTCTGCCATTTAGCATGCAACAGGGAATACACAATTCTACGCCAACCTATTAACTGAAGCGTCTAAAGCAATAAAGCATAATACATACATACATACACTGTCCGTTATTAAAATTATATTTAACTCGAAATCATGCATACTCTTCTGAGAAAACTTCATTTCTCAAATTCAAATTCAAATTAACTTTATTTGCTTAAAATGTGGTACAGAGGATGGTACATTCTAAATAGATGCTAAGACACATTTTGCCATAATAAAAAACTCTATCAATGTCAACCCATAATAAAATTCCATACAGGAAAAAAAAAAAAACTAGTGCGCAAACATTTTTTTGGTGGTTCAGTATGAGTAATAGAACACATTTCCATTAATTGTTCAATACTTTATTTTATTTTTTTATCCGATTTGAAATCATTAAAATATGGACACAATCTGTTCGTAATAACATCAATGAAAGCGCGCGACGGCTGGCTCACGCGGCAGCGGGTTTGCATCGGGGTACAACCCCCTCCTGGACGGTGACGGTGGCGACAGTCTGTCTCATAAAGTCATGGCTGTCGTGACTGGTCGTGACGTCGCACAAGCACCGCACCGCGCCCGCGCCTCACGCGGCAGCGGGTTTGCATCGGGGTACAACCCCCTCCTGGACGGTGACGGTGGCGACAGTCTGTCTCATAAAGTCATGGCTGTCGTGACTGGTCGTGACGTCGCACAAGCACCGCACCGCGCCCGCGCCTCACGCGGCAGCGGGTTTGCATCGGGGTACAACCCCCTCCTGGACGGTGACGGTGGCGACAGTCTGTCTCATAAAGTCATGGCTGTCGTGACTGGTCGTGACGTCGCACAAGCACCGCACCGCGCCCGCGCCTCACGCGGCAGCGGGTTTGCATCGGGGTACAACCCCCTCCTGGACGGTGACGGTGGCGACAGTCTGTCTCATAAAGTCATGGCTGTCGTGACTGGTCGTGACGTCGCACAAGCACCGCACCGCGCCCGCGCCTCACGCGGCAGCGGGTTTGCATCGGGGTACAACCCCCTCCTGGACGGTGACGGTGGCGACAGTCTGTCTCATAAAGTCATGGCTGTCGTGACTGGTCGTGACGTCGCACAAGCACCGCATCGCGCCCGCGCCTCACGCGGCAGCGGGTTTGCATCGGGGTACAACCCCCTCCTGGACGGTGACGGTGGCGACAGTCTGTCTCATAAAGTCATGGCTGTCGTGACTGGTCGTGACGTCGCACAAGCACCGCACCGCGCCCGCGCCTCACGCGGCAGCGGGTTTGCATCGGGGTACAACCCCCTCCTGGACGGTGACGGTGGCGACAGTCTGTCTCATAAAGTCATGGCTGTCGTGACTGGTCGTGACGTCGCACAAGCACCGCACCGCGCCCGCGCCTCACGCGGCAGCGGGTTTGCATCGGGGTACAACCCCCTCCTGGACGGTGACGGTGGCGACAGTCTGTCTCATAAAGTCATGGCTGTCGTGACTGGTCGTGACGTCGCACAAGCACCGCACCGCGCCCGCGCCTCACGCGGCAGCGGGTTTGCATCGGGGTACAACCCCCTCCTGGACGGTGACGGTGGCGACAGTCTGTCTCATAAAGTCATGGCTGTCGTGACTGGTCGTGACGTCGCACAAGCACCGCACCGCGCCCGCGCCTCACGCGGCAGCGGGTTTGCATCGGGGTACAACCCCCTCCTGGACGGTGACGGTGGCGACAGTCTGTCTCATAAAGTCATGGCTGTCGTGACTGGTCGTGACGTCGCACAAGCACCGCACCGCGCCCGCGCCTCACGCGGCAGCGGGTTTGCATCGGGGTACAACCCCCTCCTGGACGGTGACGGTGGCGACAGTCTGTCTCATAAAGTCATGGCTGTCGTGACTGGTCGTGACGTCGCACAAGCACCGCACCGCGCCCGCGCCTCACGCGGCAGCGGGTTTGCATCGGGGTACAACCCCCTCCTGGACGGTGACGGTGGCGACAGTCTGTCTCATAAAGTCATGGCTGTCGTGACTGGTCGTGACGTCGCACAAGCACCGCACCGCGCCCGCGCCTCACGCGGCAGCGGGTTTGCATCGGGGTACAACCCCCTCCTGGACGGTGACGGTGGCGACAGTCTGTCTCATAAAGTCATGGCTGTCGTGACTGGTCGTGACGTCGCACAAGCACCGCACCGCGCCCGCGCCTCACGCGGCAGCGGGTTTGCATCGGGGTACAACCCCCTCCTGGACGGTGACGGTGGCGACAGTCTGTCTCATAAAGTCATGGCTGTCGTGACTGGTCGTGACGTCGCACAAGCACCGCATCGCGCCCGCGCCTCCTGTGTGTTGTATTGTTTAGTAGATCACGATGTCAGACTACACTAACCACGAGTTTTACGAGATGGTGGGAGTGTATTTTTTAAGTTGCGAAAATTTACGAGCAGTTCGAAGAATGTATGCGAGCGAATGGGATCCATAATTAGTGATTACTGTGATTAGTGGTATGTAGGGGTAAGCAATTACTTTTAATGAACAATTTTAGTGAATAAGTTATTTTTGATCGAAAATTATTGTAAATACTTAGTCGATTAATTTTTTTTAAATACGCCTTAATTCAGAATAACCTGTGCATAATTCATTAAGTAATGTCAATTTTTATAATATATACAATAATTTTATTAGGTACGTTTTAGTTTTCAATAAGTGCCTCAAGTCAATTTATCATAATGCTTTATTTTCTACATTTTAATGGTCCTAAGCCCATGGAAGAATGAAGGAAAAATTTGAATTACTATTACAAATAGCATCAGGTCAAGGCCTAAGTTTAAAAAAATCTAGTTCGCATTTGATAAAATTAGCGGTCAGTAACCCGCGTATACTTACGTCGGCGCACCGAGCAAGCGAACAGATGATACCTACTGTTTGATACTAGGCATGCCTTTTAAGTTCTGTCGTTTCCATATTTCCCGGCAATTTTGAATTTGGAACTGTTCTATATTCGAATGTGTTTAAATTTTGAATCTCAAAACAGTTGAAAGTATTAGGATTAATGCTATTGTTTGTCACAGCGTCGATTGGAATCTGTCAGGTTACGTACGAAAATGAATCTTTCTAAGGAAAATGTTCGTGCAATAATTTTCTACAACTTTAGAAGAGGCCTGACACGGCTTCAGTGTTTT
Source organism: Asteroscopus sphinx (assembly GCA_949699075.1). Taxonomy (NCBI): domain Eukaryota; kingdom Metazoa; phylum Arthropoda; class Insecta; order Lepidoptera; family Noctuidae; genus Asteroscopus; species Asteroscopus sphinx. The sequence goes on along the minus strand of OX453022.1, from coordinate 96,009 downwards.
GAAGAGCTAACATCTGTGTTCAGTGATGAAGCCCCATGTCTGCGGACTGTCGAACGCTGGTATTTAGAATTCCAGCGTGGACATACTAGTGTTAGTGACAAATCTCGAGAAGGACGCCCAAAATCCGCCTTCACTGAAGATAACATCATTGCTGTGAGACAACTAATTCTCGAAGATCGTCATAAGACGTATCGAGAGATAGAGGCTCTATTAGGTATCTCAGGGACAACCATTCAGAAGATCTTGCATGAAGCGCTTGGTGTGAGAAAGCTAGTTTGCCGTTGGATACCGCATCTGCTTTCCGACGATCACAAGGCGGCCCGCGTCAGATGGTGTAAGAAAACTCTGCAAAGGTTCAACCGAGGAGAGTCAAATCACGTCTACGACATCATCAGTGGTAACGAATCTTGGATCTATGCCTACGATCCCGATTCCAAACAACAATCTACAATCTGGGTCTTTCAAGACGAGCCAAAGCCGACTAAAGTTGTTCGTTCTCGAAGCACTTCAAAGAAGATGGTGGCCACGTTCGTTGGAAAAACCGGCCATGTTGCGACTATTGCACTTGAAGATCGTAGAACGGTTAACGCGGAGTGGTATACCACAGTTTGTTTACCACAAGTCATCGCCGAACTTCGAAAATCTAACTCAAAGCGACGCATCATCCTGCACCAGGACAACGCAAGCTCACACAGCGCTCGTCAAACGATTGAGTATTTAAAGCAGGAAAATGTAGAAATTCTTGACCATCCTCCATACAGTCCTGACCTAAGCCCTAACGATTTGTTTACATTTCCTAAAATTATGAAGTCTTCGTGGTCGACGCTTTCAAGTCAGCCATTTTGAACACCCCCACTTTAGAGTGGAATAAATGTTATAATAACTGGTTTGAGCGAATGGAAAAGTATATTAAGCTACGTGGTGAATACTTTGAAAAACAATAAAAAGTACTATAAGGTTCTAGTTGCGTTTTTTTTCAAACGACAAAACTTAAAAGGCATGCCTCGTATCAAGCACTTGTAAGCAGTACTTCCTTTCTTTCCTATATCCCTGTCCTTTCCTGTCCCCCTGCAACACGCGCGCACGCCGCAGCGCCTCTGTGGCAAATTAGTTCATCATTAGTCCTTGAGTGTGGCACGCGCCATGTGTCCTTGAGAGACGCCCACGCAGACATATTGTAACGCGAGTGAAAACCAAATGATCATACTGTTAAAGGCCTAGTGTAAAGTTTATAATCGCAAATAGCGCTGTGACCACAAGACACCAGCTCCAGCCAGCCAGAAGAAGCGGTGTTACCCGGCGCTGTTCACACCTGCAGGTTAGTCCCATCCATTTGTACAGTCGACTGATCTCTCTTCCGACCGGCTGTACCTTATTTCTGTGGCTGCTTGCAAGTGTTACTTATAGGGAACAACAAGAAGAAAATTACAGTCCACTTAACATCATTCAAAATCCGCCTAAACATACCTCCCTATATGTTCCACCTAGGAACGCGTCGCCGCGCCCGCGTCAGCGAGTGATCATAAAATAAATTTCAAAGTAAACATCTTTCGTAAACGATAACTATATTTTTTATTACTAAGACATAACAAAATAAAAAATACGTGTTTATTAAAGTTCACTTTGTCAAACTTTGCGCACTGGTTTTTTTTTTTTTCCTGTATATTAAAATAGAACGTGGCTAGGGGACTGGATGCGGAAGGCAGAGAACCGAGTGTTGTGGCGCAACTTGGGAGAGGCCTATGTCCAGCAGTGGACTGTGATAGGCTGAGTTGATGATTAAAATAGAGCAGTCAGTCATAACCATGACATGATCATATACTACTAAGGATCGATAGAGTTTGCTCGTCTTGCTCTAAAATGTTGGGATACTGGTTAAAGCTGGCGATTTTAATTAATGAACTATTAATTAAAATGTTTCCATTAAACATTTATTTTGACATGCGTGGCAGTAGGTATTGACAGACGCGTGTTGTTGCAGGCGGCGCAAAGCGCGACGTGTCACCGGCGCTGCGCGACGCCCTCTACACCATCCGCGAGGCGTGGGCCGAGCCGCGCTCGCTGCTCAGCCCCTGGTCAGTGTCACTACTCACTACACAGATATCACGCCCTCTACACCATCCGCGAGGCGTGGGCCGAGCCGCGCTCGCTGCTCAGCCGCTGGTCAGTGTCACTACTCACTACACAGATATCACGCCCTCTACACCATCCGCGAGGCGTGGGCCGAGCCGCGCTCGCTGCTCAGCCGCTGGTCAGTGTCACTACTCACTACATAGATATCACGCCCTCTACACCATCCGCGAGGCGTGGGCCGAGCCGCGCTCGCTGCTCAGCCGCTGGTCAGTGTCACTACTCACTACACAGATATCACGCCCTCTACACCATCCGCGAGGCGTGGGCCGAGCCGCGCTCGCTGCTCAGCCGCTGGTCAGTGTCACTACTCACTACACAGATATCACGCCCTCTACACCATCCGCGAGGCGTGGGCCGAGCCGCGCTCGCTGCTCAGCCGCTGGTCAGTGTCACTACTCACTACACAGATATCACGCCCTCTACACCATCCGCGAGGCGTGGGCCGAGCCGCGCTCGCTGCTCAGCCGCTGGTCAGTGTCACTACTCACTACACAGATATCACGCCCTCTACACCATCCGCGACGCGTGGGCCGAGCCGCGCTCGCTGCTCAGCCGCTGGTCAGTGTCACTACTCACTACACAGATATCACGCCCTCTACACCATCCGCGAGGCGTGGGCCGAGCCGCGCTCGCTGCTCAGCCGCTGGTCAGTGTCACTACTCACTACATAGATATCACGCCCTCTACACCATCCGCGAGGCGTGGGCCGAGCCGCGCTCGCTGCTCAGCCGCTGGTCAGTGTCACTACTCACTACACAGATATCACGCCCTCTACACCATCCGCGAGGCGTGGGCCGAGCCGCGCTCGCTGCTCAGCCGCTGGTCAGTGTCACTACTCACTACACAGATATCACGCCCTCTACACCATCCGCGAGGCGTGGGCCGAGCCGCGCTCGCTGCTCAGCCGCTGGTCAGTGTCACTACTCACTACACAGATATCACGCCCTCTACACCATCCGCGAGGCGTGGGCCGAGCCGCGCTCGCTGCTCAGCCGCTGGTCAGTGTCACTACTCACTACACAGATATCACGCCCTCTACACCATCCGCGAGGCGTGGGCCGAGCCGCGCTCGCTGCTCAGCCGCTGGTCAGTGTCACTACTCACTACACAGATATCACGCCCTCTACACCATCCGCGAGGCGTGGGCCGAGCCGCGCTCGCTGCTCAGCCGCTGGTCAGTGTCACTACTCACTACACAGATATCACGCCCTCTACACCATCCGCGAGGCGTGGGCCGAGCCGCGCTCGCTGCTCAGCCGCTGGTCAGTGTCACTACTCACTACACAGATATCACGCCCTCTACACCATCCGCGACGCGTGGGCCGAGCCGCGCTCGCTGCTCAGCCGCTGGTCAGTGTCACTACTCACTACACAGATATCACGCCCTCTACACCATCCGCGAGGCGTGGGCCGAGCCGCGCTCGCTGCTCAGCCGCTGGTCAGTGTCACTACTCACTACACAGATATCACGCCCTCTACACCATCCGCGAGGCGTGGGCCGAGCCGCGCTCGCTGCTCAGCCGCTGGTCAGTGTCACTACTCACTACATAGATATCACGCCCTCTACACCATCCGCGAGGCGTGGGCCGAGCCGCGCTCGCTGCTCAGCCGCTGGTCAGTGTCACTACTCACTACATAGATATCACGCCCTCTACACCATCCGCGAGGCGTGGGCCGAGCCGCGCTCGCTGCTCAGCCGCTGGTCAGTGTCACTACTCACTACACAGATATCACGCCCTCTACACGATCCGCGAGGCGTGGGCCGAGCCGCGCTCGCTGCTCAGCCGCTGGTCAGTGTCACTACTCACTACACAGATATCACGCCCTCTACACCATCCGCGAGGCGTGGGCCGAGCCGCGCTCGCTGCTCAGCCGCTGGTCAGTGTCACTACTCACTACACAGATATCACGCCCTCTACACCATCCGCGAGGCGTGGGCCGAGCCGCGCTCGCTGCTCAGCCGCTGGTCAGTGTCACTACTCACTACACAGATATCACGCCCTCTACACCATCCGCGAGGCGTGGGCCGAGCCGCGCTCGCTGCTCAGCCGCTGGTCAGTGTCACTACTCACTACACAGATATCACGCCCTCTACACCATCCGCGAGGCGTGGGCCGAGCCGCGCTCGCTGCTCAGCCGCTGGTCAGTGTCACTACTCACTACACAGATATCACGCCCTCTACACCATCCGCGAGGCGTGGGCCGAGCCGCGCTCGCTGCTCAGCCGCTGGTCAGTGTCACTACTCACTACACAGATATCACGCCCTCTACACCATCCGCGACGCGTGGGCCGAGCCGCGCTCGCTGCTCAGCCGCTGGTCAGTGTCACTACTCACTACACAGATATCACGCCCTCTACACCATCCGCGAGGCGTGGGCCGAGCCGCGCTCGCTGCTCAGCCGCTGGTCAGTGTCACTACTCACTACACAGATATCACGCCCTCTACACCATCCGCGAGGCGTGGGCCGAGCCGCGCTCGCTGCTCAGCCGCTGGTCAGTGTCACTACTCACTACACAGATATCACGCCCTCTACACCATCCGCGAGGCGTGGGCCGAGCCGCGCTCGCTGCTCAGCCGCTGGTCAGTGTCACTACTCACTACATAGATATCACGCCCTCTACACCATCCGCGAGGCGTGGGCCGAGCCGCGCTCGCTGCTCAGCCGCTGGTCAGTGTCACTACTCACTACATAGATATCACGCCCTCTACACCATCCGCGAGGCGTGGGCCGAGCCGCGCTCGCTGCTCAGCCGCTGGTCAGTGTCACTACTCACTACACAGATATCACGCCCTCTACACGATCCGCGAGGCGTGGGCCGAGCCGCGCTCGCTGCTCAGCCGCTGGTCAGTGTCACTACTCACTACACAGATATCACGCCCTCTACACCATCCGCGAGGCGTGGGCCGAGCCGCGCTCGCTGCTCAGCCGCTGGTCAGTGTCACTACTCACTACACAGATATCACGCCCTCTACACGATCCGCGAGGCGTGGGCCGAGCCGCGCTCGCTGCTCAGCCGCTGGTCAGTGTCACTACTCACTACACAGATATCACGCCTTCTACACCAGCGGTACTCTAAGTGTGTTCCGCGGAACCCTAGGGTTCCGCGATACCCCTGTAGGGGTTCCGCAAGAATTTAGAAAAAAAAAACAAAACACCTCTCTCTGGTCACTGGTCGAACGTTTTGAATCCGCCCGCCGCGCGTATACTTGTGAGCGCGCAGTCCCTTTGATAAAAGCCGCCTCTGAATTAGACGCTATAGTTGTGAACAAGCGACTTTCGGCTCTATCTTCAAAAGCATAAAGTCGAGATTGTTTACAACGCATTTTTTTGTATTTATATTTTTATTTCCGCTTTTTGTTTATCAAAGGCGCCGACTCGAGTATTTTTGAGAATGTTCGAGTTCGAGTCTAGGACTAAGTATAAAAGCGCTATTATATAAAAAAAGTCGCGCCTCGTCAGTCAGTTGACGATTAGCGTTCGGAGCGATAAGTTCGTACCTACCTACTTACAAGCTGGCTAGCCTGCTGCCTTCTTGTAAGTTCTACTGCCCGCTGTATTCTGATTGTATCAGTTTTGTACATTTCTTCTTTGGACTAAACTTTGTCTCATAAACGCAGTAACGATTGTGCATTATTTTGACCCTACCATCCTGACGTGTAACATTATTAATAAAGAAGAATGGAACGTTGGCTTAAAGGTGTTAAACGTGTTGCAACGACATCTTCTAATGACGCTGAATGTTCAAAAGCAGTACCTACGCGCGGAGAATACAGCAATTACCGATCCAGACGATGATGCCACGACGTCAAGCTCCACGGTTTCAAAGACGAAAAAAAGGAAGTATGATGAATCATATATCAGTTTCGGATTTGTTGATTCCAACGGCTCACCTCTCTGCATGTTATGTAGTAAACTGCTTCCTAATAGTTCCATGGCACTTGCCAAATTACGCAGACATTTAGAAACTGTACACCCCGAGTCTAAAGACAAGAATAAAGAATTTTTTGTTCGTAAAAAAGAACAGTTATTGGAAAGTCAAAAAAATATGATGCATGTAACACAAACTATCAATGAAAAGGCCACGGAGGCATCATATTTAGTTAGCTATCGCATTGCACAAGCAGGTGAAGCGCACACTATCGCTGAGAATTTAATAAAGCCATGTGTGTTAGACATAACAAAATGTATGCTCGATGAAAAATCTGCAAAGCATCTTTCTACTGTACCGCTATCAAACGATACTGTTTCACGGCGAATCCATGATCTGGCAAGCTACGTCAAACAAGAACTAGTTGCACGTCTACAAAAAACACGATTCGCCTTGCAAATGGATGAGTCAACTGATGTCACTGGTCTGGCTATCTTGCTGGTTATCGTGAGATATCCATATGAACGTTCTTTTGAAGAAGACATGCTTATGTGTTCACCGCTGCCCACAAACACTACCGGGGAAGAAATTTTTAATAAAATAAACATATTTTTTAAAGAAAATAATCTTAGTTGGAACGATTGCATTGACATTTGTACAGATGGGGCCAAGGCGATGACAGGTAAAACAGCAGGAGCAGTATCACGAATAAAAAGTCAAGCGCCTAATTGTAGTTCCAGCCATTGTATTCTGCATAGACAAGCACTTGCGATGAAGCAAATGCCGTCAAATCTAAAATTAGTTATGGATCAACTCAGCCTATCGCAGTCCACTGCTGGACATAGGCCTCTCCCAAATTGCGCCACAACGCTCGGTCCTCTGCCTTCCGCATCCAGTCCCCCCCAGCCACGTTCTTTAGGTCGTCGGTCCACCTGGCAGGGGGGCGCCCTACGCTGCGTTTGCCGATACGCGGTCTCCACTCAAGGACTCGTCTGCTCCAACGGCCATCGGTCCTTCGACAGACATGGCCAGCCCACTGCCACTTCAGCTTACTGATCCTACAAGCTATGTCGGTCACTCCGGTTCTTCTCCGGATAATCTCGTTACGGATTTTATCCTTCAAAGAAACTCCAAGCATAGCTCGCTCCATAGCTCGCTGAGCGACTTTAAATTTGTGGACTAGCCCAACTGTCAGTGTCCACGTCTCGGCACCGTAAGTCATGACTGGCAGGACGCACTGGTTGAAGACCTTTGTCTTCAAACTTTGCGGTATAGGCGACGAGAAGACTCGGCGAAGTTTGCCAAATGCTGCCCAGCCCAGACGGATCCTTCTGTTGGCTTCTTTCTCGAAGTTGTGTCTACCAAGCTGAATTGCCTGCCCTAGGTAGACGTATTCCGTTACAACTTCGAGTGCCAACCCTTCGACGAATATTGGCCTCGGCATGACATGCATATTGAACATGACTTTAGTCTTGTCCAGATTCATGCCGAGACCGACACGTCGAGAGGCTCCGTTTAAGCTGTGCAGCATTTCGCCCAGTTGTTCCAGCGACTCAGCCATTACAACGATGTCATCGGCAAAACGGAGATGTGAGATGTTCTCGCCGTTAACGTTGATACCCTGTCCAGTCCAGTCCAGCGTCTTGAAGACGTCCTCCAACGCGTTAGTGAACAATTTCGGGGATATTACATCCCCTTGTCTCACCCCTCTGCGCAGTTGGATTGGCTTCGTCTTTTGGTCCTGAAGCTGAACAGTCATGGTAGCAGCGTTGTATAGGCATCTCAGCATCTCTATATACCGCTCATCAATGTGACATCGCTGAAGAGCATCCAGAACTGCCCAAGTTTCGATAGAGTCGAAGGCCTTCTCGTAGTCCACGAATGCCATACACAGCGGCTGATTGTACTCTTCAGACTTCTGTATGATCTGCCGAACAGTATGGATGTGGTCTACGGTGCTATAGCCTTTTCGAAACCCAGCTTGCTCTGGTGGCTGGAATTCGTCGAGTCTTCCGGCGAGACGATTCGTGATGACCCTCGAGAACAGCTTGTACACATGACTCAGGAGTGAGATGGGTCTGTAGTTCTTCAGAAGGGTTTTATCCCCTTTTTTGAAGAACAGTACCACCGCACTCCCGCTCCATGCCTCCGGTGTAGAGCCTTGTTGGATGACGGAATTAAACAGACTCTGTAGCTCCTTCAGGACCGGAGCCCCGCCTGCTTTTAGGAGTTCAGTAGTAATGCCGTCATCGCCCGGAGCTTTGTTGTTCTTAAGCTGCTCGAGGGCCGCCCTAATCTCGCCCTGGTCAACGTCCGGAAGATCCTCGGTGTAATGGCGCGTGAGCTGGGCTCTTTTGTCGTCATTGCTAGGAACCGCTGGTCTCGCCGTTTTCGTGGAATACAAATGCCCATAGAAGTTTTCGACCTCATCAAGCATCTCGATCTTAGAGGTGACAATTTTGCCATCCGCGGCTTTCAGTTTCATCAGATGGGTCCTCCCTAGCTGCTGAGCGAAAACTTTCGACCCCCTATTTTGCTCGATCGCAGCCTCAACGGCGCGGGTGTTGGAGCGGCGGAGGTCACGTCGCATCAGCTTCCTAATCTGTAGGTTTAAGGACCTATTATCTGATGAAAACGAATGCGCGGCTGACATTTCCCGTCTTTTCCTCATCAGATCGAGAGTCTCAGTCGAAAGCTTGGGCATCTTGCTTCCACGCTGCGGCGGAAAGAATTTTCGAGACAGTTCCTGCAATGTTTTGACTATGGTGTTGGTTTTCTCCTCAATATTGCCAGTGGTTTCCAGCGAGTCGAATCGATTTTGAAGTTCCGCTTGGAACCTTTCGGAGCCCAAACTGGTTTGGAGCGGCGAAGGTCGGAGAGTAGACTTAATCATGCGCGTTCTTTCAGCTCTAAAATTGATATTTAGAGTGCCTCGGATAAGTCGGTGATCGCTTCCGGTGTTGAACCTATTGATCACAGAGACATCTCTAAATATGTGCTTCTTATCCGTCATGATAAAGTCTATCTCGTTCCTTGTCACCTTATCGGGGCTTTTCCAGGTCCATCTTCTTTGGGGCTTCTTCTTAAAGAAAGAGTTCATTAAGAAGAGCCCCTGGGACTCCAAGAAGTTGACCAACATTTGGCCCCTGTGGTTTCTGCGCCCCAAACCGTAAGGTCCGATTTTCGATTCGCCGCGTTCTTGTATGTTATGTTATGTGAGTTATGGATGAAGCGGTAAAAATAATTAATTTTATCAAATCACGACCACTACAATCCCGATTGTTCTCATTATTGTGTGAAGATTATGGCAGCAAACATAAAACACTGCTGCTCCATACAGAAGTGCGATGGCTGTCTCGGGGTAAAACTTTAACAAGGCTATTTGAACTTAGAGCCGAGTTACAAATGTTTCTTTCAGCAGATACAGTTTCTTTTAATTTGAAAGACCGTTTGTATGATAAAACTTGGTTGTTCCGATTGTCTTTTATGGCGGATATCTTTCAAAAACTGAACGAATTGAATTTATCATTGCAAGGTAAACAGACAACAGTGTTCCAGGCCTATAACAAAATAACTGCCTTCAAAAGAAAATTAGATTTTTGGATTATTTGCGTTGGTAAGAGAGAAATAGAAAGCTTTACGTCACTCAGTGAGTTTGTTAGCGATAACGACTCGGAAATGTTTCAAGATGATGTGTTTGAAGAATTGGTCCAATATCTCACTTCGATGCGCGCATCTTTTGTAAAGTATTTTCCCGAAGAACATAATACAAAAATGAAGCTGAATTCATGGATTCATAATCCTTTTTTACCCAACTTGCAAAAGCCCGAAAGTATGTCAAACGAGATATATGAATCTCTTTTAGAAATGTCATCAGACACAAGTATGGAGTCACTGTTCAAAACGACGCCTCTCAACGATTTTTGGTGCAGAATCCGTGATGAATATCCAATGCTTGGCAGAATGGCTCTGAATATTCTTCTCCCGTTCCCAACAACATATTTGTGCGAAACAGGATTCTCAACCTATGCAGCCACGAAAACAAAATATCGCAATAGACTGGACGCCGAACCTGATATGAGACTTCAAATGTCTTCTATCAAACCTGATATCAACCAATTGATGAAAAATAAAAAACAGTTTCATACCTCCCATTAGGTAAGATTTTTTCATTTTTAATATCTTCTATTATTGTACTTGGCATGTGGTTAAAGTAAGTAATAATTAGTAACTGTTGCATTGTACTTTTATTATGCTTATATAATAAAGAATACACTTTTAAAAACTATTGTTTTATTGTAGGGTTCCGTCAAGTATTTTGCTTGTCAAAAGGGTTCCGTGACCAAAAAAGTTTGAGAACCGCTGCTCTACACCATCCGCGAGGCGTGGGCCGAGCCGCGCTCGCTGCTCAGCCGCTGGTCAGTGTCACTACTCACTACACAGATATCACGCCCTCTACACCATCCGCGAGGCGTGGGCCGAGCCGCGCTCGCTGCTCAGCCGCTGGTCAGTGTCACTACTCACTACACAGATATCACGCCCTCTACACCATCCGCGAGGCGTGGGCCGAGCCGCGCTCGCTGCTCAGCCGCTGGTCAGTATCACTACTCACTACACAGATATCACGCCCTCTACACCATCCGCGAGGCGTGGGCCGAGCCGCGCTCGCTGCTCAGCCGCTGGTCAGTGTCACTACTCACTATACAGATATCACGCCCTCTACACCATCCGCGAGGCGTGGGCCGAGCCGCGCTCGCTGCTCAGCCGCTGGTCAGTGTCACTACTCACTACACAGATATCACGCCCTCTAAGCCATCCGCGAGGCGTGGGCCGAGCCGCGCTCGCTGCTCAGCCGCTGGTCAGTGTCACTACTCACTACACAGATATCACGCCCTCTACACCATCCGCGAGGCGTGGGCCGAGCCGCGCTCGCTGCTCAGCCGCTGGTCAGTGTCACTACTCACTACACAGATATCACGCCCTCTACACCATCCGCGAGGCGTGGGCCGAGCCGCGCTCGCTGCTCAGCCGCTGGTCAGTGTCACTACTCACTACACAGATATCACGCCCTCTACACCATCCGCGAGGCGTGGGCCGAGCCGCGCTCGCTGCTCAGCCGCTGGTCAGTGTCACTACTCACTACACAGATATCACGCCCTCTACACCATCCGCGAGGCGTGGGCCGAGCCGCGCTCGCTGCTCAGCCGCTGGTCAGTGTCACTACTCACTACACAGATATCACGCCTTCTACACCATCCGCGAGGCGTGGGCCGAGCCGCGCTCGCTGCTCAGCCGCTGGTCAGTGTCACTACTCACTACACAGATATCACGCCCTCTACACCATCCGCGAGGCGTGGGCCGAACCGCGCTCGCTGCTCAGCCACTGGTCAGTGTCACTACTCAAAACACAGATATCACGCCCTCTACACCATCCGCGAGGCGAGGGCCGAGCCGCGCTCGCTGCTCAGCCGCTGGTCAGTGTCATTATCACAACACAGATATCACGCCCTCTACACCATCCGCGAGGCGTGGGCCGAGCCGCGCTCGCTGCTCAGCCGCTGGTCAGCGTCACTACTCAAAACACAGATATCACGCCCTCTACACCATCCGCGAGGCGTGGGCCGAGCCGCGCTCGCTGCTCAGCCGCTGGTCAGTGTCATTATCACAACACAGATATCACGCCCTCTACACCATCCGCGAGGCGTGGGCCGAGCCGCGCTCGCTGCTCAGCCGCTGGTCAGTGTCACTACTCACAACACAGGTATCACGCCCTCTACACCATCCGCGAGGCGTGGGCCGAGCCGCGCTCGCTGCTCAGCCGCTGGTCAGTGTCACTACTCACAACACAGATATCACGCCCTCTACACCATCCGCGAGGCGTGGGCCGAGCCGCGCTCGCTGCTCAGCCGCTGGTCAGTGTCACTACTCACTACACAGATATCACGCCCTCTACACCATCCGCGAGGCGTGGGCCGAGCCGCGCTCGCTGCTCAGCCGCTGGTCAGTGTCACTACTCACTACACAGATATCACGCCCTCTACACCATCCGCGAGGCGTGGGCCGAGCCGCGCTCGCTGCTCAGCCGCTGGTCAGTGTCACTACTCACTACACAGATATCACGCCCTCTACACCATCCGCGAGGCGTGGGCCGAGCCGCGCTCGCTGCTCAGCCGCTGGTCAGTGTCACTACTCACTACACAGATATCACGCCCTCTACACCATCCGCGAGGCGTGGGCCGAGCCGCGCTCGCTGCTCAGCCGCTGGTCAGTGTCACTACTCACTACACAGATATCACGCCTTCTACACCATCCGCGAGGCGTGGGCCGAGCCGCGCTCGCTGCTCAGCCGCTGGTCAGTGTCACTACTCACTACACAGATATCACGCCCTCTACACCATCCGCGAGGCGTGGGCCGAACCGCGCTCGCTGCTCAGCCACTGGTCAGTGTCACTACTCAAAACACAGATATCACGCCCTCTACACCATCCGCGAGGCGAGGGCCGAGCCGCGCTCGCTGCTCAGCCGCTGGTCAGTGTCATTATCACAACACAGATATCACGCCCTCTACACCATCCGCGAGGCGTGGGCCGAGCCGCGCTCGCTGCTCAGCCGCTGGTCAGCGTCACTACTCAAAACACAGATATCACGCCCTCTACACCATCCGCGAGGCGTGGGCCGAGCCGCGCTCGCTGCTCAGCCGCTGGTCAGTGTCATTATCACAACACAGATATCACGCCCTCTACACCATCCGCGAGGCGTGGGCCGAGCCGCGCTCGCTGCTCAGCCGCTGGTCAGCGTCACTACTCAAAACACAGATATCACGCCCTCTACACCATCCGCGAGGCGTGGGCCGAGCCGCGCTCGCTGCTCAGCCGCTGGTCAGTGTCATTATCACAACACAGATATCACGCCCTCTACACCATCCGCGAGGCGTGGGCCGAGCCGCGCTCGCTGCTCAGCCGCTGGTCAGTGTCACTACTCACAACACAGGTATCACGCCCTCTACACCATCCGCGAGGCGTGGGCCGAGCCGCGCTCGCTGCTCAGCCGCTGGTCAGTGTCACTACTCACAACACAGATATCACGCCCTCAACACCATCCGCGAGGCGTGGGCCGAGCCGCGCTCGCTGCTCAGCCGCTGGTCAGTGTCACTACTCACAACACAGATATCACGCCCTCTACACCATCCGCGAGGCGTGGGCCGAGCCGCGCTCGCTGCTCAGCCGCTGGTCAGTGTCACTACTCACTACACAGATATCACGCCCTCTACACCATCCGCGAGGCGTGGGCCGAGCCGCGCTCGCTGCTCAGCCCCTGGTCAGTGTCACTACTCACAACACAGATATCACGCCCTCTACACCATCCGCGAGGCGTGGGCCGAGCCGCGCTCGCTGCTCAGCCGCTGGTCAGTGTCACTACTCACAACACAGATATCACGCCCTCTACACCATCCGCGAGGCGTGGGCCGAGCCGCGCTCGCTGCTCAGCCGCTGGTCAGTGTCACTACTCACAACACAGATATCACGCCCTCTACACCATCCGCGAGGCGTGGGCCGAGCCGCGCTCGCTGCTCAGCCGCTGGTCAGTGTCACTACTCACTACACAGATATCACGCCCTCTACACCAGATGCACATGTCCATGAGGTTTCGCTTTAGTGAGAGAGGGAGGGGTCCTTTCATCAGTTCATTCATCGACCAATAGCTCTTCCAGGCGTTCTCGGTTCGTCTAGCTACTTCTTTATCCTGTCTGGCCTGGAAGGAGACTATTTGACCGAGATATATACAGGGTTATTTGTAAAACACCGGTAACCTCTCAGGACTATGTTACCAACATCATAATCAACAACTTTTGTTCTATGACTTTTTACAAAACATAATACATTTACCAAAAACAAACCTTCAAGATTTTGTTGTCCTATCTAATACATTGCAACTCTGTATTTTGCTGTACCTACCTACGTCCGCCGCGCACTGTCCTCGTAGTAATATTTTTGGGTTAGTAACTCGCTACGCTACGATTCCCGCCTTTTTACGCGAAAACCAAATGATACCTACAATCGAACATTTGACATGGAAATAACCTTGATATTTCACGGTACCTACGTTCTAAACACCGTAATAAAAACAAGCTACCAGTGACTTCTCACATTTTCTGTAAAGTTACAACGGTAGCACTTGATAAAAGTATTTATTCGTAGATAGACTAAATCCACTCCCCCTTCATACTTAACCAGGCTTAGGACTGGCTACATTAAAGAATAAAATAAAATTAAATCGCATGTAGGTACTTAAATTACCTACCCACGTAATGTGACCAAAGTTACGTTATCAGGTTCCGGCGCGGCGATATTGTTTATTAAGGACGCGTTTACAAATCTGACGTAAATAAGCTGTTTCAATCAACTCAGCCTATCGCAGTCCACTGCTGGACATAGGCCTCTCCCAAGTTGCGCCACAACGCTCGGTCCTCTGCCTTCCGCATCCAGTCCCCCCCAGCCACGTTCTTCAGGTCGTCGGTCCACCTGGCAGGGGGGCGCCCTACGCTGCGTTTGCCGATTCGCGGTCTCCACTCAAGGACTCGTCTGTTGAGTCCTTCGACAGACATGGCCAGCCCACTGCCACTTCAGCTTACTGATCCTACAAGCTATGTCAGTCACTCCGGTTCTTCTCCGGATAATCTCGTTACGGATTTTATCCTTCAAAGAAACTCCAAGCATAGCTCGCTCCATAGCTCGCTGAGCGACTTTGAATTTGTGGACTAGCCCAACTGTCAGTGTCCACGTCTCGGCACCGTAAGTCATGACTGGCAGGACGCACTGGTTGAAGACCTTTGTCTTCAAACTTTGCGGTATAGGCGACGAGAAGACTCGGCGAAGTTTGCCAAATGCTGCCCAGCCCAGACGGATCCTTCTGTTGGCTTCTTTCTCGAAGTTGTGTCTACCAAGCTGAATTACCTGCCCTAGGTAGACGTATTCCGTTACAACTTCGAGTGTCGACCCTTCGACGAATATTGGCCTCGGCATGACATGCATATTGAACATGACTTTAGTCTTGTCCAGATTCATGCCGAGACCGACACGTCGAGAGGCTCCGTTTAAGCTGTGCAGCATTTCGCCCAGTTGTTCCAGCGACTCAGCCATTACAACGATGTCATCGGCAAAACGGAGATGTGAGATGTTCTCGCCGTTAACGTTGATACCCTGTCCAGTCCAGTCCAGCGTCTTGAAGACGTCCTCCAACGCGTTAGTGAACAATTTCGGGGATATTACATCCCCTTGTCTCACCCCTCTGCGCAGTTGGATTGGCTTCGTCTTTTGGTCCTGGAGCTGAACAGTCATGGTAGCAGCGTTGTATAGGCATCTCAGCATCTCTATATACCGCTCATCAATGTGACATCGCTGAAGAGCATCCAGAACTGCCCAAGTTTCGATAGAGTCGAAGGCCTTCTCGTAGTCCACGAATGCCATACACAGCGGCTGATTGTACTCTTAAGACTCTTAAATAAGCTGTTTATCGGTACATTTTGCGAAAAAACGAAAACAAATCAAACATGAACAAACAACGAAAACAAAACAACGAAAACACATCAGTGCAATTGAACTTATTATTTTAAACTTAGGCATTAGGTACTAACCTTGGTGGACGACCACTATCCCTGATGGGATTCCGGAATTGCCCGTGATCTCGTAACCGCTGTGTGGCGGCTAGCATTGTTTCTCGGTTAGGTATACGTACGTTCGGGAATCGTATGGCGTATTGGCGACAGGCTTCCGAAACATTGTCATCACACCTAGCTAGCATTCGCACCATTTCCGTGTACTCGACATTGGAATATTGATACGCCATCATGTAATAGTACATTATGATACAAGTGAGCTAAGTTGACTATTATACTCGAGGCTGGATTGCAGCCCGAGCCGAAGGCGAGGGCGTAATGGAGCCGAGAGTATAATGGTCAAAGCTCACGCGTGTCATACGACGTTTTTCAACACACTTGCGAGGAAAAAAACATAAATTACACATTTTAGACAAATATTGAATTTGTGAAAAATGATAAAAATGGCACGCGGATCGCGCGGTGACATGCGCTATGCACGCGCAGGTGGTCGAAGGAAACCGCCATACAGCCTAATATAAAAATATTATAAATTGATTTTTTATTTATAACACAAATTAATATTAATTTTATGACAAAAATTAATAATTTGATGAAATGAAATGTTTATATCGCATATTTTAATTAATACAGTTGATTAATTCCCAAAATTTTTTAATTTAGTTCAGGCATAAAAACTCTTTGCTGCGATTTAAAAATAAACTGTAAAGTAAAAAGCACTAGTGCGATAATATAATGAAAAAAGCACGCGTGCGTTATAAGCCACATTATGAACTTAAAAGCGATGCAATAAGAGCCACTTTACGAGCACGTGTTGTACGAGCATCGCCACATGAATTGTATTGTTTAACTTTTTAGCTTAACAAGCGTTATTTAACATTCGCTGAATGTGCACCTAACCGTGCCTTCCACGCGCAATGTTTGTGATATATTTTAATATAAACTTTATATACCTATTTAGTACAATAAATACTCTCTTTGAAGACGGACACGAATCAGTGATTTTATTCCTGTAAACATCCCGTTTTCATAGACAACATACTGAACATTTCAGTGTACGGGCAAACTGCTCATACATTTTGGTCCTTCGAGCCGGATCTTCCACGACTACAACAAACAGTCCTGCAAACCTCACCAGGTAAGAAGTGTTTCTTTTTACGATAGCGAATCGGTTTGGCTGGTCTTCCACAAGCGGATCGCCCCAGTCAGATTGAGAAGGCGCACAATATCGTACGGAGAGATTCCTTCGGATCCTGTGGTGAAGGGGCATTCCACCACAGTGTGTGACCCATGAACTCGGATGGAGAAAGTCCTCTGCTCGCGCAGTCTGCGGGATTTTCTTTCAAAATCAGATGAGCTCAAAACCCAACAAGCAACCAACTTTAGAGCCTTCTCTCGCTTCATTCGCAACTTGAGTGCAGCTGATATTACCGAGAAATGGGACATCGAAGACAAACTCAAGACCCTCGAATCTCGATGGAAGGTGATTGACGAAATACATTGGCAACTCGACAATATTCTAGTTGGCAGTGACGTAAACTACGAGCTCGAGTTCTCTAAAAATGAAGAAATCTACGAATCCAATAAGCGAGACCTTAATCGCAAACTCAACCTCGCAGTGCAGCAACGCGATAGTGCTCCGAAGATCGAAATATCAACCTTTTCTGGAAACTACTCGCAGTGGCCTACATTTCTTGATCTCTACACTGCTGCTATTCACAATAACCCTACTTTCTCTAAGGGTCAGAAGATGCAACATCTGAAAGGGAAGCTAAGGGGAGAAGCTGAGCGCCTGGTGCAACATTTATCTGTGTCTGAAACAAACTACGATTCCTGCTGGGAAATCCTCAACCACAGATACAACAACTTGCAGCTGCTCTTCTCTAAACAAATGCAAACTTTGATGAGTCAACCAACGATTCAACATCAGAACTCTTACGAGTTGAAGCGCCTACACGACACCAGTCTTGAAACTGTGCACGCTCTGCGTAACCTAGGGATCGACACTACAACGTGGGATCCCATTCTGGTGCATATCCTATCGGGAAAACTTGATACTCAGACCTATACTGACTACATGGAAGCGAGGAAAAATCCCAGAGAGCTCCCAAACTTTGACGAATTTGTTCAGTTCATTGAAAGCAAGTTCACGGCCCTGGAATCAGTGGTGAAGAAAAAGAGTCCAACTAACTACAACAAACCTACGTCACCTACAATCCTCGACTGTCATGGACTCATTGTGAGATGTGATCTCTTCCATCTCCCAAAAACGAGAGATATCGTCTGTGTTTACCACAGCATGGCAGAACTCTTGATTGATCAAGCCCACAAGAATACTCTTCACGGCGGTGCCAGACTCACTTTAGGGCATCTTAGAAACAAATATTGGATACTTGGTGGCATGAAAACAATCAAGAAACAATTAATTAAATGTGTCATTTGCCATCGCTACAAAACGCAACGCAGCAGACAGCTGATGGCCGACTTACCGACGCCTCGAGTTACACCGTCTCGACCATTCACACACGCAGGTGTGGATTTTACTGGGCACGTTGAAATAAAGGCCAACAAAGGCCGAGGCATCAAAACAGTGAAGGCATACATTGCCATCTTCATTTGTCTGTGCACTAAAGCTGGTCATAAAAAAACAAACATATGGCACCAAATCCGCCCCATTTTTGGCAATGCGAACTATAAAGCAGTTGATTAAGGATGACGGCGAGCGATATCCTTTGGCAGCGGCTATGATCTCCAAAGACTACCTTCAAACGTTACAGTTGCGAGGAAAATGGCAAACTCCAACACAAAACATCGCGGTGGGGGATATTGTCCTCATAAAGGAAGATCAAGTCCCCCCTGCCAGATGGTTATTAGGACGAGTTGTCGAGACACATCCTGGATCCGACAATTTGGTACGAGTCGTTACATTGAAGACTAAGTCCAACATTGTGAAGAGGCCAATAACTAAATTGTCCCGACTGCCCATTGTAACCGAAAATCATACCGAAAACGAGTAAACTCAAAGGTCTCTATGAGGCTTTACAATATTTTTGGTCCAGCAATATTTTTTAATATCATTCATCATGCATGCAAGATAAATGCGAAACAAACATATTATAAACAACCGTAGATCATCCAGTTGCCGCACTGAGATATCAAGTTGCATCAATGAATGGAATAAACTACACAGCAAGGACGATTGGTTGTTTACGTGTTGCGAGGAATGCACTATGCGCATTTTCTGTCCAGCTGGAATTACGTCACAGACACTACGTAACACAGGAACAATAACCTTAGCAACAGGATTCATGATGCGCGGCGATAACCATCTTATTCAATCTCGCTACAATCTGCAAGAAATCACTGAGCACCTACTAAGAGCACCCCACAGCGTCAGCAAGAGGGACAACAGAACATCTCTAATTTCAGTCAGCGGCGAACATTATCTTATACATTTTACATTTTGTTATATTAACTTTTTACTAGATACTTTGTTCGTTGACTATTGCTTAATACTTTATTTTTGTTCTTTTTTGGTCCTTGGCAGGATGTACGAGCATCGCCACATGAATTGTATTGTTTAACTTTTTAGCTTAACAAGCGTTATTTAACATTCGCTGAATGTGCACCTAACCGTGCCTTCCACGCGCAATGTTTGTGATATATTTTAATATAAACTTTATATACCTATTTAGTACAATAAATACTCTCTTTGAAGACGGACACGAATCAGTGATTTTATTCCTGTAAACATCCCGTTTTCATAGACAACATACTGAACATTTCAGTGTACGGGCAAACTGCTCATACACGTGTGTTGAAAAGATAATTACGTCCGCACTGCCGAATTTCACTACAAGGACACGTAATGACGCGACGCAAGCGCATCAAAGCGACCGACCGACTGAGGGCCGCCGGCCGCCCGTAATTAGGTCAAGTGCAAGCGCCCCCGCCGCCCTCACCCCCCTCGCTATTTAACCATCGCGCTTTGACTTCGTAACATT
The DNA here is from genome assembly GCA_949699075.1 of Asteroscopus sphinx. Taxonomy (NCBI): domain Eukaryota; kingdom Metazoa; phylum Arthropoda; class Insecta; order Lepidoptera; family Noctuidae; genus Asteroscopus; species Asteroscopus sphinx. The sequence continues at coordinate 76,385 of OX453022.1, read as the reverse complement.
TAGAGCGTTCAATTTAAATATTTTTATTTTTGTATGAAAATCTGATGAACTAAAATATGATGAATTTTTAAAAGTCATAGAACAAAAGTTGTTGATTATGATGTTTGTAACATAGGCCTGAGAGGTTACCGGTGTTTTACAAATAACCCTGTATATTCATGGACATATTCAACCCCCACACCTCCAATTTCTATGCTACGCAAAGTGCTGTTGGTCATTATCTTGGTCTTCGTCATGTTCATCGCAAGTCCGACCCTGAGGCTTGCCTGGCTCAGTTGTGCGAGCATAATATTAAGCTCAGCTGCCGAAGAAAAAAAAAAGAACAATGTCGTCGGCGAATCGGAGATTTGTTAACCTCTTTTCCCCGACGACGATACCCTTGTCTCTCCATTCTGCATTTAGCTTCTGGAACACTTCTTCCAACGTGGCTGTAAAAAGTTTAGGAGACAACGGATCTCCCTGTTTGACCCCTTTCTGGACTGGAAATGACGATCCAGTGGCGTGTATGTGAATGCCAGGCGTGCTGTTTACGTTTAGGTATACTTTTTGCAAGATATTAATGTAGGTGTGGTTTATTTCTTGACTATCTAGGGATTCAAATCTCCTACCTTATTTAACTTATATGTTAATGATTTGATAGACGAGCTGAGCAGGGCCGGAGTCGGCTGTTCAGTTAATAACGTACCTATCAACAACCTTAGTTATGCGGACGATATGGTCCTGCTCAGCCCGTCCGTCAAAGCATTGCAAAAACTAATCGATATTTGTGAGGTTTATGCGAACAAGCACGGCCTTAAATATACTGTAAAAAAGAGCCAAACAATGTGTTTCAGACTCAGATTAATAGTTTCAGATATGATAACAGCCCGTTACATGTACCTAGCATATTTCTGTGTAATGCCAAATTAGAATCTGTAAAATGTTTCACTTACTTGGGTCACAAACTGACAGAAAAATTAAAAGATGATGAGGACCTTGAGAGGCAAAGGCGTTCACTAGCTGCCAAAAGCAACATGCTTGCAAGACGATTTGCGAAATGTACCGACCAAGTTAAAATCACCCTGTTTAACGCATACTGCCGGAACCTTTACACCTGTGCCCTATGGTACAACTACACGCAGCGTGCTTACAACACGTTGCGTGTACAGTATAACAACACATTCAGATGCATACTCGGCATGCCGTGGCGGTGTAGTGCGTCCGGCATGTTTGCCGAAAACAGGGTAGATGACTTTTACGCAGTCATGAGAAAAGCACGAGCCTCCTTTATGAGCCGCATACACAAATCTGACAATGGAATATTAAATGCCATATATGAAGTAAACCACTTCTTCGTATATGACAATTTAATGTTCCAGCTATAATTTAAACAAGTCATTTTATTTGTTATTATTTTGAATTGTGATCGCATTATTTAAATTTTGTATTTGTATTATTTTATTTTATATGGGTATAATTGCCTGAAATAAATGATTATTTAATTTAATTTATTTAAACAACTTTCACATCTAGGAACAGTTCATAACAGTTGCCTGTTACATATCGGAATCGCTGACAGATCACCTAGATCGTTGAACTTAGCAAAAAATTGATCTTCGCAAGATAATATAATCACTACGTTTTAAACTGCGCCGCCGCCTTCCATGACACTTGGCTTGAAATAATTATGGAGTATATTTGTGTTCGTATAGCCACGTAATCCACGTATAGCTCGCAGTCGAGCGCAGATGCATCGGACGGATATACATGTGTGAAACGATTTAAAGATACGTACCTACTCTGATAAATGTGCTCAAAGAATTATGAAAACGAATCGAATTTTAGTATAGATATAGAAATTGTTATTGTTAATAAACAATGTAGATATTAGATTAAATGTCATGTGGTGCTTGTGAGCGGGAGGTGACGCCGCGTGTTCTGTTAAAGTATAAAGTCATTGTGATGAAGAGCAATGTGTCGCTGGCCGCCGCCTCCGGGCATTCCCTGACATCCAATATATCTGCATCAATGCGATCACCTCCGCACTCATCAGAGCAGGCCTGTTGACTTTCTATTTAGATCCTTATACAAGTTTTAGTTGACACTACGTTTTATTTTAAGATCAAAAACGTTCTCTCTCTGAGAAGAGCTCGTGAGCAGTGCCATCGGTGGGACACTAATATTTGTGGAACATAATGAGTCATATCAAGTATAATATTATTGCATACTTACGTACACTTAATCTACATAAAAAACAACACTAAACAAGAATGTCTGAAACATACCTAATACTTGTAGGTACGTAAGGCAGAGTGCAAGGTAAGCTAAAATGTATGCGAGCGAGACGTAGGTATGCACGAACGGACAGTGACTGCGCACTGGTCCAAGTGAACGGTTCTCTGAAGGGGTTTTTAACGCGAAATATATTCGGTTAACTCTCGTCCGACTTTCCTTGAACCCTGAGCCTTCTTGACCAGCAGGAGCAGCACTCATAAATAGGGATTATTGCAACCACATAACAGTGGTGCCCTAAACCCTAAAGTGGGCTAGCCGCACCAAGATACCCACGCACTGCTTCACCCTAAATAGTTTCATTTGTAATGCACCGCGCGAGTACACCTCGTGCAATACAGTACAGTAGTGACAACAACGCGAGCGCTCACTCACATGATGACACATCTGACTTACGACGTCTGCTCCCTGGCAGCAGTCCACGCCGTGGGCTTGTGATGTTTACTGATCAATCGGCGAGTGTGCCCAGCGGCACAAACTTGAGAATGCTATCAATCGATGAGCCCACCGGAGCCAGGCAGGCCCATGACTACAGGAACAGCTGTGAGCACGGCGTTGTATTCATTCCTCGGCTCGTGTCGGTCATGCTGTATTAATACCTACTATTTATTTTCTCGCAGTCAATGGTAAAAAGTGGAGTATATAAATCGTGAAAAAAAATATCGTCTCGGTCCTTGTATCCCTCGCTCCGCTCAGGATTTTTTTTTGAATCCTTCGCTGCTGTCGGGATCAAACTTAGTCCCTCGAGTTAAATTCCCTTTTTTTTCACTTATTGTATAATCTACAATTTTTTTATATAATTATGATATGTTGCGTTTGTTATGTTGTTGTTGTTGGCTTGCGTTTGACCGCAACCTCATCTGAAATTAACATACATTATATGTATTAAACAATTGCATATTTTAAAAAGAGCATATCCATGGAGTTTCTTGCCGGTTCTTTTCGATAGGACTCATAATTTGGCACCGTGCAACTAGAGCCTGATGTTTTAAATGTGCCTGTAATTAGGTTTATTTGAAATAAAAAAACATCAGAATTTTAATAAACAGTGGGACAGCATAGGTTAAATAAAAAATATATTCTCAAATTGGTTTTTTAAACATTTATGAATCAATCCTCGCAATTATCAACTAAAAAGTATGAAATTTAAACTTTTTAACAAAAAAAAACCGACTTCAAAAACCTTAACTAAAAAGTAAAAACATGTAAAAAAGAAAAAAGAAAAAGAACTACTTAAAGAAAGGGTCAATCACGCGCCGCCTTCAAAATGTTGGTTTATGAAAAGATTTTGTAATACATACAAGGATTATTTTTTACTTTTTAGTTAAGGTTTTTGAAGTTGGTTTTTTTTTTGTTAAAAAGTTTTTTGTTGTTTGCAGTCGGCCATTAAACCGCTCGAGTGTGGAGTGCCCGCGAGAGGCGTCCCCCCCGCCCCCCTCCCGCATGGAGCGCGCCGCCGCCTCGCTGGCGCCGCGCGCCTCGCCCGGCCTGCTGCGCCGCCGCTACTCCGTGCCCGAGACCATCATGAGGAAGTCAGTCCACAACCGCACATGCAGATACACTCTTAGCGAGTTGCGATACCAGTTGTCAGTTGTTTTGTGGCACATTCCAGGTATCGTCTCGCACAGCACAGCTCGGACTCCGAGGAGAGCGCGCCGCCCGCGTCAGCGTCCCCGCTGCTGGGGCGCCAGGCAGCGCCGCGCGGGGCGGGCCCCTGCTGCTGCGGCCGCTCGCTGGACGGCTCCCGCTCCGAGCTGCGCCCGCTGTCCAGCGGCCTGGCGTCGCCGCGCCACTCGCAGCCCGCGGCCGGCTGGGCCACGCCCAAGCGCCAGCGACTGGACTCTTCGCGAGACTTCCGTGCCAGCGATGAGATGCTTCGCGCTGCCATGAGGAACAGCTACGACCGTGCAGAGGAGTCGCGCCACGACCGCGCCACGAGAGCCGACTTCTCAGATTCCACGTATCAGTCTCACGGTCACGAACCCTCGTCTTATGTAGAGACGTTAACGGATGCGTTCACTGACAGTGATGGATACAAATTTGACGTAAGAGGCGAGACAAACGCATTCACCCAATACTCGGAGCGGCAATCGTCGGACACGGCCACCATAGAAATTAAGTCAATTACAGTGGACGATGTGAATGTGACGAGTGACCATTCTGCACCTTTCGCGTTCAGCGACGAGCGCTCGCTCTCCGACGCGTCCGAGACATGCTCGGCGTCGGGCCGCACCGCCCGGGCCGCCGCGCCGGGCCGCACCGCCCGGGCCGCCGCGCCGGGCCGCCAGCTCGCCAGCGGGCGCGACGACAACCACGCGCTGCCCTACGACGAACCGCTCGCCATCCACACGCCGGTCTACGAAGTGCTGGAGATCGTGGTGTCGGAAACATTAAATGTTAGTTCTATCCCGGCCATCAACACGCAACCTCCAGACAAAACGACGGACACTTTGAAAGCTCCTACATTGAACCAAAAGTCCGCTCAAAATATTAATATCGACGAGTATGTATCAAACATATTAGTGGAGAGTCTCAATTCGTTGACAGATCAATTGGAATGTATGAATGCTTCTATGGGAAGCGATCGAAAAATTAGTATCGTCGAAAAAGAAATAAAAGTAAAGTTAAAAAATACGGGAGTGAACACCATAGTGCACTTGAGCCCTACCTCCAACAACCAAATCATATTCGGTAACGAGGAGCTGTGCATCAACGAAGCGCACAAGGACTTGCGCGACGTGCATGACGCGCTCGCCGTCCGCGACATGCCCGACGACCTGACGTCAGCAGCCTCCCCGGCCTGTCCGGCCTGTCCCTGCCACCTGACGTCAGCAGCCTCCCCGGCCTGTCCCTGCGACCTGCAGCACGACGACCTGACGTCAGCAGCCTCCCCGGCCTGTCCCTGCGACGCCTTCGACCTGCAACACGACGACGTCAACCAGGCCGTGTTGCAGCAGATACAGAAACTGTTCCAAGATGGGCTACACAACCTCGACCCCAATATGGATTATCCCAGAAAGGCGATGACGGAAATATCTCATATTGAGATATCTAATGTGACGGATGTTTTCATAGACAACGAGGGCGAATCCGACGTGGTCGCAGGTGACAGCGGGCAGCCGTGTGACACCGAGTACGAGCTCATCAGCAGCGTCGGCACCGGTAACTACTACCCCGACGTGGACGACAACCCCGTGGTGCCACGCTTCTCCGCGTTCCCGCACACTGACTCCATGGAGGTCAACACCTCTTCTTCCGACGATGCAGACCTCATGGGCTCCGACTGCACTAGCCTCGTCGACAGCCTCGATGACCCCAACTCGCCGCGCTCGGTCTTGTTGCGGAGGGCCTTCACCAACAGGCGGAGCGAGCTGGTGCGCTCCTCTATAGACGTTCTCGACTTACTACCGGAAAACGCACGCAACGACGAAGTGACGACGCCCAAGGATAAAAGCGAGTCGTTTTTTATTAAAATAAAAGATAACGAGTGTGACTGTGACAAGGAGAACGTTAATGTCGCTGACCGCATGCCTGAGAAAATAAAACAGAGACTCTACCGGCGACATCGCAAAAGAGAAATGCGCATGGAGTGTGCGCGGCGCACGCGCGGCATGCAGCGACTGACGGACGTGGACACACCGCACGAGGAGCGACCGCGCGACCAGCACTGCCGCAGCCGGCGACACGAGGAGCGAACACAAGACCAGCACGGCAGCCACCGGCGAGGCGAGGAGCGACGGCAGGACGAGCACTGCCGCAGCCGGCGAGACGTGGAGCGGGAGTGCGTCGCCTTCGTCAACGCGCTCATCGACGATGTCATCGCCAAGATCGCGCAGGAGGAGTACAAGTGCATGCGCATTAAACACCGGCCCAGCAAGATGGTCACCTCGAAGTCAGACGACGATGTAGCCAAACGGACTTGGAAGAAAGAACTAGAGCCAATCGATGACAGAGACCCATTCAAATCATTAAAGAACAACCCTACTCGGTACGACTCGAGCAATTCGGGAAAACATAAGAGCGAGCGCCACCAAATACACGGCAAGTTGTCGTTGTTGACGCGCCCCGTGCTCGCGTCCGACGACCGTGCTGCCAAGAGGATATACCAAAAGTCGGAGATACACGACGGTAACAAATGTATTGAAATATTAGAGATATTAGAATACGTTACCGGCTCTCAGAGTTCGCCAGAAACCACGAATTCCGATGATAATCAAAATTATAGTATAAAAAACAAAAAATCACGTATTCCTATTCCGATTTACGAAAGAATTCAAAGGTCCCCTAGCAACGACTTCAATAAAAATAACAGCAGGCGCAGCTCAGTGGCGCGCTCCGAGCGCAACGGCAACAGCCACCGACTGATCACGGACATGCTGCTGCAGGCGCTGGCCGACGAGCCCCCGCGCCCCCCCGCGCCGGCCCCCGCCCCCGTTCCCGCCCCGCGCCGCGCCTCCGTGCCGCACGCCGAGCCGCGCTCGCGCTCTCACTCGCTGCGCTTCAAGCAGACGTTTGACATCATCCCCGAGGAGCGCAGCAGCCTCAGCCTGGACTCCGGCAACGAAGACCTCAACCACAACCGCCGCGCCTCCGCGCCCGACATCGCCGACCAGTACCGTGAGAGTACTGACGCCGAGTGCGACGACGCCCCGCCCGCCGCCCCGGGGCTGGCCGGCTGCAGCCCGCCGAACAAATCAAAGCCACCTGCTGACACACAGAGACGACGTAAACATATGAAAAGTGCAGGCACCTCTCCCATCACTGACAGCGATGACGACAGGCATGCGCTGAGGTCAAAGAACCAGACCACGATGACATCTCCAGGCAGCAAGTCGGCGGCGACCAGTCCCATGCGCGCTTCAGCGACGGAAGGGGGCGCGCGGGGCCGCGCCTGGCTCGGCGCCCCGCCCCCCACCGCGCCCCCCGCCCGCGCCACAGGTACACTGTCGGTCACGTGCGCACCGCTGACGCCGCACCGCACCCCCTCCGTGCCCGTGGAGTAGCGCAGCACCCGTGCAACACTCGCGATGCTTTAAGTAGTTTACACTGATATACTAGACGCCCTGAGGCACCATCTTGTAGTTTCATTCATACCACCTGACTCCGTGTCGACACCAATATTTAAAGCTAGTAGTAATCTATATTTTTTTACTGTCGTTATTATGCGCCGACGCGTATCACTGCTGAAGCTTGTGGGTACCCAAGACGCTATTAGCACATCATGCGCGCATTTCTTTATATTGCAGAAAAAAATTCACCCGCGAGCGGCACCGTCGTTGTAATAAGTCATTATTTATTGTTAAATTAGGTGTTGGAAGAGCATTTATGTAAAACAGATTTTAAATATTAAATATTTGAGATTTAAAAAAATTGTTTTATTCATACGAAGGTTACAATGAGTGGGAAGAGTCCGATAAAGTGAGGCCACGCAGGGCACTGACAAAACAGTACGAGCGCTCTCAGGATACGAGGCCACGCGCGGCTGGCATCGCCCGCACCGAGCGGGCCCCCCGCCGCCCCCCGCACCTCCCCACCGAGCGGGCGCCCCGCCGCCCCCCGCGCCTCCCCACCGAGCAGGCGCCCCGCCGCCCCCCGCGCCTCCCCACCGAGCAGGCGCCCCGCCGCCCCCCGCGCCTCCCCACCGAGCAGGCGCCCCGCCGCCCCCCGCGCCTCCCCGCCGAGCGCGCCGCCACGCCAGCCACCGACGCGCCCTCTGACCGATCAGCTGATGACATCGCACACACCGATGCCGATAATCGAAAATCCCGGACGCTCTCGCTTGAAAGGAGTGACGAGGACAGGATACATGCGCCCTCCATAAAGTCGGCCGAGTTCAAGGGTGGTGAGAGCGGCGGAGCCAACTCCAGCGACAGCAGCGAGTCTGGCGGGAGCCTGCTGTGCTCGCTGGCGCCGCGCTGGCTGGCGCGGGGGCGGGCGGGGCGGCGGGGGGGGCCGTCCGCACCCGCCCCGCCCGCGCCCGGCCCTGCGCAATCTGAGCCGCAGCCACCAGGTAACTTTAATAATAGCTCTGCTTAACACTAAAATAATAAGTTCGCTGTGACGCTAAGACGCTGTGTGTGTGCAGGCGGCTGGTCGGTGACGCTGTGTGTGTGCAGGTGGCTGGTCGGTGACGCTGTGTGTGTGCAGGCGGCTGGTCGGTGACGCTGTGTGTGTGCAGGCGGCTGGTCGGTGACGCTGTGTGTGTGCAGGCGGCTGGTCGGTGACGCTGTGTGTGTGCAGGCGGCTGGTCGGTGACGCTGTGTGTGTGCAGGCGGCTGGTCGGTGACGCTGTGTGTGTGCAGGCGGCTGGTCGGTGACGCTGTGTGTGTGCAGGCGGCTGGTCGGTGACGCTGTGTGTGTGCAGGCGGCTGGTCGGTGACGCTGTGTGTGTGCAGGCGGCTGGTCGGTGACGCTGTGTGTGTGCAGGCGGCTGGTCGGTGACGCTGTGTGTGTGCAGGCGGCTGGTCGGTGACGCTGTGTGTGTGCAGGCGGCTGGTCGGTGACGCTGTGTGTGTGCAGGCGGCTGGTCGGTGACGCTGTGTGTGTGCAGGCGGCTGGTCGGTGACGCTGTGTGTGTGCAGGCGGCTGGTCGGTGACGCTGTGTGTGTGCAGGCGGCTGGTCGGTGACGCTGTGTGTGTGCAGGCGGCTGGTCGGTGACGCTGTGTGTGTGCAGGCGGCTGGTCCGTGACGCTGTGTGTGCAGGCGGCTGGTCGGTGACGCTGTGTGTGTGCAGGCGGCTGGTCGGTGACGCTGTGTGTGTGCAGGCGGCTGGTCGGTGACGCTGTGTGTGTGCAGGCGGCTGGTCGGTGACGGTGGCGGGCTCGTGCGGCGCGGCGCTGCCCGCCGACGTGGAGATGCGCCTGCGCTTCCCGCAGCACCGCGCCGGCGCCCCGTGCCAGGTATGTTATACATACTCCTAGTACTTGTATTTTCTGAGTATTCCGACTATATCTATATATCATAATCTGTCAAATCTGTTTTTGGGGGTTGCATCATAGAAATCTACATAAAGATAATATAAGAATACAGGTACAGGTGTCTTTTGTATACTTTGGTATACGCGTACAGGTGTCTTTTAGGGCACCAGTGCACGAACTGTTTGCTTAATCAGCCGTGCTGCTTTGGACGCACAGTCACAAAATTATTGGATTTTGCAGCATATCTAGTAACGGATTTTTTTTAGTCTATATTTATTTTGCATTGAATGCTAGAAACATGGTGGGCCGGGTGGGCGTGATTGCATTACATTACATTTGCATTTATGTGTTGGTAGCGGAAAACCGGCGACAAGTGTAGTAATAGACAGTAGATAACATTTGTATTACCTTATTATTTAGATTTCTATGGGTTTTATACTCGATGGTGGCGAGTCTAGTTGTTCTAAGATCATACCCCGAACAGATCGACTGTGTTGTCAGCAGGAGTGCTCGTGCCGCCACTGCGCGACGTGCGCGTGCGGGGCGCGGGGCGCGGGGCGCGGCGCGGGGAGCGGCGCGGGGAGGGGCGCCCTGCCACCCGCCGCGCCCCCGCCCCGCGCTCAGCTCGCGCGCTCCAACTCCAGCAAGCTGACGCTCACCATGAAGAAGGAGGCGCTTGGTAGCTTTTTTATTGTATATGTTACTAGCTTTTACCCGCGGCTCTGCTCGCGTTAGATTCTGTTAACCCGCGTGACGGAGCCTGTTAATAATTAGCTATTTTCCTGTAACTATTACAAAACTGTAAATATTTGTCCAGACTCAGTGTTCCATGCGAACTGACCAACCCCAGCGGGTGTCAGCGCATAGCCTGGAGCTGCTCCAGCCGCCGGGACTCAGTGTTCCATGCGAACTGACCAACCCCAGCGGGTGTCAGCGCATAGCCTGGAGCTGCTCCAGCCGCCGGGACTCAGTGTTCCATGCGAACTGACCAACCCCAGCGGCTGTCAGCGCATAGCCTGGAGCTGCTCCAGCCGCCGGGACTCAGTGTTCCATGCGAACTGACCAACCCCAGCGGCTGTCAGCGCATAGCCTGGAGCTGCTCCAGCCGCCGGGACTCAGTGTTCCATGCGAACTGACCAACCCCAGCGGCTGTCAGCGCATAGCCTGGAGCTGCTCCAGCCGCCGGGACTCAGTGTTCCATGCGAACTGACCAACCCCAGCGGCTGTCAGCGCATAGCCTGGAGCTGCTCCAGCCGCCGGGACTCAGTGTTCCATGCGAACTGACCAACCCCAGCGGCTGTCAGCGCATAGCCTGGAGCTGCTCCAGCCGCCGGGACTCAGTGTTCCATGCGAACTGACCAACCCCAGCGGCTGTCAGCGCATAGCCTGGAGCTGCTCCAGCCGCCGGGACTCAGTGTTCCATGCGAACTGACCAACCCCAGCGGCTGTCAGCGCATAGCCTGGAGCTGCTCCAGCCGCCGGGACTCAGTGTTCCATGCGAACTGACCAACCCCAGCGGGTGTCAGCGCATAGCCTGGAGCATTCCGTTGATCGTGTGCATATTCCGAGCGCACTTTTACTGTTGGCGTCAATGAGCAGCTAAGAGGATGCTCGGGCATGCGCGAGGATTCTTCCATTTAGTGGAAACGGATCTTTATAGGCTAGTACTTTGGACGTGACTGAATATTAAATTTTTGTCAGCTTATCTATACTTATATTATAAAGCTGAAGAGTTTGTTTGTTTGTATGTAAGTTTGATTGTTTTCTTGAACGCGCTAATCTAAGGAACTTAAATCTGAAGAAATGTTTTGTTTGTTTTTTTGTTTGTTTGATTGTTGGGTTGAACGCGCTAATCTCAGTAACTACTGGTTGGAATTTAAAAATTCTTTTTTTTTGGATAGTATTCTTTATTGTACATTACACCAAACGAAAACAAAGACAATAGTTTACAGAAAGATTAAGTAAGTGCAATGGACGGTCTTATCGCACAAGGCAATCTCTTCCAGACAACCTTTGGATGGACTAGAGGAATGGGAACCGATCGTGGGTAGGTACGGTGTAAAAGTAGGTACGTTTCGTACATAATATACCTACGGGCAAAAAAAAAAAAAAAGGTCGGCAACGCATCGGTGACTCCCCTGGTGTTGCGGATGTCCATGGAAGGCGGAGATTGCTTACCATCAGGTGACCCGCTTGCTCGTTTGCCCCAATATGTTATTAAAAAAAAAAAAAAACTTAAATATAATAATATAAAGTACACGGAATAACATCACGCTACGACCCATAGGAGCGGAGCATAAATGAAAAACGTTGCAAAAACGGGAAATAGTTATTTGTTATACAAGAGTGCAAAGTTGCTTTTTAACCGCGTGCTCAATTTTGATGACCGAGCAATTCAATTCAATTCAATTCAATTCAAAAAGGAAAGCGAAGGATTCTAAAATTGAATCACGAGCGTAGCGAGTGATTCAAAAATTAGAATCCTGAGCGTCAGCGAGGGAATTAAAAGAGCACAAGGTGAAAAATCTTTGCACTCGAGTGCTACACGTAACTTTTCATCCCACCTCAGCGAGGAAATAACTTAATGCAAATAAAAACATTTACAATCACAAGATACTTTTATTTCAGTTTAGGTATTAACTACTACATTATGATAGGTAAGTATTACAGAATAATCTTTAAATTATAACAAATAAAACTTAGGTATAATTAAGAAAAATTTAAAGTAACGTTGCTACAGTTACTGAAGTTGAGTGTAATATTTTTGTTAGGTACTGTGTTAGTGACTTACGTACTGTTTTTCGGTAAACTATCTGTCATACTTAATAGTTGTACTGATGCATCGGATTCCCTTGGCGTAAATGAGCAAAACGTTTTCTGATAAAGTTTTGGCTCCTTTAGCTAGTCGCCACGTATTTAACATGTCGTATTATACTGTTTCAAATACTTCTCGCGTGATTGTTGAGGGAGAAAGCTAATTTGCGCATTATTAACAGTTGCAGTCAATTCTGTTGGCGTCAAATAAACTTCCTATAGATCTGTGCTAGAACCACTAATTTTAGGTGTTTCACTTGTTTTCAAGTTTCTTGTTTTTAACTATAACCTAAGGTTTTAATATGACGTGAAAAGAAAAAGGCGCGCGCAAAGCAAATTTAAAAAAAAGTAGGTAGGTACACCAAGAAGGTACCGAGTCTGAGTTTTTAAGAATTTAAAAAAGGTTGTATGATAAATTCGGCAACATGGAGAATAAGTACCAGGCCCCTCAGAAAGTATTGCGAAAAAAAGTTTTTATATATGGGAGACTGGCCAGTTATAATGTTTTTCGAAAATATGATTATTTATAAGTAAAAATAAGTAAGTTCCAATTTCAAAATTTCCCTCCACATTTTTTGCGAGTTAATTCAAAGTATTGTGTCTCACTGAAATATGGATCTGCGCCGGGAACATTTTAGAGCTATGATTTTATACGATTTCAAGTGTCGCCTGAAACCGGATGAATCGTACGATAGACTTCAAATGGCATTCATGGATGAAGGCCCTTCCAAGGCAATCGTGTATCGTTGGTATAACGAATTCAAGCGCGGTCGACCAACTTTGGGGGATGACGAAAGAAGCGGTCGCCCTTTGACGGCTGTTACCGAAGAAAACGTGCTAGCAGTGAAAAATTTAATCCAAGACAATAGGCGAATTACATATCAGGAGATTCAACACATATTGAAGATTGGATCGGGAAGCGTTCACGAGATTCTACACAGCCATCTTCGCGTGAGGAGGATAGTATCACGCTGGGTGCCGCACAACCTCACCGATGCTCAGAAGCAGGCCCGGGTGGAATGGTGCCGTGATATGCTTAACAAATTTGAAGCAGGCTCGTCTCGGCGTGTTTACGACATCGTTACAGGTGATGAGTCCTGGATTTATCAATACGACCCAGAAACCAAGCGCCAGTCGACTGTTTGGGTGTTTCAAAATGAGCCAACGCCTACCAAAGTGAAGCGATCTAGAAGCGGGGGTAAGATTTTGATCGCTAGCTTTTTTAATTTGACTGGCCACTTGGTATCAATTCCCTTACGGGATCAAAGAAGCATTAATGCCGAATGGTATACTACCAAATGTTTGCCAGAAGTTTTCTCTGTTATAAGCAACAAGCGACCAAACACAGGGCTCCGCGGGCTACTGCTCCACCACGACAATGCACCTGCGCACACCGCACTCAAAACGAGGGACTTCCTGGACAGCACGCCAGTCAAACTCCTGGGTCACCCTCCTTACAGCCCTGATCTAGCACCGTGTGACTTCTTTTTATTCCCAAAAATAAAAAATCAGCTCAAAGGGATACAATTTTCGTCGCCGGAAGATGCGCTGGCTGCGTTCGAGCAGGCTGTAAACGAGGTGTCTGCGGCGGACTGGAAAAAGTGTTTTGAAAACTGGTTTAGGCGCATGAATCTTTGTATAGAGGCTGGTGGAAAGTACTTTGAAAAGATTTGATAAAAATATATGTACGTATAGAACATTTTTTTTTAGTTTCGCAAAACTTTCTGAGTGTCCCACGTAAATAGGTTTAATGATGTTTTGAATTCACAAACTTAGTGCACACGATGTTCTAAATTCAATTTACTTTATCCTCTAGCGGGTAAAAACGGCTTTTGCACTCAGATATCGAAGTGCAAAAATACTCTTTCCGAGATGGGGGGATGAAAAAAATATTCCTTTTGATACCTTCCGTTGCGTGCGTTTCGTAGACGGTTAAAGTTACGCAAAAATCATTTATGACGGTATAGTGAGTGATTGAGTGAGTGAGTGAGTGAGTGACCGACTGACTGACTGACTGACTGACTGACTGACTGACTGACTGACTGACTGGCCGACTGACTGACTGACTGACTGACTGACTGACCGACCGACTGACCGACTGACTGACTGGCTGAATGATGGACTGGCTGGCTGAATGACTGTCTGACTGGCTGAATGACTGACTGACTGTCCGACTGAAAGACTGACTGACTGTCTAACTGACTGACTGATTGAATGTCAAAATAGTTAAATCCAGAAGTCTACCAACGTTCCCGAGCGATACGCTAACGTCTTTCAGTGATAAACTGTATTACACGCGTGCGAAGCAGCGGGCAGAAGCTACTCATTAATAAACTTAATCTTAACTTGAAGATATCCTACGAAAAGCATCAACGGAGAATTCACAGAAAAATCTTATTATGTAATCTTTGTTCAATACATTTTGTATTTATTGATATTTATATTGCAGACTCCTCGATTCTTGCATCGAAGAGTTCGAAGAAGGCGGGCGAGCCGCTCCCCGACCTGGAGACGTACCGCGCCTCGCGGACCAAGCTCAAAAGTTCCGTCAAGGTATAACACTCCTAATGTAATAATACTACTTACTATTAAAATTGATTTATTCATATAACTTCATCGCCAACCCGCCTGCCAGGCGTGGCGATTATGGGATATAGCGGCATATGGCGATTATAAGCTACTTGGGGGAGGCCAATGTCCAGCAGTGGACGTATTTCGGCTGAAATGATGATGATGATTCATACTTAATCATAACATCCTAACAGAAATTTCTAAATCGATGTTATATAAAACTTTTGACAAAAAAAAAAACCGACGAAAACAGAAACCGAAAAGCGAAAAATAAAATAAAGATTTTGATTAATGTAATTTTTTTTTTTTTTTTTGAAATGGGTTACTTGGCTTGCGATAAAATTTATCGTGTAAGTTTCAAAATCATGTTCTATATAAATTTTCGTCATAAAATGAATTCAAAGTGTCAAAAATTGGCTATGTTTGGATTTTTTTTTCTATCGAGTGAAGTTATTTAAATCGTGTATCGATCTTTCAAAATGGATACATAAACTACTCAACTCCATCATATATTTATTCCATTCTCCCTACTTCAAGAAATGATGACGAAAAATGGAAGTCCCCGCAGTCCACCCCGAGACAATTCGTGCAGGGACAGGGCCTTAAAATTTAAACGGGAGCAACTTCGAGATAAACCCTATCCATTAATAAAAACCGGCCAAGAGCATGTCGGGCCATGCTCAGTATTCTAGGGTTCCTTAAGTAGATCTAATTACAAACGGATCAAATCGAATATTAATCATTGCTATTTTAGTTTTTGCAAACAACGCCACCTAGCGCTAAATTTAAGAAGTGTGTCATATCAATATAAAACAAAGTTACCTTTTGTGATTTTTTCAATTAGAAAGTAAATAAAGGAGCATTATTTGCTAAGACCATTTTTCTCTAAGGTCAATGACCTTTGAACTAGGACGTCTTAAGTATTTTTCAGTTTTCTCACTATAACTCAAAAATTTATAATCACATTATACTCGAAATAATTTTAAAAGAGAGTTTTTATAAAGGTCTATCAATGTGGAAGACTATAAGTTTCTACGTTGCATAGTTTAGAAATGGCAGTGGGGGGGGGACACATTGCAAGCCACTTTGGCGAACTGTATTTCGGAGATGGTACACCTGATAAAAAAGTTATGTATGAAACATTACCTTCATTTTAGTAGACCTATTCAATGATACCCCACACGAGGGAGTGCAGTGAAAAAAAAAAATTTCACCCTCATTTCATATGTATGGGCGCCACCCCAAAAATAAGTTATCAAGATTTTTTTATTCTTTTAAAATTGAGATCTATATCTAAACCATTTTTTAACAAAATTTCATTTACTTATAAAGATCATAAAAAAAAAAAAAAAAAATAGGTATACAGGGCGTCCCACGGATATGCCACATGGAGGGAAAGTACCTTGAATAGTTTAAATGCATATTCAATGTAATGTTTTTATGGTGTACAATAAAGCATATATAAATAAATAAATAAATATTGTAGATGGAAAATTTTACTGAAAGAATACATTATTTGAATTTAAGATCAATTTAAACTGCATTCATAGATATTTAAATATTTATATGGTTGAACCGGAAATCGAACCCGTTACATAAGAAAAATAATCATCCTGTAGTTTTATCACACCGATCGAAAGGCTTCATCATGAGGATTATTTTTGCTAAGTAACATAGTGTCACAAATAAAAGGAAGACCATGCATTTTATGTGATTATTTTTCTCATGTAACGGGTTCGATTTCCGGTTCAACCATATAATTAAATAAATATCTATGAATGCAGTTTAAATTGTTTTTTAAATTAAAATAATGTCTTCTTTCAGTAAAATGTTCCATCTACAATATTCAAGGTACTTTCCCTCCATGTGGCATATCCGTGGGACGCCCTGTACGAATTGAGAACCTCCTCCTTTTTTTTCGTCGGTTAAAAAACCAACTTAAAACTTAAATTAATTAGAGTAATGAATGTATGAACTAAATGTACCTACCTCTACGCTGTCAATATGCCAGCAGAGTTTGACAATGTTGCAAGAAGTAGTGTAGCCACCTGTCCGGGCGCTGCAAGCCCGGGGACTGGGAGCCCCAGCCCGAGTGCTCGCAGCGCGCACAGTTACGTCGTAGTTAGTATTTGTCGTTGGCAAGCATTTACACCTAGAAGGCGGTTGTTTCAGACGCGTCGGGCGTACTCCCTGCACTGCTGGCTGCCAGAAAGCGAAGCCGTGCCGATCAGGTATATGTCGGCGCGTAGCCCCAGGTTTCATCAGGATTCATCACGAAATAAATTTCTCATTACTCCAAATTATGTATTTTCCCGATTATTACATGAACTGACCAGAAGAAAAATTTTGCAACAAGAATGACAGCCCGCGCAGAGCACAGTGTCTCCATCTTGATATTACTAGGTACAACACAAATAGACCCACCCACCCGACCGAGTCACTAATACATTTTAATTTATAAATGAACACTAAAATAATTAACCAGTCGTCGTGATAAAACTAATATTAATTTAGATAATCTCTAAACATTATAAAAACCAACAAATCATGCCAGATATTAAAATATGAAACAATATAAAGCGGAATTATCAGAACTACAAAATTAAATTAACAACATTTAAATGAATCATTTCATTAATCTAATTAGAATATTCGAATTATAATTATCATAATATTAAAATTATTTACAACATGGATTTTATTAATATAAATCGTCAAATCTTAAACTTTGCTAAACAAAAAAATATCTTCTTTGATGAGCTTTGCAAAGTACAACAACAGAAATCAGTATGATTTACGGAATTTCATGATTAATAAATTACTTAGCGAATTCTGGAAATAAAGGATATTTATTTCAAACGATTTCATTATGTAAAAGTAATTCATGTATAAACTGCCGGGGGTAGTAACTCAAAAATGGCAGTAGATGGCGTTGTAAGCATCGATATAGCATAGACATTAATTATAGTCAGTATAGTACCTTTACGCGATATAGTTAGAAATATAGTTATAAATTAATATTTTTAAGCTATGGAAAGCTATGTTACTCTAAAATTACAATAGATGGCGCAATGTTCAACCAACGGCAGGAAGAAACATTCAATACTGACTAGTAATGAAGTGAGTGTTGCCAGGTCTCCCGATTTTCCGGGAGATTCACAGATTTTTCTAAAAATCTCCCGATCTCCCGGTTTTCGACAAAAATCTACCGATTTTTTTACAACCACTGTATAAAGCCTAATAATAGGAATAAGATCAAAACCTGGCAAAAAAACTGCATAAAATGAAACAGACGGATAAGTTGCTGCCCTGAATATTTCCGTCACTTTTTACACAGTGCAGTAAAATATCAAACTGCTTTGATTTTAATATAACAGCTGGAATGGTAGCAAAATATAATAAGGGGTTACTTCTAAAACTTAGATTTTTGTTGAAAAACATAATTTCCCGATTTATTCAATTTTTTCTCAATACATCTCCAGCTTTTTTCATAATAAGCCTCCCGGATTTTGAAAATTGGACCTGGCAGCACTGATAAAATATAATATACTTCCTTTTCTGTCTAAAGTGCTCGAGGCCTGTGTACATAGCCAGTTTTCTAGGTTTGTTCATTGCAACGACCTTGTAAGCCCTTTACAGTCTGGATTCAGGCCGGGGCATAGTACAGTTTCTGCTCTCCTTAAAGTGACTGATTGACATTAGAGAGGGGATGCAGGGTACCAAAGTCACTGTACTGGTTTTAATAGATTTCTCTAATGCCTTTAACGCCGTCAGTCACGACATTCTCCTTTCTATCCTCTCCAACATCATGGTTTCTCCTGAGGCGCTGGAATGGTTCAATTCTTATCTTCGTGGGCGTCAGCAGTCAGTTCGCGTCGATAAAACCTCGTCGAATTGGCGTGATCTGCATGCTGGCGTACCGCAAGGCGGTATACTTTCTCCATTGTTATTTTCTATTTTCATAAATTCCATTACTCATAGTCTTCGATGTTCGTATCATCTGTATGCTGATGACCTTCAGTTATATGCTCAAGCTCATGTAGACAACTTGCCCGAAGCAATTAACCAGCTTAATCGTGATTTGGAGGCCATAAACACCTGGTCTGTCAGGTTTGGTGATTCAGTTAACCCCACAAAATGTCAAGCTATAATAGTTGGAAGCTTGCAAATGATGAGCAGAGTAGTTGTTGGGACCCTCCCAGCAATTTTCTATAACGGTAGTGTCATTCCAATCAGCTCTAGCGTCAAAAACCTTGGTTTACATTTTGATTCTTCACTTAACTGGCACATACAAGTCACCAAGGTAAGCCAAAAAGTCAACGGTACGTTGCGTTCCCTCTACCGCCTGAGGAAGTTTTTACCCGCCAAGACCAAAATAATGCTTGTGCAGACTCTAGTCCTTCCTATAATCGACTATGGTGACATGTGCTACTACGATTTGATTTCAGTCTTACTCAGTAAGCTCGACCGGCTGCTTAACAATTGTATCAGGTTCATTTACAACCTAAGAAAGTATGATCATGTTTCTTCATATAGGTCTCAACTTAAATGGTTGCCCATCCGTCAGCGGAGACAAGTACGTGCTTTGACTACGCTTTTTTCTTTACTTAATTCTTCTTCCCCCCCTCTTTACTTAACTCCCCACTTTCAATATTTATGCTCTACACACACTAGAAATCTACGGTCTTCTAATAATCGTCTTCTACATTGCCCTTATCATAGCTCTAATTTTGTTCACTCATCCTTTCATATTCAATCAATTCTTCTTTGGAATGAGCTACCTCTCGAGCTTAGGATGGCCACCAGTCGGGACTCTTTTAAAAGGAAAGTTCGGAAGTTCTTTCTAGATAAAATTTTGGCAGAATCATCTCATTAGTATTTTATCTATGACTATAATAGTATATTATATATATTTAGTACTTATTGTATGTTATATATATATATACCTACGTGGGACACTCAGAAAGTTTTGCGAAACTAAAAAAAATTGTTCTATACGTACATATATTTTTATCAAATCTTTTCAAAGTACTTTCCACCAGCCTCTATACAAAGATTCATGCGCCTAAACCAGTTTTCAAAACACTTTTTCCAGTCCGCCGCAGACACCTCGTTTACAGCCTGCTCGAACGCAGCCAGCGCATCTTCCGGCGACGAAAATTGTATCCCTTTGAGCTGATTTTTTATTTTTGGGAATAAAAAGAAGTCACACGGTGCTAGATCAGGGCTGTAAGGAGGGTGACCCAGGAGTTTGACTGGCGTGCTGTCCAGGAAGTCCCTCGTTTTGAGTGCGGTGTGCGCAGGTGCATTGTCGTGGTGGAGCAGTAGCCCGCGGAGCCCTGTGTTTGGTCGCTTGTTGCTTATAACAGAGAAAACTTCTGGCAAACATTTGGTAGTATACCATTCGGCATTAATGCTTCTTTGATCCCGTAAGGGAATTGATACCAAGTGGCCAGTCAAATTAAAAAAGCTAGCGATCAAAATCTTACCCCCGCTTCTAGATCGCTTCACTTTGGTAGGCGTTGGCTCATTTTGAAACACCCAAACAGTCGACTGGCGCTTGGTTTCTGGGTCGTATTGATAAATCCAGGACTCATCACCTGTAACGATGTCGTAAACACGCCGAGACGAGTCTGCTTCAAATTTGTTAAGCATATCACGGCACCATTCCACCCGGGCCTGCTTCTGAGCATCGGTGAGGTTGTGCGGCACCCAGCGTGATACTATCCTCCTCACGCGAAGATGGCTGTGTAGAATCTCGTGAACGCTTCCCGATCCAATCTTCAATATGTGTTGAATCTCCTGATATGTAATTCGCCTATTGTCTTGGATTAAATTTTTCACTGCTAGCACGTTTTCTTCGGTAACAGCCGTCAAGGGGCGACCGCTTCTTTCGTCATCCCCCAAAGTTGGTCGACCGCGCTTGAATTCGTTATACCAACGATACACGGTTGCCTTGGAAGGGCCTTCATCCATGAATGCCATTTGAAGTCTATCGTACGATTCATCCGGTTTCAGGCGACACTTGAAATCGTATAAAATCATAGCTCTAAAATGTTCCCGGCGCAGATCCATATTTCAGTGAGACACAATACTTTGAATTAACTCGCAAAAAATGTGGAGGGAAATTTTGAAATTGGAACTTACTTATTTTTACTTATAAATAATCATATTTTCGAAAAACATTATAACTGGCCAGTCTCCCATATATAAAAACTTTTTTTCGCAATACTTTCTGAGGGGCCTGGTATGTATGTTTATCTATTGTTTTAATGGTAATTTATTTCTCATCTTGTTTTGTGTCGTGAATCAATATTGCACCTGCCTTGTCATCTCTGTATCACTGTAATGTTGACTGTGAGAGAATGCCTAAGGCATTAAGTCCGCCTATGTACACATGTTGCATGAAGTTTAAATAAATAAATAAATAAAATATATTCGTAAGTCCTGTCAAAAAAGTGTAAAGAAATTGATGGAAACCTTCTACCGGCGGTAAATGTCATGTCTCTGATGGAAACACTAGTGCGCCCATATATACAAATCATATCTGAAACTAATACTTAACGGACATGAAGTTTCTTAATACTTAAGAATTTTCAGCCTGAACCAACAAAATTATTATAATGTTAGGTACCAGCCTTGGGTAACAATTTCAATTTCAATTTCAAAAAGCCTTAATTTAACAACAAATAGTTTAAACATTTGTATATAGTGTAACGTAAAAAATAGGAAGAAAACACTTTTCACATCACATAATCACGTTTAATTTAGGTAAAAAATAACAGATCGAAATATTTAAAAAAAAGGTACAAAAAGGTAAAAAAGATAATTCGAAAAAAAGGCACTGCAGAGTCGGGATTTTACGTATTGATTGACCGGGATGTTAATCGAGCTAAACATAAACACTGTCTCAAAAAAATAAAACGATTGCATGCAACGTTTCGTTTTTCCGTCCCCTTACATAAAATAAAATATTATAAACCGCGGATGGCGAGAAATTTAAAACAAACAATTTTAAATAAGTAACCGAACAAACAGGAAAAAAATACGCTGCTATATACCACTACTTTAAAAGAAAATAAAACTGAGCTCTTGAAATAAACAGCTGTCCTTTGTAGTTGGTAGGGATATCGCACTCCCGAAAGGCAATTTGGGTGGAGTACAGCGACGAAGATTTGGCTCTTTCTTCCTCATCTACCGTCCCGGAACCTCAGCAACACTGCTTTGGTGCCGGATCGAAACCAGGCTCCATGCAGCTGGTCCCACGGGGTGAAGCCGAAATTCGGCTTGTGTACTAATATGAACGTCAAAATAACAGGAGAGAACAAACTAACATCGACACCTTTTTACAAATATAAAATGTAGCCGACTGGATAACCAAACAACGGTGTAAAACCGGACAGTTAGAATCACATCAGCAAAATTTTGGTATAAATGAACAAACACAAGAAGAAAACCAGTTCCGATGGCTCCCAAATCTGCAATGACGCTCATTGAAAAAAAAAAATTGACGATAGAAATTTACGAAATCGAAGTTCAAAAATGACACGCAAAGTGATTTGTTTTATAAAGAATTTACAAAAAAAAAGTTGGCCATATAAATGCAAAAAGTTTTTATCCGTAGCGGATTAACGCTACAGTAGGTATTATGTACATTATTTTATTAATTTTAATTTTAACTTCCACTGACATCGGTAATATTGCTATGATTGCCTTGCTTTCCAGCATAGGCCTCCCCCAGACTCTTCCATAGCTCACGATCCTAAGCTTTCCTCCTCCATGTCTCACCTGCTGTTATTCTTAGGTCGTCCTCCCTCCCTCCTCATCGTTCGTGGTGTTCGTTGACTTGGATGGGCAATTGAATGTGATTGGTCATCAGCTTTGTCTTTGAAATATTCATGTGTAACCCTACTTTGGCACTTTCCTCAACCAATTGCTCTAGCATTATCTGCAAGTGGTTTGGGTTGTCTGAAATAACTATGAGATCGTCAGCAAATCTCAAATGGTTGAATGATGCTCCATTTATTTTTATGCCATACATAGTTGCTCCAGTCAAGGTTTCTAAATATTTGCTCTAAGGTTGCAGAAAATCATTTGGGTGATAGTGGATCTCCCTGTCTGACACCTTTATTTATGTCAATTTGTTCTCCTAATTTTTCAGTTCTTATCCTTGCAGTCAACAACAACAACAACAACATAACATCACGCCTGTATTTCCCCGAAGGGGTAGGCAGAGGTGTAATAGTACACCCACATTTCGCCAGTTATGTTATAGTCCCATGTAATAGGGGGCGAGCCTATTGCCATTGACCGGGCACAAATCCAGACTTCGGGCTGCTACTGAGAATTTCCTACTGAAAAAACCCAATAACACTTTGCCCAACCCGGGAATCGAACCCAGGACCCCTGCAGTCATACTGTTATAAATGTTTTTTATTAGTCGTATGTATTTCTTGTGCACACCTTGGTTTAGTAAAGCTTCCCAAATTTTCACATGCTTCAAAGAATCAAATGCTTTGTTATAATCTACAAATGCTAGGTAGTATGGCATTCGATATTCGCTGTATTTTTCTATTACCTGATTGATTGTATGTATATGGTCTTTCGTTGAAAAACCACTACGAAATCCGGCTTGTTCTTTGGGTTGGTTCTCATCTAAAATCTTCGTGACACGGTCTAGTATAACTTTAGAAAATATTGTATACAGGTTTGACATGTGACTTATTGGCCTGTAGTTTCCAATATCATCTCTTTTCCCTTTCTTGTGGAGTAAGATGATTGTCGAATCAAACCACTGTTTTGGTATTTCTTCCTTTACTAGAATTTCATTAAAGATATCGAATAGGGTATTCTGGATGACATGAGATGAGCCTTTTAAAAGTTCGTTGGAAATTCCGTCTTCTCCTGGTGCTTTCCTATTTTTTTGCGATTCTATAGCTTTGGCGATCTCGCTTTTCATTATTTTTGCAACTCCTTCTTCTTTTGCATTGTCCGCCAAATTGGGTGATAATGTTGATGGAACGTCATTATACAATTCTTTGTAGAAATCAGTAGCTAGGTTTGATATTTCTAATCTTTTCGTCTTAATCTTCTTGTTTTTTTGTTCTGTCATCTTCGGAATCCAATCACTATTTACTTGTAGCTCTTTCCATGCTTTTTTAATTCCTCCAGTAGTTTCAATATGAAGTTTGTTTTTTTTTGTTTTTGTATTTGTCCATGTTTCCTGATACTTTCATTAATATTTTTACTTATAGACGATATTTCTTTTCAATTTTTTGGTTTTTGTTGTTGTAATTTTTGTCGTTGTTCTATTAGTTCTCTTGCTTCTTTCCCAATTTTATCTTTAGTATTTCGTATTGAAGTCGTTTTGTTTTCTAATGTCTTTAGTTCATTTTCTAAAATATCGTATTTTTCTTGTGTGCTATGTGTTTCCATTATGGTTTTTTTGAGAGATTTTTCTAGGGAGTCCAAGATATAGTCTGGTAAAGGTAATAGTAGTTCTTTCTTACTTTTATTAATATTCTTCGGTTTTTTTTTGGTTTATTTTGCTCCTTAGAGAACAAATCTGGGGGGTGTAGGTCTATAACCTCACGGTGACCAGCCGGCTTGAGGTTGTTTTTCTTGTTTATTCGTTGTTTCTGTTGTTTTAGTTTTTATTTGATTACCGATGTGTGGAGCTTCCTATGCTTTAGATATAGTTTTATCTGTCAACGAGCAAGATCTAGCTCTCATAAATGCAAATGGATCGGTTCTATGAAGTTTAGCTGGTGCTATTATAGTTTTATCGTTATCTTGTTGGCTCGGGGATAAAAGGTCATGTTTCCTTTTCTCGTTTTCTTTTTGTTTTATAACGAGTTTATTATTTTTCATGTAGTCTTCATTTCCTTTTTCCCTTTCTTGTTTAGCTTGTTGTTGCAGCTCTTTGCGTTTATTTATTGTTTCTTCAGAAAAATCTTCAGTGATATATGTTTTTAGTGGCATTTACTTTTTCTTTTTCAAAATTAAATTTTTTTTGTTTACAGTTGTGAGAGAAATAAATACTGGTCTTGTCTTTTCCCCATTTTTCTGCCTAGTCTATGCATATTATTGATATCATACTTTTCTGCTTGTACCTCTATCTTCGAAAACAAATCTGATACAATATTGGAAAGTTCTATATGGTTGTTTTCAGTTTCTTTTATTCCATGAAATATAAGGTTGTTTCTTCTATTCATATTATCCAAGTAGTTAATTTTTGTGTTCAAAGTTTCTATTTGCAATTTGAGATTCTTATTTTCTTCCACTAAAGGCTGGATTTTTTCGTCTTTTGTCTGCATGATTCTTTCAGAAACAGAATTGGTTATTATAATTGTCTGTTTTTCAAATTCTTGCTTCATCATGCTCATAACCATTGACATGTCTTCAGATATGTTAGTTGTCATAATGTAGCAGTAAAAACTTGGAGAACTTACGTATGTTCAACATACACTCTCACACACCCACACACCCCATCCACCACACACACATGCATTCCTTACTTGAACACACCCCCACACATATACAATATCATAATAATTAATATGTATAATGATAAATAAATAAATAAATAAATGAAAATTATATTTTAATAAGTTATTTAAGCTATCTATTGAAGAGCGGAGTCTCCTAATACAGGCATTATTTGCTTAAAAGGAGGCTCCAATCACCAACTAATGTTACTTATATTGTGTTGATGAAATAAATCTTTTGTATTTTGTATGTTGCGTGGAACGAAACGTAATTTATCGTCTTATTATGTTGGTAGTAATGTATGCAGCGCTATCTTCGTGTTTGTTTACCGATGACAGTTGACTTTTTTACTACCGATGGTGGAATAACGTCAACTTGCTTCACTTTTAGTCATTAATTTTTCGTCCGTAAGTTCTTAAAACACTGTTAATTTTTAACCGACTTCAAAAAAAGGAGGAGGTTATGTATTCGGCGGGTTTATTTATTTTTATTGCACTGTTTAAACTTTTAGATTTTGATAACTGTGATCTTTCAAACTACAGTGTGTTGTGTTTTTCCTGCTTTTTTCAAAAATAAACGAGGAGCACTTTGTAAATAGTGTTATGCCTTGGGTAACACTTGCAAGTGTATTAAGGAACTTGGTTTCTTAGCTCCAACTCACCATCGGCATGGGCCGCAGACGTCTAGCTCACAGTATACAAGATGTCCCATCGCTGTGCTTCATGGAGGGAAACTTCTTTAAATATTGTAATTATTAAATGTTACTTAAAGGAGACTTCATTTTACTTTTAAAAGTAAGAATCGACACACACGATGATCCTTTAAGAGGTTTTCAGTTATTTCAGTTTTGAGGTTCGTTTCCTGGCTCAGGCTTCAAAAACCTTTGAAATATCCTTGAATGCAATATTATTTGCTTAAAAAAATAAATTATGTTTTCTTCAAGTAAAATTTCGTAAATTCAATATTAAAAGCAGTTTCCGTGCCGTGTAACACAGCTGTGGTGTTGCAGTAGCGGGTTGTGGTGTTGCAGTAGCGGGCTGTCGGTGCTGGGCAGCGCCATCGTGCCCGAGCTGAAGCCGCGCGTGCCCACCATGAGCGAGCGCGACCTGACGCGCGTCTACACGCCGCGCCACTACCTGCGCTCCTAGCCATCTTGTGTACACTTGCATCAGTGTATTTTATAAATAAATTGTTCATTTTTATACCATTCATGACTTTCATTTTCCAAAAAAATGACTGTTCTGATAGCCTTCAGAGCGAATCCCCTCTGCGTGCTGGCGAGCGCCCTTTTGACACATTTCTTGGCCGACACGTGGCCCCTGATACCGGCGGCGTAAGTGATGACGTGGTGGTAAATTGTTTCTGTATTTTCCGGGTGGGTGACCCATGTCGGTCTTGTGTAAATGCATAGTTTTTTGTAGATATTGTTGGCTTTACTGGTCACATAACGGATGTGTGTTAGCTCAGAGTTAGGTTAGGTTAGCTCAGAGTTAGGTTAGGTTAGGTTAGCTCAGAGTTAGGTTAGGTTAGGTTAGCTCAGAGTTAGGTTAGGTTAGGTTAGCTCAGAGTTAGGTTAGGTTAGGTTAGCTCAGAGTTAGGTTAGGTTAGGTTAGCTCAGAGTTAGGTTAGGTTAGGTTAGCTCAGAGTTAGGTTAGGTTAGGTTAGCTCAGAGTTAGGTTAGGTTAGGTTAGCTCAGAGTTAGGTTAGGTTAGGTTAGCTCAGAGTTAGGTTAGGTTAGGTTAGCTCAGAGTTAGGTTAGGTTAGGTTAGCTCAGAGTTAGGTTAGGTTAGGTTAGCTCAGAGTTAGGTTAGGTTAGGTTAGCTCAGAGTTAGGTTAGGTTAGGTTAGCTCAGAGTTAGGTTAGGTTAGGTTAGCTCAGAGTTAGGTTAGGTTAGGTTAGCTCAGAGTTAGGTTAGGTTAGGTTAGCTCAGAGTTAGGTTAGGTTAGGTTAGCTCAGAGTTAGGTTAGGTTAGGTTAGCTCAGAGTTAGGTTAGGTTAGGTTAGCTCAGAGTTAGGTTAGGTTAGGTTAGCTCAGAGTTAGGTTAGGTTAGGTTAGCTCAGAGTTAGGTTAGGTTAGGTTAGCTCAGAGTTAGGTTAGGTTAGGTTAGCTCAGAGTTAGGTTAGGTTAGGTTAGCTCAGAGTTAGGTTAGGTTAGGTTAGCTCAGAGTTAGGTTAGGTTAGGTTAGCTCAGAGTTAGGTTAGGTTAGGTTAGCTCAGAGTTAGGTTAGGTTAGGTTAGCTCAGAGTTAGGTTAGGTTAGCTCAGAGTTAGGTTAGGTTAGGTTAGCTCAGAGTTCCTCGAGCAGGGTCAGTTTCCCACATTGTGGAAGACTGGTCGTCTGGTCCTGCTCAGGAAGGCGGGGCGCCCGGCGGACTCGCCGTCCGCGTACCGGCCCATAGTGTTGCTCGACGAGGTGGGCAAGCTGTTCGAGCGTATACTCGCAGCCCGCCTCGTCCGCCACTTGTGCGGAGAGGGGCCGGACCTGGCCGAGAGCCAGTACGGCTTTCGGCATGGGCGCTCTACCATACACGCTGTGTCGAGGGTGAGAGTCCTGGCGGAGGAAACCGTGTCCCGGGGCGGGGTGGTGGTGGCGGTGTCTTTAGACATCTCCAACGCTTTCAACACCCTGCCCTGGAGCTGTATTAGAGAGGCACTGCGGTATCATCGCGTGCCTCTCTACCTCCGCCGCATCGTTGGGGCTTACTTAGCCGGGAGGTGTGTCACCTACGCGGGACGCGATGGCGGAAACCAGCGCCAGGTGTCGTGCGGTGTTCCACAGGGTTCGGTCGTGGGTCCGCTCCTGTGGAACATCGGGTACGACTGGGTGCTAAGGGGCGAACTCCCGCCGGGCGCGGACCTGACGTGTTACGCGGACGACACGCTGGTCACGGCCCGGGGGAGTTCGCACAGGGAGGCAGCGTTGCTCGCGACGGCGGCGGTCTCACTGACGGTGAGCCGCATACGGCGCCTCGGCCTGGAGGTGGCCCTCAACAAGTCGGAGGCCATGGTGTTTCATGGTCCCCGACGGGCGCCGCCGGCCGGATCACACATCGTGGTCGGGGGGGTCCGGATCGCTGTCGAGCCCACCATGAAATATCTGGGATTGGTGCTCGACAGCCGTTGGGACTTCGGACCCCACTTCCGGCGGCTGGCGCCCAAGTTGTTGGGCGCGGCCGGGGCGCTGGCAACGCTGCTTCCCAATCTGGGGGGCCCGAGTGCCGCCTGTAGGCGGCTCTACATGGGGATCGTGCGATCCATGGCGCTCTACGGAGCGCCGATCTGGGCGCCTGACCTGACGGCCGGTAGCATAGCTGTTCTGCGGAAGCCGCAGCGGGCTATGGCCGTCAGAGTCATTCGGGGGTATCGCACGATCTCCTACGAGGCGGGTTGTGCACTGGCCGGGTCCCCGCCCTGGGACCTGGAGGCGAAGGTGCTCGCGTCACTCTATCGGTGGCGTGAGGACGCGAGGTCGCGGGGCGAGCGACCGATGCAGCGAGAGATCGAGCTGCGTCGGTCGCAGCTCCGCGAGGTCCTGGTGGCTGAGTGGCGGGACAGGCTTTTGCGCCCTTCCGCCGGTCTCGCTACCGTCGGGGCGATCCGACCAGTGCTCGACGAATGGTTCGGGAGGAGGCACGGCTCCCTGACGTTTCGGGCGACGCAGGTGCTTTCGGGGCATGGTTGCTTCGGGAAGTACCTGTGTCGCATAAACAGGGAGCCGGACGCACGGTGTCACCACTGCGTCGACTGCCGGGAGGACACGGCGTGGCATACGCTGGCAGAGTGTGCTGCTTGGGAGGAGCCACGTCGTGCCCTCATCTCAGAAGTAGGCAGTGACCTGTCGCTGCCGGCCGTAGTTAATTCGATGGTCGGCAGCGTTGAGTCCTGGGACGCGGTGGTTTCCTTCTGCGAGACAGTCGTCTCCCAGAAGGAGGCTGCGGAAAGGTTGAGGGAGGTGGAGACCGTCCTCCCGATCCGCAGCAGGCGCACCGGGCGTCGGCGGAGGGCGGACAACGCCCTCTTCCAGCCCCCCTAAATGGGTCCAGGGGCGACGGAATCGGGGACGTCCGCCGCCCCCCATACATCAGGACCCGAGGTGGCGGCGCGTAGTGTTCCACGCGCGCCCCTCTTAGCCGTTGCGGGGGGAGTCAAACACCTCACTCCCCCCGCTCGAGACGGGGCCCGCGCTAGCGGGCCAGCACCAGCCGGGGTTGCGGAAGAATAGCGCGTTCCCGCGACCCCGGCGCAGGTGAGTGATGGAACACCGGGGTGGTTTTTAGTCGGTAAGAGTCCGACAGACCCCCCCGCCCTCCCCGGGGCGGGGGACATCCATGAGGATTTTCCACCCCGAGATCAAAAAAAAAAAAAAAAAAAAAAGGTTAGCTCAGAGTTAGGTTAGGTTAGGTTAGCTCAGAGTTAGGTTAGGTTAGGTTAGCTCAGAGTTAGGTTAGGTTAGGTTAGCTCAGAGTTAGGTTAGGTTAGGTTAGCTCAGAGTTAGGTTAGGTTAGGTTAGCTCAGAGTTAGGTTAGGTTAGGTTAGCTCAGAGTTAGGTTAGGTTAGGTTAGCTCAGAGTTAGGTTAGGTTAGGTTAGCTCAGAGTTAGGTTAGGTTAGGTTAGCTCAGAGTTAGGTTAGGTTAGGTTAGCTCAGAGTTAGGTTAGGTTAGGTTAGCTCAGAGTTAGGTTAGGTTAGGTTAGCTCAGAGTTAGGTTAGGTTAGGTTAGCTCAGAGTTAGGTTAGGTTAGGTTAGCTCAGAGTTAGGTTAGGTTAGGTTAGCTCAGAGTTAGGTTAGGTTAGGTTAGCTCAGAGTTAGGTTAGGTTAGGTTAGGTTAGGTTAGGTTAGGTTAGGTTTCGCGGCTGCTCCCAAACTTGCGGGGTCCAAACGCCTCCTGCCGGAAGCTCTACGTGGGGATCGTACGGTCCATGGCCCTTTATGGGGCCCCAGTGTGGGCGGACACCCTGACACGCTGCAACGTCGCGCTGCTGCGTAGGCCGCAGCGTGCGATGGCCATCAGGGTGATACGGGGATATCGTACGATCTCCTTTGAGGCGGCGAGCCTTCTAGCCGGATCAATGCCCTGGGATCTGGAGGCGAGAGACCTTGCGCTGAGGTACCACCAGCGTGAGGACCCGCCTGATCGGACTGAGGTCCGCCAGATCCTAGTGGCTGAATGGGAGGAGCGACTTGCGCAACCCAGCGCAGGGCACGCCACAATAGCGGCGGTAAGGCCCGTCATAGAGGAGTGGCTGGAGAGGGGCCATGGTGCCCACACCTACCGCCTGACGCAGATACTCTCAGGGCACGGTTGCTTTGGGAAGTATCTGTGTCGCATAGGCCGGGAGCCGACGCCCGAGTGTCATCACTGCGGGAGCTGCCCAGAGGACACGGCGCAGCACACACTGGCGGAGTGCCCAGCTTGGGCCACGCAGCGCCGTGACCTCATTACTGCAGTAGGCGGCAGCGACCTCTCGCATCCGGCCGTGGTTCTGTCTATGGTCAGGAGCGAGAGCGCTTGGGAAGGCGTCGTCTCCTTCTGCGAGGATGTAATGCTCGCTAAGGAGGCGGCGGAGAGGGTTCGAGAGGCGATAACCTCTCTTCCCATCCGCAGGAGACGACCTGGGCGTCGTAGGAGGGCGTATGCCGACCTCCAGCCACCCTAGGTGTGGGCCTGCGGGCGGCGGACTCGGGGTGGCCCGCCGCCCGACCAGTCAAGGCCCGTGACGGTGGCGCGTTGTGTTCCGCGCGCGCCAGTTAAGAGGAGGGTGCGGCCGATGTGGGTGCCGCACGGGGTGAAGGGGCTCGTCTGTTAGCGGCGAGCCGGGACCTGCCGGGGATGGTTGGGCGAATACGGGAGTATTTCTCACGCCCCCGGCCAAGGGTCGGTAGAGGAACACCGTGGTGGTTTTTAGTCGGTAAGAGTCCGACACTGGCTCCGCCTTCCCCGGGCGGAGTGCGTCCATGAGGATTTTCCCCACGAAAAAAAAAAAAAAAAAAAAAAAAAAAGGTTAGGTTAGGTTAGGTTTTTTTTTTTTTTTTTTTTTTTTTTTTTATAATTTTGGGTAGATTTATACCCCTTTAAATACTGCTGATATGGTTTTTTCAGCACCTTTTTGTTCTTAGTTTTGTATTTTGTGCTATATGTACATTTTGTCATGATATTAATGATATAATAAATATGTTATATGGATAAATATTCGTTGTGTGATAAATATTCGTTGTGTGGTAAATGATAGTAATATAATATATATGTTATTCTAAATAATATTATTTACTTATGTTTTTGCCAATCTGGAGCCATTGGCCCGGGCTGCCGAGCGTGCAGCTTTCTCTGCAAACTCCAGAAAGTTTTTGCGAAGCTTTTTATTACTCATCAGAGTACCCCAGTTGTTGCAGTCGATCGTCAGGTCTGTCTTGAATTCGCAGGTCTGACGGTCGACTCCAAACCTAGGGCACTCCGTTAAAATATGCTCAACGGTTTCTTCCTTTCCGGAGCCGCAAGAGCAGTGTGGATCTGGTGCCAGTTTGAACCTGTAAAGGTAGGCCCGAAAACCTCCGTGCCCCGTGAAAATTTGCGCTATGAGGTTGTTTAGTGTCAAGTTTATGAGCACCTTATGGGCAATGCAAGCATCTGGGAAAAACTTTTTGGTGGTTAGACCAGTATTTGAGTTAGTGTAACGCTGCTGCCATGTGCCGAGTGTAGACGCTCTGACGATACGTTTGGCATGGGACAGGGGAAAGCAGTCGTACGAAGGCGCTTGGTGGCTTGTCAGGGCGGCTTTCTTGGCCAACTCGTCCGCGCGCTCGTTTCCCGCTATGCCTACGTGGGCTTTGACCCAGTAAAGCTTGACCTCCCCACCGTTTCCAACGAGTTCCTCGATCCTCTGTCTGACTTTGTCTGCCAGTGGATGAAGGGAAGACCCATTGGCAACGGTGTCCAGCGCGGACCTGGAGTCGCAGAAGATGTTCGCTTTTCTGTACGCTTTTTGCCTAAGCATCGTCTCCACTGCCTTAAGAAGAGCCATCAGTTCGGCCTGGAAGACACTGCAGTGGCTGGTCAAACGCAGTGTGGTCTTGCACTCTTCTCGGCCGTTGAACCAGCAGGTGACTGCTGCTCCAACCTTGCCTTGAATCTTACTGCCGTCTGTGAATATTTTTGGCCAGCCATCTGCAATGGCTTCAAGTTCTTCTGCCTCGGTAACGATGCCATAGTTCAGGCGATTTCTGCACGCTGGGTGAGGCAAGCTGAACGGGCTGACCCTCTGCTGGAGGGTGAACTCACCTTCAGGGTTCAAGAGTCCGGTCTTCTTGATCGTATACAGCTGAGCGTTCTCCAGCGCTCGAAGGTCGAGGGGCAGTATTCCGGCCAGTAGGGTGCTGGATGTGAGGGAGACTGTTCGGTGCGCCTTGCAGATCATGATGCCGAACAGTCTTGTGATGCGATCCAGCCTGTTTTTCGCGTATTGTTTAATTGCAACTGAGCCCCAAGTGCTGGACGCATACAAGACCGTCGGCTCAATGACTGCAACGTAAATGGTTTTGATGATATCAGGGTTAAGCCCCCACCCAGCTCTGGCCGCCCTAGACACGGATTTGTAAAGGTTTATAGCTTTCTTATTTGCCTCAGCTAAGTGGTTTTTAAAATTTAACCGGTCGTCAATTATTAGCCCCAAGACCTTCATATTGCTGCTGTATTTTAAGGCTATGCCGTCCATGCTTAAACATGGTTCATCGTATTTTAATTTCCGAGTCAAAAGAATGGCCTGGGTCTTATGTGCTGCGAAGCGTAGCTTGTGACTTCTACCCCACTCTGTGACCAGACTGAGAGTTGGGTTTAGTCGACTTTCGAGCTCCTCCGCAGTGTGACCGGATGCTATCAACAGGATGTCATCCGCAAAGGCTTGCACGTGGGTCTGTGACTTGGCGACTAGATTTAGAAGGTCGTCAATCAGCACATTCCACAGCAGCGGCCCGCACGTTGAACCCTGGATACAGCCCTTGTTTGTCGGTTTGGTAACCTTGGTCCCTGCGTACTCGAGGGTAACTTTCCTGCCGCTGAGGTAGCTGGTGACTAGCCTCAGGGTGCTATCGTCCAAGCCTCTTTCCGCAAGTCCCTTAATGACCGAGGGCCACCAGGCATTGTCAAATGCACCCTCTATGTCCAAGGAGACTGCAACGACCATCTTTTTATTCTCAACTGCGTCTTTTATGATGCTTATGGCATTATGTAATGCATCATCTGTGCCCTTTTGGGGCATGAAGCCGTATTGCTCCTGATGCAGCTGGTTCTTTCGACCCAGATGCCATAACGCTCTGTTTGCAAATAGTTTCTCCATAGCCTTGCCTAGGACTGGTAGGAGTCCTATGGGCCTGTACGCCTTCGGGATGGTATAGTCATCTTTGTTCCGTTTCGGTATAACCCTTATTGTGGCTCGTTTCCATATGGCTGGAAAGTGGCCGAGCTCCTGGCATTTGTTAAAGAGAGCTCGCAGTACGGTGGGACATGTGTGGAGCACTCTTCCCCAGATGTCAGACGTAAGTCCGTCGTCTCCTGGAGATCTTTTCGGGTTCATTCGCCGGAAGATGTTATTGATTTCGGTGGGTGAGAAAGGGGTTATGGCAATGTCGGTTTTTTCCCTTAATTGATTAGTCAATGAGTTTATGCTGTTTCTCAGTTGCGCTTGTTCTTCCGTATCGTCATCTGCAACATCTTCCGGGAAGAACGTTGTCGTCAAGAGTTCAGCGGACTCTTCGGGTGATAGTGTGCTACCATCTGTGGGCGATCTGAGGAGTCTGTCCGGCTCTCGCTTGCCGCAAGTTTTGAGCACTCTGTAGATACTCGTCCAAACAGTTTCGTTTTGCTGCGTAGAACAAAATTCTTTCCAACTTGTGGTAATAGTGCTCTGTATGTTCTGTTTATAATTAGCGAGGGCTTCCTTATACTGTTGGACGACAGAGGCTCTTCTGCGTGGGCACGCGTTCTTTATTCTCCTGCGGAGCCGGATGACGGTCTTTTTATTATCACTCAGTGCCTCACTCCACCACGGCGTCTGCCTCTTTCGGGCCGCTCCCTTAACCAGAGGCATGGACTCGCTACAAGCTGCTGTTACCGCCTCAGTAAGGGCCACTACCAAACGATCCAGCTCCTCCGGTGACCTTGCTTGCTCAATGTGCTGTTGGAGTAAGTTTTTAGCAGTAATTTCTGTTTCCAAGAACTCGTCAAACCTACTCCAGTTGGCCTTTGCAGACTTGAACTTGCGAGTGGTTCTTTTCAGAATCTCTTCGCTGCTATTCTCGCTATAAGGGATGTTATAAGTTATAGCTCTGTGGTCTGAGAGCAATACAAGGTCCGGATTCACCTTCCAGTCCCTGACTCTAGTTAAGAGTGACGACGTGCACGCTGTAACATCTACAATGCTACTATAGGCTCTGTCTCTTCTGTATGTAAGGAAAGTGGCGGCATTTCCCTCGTTCAGAACGTGCATGTCGAGTTTCGCGAAAGACTCAACGGTTCGCAGTCCCCTCGCGTCATCCTCCTCGCAACCCCACCAGGGGCTTTTGGCGTTAAAGTCTCCGGCAAGGAGGATGCGGTCCGTATCGAGTGCGTCGACAATGCAACTGATCTGATTCAGGTCCTGTTCAATGTCTGAGTTCCCTTCCAAATAAACATTGACGATCCCAATGTAGGAGTTGCCCAGCCTAAACTTGAAGCCCACTTTTGTTTCAGTGATGAGCTTTGGGTCATCTACTATTTGTAAGTCTGGGTCGAGTACAATGACTGCGGCTTTAACGGGATTGTCGCGTGTCGTTTTTTGGAGGACCCTGTGCCTACATGTAACATGGCCCCCTGATCCTACATATGGCTCCTGAATGAGCAGAAAACTGACTTTGTTACGTAAAGATTCGTTCAGGCATTCCTGGAATGCAGCGTAGCCACGACCGAGGTTTGCCTGGACGAATTTGATGACTTTTAGTGAATCCTGGCAGCCCTTAGCAGTAGTTAATACCAACTCTGGCCAGCCGGTCCCATCTCTGCCATTCTGGGCATTCAGAGCCATATGCACGATGAGCCGAGTTAGCTTTCCCTTCACAGTTTGCACACGTCGGGGCTGCTCCACTGTTGGGGCACTGTCTGGTGTCATGGGCACCGCTGCAGTGTCCGCACCGTATAGTCTCCGACCTGCACTCTGCGGCCTTATGTGCGAACCCCATGCACTTGTAGCATTGGGTGATCGGCGACTGGTCTAATGCTGGTATAATTTGGTAGCCCAAATGCAGCCTTTGCTCAACCATCCTGGACCAGAGTGACGCACTAACCTCTAAAATGACGTTGTTTAGATCCTGGTTGCGACCCTTTGTGCGTCTTAATACTTTGATGTATCTGTCGGCAGCGGAGACCTCTTGGAACATTTTGACGTTCTGGCTAAGAACGGCCTCTTCGATTCTTAGTTAGGTTAGGTTAGGTTAGGTTAGGTTAGGTTAGGTTAGGTTAGGTTAGGTTTTTTTTTTTTTTTTTTTTTTTTTTTTTTTTTTGCGCCTACCTCTCCGCGCTGTGGCGGAGCCTGCGAGCTGTTGGACCCTCGGACATAATCCGAGACCTTGGAAGACTACTTTTTATTTTCTACTGTCTCTTATTCTAACTCACAATCTTCCTTAACTATCTGTCTTTTTATCACAATTTTTAACATATTTAATCTATTTATATCTATACACTGCTCGTCTTAACATAACATCTCCACTCATCACACTTCTACCACCCTCTTATTGCGGTACAATTACATTCTCTTATGCTATCATATTTCTTACATCTATATTTATCACAGCTATTACATATCTTTATCACTCTCCATTTCAATACTCTAAATTTCTTAACTTCTATCCATTTCTACATCTTATTCTATGCTTACCTATTCTATACACTATCAGTCTCATTACATATTTAATTTTTTATCACAGTGGGAGTATTAGCCTATTTTTGCAATATTTATTGAGCTCTGCATTTATTACATTTTTCGGACATTTTCAACTATATCTAGGTTTATGCTACTGTTATATATTATTACAAATATGAATACTAAGCATAGTTATTTTGTTTACTTATTCCTAATGATTGCCTTTTTGGCCAGTTTTATGCAAAACTCAATAAATTTGTCTCTCGTGTCCTTTCCCATTATCAATTCGTTAAGGCTTTCTGTCCTCACCTCCCGACCAATCTCTTGCTCTATCTCATATCTCTCTCGGCAGTATGCGGGACAGTCTGTGAGGATGTGTATGATAGTTTCGTGTTTGACAGGGTCGCATATGCACGATGGGTTTTCCTTACACTTGAACCTGTTCAAGTATTCGGAAAACCCACCGTGCCCTGTCAGTATTTGTGTTAGTGTCCCAGTGGGCTGCAATTTTTTGACAAGTCCGTACGCTTGGACTACATCCGGGAAGAATAATTTAGTCGTGCTGGCCGTTTCTCCAGATTTATACCTCCGATTCCATTCGTCAAGCGTACTCGCACGGAGTTGTCGCTTGACGAATGATATCGGACAGTGGTCATAGTCTGGCTTCTTTTTTGTTTTAAGCGCAGCGTCCTTTGCCAGCTGGTCAGCTCTTTCGTTCCCCTCAAGTCCCGCGTGGGCCTTGATCCAAAAAAGCTCAACTTTTTTGGACCGGACTCTGCATTGCCGCAAGTTCTCTCTGGTTTCGACTGCGAGGGGATGGAGAGAGCGGTGGTTAGTGACCGCTTCTAATGACGACCTTGAGTCGCTATAGATGCCAAATGTTTCATGTTTGCTACGCAGAATCTCCCGGGTGGCCCTGCATATAGCCAACAGTTCCGCCTGGAAGACTGTGCAGTGAGACGACAGCTTCAATTTTTGGCTCTTGAATTCGACATCATTGCTCCAATGAGACAATGATGCCCCAACTTTGCCTTCAATCTTGCTGCCGTCTGTATATATTTGCACTGCTTGAGTACAGTTATTGTTAACTTGTCCCTGGTCTGCCAGGCATACGAACTGAAGGCTTATATGCTCCGCCGGATGGGGTGTTTTGTCAAATGCGATTCGTCGCTCGATCTCCCTGTCTCCTAGCGCCGGCTGAGGCACCCCCCTTCTTGCCTCATATAAGGCAGCTGCCTCCTGAATTCGGAGATCAAGAGGTAGTATCCCAGCAAGCACTAGTGCCGAGTTTAGGGAGACCGTGCGGTAGGATTTACACAGTTTCTGTGCAAATCCCCGTTGGACCGCATTCAACCTCTTCTGCGTCATCAACTTGTTGGCTGCTGGCGCCCAGACACTCGCTGCGTACAAGACAATTGGTTCGACCACTGCCGTGTATATGGTGCGTATGACGTCAGGGTGGAGTCCCCAGCTGATCCTGGCGGCCCTTGACAACTGCTTGTATATATTAAGTGCCTTCACGCAGGTCTTTGTTACGTGGGTTTTAAACGTAAGCTTATTGTCAATAGTGAGCCCCAGGATTTTGAACTCTTGCGACATGCCAATGCGGACCCCGCCCATGCTCAGCAGCGGAGTGTCGAACTTTAGCTTCCGCGTGATTAACATCGCATTCGTTTTGTGCGGTGCAAATCTCAGCTTATTGTCGACACCCCACTGGTGAACATACTCGAGGGCCTCATTGGCACGTCGCTGGACCTCCAAGGCGGAATCCCCGTCGAACATAAGCACCACATCATCGGCAAAAGCCTGGCAGTGATATCCCCGTTTTGTCAGCCCGGTTAACAGGGGATCCAGGAGTATGTTCCAGAGGATCGGCCCCCCTATTGATCCCTGTACACACCCTTTCTGGGTCCCCCTAACCACTTCTTCACCTGCGTATCTGACCCTGACTTTCCTACTTTCAAGGTAGCTATCAAGGACTCTCCTGATATTCACCGGGCATTTTTCCTCAGCCAGTCTGGCTTTTATGGCTGGCCACCATGCACTATCGAAGGCTCCCTCTATGTCTAGCGATATCATAACTATTAGTTTTTTCTCATTGAGTTTCCTGTGAATGTGTTCAACTAGATCATAGAGGGAGTCTTCCGTGCTTTTTTGGGGCAAAAAACCGTACTGGCGAGTACTAAGTTTCGGTACTATATGCCACTTGAGTCTGGCAACAATCATCTTTTCCAGAACCTTTCCCATCACTGGCAACAGTCCAATCGGTCTATACGATTTCGGAACTGTATAGCTCTCCTTCCCGGGCTTCCTCAGGATCACCACTGTCGCCTCCTTCCAGATCCCCGGGAAGTAGCCCAGCTCTAGGCATTTATTTGCCAGTGATAGGAAAGCCTCTGGAATTAGGGGTAATGAAGCCGCTGATGAACTCGCTAGAGCTGGTGCGGAATGCCCCACTGTAGGGCCGGAGCCAATTTGTGGGGTTCCGAAATGCATCACCTCGGCTAATCTTAAGGACTGGGGAACTCATCAAAGCATTAGACTTTGGAAAAAAACCCCAGGCCAAGAGCACTCGAAAGCGCTTCTAGTAGGCTTCAGGAAGAGATTTACAAAAGAAGCGCTTTCGCTTAACAGGAACCATATAAGGATCCTGACTAGAACCCTTACAGGGCACTGTAAACTGAACAAACATCTACACAGGATGGGCCTCACAGATATCACAGTTTGCAGATTTTGTCGCGAAAAGGACGAAACGCCCATTCATATCCTATGCGAATGTGATGCAGTGCACCACATTAGAAGTCAGCATCTTGGAGGCCACACAATCTCAGCTGATGAGATCAGATCCTCAAACCCCAAGGCTATAGTCGACTTTATGGTTGGCTTGCGGCTTGGAGAGGTGCTGTAGTATACTATTAGAGGCGTTACAATAGATCTTTTAGGTCGCAGTGACATAGGGGACTTGCATAGACCTTACCTCTTTTCCAAAATAATAATAATAAAGCCTCTGGATCATGACTTATTGTCTGCTGGCAGATGTCAGCTGTTAAGCCATCCCCACCCGGGGCTTTCTTGTGACTGAAACTGCCAATAGCGGATTTCAGCTCTTCTTGTGTAAACGGAGGGTCATGTTGTTCATCATGCCCCTCTTTGTTTACTTCTTCAGCTATTTTGCGAATCCGCTTGTGTTCCTCTGTGTCTTCTGCTTTTTTGTCTTCCGGGTAAAATGTTTCCGCCAGCAGTTTGGCAGACTCAAGATTGTCGAGGGTCCTACCGTCCTTAGTCAGGGGCAGATCCTCAGGTCTCTTGGACGTTTTTCCTATCACCCTGTAGATGCTGTCCCATAGCCCTTCTTTGGTTTGTTTCCCACAAAAACTCTTCCAGCTCTCAGTTTGAGCTGATTTGGCTGCCTGTTCGTAGTTCTCTTTCATCCTCAGGTACTCACCGACGACAAACTCCCTTCGGCGCGGCGCTGCACAGCGGATCCTGCGTTTTCTGGTGGTGACTTCTTGCTTCAGCATGGCGAGCTCTTCAGACCACCACGGCAGCTTGACCTGGTTTGTAGGCTTTAGTTTGGGTATACTTTTGTCACTCGCTTCTACTATTGCTTTTGTGTATGTTCCTGTATTTTGTTCTAATTCCTCTTTATTTTTAATTTTGTCTAAATTTGTTTTATTAATTTTGTTTTGCTCCATCAACTGGGCCAGTTTCTCATGAAACTGGTCCCAGTTAGCTTTCCTACTGTTGAATATGCGTGTTGTTCTACTAATTTGTATACCCTTCGCTCTTTCCAAGCCAATGCTGAACGTGATTGCGTTATGGTCCGAACTCGTCATGCCTTCCTCTGTTTTCCAGTCCTCCACCAGTCCAAACAGGTCAGCCGTGCAGGCGGTGACGTCTACAAAGCTGGAATACAGCTTTGCTCCCCTGACTGTATCGAAAGTTGGAGTGGTGCCGACGTTGAGTACCTGAAGGCTCATTTCTTCCAGGGCACCGGCCATTTCTATTCCCCTCTTGTTGATCTTAGGGCTGCCCCACCAGGAGTTTTTGGCGTTTGTATCGCCACCCATTATCATCATCCGGCCGAAGTTCCGCTCTATCTTAATTAACTGCTCCAGGTATGGCTCTATTGGTGTTGGTTTTGGTTCAAGGTAGAACGAGACCACCACTATTTCCCAGGCGCTAGTCCTCATTTTAAGTACTGTGATGTTAGGTGTAGTGAAATTTGGGCATTGTGTGACGTCTATGTCGCCATCAAAGACAGCAATTGCTGCCTTGATGGCGCCATCTACGCTGTTGGTGTGTTGAAATATTCTAGCGCCGTGGTAGTCCTTCATTCTACCCGAACTTCCGACATATGGCTCCTGGAGCAGTGCGAAAGCGACCCTACTCCTGTGGGCCTCAAGCATTAGCTCATCTGTTGCTAATGCCTTTTTCATCAGGTTTGCCTGAGCCACAAGGTAGGGCCTCCTTCTAGAGTCGATTCTTCCACCGGAGACCACCTTAGCAATACTGCGTCGTGGATCTTGCCAGGGTCTCCCATCTCCTTCTGATGGGGCAGTCCTGGCTGAAGGCGCTGTGACTAACATGGTCGAGCTTAGCGCGCGTGCAGTTGCAACAGGACGGGGTCTCCCCCTCCAACCATTTTGGACACTCTGTCTTCATGTGGGGGCCCCCACAGTGGCTACACTTTGTCTGGGTCTCTTGGCAAAACCGCCTACCGTGTCCATAACCCAGGCAAAGCGAGCACTGGACTAGCGGCGATTGATCGGCCACCCTTATCCTTTGGAGATCTATGTGGACCGACTCTGCCTCTGTCAACCGCCGCCATATTTTTGGGGACACCCTCATGATTACATGGTTAGTATGTGGGTTTCTTGTA
The DNA here is from genome assembly GCA_949699075.1 of Asteroscopus sphinx. NCBI lineage: Eukaryota > Metazoa > Arthropoda > Insecta > Lepidoptera > Noctuidae > Asteroscopus > Asteroscopus sphinx. The sequence goes on along the minus strand of OX453022.1, from coordinate 35,559 downwards.
CGGCGTTTATATATAATCTCCGTCTTTTCGCTAGCGTCTATATTTGCGAAGATGTGCTTATTCTGGTTTTTCAGCGCCGTAAGAATATCCCCGTCACTGTTGCACAACAGCACGTCCTTCAAGATCACGAGGGGATCTTTGTTTTTCATATTCTCTGTTCTAAGTTGTTCTCCTGATTCTATGATTCTATTTCTGAATCTTTCCCGGTCTTCCTCGGTTCTACACCCCACTATGACTTTCCCGTCCTTCGCCTTCCTGATTTTTTCCACAGCTATGCCTCCATCTTTTGCATTTGCCGCCTTTCGTATCCTTGCTAGCACCTCATCCCCCGTCTCCACCTCGCTCGCCGCCGTGACAACCACCGAGTGTAGCGCCGTCTGCTGTGAAGGCTGCCTCCCAGAAGACGCCGCCACACCGGCATAAGTCTGCTTTTCCATCTCCGCTAATTTTTCATTTAGCGTTGTCATCCTCTCCGTATTTTCTCTTATGAGATTTGCGTGTTCGGCAAGCTTTTTAATTAGTTCCGTCTCGTGCCGCCTCCCCTCTCCCACCCGCTCCACCTCTCCCTCACGGTCCCCTTTTAGCTCTTGAGGAACCAGTGGTGGTGTTTGTATTGGTACTGGTACCGGTACCGTTGCCGATTTTTGGGCAGTATTGTGTTCAGCCTCCCTGACCAATTGGTATAGTCGTTCAGCAGCCTGGACTATGGCCGTCTTTATTTCGGTCTTTATGTTTCTAGATAGTCCAAGCTGCATCTTGATCTTGGTCAGGGGTTAGGTTAGGTTAGGTTAGGTTAGGTTAGGTTAGGTTAGGTTGGGGTGCTGGGCCAGGAAACCTCCACGTGTGCCTGACGGCTGCTAGTCCCTCTGGACATGTCTGAAGGGAACAGCAGTTGTTAGGCCGGTGCACCCTGGGCGCGGGTAATAACTATCCTTTCGAGGGACCTTATTATCCTTCGGGGGATCTTATTACCCGTGGCGAATATTCTGGCGTGGGAGGGGGCCTTTATAGGCCAGTGGAGCGTTGCTCCGCGTGTCCCTCTGATGTTAGCAGAGGGCACAGTGGAGGAGCAAGGACGGGCTCGGTGTGCACTCACTCTGCCGCTGGGCAGGCAGTGGGGGGACTGTGTCCTTCCCTGCCCCCGTCGATCTCGTAACCCCAGTAGGAGTGCTGTGGTTACGTCTCGCGGCTCTTATTGGGGCCGAGGGTCTTGGCTTAACCACCCGGACCGTGAGGAAGAAAACCTCTATAAAAAATTACCCCGAATCCCAAGCGGCGGCGCACCGTGAGGGGATGCATGGCTGACGGGTGTTCCGTAGGAACGTTCAGTCTCTAGTGCGACCTCCGCCAGGGTACCAGCCGACCCCCTGGCGGGTTACGTTAGGCTTATCCGGGTACAGGGGGCACTGCCCGGATGGACCGTTTATATCCCCCATACTCGTGGGAACAATTATGGATCAAAAAAAAAATACCAATATTGAAACGATGACGGTGGATGTGGTGTCAGATTCTGATGCTGCATCAAGTGTGAAGGGAGCGGCGGCGGGTAAAGTGCCCGTCGTAATGCTCACAAAATTAGGTGTGTCGCTGGAGTCTGCCGACACATCTGAAGTGAGCGAATCGAGCGTCGAAAGTCATGGCAGCGCCAAGAGATCTAAGCTCTGGCGCAAACGCTTACGCTCGGAGGCGGTAAACCTGGGATCGGACCAGGCCTCGAGTGGTGATGAGGAGGCTTCGGCCCCCAAGATCACCAATGCCAGCCGAGGTAAAGGTCGGTCCGGTACCATGGGCAGTGGCCGTGGAGCCAGTGGGGTGGGCCTGTCAAAAGCTCGAAAAGAGTTAGAGGCTGCCCAAAAGGAGAGCAGACACGCAAACGACGAGCAAGAAGTCGCTGAGCTCACCCGGAAGGTGAGGGCCGGAAGGGTGACTCAGCCTTCAGTGTCGTCTGTGGACGCCGTGGGTATGGAGCCGGAGGACATGTCCGCCCAGGCGCTCGGCCGGCAGCTGCAGTACGCCGTGGAGGCTATACAGAGGGTTTCCAGGGTGTCCAAGGGTCTGAGTGGCTGCAACCAAAAGGCCCTTAAAGCGGCGACGACCTCTATAGTGGAGGCTGCGGAGGCAATGCTGCAGCGTACCTCCTCTGAGGAGACGGCCAAACTACAGGCCGAGAACACCCGCCTGGCGGCTGAAGTGGCCCAGCTCCGTATGGAGCATGACGAGCTCAGGGCAGAGCTGAAGAAGGACAGCCGCCGCCGGGAAGTCTCGCACCATACAGTGCGGCCTACGCAGGCGGTCGAGCCCGACCAGGTCCGCAGTATGATCCGGGAGGAGATGGCGAGGTGGTACGACTTCTTCGAGGGGAGGTCGTTGCGCCCGCCATTGGCTGCGGACCGCAGAAATGCGGAGCAAGCACGTGCGCCATCTTACGCGGCAAAGGCCGCAGCGCCGCGCTTGCCAAAGGCGTCGGGTCCGCCGGCGTCATTGGGTTCGGCTACACAGGCCTCGGCAGCCTCGGCCTCCCAGGCCTCTACAGCCCCGACCCAGACCCTGGAACCCCAACAGGGGCAGAAGGGTAAAGGGAAGGGGAAAGGAAAGGGCAAGGGTGGAGCAGCCACTCAGGCTACTGCACCTAACGCTGCTGCTGAGGGGCATCCGACGACCTCCGAAACCCGCGAGGGTGGTTGGGAGAACGTCGGCGCTAAAAAGAAAAAGAAGAAGGCGAGGCGTTCCGCCAAAAAGAAGGCCGAACAAGCGGCAAGGGCTGCAAAAAAGGAGGCCAACAGGCTCCGAGCACCCAGATCCTCGGCTGTGGTGCTCACATTGCAGCCTGGAGCGGAGGAAAGGGGCGCGACCTACGCCGGGATCCTGGCGAAAGCTAAGGCCGAGGTCAAATTCGACGACCTCGGCATTCCGGGCCTACGGTTGAAACACACCGTAACCGGGGCTCGTTTGCTAGAGGTTCCCGGTGCCACCAGTGGCCCAAAAGCTGACGCACTCGCCGAGCGGTTGAGGGCGTCACTTGAGGCAGAGGAGGTCCGGGTGTCCAGGCCCATTAAGTGCGCAGATCTGCGCATTTCGGGTCTGGATGACTCGGTAACGACCAAGGAGGTCGTAACAGCCGTCGCGAGGGTAGGCGGCTGTCCTCCAGAGCAAGTGAAGTCAGGCGAGATCCGCACTGGCTTCACCGGTTTAGGGACAGCTCTTGTGAGCTGTCCTGTTGCGGCGGCCCAAAAAGTTATGGAGGGCCGTCGGCTGCTGGTGGGGTGGGTCTCGGCGCAAGTAAAGCTTCTGCCAGCCAGGCCTCTGAGGTGTTACCGGTGCCTGGCGGGTGGTCACGCGGGGGCGCTGTGTACCGCGGGGGTCGACCGCAGTGGAGTTTGTTTCCGCTGCGGTCAGAACGGGCACAAAGCCAGCTCGTGTGAGGCCACGCCGCACTGCATTATCTGTGCGGCGGCAGGCAAGCCGGCGGAGCACCGGGTGGGCAGTGATGCCTGCGCCGAGCCCATTAAGAAGGGCAACAGGGAGCGCAGAAAGAAGGCCGCACCCGAAGGTAGCAAAAAGCCACCACAAGGAGGCGAGGGGGAGGCGTCAATGGATACCCAGTAATGGCTCCAAATCTGCGCCTCCTCCAAGCCAACATCAATCACTCCGCCAGGGCTCAGGACCTTTTGCTCCAGAGCATGGCGGAATGGCTGATCAATGTCGCCGTGGTCGCCGAGCCGTACTTTATCCCGCCCAGGGACGACTGGGTTAGTGATAGCGACGGCTTGGTGGCCTTAATCTCGCGGGCCGCTGCTGGCTCCCCATCCTTCGAGAACATCACGAGGGGTCGGGGACACGTGGCGGCTCTTTACGGGGAGGTTGTGGTCGTGGGGGCATATTTTTCCCCCAACCGATCTCTCGCCGACTTCGAAGATTTCCTTGTGGGGGTGGGCATCGTCGTCCGTCGCAGCCACCCACGCCCAGTGCTCGTCCTCGGAGACTTCAACGCCAAATCCACGGCTTGGGGTTCTCCGGCCACGGATGCACGGGGTGAGGTGCTGGAGGAGTGGGCTGTGGAGTCTGGCTTACTGCTCCTTAACCGGGGTTCCGTCCAGACATGTGTGCGGCAGCGGGGTGGGTCTATAGTGGACATCTCGTTTGCTAGTCCCACTCTGGAGCGCCATGTCCACGGCTGGCGTGTGATGGAGGGGGTGGAGACGTTGTCGGATCACCGTTACATCCGATTCGACGTCTCCACCCAGGCCTCTGTCATCCCAGCCCAGGTGGCCCCGGTCGGGGTTGGTCCGCGTTGGGCTCTTGCCAAATTGAACCGGGAGGCCCTCCTGGAGGCCTCGATCGTACAGACCTGGGTGACAGCACCGGACAGGCCTGTCGACATCAATGTGGAGGCTGGGTGGTTCCAGGAGGCGATGACGCATGTTTGCGATGTGGGGATGCCTAGGGCTAAGCCCGGTCCTGTAAGGCGCCAGATGTACTGGTGGTCCTCGGACATAGCGCGATTGCGAGTCGCGTGTGTGTTCGTGCGACGCCGGTACACGAGGTTCAGGAGGCGGTTCAGGAGGCGTCCCCGCACCCCGGAGGAGGCAGTCATAGAGGAGGAGCTGTACGAGGGGTACAGAGCAGCGAAGGTGGCCCTTCAGGCAGCCATCGCGGAAGCCAAGGTGGCAGGCTTCGACGCCATGCGGGCGACTCTGGATGCAAATCCGTGGGGGCGTCCATACCGTATGGTACGGGGCAAACTTCGCCCGTGGGCCCCCCCACTAACCCAGAGTCTCCGGCCTGAGCTGCTGGAGGGTGTGGTGAGCGCTCTGTTCCCTTCAAGGGCGGAGCACACCCCTCCGCTGATGGTTCCTCCTCATATGGCGCGTAACGCGGACGACGACGACGACGTGCCCGAAGTGACCCGGGAAGAATTGATGGCGGCGGTGAAACGGCTTCAAGCCAAAAACACCGCCCCAGGACCCGATGGCATACCTGGCCGAGCATGGGTCCTGGCCCTGAAGGCCCTTGGGCCCCGATTGGGAGGGCTCTTGAGCGCATGCTTCGAGCAGGGCCAGTTTCCACGGAGGTGGAAGACTGGCAAACTGGTCTTGCTGAAGAAGGAGGGGCGCCCTGCAGACTCACCATCTGCATACCGCCCTATCGTGTTGCTGGATGAGGTGGGCAAGCTCTTTGAGAGAGTAATTGCAGACCGCCTTGTCCAGCACTTGACTAGGATGGGGCCGGATCTGGCGGACAACCAGTTTGGTTTCCGCCGGGGGCGCTCCACTGTGGATGCTATCATGCGCGTGAGGGCTCTGGCGGAGAGAGCAGTGGCCCGGGGGGAGGTTGTTTTGGCGGTGTCTCTTGACATCGCCAACGCTTTCAACACCTTGCCCTGGAGTTGCATTAGGGCGGCACTTGAATTCCATCGGGTGCCAACCTACCTCCGCCACATTGTAGGGGCCTATCTGACGGACAGGGCCGTCATCTACCCGGGTCGGGAAGTATGGGGTCGGCGAGAGATGTCGTGCGGTGTTCCACAGGGATCGGTTCTGGGGCCGCTTCTGTGGAACATCGGTTACGACTGGGTTCTGCGCGGTGTTCTCCTCCAAGGCGTCGGCGTGACATGTTACGCCGACGACACGCTGGTCACGGCGAGGGGGAAGACGCTCCGGCAGGCGACCATGCTGGCGACAGCGGGGGTTGCGCAGGTCGTTGGAAGGATCCGGCGGTTGGGTCTCGAGGTGGCTCTACACAAGTCTGAGGCTCTGTGTTTCCACGGGCCTCGGAAGGGGCCGCCTCCGGGATCCCACATAGTGGTAGGAGGCGTCCGCATCGGCATCGGGTCGACGATGAAGTACCTGGGACTCGTCCTCGATAGCCGGTGGGGCTTTGGGCCCCACTTTCAGCGGTTGGCACCCAAGTTAACGGGGGCCGTGGCTGCGTTATCGCGGCTGCTCCCAAACTTGCGGGGTCCAAACGCCTCCTGCCGGAAGCTCTACGTGGGGATCGTACGGTCCATGGCCCTTTATGGGGCGCCAGTGTGGGCGGACACCCTGACACGCTGCAACGTCACGCTGCTGCGTAGGCCGCAGCGTGCGATGGCCATCAGGGTGATACGGGGATATCGTACGATCTCCTTTGAGGCGGCGAGCCTCCTAGCCGGATCAATGCCCTGGGATCTGGAGGCGAGAGACCTTGCGCTGAGGTACCACCAGCGTGAGGACCCGCCTGATCGGACTGAGGTCCGCCAGATCCTAGTGGCTGAATGGGAGGAGCGACTTGCGCAACCCAGCGCAGGGCACGCCGCAATAGCGGCGGTAAGGCCCGTCATAGGGGAGTGGTTGGAGAGGGGCCATGGCGCCCTCACCTACCGGCTGACACAGATACTCTCAGGGCACGGTTGCTTTGGGAAGTATCTGTGTCGTATAGGCCGGGAGCCGACGCCCGAGTGTCATCACTGCGGGAGCTGCCCAGAGGACACGGCGCAGCACACACTGGCGGAGTGCCCAGCTTGGGCCGCGCAGCGCCGTGACCTCATTACTGCAGTAGGCAGCAGCGTCCTCTCGCTTCCGGCCGTGGTTCTGTCTATGGTCAGGAGCGAGAGCGCTTGGGAAGGCGTCGTCTCCTTCTGCGAGGATGTAATGCTCGCTAAGGAGGCGGCGGAGAGGGTTCGAGAGGCAATAACCTCTCTTCCCATCCGCAGGAGACGACCTGGGCGTCGTAGGAGGGCGTATGCCGACCTCCAGCCACCCTAGGTGTGGGCCTGCGGGCGGCGGACTCTGGGTGGCCCGCCGCCCGACCAGTCAAGGCCCGTGACGGTGGCGCGTTGTGTTCCGCGCGCGCCAGTCAAGAGGAGGGTGCGGCCGATGTGGGTGCCGCACGGGGTGAAGGGGCTCGCCTGTTAGCGGCGAGCCGGGACCTGCCGGGGATGGTTGGGCGAATACGGGAGTATTTCTCACGCCCCCGGCCAAGGGTCGGTAGAGGAACACCGTGGTGGTTTTTAGTCGGTAAGAGTCCGACACTGGCTCCGTCTTCCCCGGGCGGAGTGCGTCCATGAGGATTTTCCCCACGAAAAAAAAAAAAAAAAAAAAAAAAAAAAAGGTTAGGTTAGGTTAGGTTTTTTTTTTTTTTTTTTTTTTTTTATGGCGCCTACCTCTCCGCGCTGTGGCGGAGCCTGCGAGCTAATACACCCCTAACTTGATCAGGGTCTTTGTTTGTCTTTCTTTTATTTTTTTTTTACGCTGTATATTTATTTAAAAAGTTATCTTTGTACTTATCCTATTTGATTCTATATAATTTTAAATTCCTTATTCTATCTGACTCTATACAATAACTAGTTTGTCTTAAGTTCTATTCTTATTCTAGCTTATCACAGTAAATCCTTATTTCTATTATCACAGTAGTCGTCACTTACAATTAAAAACAAATTCCTACCTAATATCACAAGTTATCACATTAAGTCTATTTCCACTCTACTGTCTTATATTATAACTAAATATGAATACTAAGAGTGGCTATGTGCCTATTTGTTCCTTTTTATTATTTTGGCCGCCACCTTCACAGCGTACTCAATAAATCTATCCCTAGTTTTCTTGTCTTCGATTAGACATCTAATGTTGTCTGTACTTATTTCAGTGCTCAGTTCCTGTTCAATCTCGTATCTCTCTAGACCGTAGGCGGGACAGTTTGTTAGGACGTGTGTAACCGTTTCATATTGATCCGGGTCACATATACACGATGGGCTTTCCTTGCACTTGAATCTATTCAAGTACTCAGAAAACCCACCGTGCCCGGTCATAATTTGGGTGACAATACCTGTTGGTTTCAATTTTTTTATGATCCTATATGCTAGGACTGCATCTGGGAAGAAGATCTTAGTGATCTTTCCCGTGTCTTCCGACCTGTATCTCCGATTCCATTCGTCGAGCGAGTCCATACGGATCTGCCGCTTGACGAATGATATCGGACACAGGTCGTAATCTGGCTTTCGTTTCATTCCAAGCGCAGCGTCTTTTGCCAATCGGTCAGCCCTCTCGTTCCCCTCCAGTCCCGCGTGAGCCTTTATCCAAAAAAGTTCAACTTTTTTGGATTGGCTCCTGCATTGTCGCAGGTTCTCTCGGGTCTCGACTGCTAGGGGATGGAGAGAGCGGTTATTTCCGACCGTTTCTAACGACGATCTGGAGTCGCTGTAGATGCCAAAGGTTTCGTGTGGACTACTCAGAATCTCCCGCGTAGCCTTGCATATAGCCAGCAGTTCAGCCTGGTATACCGTGCAGTGGGACGACAGCTTCAATTTTTGGCTTTTGGTTTCGGCATCATTGCTCCAAAAAGACAATGATGCCCCCACCTTGCCCTCAATCTTGCTGCCGTTCGTGAAAATACGCACTGCTTGCGTGCAGTGATTGCTCACCTGGCTCTGGTCTGCCAGGCATATGAACTGCGGGCTTATATGTTCTGCTGGATGGGAGACTTGGTTAAATGCGGTACGTCGCTCTATCTCCCTGTCTCCTAGCGCTGGCTGATGTACCCCCTTCCTTGCCTCGTATAGGGCAGCTGCCTCTTGAATTCTGAGGTCAAGGGGAAGTATCCCAGCCAGTACCAGTGCCGAGTTTAGGGAGACAGTGCGGTAAGACTTGCACAATTTCTGTGCAAATCCCCTTTGGACCGCATTTAACTTCTTCCGGGTTTTCCACTTCTTGGCTGCTGGCACCCAGACACTTGCTGCGTATAGAATGATCGGTACGACTACTGCCCCGTATATGATGCGTATGACCTCCGGGTGGAGGCCCCAGCTGATTCTGGCGGCCCGGGACAACTGCTTGTATACATTCAATGCCTTAACGCACGTATTCGTGACGTGGCTATTGAATGTCAGCTTGTTGTCAATTGTGAGCCCCAGAACTTTGAACTCTTGCGACATGTCAATGGCGACCCCGCCCATGCTCAACAGTGGAGTGTCAAACTTCAGTTTCCGCGTTATTACCATCGCATTGGTTTTATGCGGTGCGAATTTCAACTTGTTTTCGACACCCCACTGGTGAACATACTCGAGGGCACCATTGGCCTGTCGCTGGACCTCCATCGCAGAATCCCCGTCGAGCACAAGCACCACATCGTCGGCGAACGCCTGGCAGTAGTCGCCTCTTTGTGCTAGTCCTTTGAGCAGGGGGTCCAGAAGAATGTTCCATAGGATCGGTCCCCCAATTGATCCCTGCACACATCCCTTTTCCGTGTCCCTGACCACTTCTTCTCCGGCGTATCTGACCTTGACCCTCCTATTCTCGAGGTAACTATCAACTACTCTCCTCACGTTTACCGGGCATTTTTCCTCAGCCAGTCTGACTTTTATGGCTGGCCACCAAGCGCTGTCGAAAGCTCCCTCTATGTCTAGCGATATCATTACTATAAGTTTCTTCTCCTCGAGCTTCCTGCGGATGTGTTCAACTAGGTCATAGAGGGAGTCCTCCGTGCTTTTTTGGGGCATAAAGCCATACTGGCGAGTACTAAGCCTCGGTATAACGTGGTATTTGAGCCTGCATATAACCATTTTCTCTAGGACTTTTCCCATCACTGGCAACAACCCTATCGGCCTATGTGACTTTGGATCTGTGTAGCTTTTCTTCCCAGGCTTCCTCAGAATCACAACTGTGGCTTCTTTCCAAAGCCTTGGGAAGTAGCCCAGATCTAGGCATTTGTTTGCCAGTGATAGGAAAACCCCAGGGTCCTGGTTTAAGGACTGCTGGCAGATATCTGCTGTTAGACCATCCGCTCCCGGGGCTTTTTTATGGTTGAAGCTTCTGATGGCAGATTCCAACTCCTCCTCCGTAAATGGTGGGTCATGTTCTTCATCATGACTCACTTTATTTACTTCACTTGCTATTATCCGCATCCGCTTATGGTGTTCATTATCTGCCCCTTTGTCGTCTGTCGGGTAGAATGTTTCCGCCAGCAGTTCTGCAGACTCAAGATGGTCCATTACCTTTCCTGCCTTGGTCAAGGGGAGATCCTCGTGCCTTTTAGTGGTCCTTCCTATCACCCTGTATATGCCCTCCCATACACCCTCCTTGTCCTGTTTCCCACAGAAGCTCTTCCAGCTTTCTGTTTGCGCACTTTTTGCTGCTTCTTCATACTTTTCTTTCATTTGCAGATACTCATTGACGACAAGCTCCTTACGGACCGGTGCTGCACATCGGACCCTACGTTTCCGGGTCGCGACTTCTTTCTTCAGGCTGGCAAGCTCATCGGACCACCACGGTAAGTTAATTTTTGTTTTAATTTTGATTTTAGGTATATTTTCTTGACATGCTTCTATAATTAATTTCATATAAATTTCAGTTTTTTGTTCTATTTCTATTTTGTTTGTAATTTTGTCGATTTCTTCTTTATTTATTTTGTAGTCCTTCAGCAACTGGGCCAGTTTCACACGAAATTGGGTCCAGTTAGCTTTTTTACTATTGAAGATTCTCGTGGTTCTTTGAATTTTGATAGCTTGCGCCTTTTCTAAATTGATTTTAAATAAAATGGTGTTGTGGTCTGAGCTTGTCATACCGTCATTCACCTCCCAGTCGCGTACCAGGTCGAGCATATCCAATGTGCAGACCGTGATGTCGACAATGCTTGTGTACAGCTGTCCGCCTCTGACAGTTTCAAATGTTGGGGTCTTGCCGGCATTGAGTATCTGCAGATCCATTTCCTCCAAGACACCGGCCATTTCCTCACCTCTGTCGTCGTTCTTGCTACTGCCCCACCAGGAGTTTTTGGCGTTTGCATCTCCTCCCATCAGGAGTCTCCGGCCGAAATTCCCCTCTATCTTTTTAAGCTGCTCCAGGTATGGCCCTATCGGCGTTGGCCTAGGTTCCAGGTAGAATGATACCACCACGATCTCCCAAGCGCTAGTCCTCATCTTCACCACTGTGATGTTGGGCGTGGTGAAGTTTGGACACTGGACGACGTCGATATCGCTATCAAAGACCGCAATTGCGGTCTTGATGACGCCGTCTTCATCGCTGGTGTGCTGGAATATTCTGGCACCGTGGTAGTCTTTCATTCTACCCAGACTTCCGACATATGGCTCCTGGAGCAGTGCAAATGCCACCCCCTTCTTGTATGCCTCAAGCATGAGTTCATCCGTCGCAAGTGCCTTCTTTCTCAAATTGGCCTGGGCTACGAGGTATGGCATTTTATTAGAGTCAGAATTTTTGCCGGAAACGCCCTTAGCAATACGCTACGGTTGCTCTGGCCATTGCGTCCCATTTCCTCCTGATGGAGCAGTCTTGGCTGAAAGCATTATGGCCTGTGTGATCCAATTTAGCACGCGTGCAGTTGCAGCAGGACGGGGAAGTACCCGCGAGCCAGTCCGGGCAGTCGGTCTTCATGTGTGCACCCTCGCAATGGCTACACCTTGTCTGGGTTTCTTGACAGTACTTTTTGCTGTGTCCATATCCCAGACAAAGGGAGCACTGGACTAACGGAGACTGATCGGCCACACGGATCCTTTGCAGGTCGATGTGAACCGATCCAGCCTCCGTCATCCTCTGCCACAATTTGGGGGGCACCCTCATTATGACATGGCTCATGTGCGGGTTCCTGGTGCGCCGTTTATATATTATTCCCATCCTATCTTGTTCGTCTAAGTTGGCGAACATATGCCGATTTTGGTTCTTCAGCGCAGCCAGGATTTCCTCGTCACTGTTACACTGCAACACGTCTTTAAGGATCACAAGGGGGTCTTTATTCATCATGTACTCAGTGTTCAGATTTTCGCCCGATTCTCTAATTCGGTTTCTGAGCTTTTCCCTTTCTTCTTCGGTTTTACACCCCACAATGATTTTTCGGTCCTTGGCCTTTCTTACTTTCTCCACCACTATTCCTCCTTCTTTAGCATTCACCGCTTTTCTTAGGTTCTCCATCACCTCCTCTCCCGTTTTCGTCTCGTCCGTTGCAGTGACGACTATCGAGTGCAGCGCCGTCTGTACCGGGAGCTTCCTCCCTGAGGACGACGCAACACTCGCGTACGTTTGCTTCTCCGCGCTCTCCAACTGTAGCTTCAGTCTGCTCATGCTCTCGTTGTTTTCCTTTATTAGGTTGGCATGTTCCTCCAGCTTTTTAATAAGTTCTGCGCTCGCTTTGTCCTCTCCCACCCTCTCCACCCCTCCTCTCCTATCCCCTTTTTTGTCCTGAGATGGTAGTTCGGCTCGGGCTGGTTTGTGGACATTTCTGGCTTCCGCTTCCTTAACCAGCTGGTATAGTCGCTCTGCAGCTTGGACTATTGCAACCCTAATCTCGGTCTTTGTGTTTCGCGAGTTTCCAATCTGCAGTTTGACTTTGGCCAGACAGGCTCTCGCTTCCAGTGTGCGGTCCTTTGGCACTTGTGGTTCAACTGAGATAGGAGGGGCGGAGGTGGCGGCAGGGGCAGCCGGAGAATTTGCCGTATCTGAAGATACAAGCGTAGTAGGAGACTCATTGGGAGGGGTCTGGGCCTTAGACTGGGATGTTTTCACATCCGGTTTGCCGGCTTCCCACTCACCAATGCTTCTCCTAACGGTCGAGGATGTGCTTGGACCTACTTCTGTCGTTGGCGGCTTCGTGAATGTCTTATTTGCTTCAGCTTGACGCGGGTTTTCTTCTCTGATTTCCATTTTCTTGGCCGGTGTCCTGATTCCAAACATTTCAGACCGGGGGAGAGGTCTCGCACTAATGGACTAAATGTAAAAAGTGTAGAAGGTAAAATAAATGTGTAAATAAAATTGTAAAGTGTAGATGAAATATAGTAAATGACTGTGCTAATTCTTGGAGTGTAAATGGTCCCGCAAATCAGCACTGTCTATTTCACCTGTCTAAATTCCTAACTAACTAAACTAAAATAAAATTATTATACAGATTGGTGGGATGTAAATGTCCCCCAAATTTGCGCTAATTCTTGGAATGTAAAGGGTCCCGCAATTTAGCACTGTCTGTTTATCCTACCTAAACACCTAACTAAAAGTAACTAAAACTAAAATAATTACACAAATTCGCAGGATGTAAATGTCCCACAAGTTTGCACTCTGTCCAAGAATATCCAATGTACGATCCAGTCGGGTCTTGTCCAGAGAGATACGTGATAAACAGAGTTAGAGAGAAAAAAAAAAAAAAAAAAAAAAAAAAATGTATATATATATAAGTACTTATTGTGGGCTAAGGGAGGAGCAAAGGGTGTGAAGGTGGAAGGGGATGGATTGGATTTGGTATGTGTAGGGGTGGTTAGTTAGGAGTTGGGGGAGTTAATTTATATTAGGTTCCTCTGTTCCGCACTAAGGGAAGAGATCCAGAGAGCTTGTGGAGGTGGCTTCCGATTTTACAAGGATAGAATAAATTTAAATAAGTTTAAAACAGTACAAATAGAACAGTTTCACAACATACAGCGTACAAATGTAAATAAAATGTAAATAAAAGAGTATATAAAAAGTATAGTTAAATTAAGTCGTTGAATACACACAATAAAATTTAAAAAAAATTTAAAAATAGATCGCAGTAGTAAGATATAACAATTTCAATCTAAATGAATCCTGGAATTCTTGCCAAGGGGGGTCAAGAGGGTCAAGGGGGGTCAATGGGAATCTAAGGGAACCCCAAGGATGTCCGAAGTATACTTCGGTGGCGGGAAGACGAGTTGAAAAAAAGGGGGGTCAAGGTAGGTGGGGGTCAAGGGAGGGGTCTAGGGGGTAACTGTCAGAGCCAAAGGACGTGTCTTTATTTCCCAGCTAAAATGAGCCCAAACTCGGTATTTCCAGACCTTGTGGCTCCTAAGTTACAGCCCGGGGGGTTGAGGTTAGTAGTGGGGGGGTTTTTGACGGAGCCAAAGGGTGGGGCTTGTTCCCCTGGTTCAAGGGACTCCAAACTCGGGGTTTCTACCACCCTTGGTTCCGAAGTTAGAATGAGGGGGGTAAGGGAGAAGGTGGGGTGTACAAGCGGGAGGGGGGGTAAATTTTCTGGAAAGGGTAAGGGCGTGGTGGGGTTCCGGAGAGCAAAAGGTAATTAAAGGATAATGTTAGAACGGAATTTTGGGTCAAGGAAGTTAATTTGGGGGGGGGGGGGGTGGTAGAGGATGAAAGTTTTAAGGGGAGGGGGTAAAGGTTTCAATCGGCGTGACCGGGTAACTCTAATTGGAATTTTTCAGGCCAAATTTAGTTGAAGAAATTTTTGTAAAAAGTAGGGGGAAAATGAAAAAAGGGGGGGGATTTCTGGCCTATCTTATTTAAATTTCAGACGGAGAGGGGGGATGTTAGGGGGGGGGGAAATTCACTCAGATTTTCGATATCTCCAGCCGTTCCCGAGATATCGACACTTTTAGGGTGTCTGATGGTACTAGGCCGGTTAGGGGACGGGGTTGGTGTCTAACCCTGTCCGTTCCCGAGATATCTGGTTGAAAAAGAGTGGGGGGAATATGTTTTGGAGGGGATATAGGATAGATGTAGGATGTGAGATTTGGGTAAAAAAGGGGAGGGGATGAAAAATTTTTCCAGGGGGTGGGGGTTGATAAGGGAGGGGATTTCCACAGGAACCGGGAGTTAGGTCTCTTCTTCCCGGTTATAATGAGTCCAAACTCGGGGCTCCTAAGCCTCTCGGCGCCGAAGATAGGTCTAGGGGGGGGTGCTCGGGGGGGTATATTCCTGAGGAATCCGGGTGGGGGAAAGCTAATTTGGAGGGGGTAATACAAGTGGTTTGGGTATGAGGAAGGATTGGGGTCGGGGGGGCGGGATATTTGAGATAGGTGGATTGTTTTGGAGTCCAAATTGATTTGGTCCAACAATTGGTAATGATATTTTATTTAGAGTCTAAAATTGGATTTGGTGAATTTAATTGATTAATTTATTAATTGAACAGAATGTTTTGACATTAATTCAATTATGGATTCTAAAATTTAATGGGTTATGTTTCGAGTTCTGTTCAATTCCAGTACGTGCTTTGGCCGCAATTACACTTATACGGCTTGAAGTCAATTTATTTGGACCAAATCAATTTGGTATAAAATGGGAGGATAAGTACATATACCCAGGGTGACCAGCGGGTGTGACCATATACACTTTATATATTGTATATATACAGTATATACTGTCAGCGGCCTAAAACGGGCTACCTTGCACCGTTCCCGAGATATATGACCTTTAGGAGGGGGCTATCGGAGTTATATTTTTTTGTTTACTTACTTATATTTATTATTGGCAAAAATTCCAGGACTACAAAATATAATCCACTAGTGGGCACCAATTTACAATTAATAATGTGGGTTTTTGGCCCAGTCAGAATTTCTTATATACAGCACACAGTAACACGTAAACACACAATAAACAATTCCAACTCGGTAATAAAATATAATTATATAATTAATTTTGGGATAATTAAAATGATTAAAATGATTAAATGACTAGAAGGTGAATATAATTATTTAAAGTTTAACTTGAAGCTATATTAATAATTCTACGTTACAATTCGGTGTAAATGTATCCTCCGCACGGAGACCAACTTAAGTAGGATCCTCTTGCGGTCGGATATTTCATTCACTTCGTTGACCAACTTTGACAGACCTATAGTTTCGAAACTATTTGTCCGAATCTGCCGAAATTTGGTCACCGAAGGGAACACTTCCGAAAGAAAATTATGCGCTTAGTTGCGTCCCGATAATCCGCCGATCCTCCGATATTTCGGGATATTTTGGGGGGCCTCCTGTTTGTTGTGATTTTGCCGACCGCAAAAAGATCCCTTATCGTTGTTTTGGCTCCAAAATGGCAACCTATATATGAAAGTTTTTGAATTTTTTTGTGAAGATGCCCAATTACATTGGCTATAAATGAAAACAATAAAAACTATATGCTATAGATCTAGTTTCAGAGATAATAAATAACAAACCCCAGGAATGTTTATTGGATTTTGAAGTGTTGATATCTTCTTCACTGCTTAACTTTTTCGAGGTCTTCCAACGGTGAAGGGCTGCTGCTGGTGTCGCCTTTGAGATGCCGGGTCCAAATCTGCTGTCGGTCACTTTTTCGGTGACCGTGTTCGCACGTGTTTGTTGTTTTTCGGGTATAACTCCCTGGATTTTTGAGGAAAAAATCCAAAAACTTGTCACGGTGTGTGTCCCACCGAGGGGCAACTTCCTACACTTAAAAAAGTGTAGGTCGTGGCGACTAATCGCGATTTTTGTCACTTTTTCGTTTTGTAAACAACGTTTTTGGCACTTTTTCACTTATAACTTTTTTCAGTGGTACTTCTGAAAAATTTTGAAAACAGCACTGTATGCGCCTCACGAGCCCGCAACTTTTAAGGTATCACTCGTCAATATTGGGAACAAAAAACCCACTTTTGCAATTTTTGGTCTCGCGAGCTCGGAAAAAACGTGGCGTTCGGGGCACCGGTTCAACGGCAGACTGGGTTAGGTTTTTTTTTTTTTTTTTTTTTTTTTTTTTTTTTTTTGGCGCCTACCTCTCCGCGCTATGGCGGAGCCTGCGAGCTAAGTTTCTCCTCGGACATTATCCGAGACCTTTTTTATTTTTATTTTTATTTTTTTTATTCATTTTTATTTTTATTTTTAATAACTTAATATTAGGGTTTACATAACATTTCTTATTCTAATTTAATTCTAGCAGTTTTTATTTTTGTTTTATTTTTAATAACTTAGTATTAGGGTTTACACACATTCCTTATTCTAATTTTATTCTACCAGTTTTTTTATTTTTACTAACTTAATATTAGGTTTTACAACACATTCCTTATCTTGATTTTGTTTTAACAATATTTCCTTATGCTATAATTATATATATATAATATACACTCTAGCATTATTTTTTGTACACCTATTTATTTCTTTGTCCTGTAATTTTTCCTATTTGGCAACAATATTCCAGAAAAATGCGTCTTCTTTCTTTTTCTGACATAATAATATTAATATTTTCAAGTTTTACGTCTATCTCCAGCATGTGTTCCACTTCATACCTTTTTTTGGAGTAAACTGGGCAGTCTATTATTAGATGCAGAATTGACTCATCTTCCGCGGGGTCACATATACACGATGGGCTTTCCTTACACTTAAACCTGTACAAGTATGAGGAAAACCCACCGTGTCCTGTCAGGATCTGTGTTGATATGCCTGTTAGCTCCATTTTGCGTACACTTTTATATGCTGCCACCGCATCCGGGAAGAACACCTTCGTCACAGCGGCTGTATGGCCGGACTTGTACCTCCTGTTCCATTCGTCAAGGGAGTCCAATCGGATCTTCCGCCTGACGAATGAAACAGGGCACCGGTCATAGTCCGGACCTTTTTTAAGTTTAAGGGCGGCCTCCTTGGCAAGCTCATCCGCTCTTTCATTTCCATCCAACCCTGCGTGGGCCTTGATCCAGAACAAGGACACACTCTTATTTTGGAGCTTACAGCGTCTGAGTGTGTCCCTTGTTTCCACAGCCAGGGGATGGGTGGAGTTAGGGTTTATTGCTGCCTGGAGGGCCGCCATCGAGTCGCTGTATATACCGAAGGTGCTCTCCCCGTTATTTAGGATTTCTCCTGTAGCTCTGCATAGAGCCAGGAGTTCCGCCTGATAGACGGTACAGTAGGACGGTAGTTTGATCTTGACTGCCTTGGTCTCAGCACTGCTATTCCATACGGAATAAGCAGCGCCGACCTTGCCCTCAATCTTGCTACCGTCCGTGAAGATCCGTATAGCAAAATTGCTATGGTGTTTGAAGAGTTCCTCGTCCATCAGGCTGACGAACTCCAGGCTCGTCTGCTCTGCTGGATGCGGGGCATCTGACGCCGGAGTCATTTGTTCCACATCAGCGCCCCCCAGTGCTAGCTGGGGCACCCCCCTCTTGGCCTCGTAGAGAGACGCAGCTTCTCTTATTCGAATGTCAAGTGGGAGTATCCCAGCCAGCACCAAGGCGGCGTTTAGGGACACTGTTCTATAGGCTTTACATATTTTTTGAACAAAGGCCCTCTGCACGGCATTTAGGTGCCTCTGCACACATACTTTCCTCGTTGCAGGTGCCCACACGCTGGCCGCGTATGTGACCAAGGGTTCCACCGTGGCGGTGTATATAATGCGGACAACCTCCGGGTGGAGGCCCCAACTGGCCCTGGCGGCCCTCGACAGTTGCTTGCTGACGTTCCCTGCCTTCCTACAAATGTTTGCAGTGTGGGCATTGAACGTCAACCCGCTGTCTATCGTGAGCCCCAGGATCTTTATTTCGTCGGACATCGATATGCCGATCCCGCCCATGGTCAAGAGTGGCGTGTCATACTTGAGTTTTTTTGTAATTACCATAGCACATGTTTTGTGTGGTGCGAACTTAAGTTTGTTCATGACACCCCACTCCCGAGCATGCTCGAGAGCGGCATTCGCTTGTCGTTCGATGTCCAGGGCTGTTTCCCCCGAGAACACCAGCACCACGTCATCCGCAAAGGCCTGGCAGTAATCGCCTCTCTGCGTAAAGCTCCTCAGTAATGGGTCCAATAGGAGATTCCATAAGACAGGGCCACCTATCGATCCCTGAACACACCCTTTGTTGGTGCCCTTGATGAACTCATGGCCAGCATATCGTACCCGGACCTGACGGTCACTTAGATAGCTGGCTATCATCCTCCTGAGGTTCACCGGGCACTGTTCTTCCGCCAGTCTGACCTTTATGGCTGGCCACCAAGCGCTGTCGAAGGCTCCCTCTATATCAAGTGACACCATCGTGATGAGCTTCCTCTCTTGGAGTTTGCCCCTCACGTGTGCCATCAGGACTGGGTTAGGTTAGGTTAGGTTAGGTTAGGTTAGGTTAGGTTAGGTTAGGTTAGGTTAGGTTAGGTTAGGTTAGGTTAGGTTAGGTTAGGTTAGGTTAGGTTAGGTTAGGTTAGGTTAGGTTAGGTTAGGTTAGGTTAGGTTAGGTTAGGTTAGGTTAGGTTAGGTTAGGTTAGGTTAGGTTAGGTTAGGTTAGGTTAGGTTAGGTTAGGTTAGGTTAGGTTAGGTTAGGTTAGGTTAGGTTAGGTTAGGTTAGGTTAGGTTAGGTTAGGTTAGGTTAGGTTAGGTTAGGTTAGGTTAGGTTAGGTTAGGTTAGGTTAGGTTAGGTTAGGTTAGGTTAGGTTAGGTTAGGTTAGGTTAGGTTAGGTTAGGTTAGGTTAGGTTAGGTTAGGTTAGGTTAGGTTAGGTTAGGTTAGGTTAGGTTAGGTTAGGTTAGGTTAGGTTAGGTTAGGTTAGGTTAGGTTAGGTTAGGTTAGGTTAGGTTAGGTTAGGTTAGGTTAGGTTAGGTTAGGTTAGGTTAGGTTAGGTTAGGTTAGGTTAGGTTAGGTTAGGTTAGGTTAGGTTAGGTTAGGTTAGGTTAGGTTAGGTTAGGTTAGGTTAGGTTAGGTTAGGTTAGGTTAGGTTAGGTTAGGTTAGGTTAGGTTAGGTTAGGTTAGGTTAGGTTAGGTTAGGTTAGGTTAGGTTAGGTTAGGTTAGGTTAGGTTAGGTTAGGTTAGGTTAGGTTAGGTTAGGTTAGGTTAGGTTAGGTTAGGTTAGGTTAGGTTAGGTTAGGTTAGGTTAGGTTAGGTTAGGTTAGGTTAGGTTAGGTTAGGTTAGGTTAGGTTAGGTTAGGTTAGGTTAGGTTAGGTTAGGTTAGGTTAGGTTAGGTTAGGTTAGGTTAGGTTAGGTTAGGTTAGGTTAGGTTAGGTTAGGTTAGGTTAGGTTAGGTTAGGTTAGGTTAGGTTAGGTTAGGTTAGGTTAGGTTAGGTTAGGTTAGGTTAGGTTAGGTTAGGTTAGGTTAGGTTAGGTTAGGTTAGGTTAGGTTAGGTTAGGTTAGGTTAGGTTAGGTTAGGTTAGGTTAGGTTAGG
Source organism: Asteroscopus sphinx (assembly GCA_949699075.1). Classification (NCBI taxonomy): domain Eukaryota; kingdom Metazoa; phylum Arthropoda; class Insecta; order Lepidoptera; family Noctuidae; genus Asteroscopus; species Asteroscopus sphinx. The sequence continues at coordinate 15,746 of OX453022.1, read as the reverse complement.
TTAGGTTAGGTTAGGTTAGGTTAGGTTAGGTTAGGTTAGGTTAGGTTAGGTTAGGTTAGGTTAGGTTAGGTTAGGTTAGGTTAGGTTAGGTTAGGTTAGGTTAGGTTAGGTTAGGTTAGGTTAGGTTAGGTTAGGTTAGGTTAGGTTAGGTTAGGTTAGGTTAGGTTAGGTTAGGTTAGGTTAGGTTAGGTTAGGTTAGGTTAGGTTAGGTTAGGTTAGGTTAGGTTAGGTTAGGTTAGGTTAGGTTAGGTTAGGTTAGGTTAGGTTAGGTTAGGTTAGGTTAGGTTAGGTTAGGTTAGGTTAGGTTAGGTTAGGTTAGGTTAGGTTAGGTTAGGTTAGGTTAGGTTAGGTTAGGTTAGGTTAGGTTAGGTTAGGTTAGGTTAGGTTAGGTTAGGTTAGGTTAGGTTAGGTTAGGTTAGGTTAGGTTAGGTTAGGTTAGGTTAGGTTAGGTTAGGTTAGGTTAGGTTAGGTTAGGTTAGGTTAGGTTAGGTTAGGTTAGGTTAGGTTAGGTTAGGTTAGGTTAGGTTAGGTTAGGTTAGGTTAGGTTAGGTTAGGTTAGGTTAGGTTAGGTTAGGTTAGGTTAGGTTAGGTTAGGTTAGGTTAGGTTAGGTTAGGTTAGGTTAGGTTAGGTTAGGTTAGGTTAGGTTAGGTTAGGTTAGGTTAGGTTAGGTTAGGTTAGGTTAGGTTAGGTTAGGTTAGGTTAGGTTAGGTTAGGTTAGGTTAGGTTAGGTTAGGTTAGGTTAGGT